>CM077169.1:13705475-14305475 GCA_039654105.1 Coreius guichenoti
TATCTTTCTATTTATCTGTCTGTCTGTCTATCCATCCATCTATCTATCTGTCTGTCTGTCTGTCTGTCTATCTATCTGTCTATCTGTCTATCTGTCTGTCTGTCTATCTATATATCTATATGCAGCAATAATGTGTATTCCAGCATAATGGTGCCATCTTGTGGCAATTTCAGTATAGGAAAATCAACCTCAGCATATAGGTTGCATCACAATTAGGAAAAAAAGCCAAATGACTATCCAACATTCATTGTGTTTAGAGCTCACTGTGTTACACTATAATACTATCAATTTGCTAATCGACGTTACTTAATGTTCACTGACTTCACTAAATGTATGACATCCTCAGCGCTAAACTGGTTCCTCTAGTAATCGCAGTCACGTCGTCCACATTGAAGTTCATACCTGTTTACGCTCTAAATGGGCAGGGCTAAGATTAATATGTTTTGTGATTGGTGATCTTTGACGCCACTCATTGCCCGTTTATCTAATCACGTTTTTTGTGGGGCGGAGAAAACAAAACCAGGCGTGGCTTCCGGCGAGTCTCGGACAAGTTGAGTCAGGCAAGGCATAGGGAACATTCGCGCGATCAGGGAGTGCTGCTGTAGAAAGCTGTCTATAGAACAAAATTAAAGTCGGGCTTGGACATATTTTTTTCTACGACAGCTGAGAAGGTAAGAATAGGCGCAAACTCAATCTGTCACGTAATTTTTATAACACGAGGCAAAGATTGTATTGGTGTGCGTAAGTTTCAGAATCTGTCCATGCGAAGGGATCATGGCAGCGTGGATCAGGCCAGATGGGCTGATCTGCAGTGCTCAAAACGGGGGATTGCGTTAATAAATTCATGTTTCATATCTGAACTGACACGCTTTCAGGGTGGACTATGGAATGCTTTGATTTGTATGGATGGATTAAGTAACCCTTTTGGCTCTGTGTTTAAACCGTGTGGAAAGCAAAAGTTGTGGCATCTGGCTCTTTTTAAATGTTAGAATATGTGAATTAATAATAATATAGAATGTTGCAATCTTATTTTTCTATTTTAAATTTGTTAGTATAGAAAGTTAGAATTTTCATTTGAAATTACTAGTGTGAAATGTTCGAATATTTGTTTGCTAATCACATCAGAGGAACAGAGAGTGTGTTCACTAAACAAATAAAGATAAAGTTTAACCACTTTAATTTGCCACACAAGCCAATGTGATCTATCTTAATTTTTTTGGCAACTCCTATCTTGGTTTTACTAAAGTAAGTTGTTGGAACTGTCAGTCTGGTCTGGTTTGTCCTGTATTCACTGCTCAGAGCAAAAAATGTAAGTTTATATCAGTTTCAGATAGACGTGTCAAGCCTAGGGAGAAGTGATCTTCAGCAGATATGCAGAATCATTAAATTCTTTTAATAAATCAATGAGTATGTAGAGAAATATAAGGTAATTTATATCATTGGCCAAGACATGTTAAAATCAGTTGGTTGATCTTCCTGTAGGTTTGGATTATCTTGTCATAGCCAAGAGGGTGGATGCATTATAAACTATCTTTGAAACTTAAAGGGATAGTTCACCCAAAAATAAAATAAAATCCTAAATTAAACATGTTCATCATATAAAGCAATTGAGCCTCTTTGGTATAAAACCGCTCAATTCATATGGATTAGTTTTACGATCTCTTAATGAACTTTGTGAAGAGTCAAAGTGGTAGTTGCGTAGGCTGTCAATGGAGGGACAGAATGCTCTCAGATTTCATCAAAAAGATCTTCATTTTTTTTCTGAAGATGACTGAAAGTCTTACGGGTTCGGAACGGCAGGAGGGTGAGTAAATGATGACAGAATTTTCATTTCTGGGTGAACTAACCCTTTAATACAATGTGATGTCTTTGTGGAGGGTTTCTTAAAGGTGCACTCAGTAATTTACTTGTTAAAGTTTTACACAAAGAAATGAACAGAACTTTTAAGAAATATCATTGATATGATGATACACTTGAGACTCAAGTCATATCAGTTTTCTAGAAAAAGCTACCCTATATGGAGTGGGTTGCCCCTTTATGGGTGCTGCCATATTGAAATCACGATTGGTCTTGTCATACAGTTGACAGAGTCTCTAATAATAATAATGCGTTTAACGTAAAACGGCGAGTTGAGAGTAAAAGTGAGGCATTTTTAAAAATCTAAATAAAAACAAGATAAATATGAACAGAAATTTGCTGAGTGTGCCTTTTTAATGCAATGTGGTTTCAAGTTAAAGTGTTGTATTTTTTTTTCAAGAAATTTTGTAGCCTTCCCTTTTCTTTAGAAGCACATTTTTATGATTGTAAAAATGTTGCAATGCCAAAACGTTTCTGTATTTTCAGCTAGAAATATAATAGCCTTTGGTTGTTTGGTTAACGTTGCTCCATTCAGCATGACTTACTGTCTGTCCCTGTAATAAGTGTAGTGTACTTTATACTTCTTGAATTAACCTTCAGTCATGTCAGAGGCGGAGAACAAGTGTTTGGGCTGCTACACCCGGCTAGTGTTTTAGTGAATATTATGTAGCGTGCAGGGTTTTCTGTGGTTTTCATGTGTCGACCGCACTGTAATATTGTCTGGCTTGTTTCAGTTTGACTCACTAACTTGCCAGGCAGCAGGAAAGAATACAAAAATAATGAAACCTCAAATACTGAGACACATTTTAAGAAATAAAAAGTTGGTTTAGAAAACTAAGAAATACCAGATATATTTGGATTGATGCTGTCTGTTTGCAGTATTTATAGACTGGTTGTTTTGACTGCGTTTACAATTCCGTTTCATGAATTTCATATATCAAATTTATTTTTTTATAGAACGAGAAGGATAAAAGAACTCATACATGGATAAAAGTACATTGTTTTAGTTATAGCCCTTTTTTATTTGCTTTTTTTCAAGTCTTTGTCCTTGTTTAGTCATTGCTGGTGCATGATATAGCTTGAGGCCACGCTGAAATCTTGACATGGTAATGTTTGGGCTGGCCGTCAGAATGCATCAGGCTGTTTATGCGTATGGACGTCATTGCATCGGCTACTCTGTGCCTGTTTCCTTGTGCTCCTTGGAAATGGGTCAGGATGCTGGGTAAAATTAGTCAGGAGATGCAGGAAGTTGCCGCAAGGCTGGAGAGGATGCAGCTTCGGGAGCGTGTGTGTGTGTGTGTGTGTGTGTGTGTGTGTGTGTGTGTGTGTGTGTGTGTGTGTGTGTGAGAGAGAGAGAGGGGAACAACTGGACACATATAGGCAGAGGAAATCTGTTGAGAGTTTTAAGGAACTCTTGTTTCCTCTAAATGCCAGACAGTTTCAAGTTGCATTTCACATTTACCAGATAACGTTCTTGTGTTTGGTGCACGTCCCTTAGGCGTCGTGCGTCAGAGAGTTGAGCTTTGCGATGGATATCTCATCATCAGCAGGTATGCAGGGTTAAATGCAACCCTTTTTCAAGACCTGCAGCTGTCATTATACAGCGTTTTCTTTGCTTAAACTGTGTTGTTGCTCATTTGAGTACTATTTTTAACTTCTATGATGAGGAAGATTCGCCCTGTGACATTGATTACATCAGAGTTGCTGTGGAGCTTTTGACATCTCAACCTTTTTTTTGATTCACTTCTGTTCATTGTTTTATCTGCATTGCATTTAGCTGCATAGTCAAATGTCACCTTTTACAAGCCGAAAACCACGTTCAAAGGTGATTGTGTCAACGAGACAGGGGCTTTTGTTTTGTTGATTTATAGGGCTGGGCGATATGGCCAAACAAATATCACAATAAAAATGTTCATATCATAAATAACAAATGTATAAAACTAAATTAAACAACAATTTCACTAAAGATTATTTAATTTCATGAATATTTTTTTTATCTCTGTAAAAAAAAAAAAAAAGATGGACGACGCCCCTTCACTTTCTTCCGTTGTAGAAAAGTGAAGCTGCCAATGTCCCAATATGGCGCTGACATTGTGCTGATTTGGGACCTGCGTCTGTCTCCTGCAGTATCTGTTAGTACAGTTTTCTGCAGGACAAATCATTATGTCGGTGTGAAATAAACAGTTAGGGAAATTTAGAAATTAAAGCTAAAGCTCTAATCTCCTCCCGAATATCCCGAAAAAGTCTGTTGGTGCCTCAGTGACAACTTTGCTGAGAGAAGCTGTCAATCATGACGTAACAACCCTGTATTTTAAAAAACAAACACTTGAACTTACATCAGCGTGATAACTACCTATAATGACAGAAACTTTATTTTAAGTGTAATTTGATTGTTTAGTTCGTCTTGCGTGCCGTTACATTACATGGAGAGTGTGGGGTTTATGACCTATACTGGGACCAACCACCTGGGGCAATCGAGACGCGTTGGCTTCACTTTTCAGGACGTGTGCGGCACACTTGGTACAGATGTACCTGCTCGGACAGAATCGGCTCAAAGTCGTGTGTCTTTGGAAGCGGAACCGCGCGCAAAGTTACAAAAAAATGGCATGCACACCAGCACGCAAAATGGGGTCACACGCACTCAACGCGCACGACCGCCCACACCGCGATGACGTCTTTTTTTTGCTACGCACACCTTTGCGCTCATGCGGATGTGGCGAGTATAAACCAAGCTTAAGTTCGTGCAGCGCTGCCGTTTGAACTTTGAGCCAAGCGGATAAATGGTCCATGTGGCGCGCGGTTCAAATGAGTTTCTTTCATAACCAGATGTGAGGTGGCGACACACGATAAAAGGTATGTTTTACATGTTAATCAGAGTTTTTGTCCTAACCAGCCTTGACGGCGATACACAACTAGCCTATTCTATTTTAGAAAAACAGTTGCGACTGGAACAACAGCATACAAAGTATGACAATGATAATCTCAGGTAATGTTTGTGCTTTATTTACCGTCAGAAGCATCTAATATGAGTTTTGCGTGACCTTTATAGCTGTATTGAAAGCCATAATGGATAATTCACCTCAGATCTTGTAAATAAATTAAAGGAAACAAGAACATTCAACAACTCAATGTGATCAAACAAGTATATTCTATGACAGATTGTTTCCCCCTTTCGGTATGTAGTTTTAATAATGTTAAAATTGTATAGTATTTATACATTTTATTATGTACTTATTAGGGATGCTAATTGACACTCGCTCAAAATCACGCAGAACATGCACATTTCATATTTAAATTCACAGGTAGTCTTGCGCTTCAGTAAAATTCGAAGGCATACAGAGCCGTCTGCTCTCTAAACACACTTGCGGTACTTTGGTGTCATACACTGATTGGTCTGCACAGCGCCGCTTCAAGTCGAACACACCTAATGATTTTTCTAATGTTAGACCTGATTACTAGCAGAATAGTTGGCTGTTGTTTAAACAGTGTAGCTGATAGCAGTGGCAGAGATTCTCATAGCTTAAGCTTGCGAAAGGCAGCAGTATCTTAGCTGAAATTCCATAACAATTGCCCTGGAGCAGGAAGAGGATTTAGGTGGTGTCATCCCCCTTCTGTATTCCCAATAGCTAATGGCAGGATCATTCGTTCAGAGTGGCCTGTGACTCATCAGGCTGTTAGAATGCATTCATCATTAACTTGCTTTCATGTTGACCAAACCTGTTGACTTTTTCTGCCACTGAACACACATTTTTGCAATCAATGCGCACTGAAACTTTCAAGCCTCTAAAAAGACACAACACCATGAAAGTATCATACAAGTGGCCCAAAGGACTCATTCTCACTATATTATATTTTAATTATTTTATTAAAATATATATATATATATATATATATATATATATATATGTATATGTATATATGTGTGTAAATATATATAAACTTTTATTATATTTTAATTGTGCTTCCTTCTGTGTCCTTTTTCAAAGCCTGAAAGCTTCTGTCCCTATTCATTTTTACTGCCTAATTTGCATGGCTGATGCATTGTCTTCTATTTGCATATCTGAACCACTGATTGGCTAATGCAAATATGGAAAAACTATGATTTAAATAAGTTGTCAGAAAGGTATGGGGTTTATATTACAGGCATGGCTACCCAAAGCATTCCATGCTTAAAGAGGACAGCTAAACTAACTCTTGCCTAAGGGAACAGAAACTTGCTGTCACCAGTTGTACTATTCGATGAACCACTCCCTGTCTGACCAGGAAGGAAGGCATTATCTGTCAACATAAGATGGTTCAGTACAAGCTAATAAACCTCAATTTGACTGTGGCTTAAACTTAAACTCAGTCAAGTTTTGTGAAACAAGCTAAACTTCAGCAAGGAGAATAAGTTCATAATTTGTGTAAATGACTATGGCCTAAGGAGTGAGAGTGTACAATTCATTACAAATCGGAGCATGAAAGAGCTTTTAATAACACGGATACACTACCAATCAAAAGTTTAAGGTTTTTTAAGATTTTATAAAAATGTTTTTGAAACAAGTCTCTTTTGCTCACCAAGGCTGCATTTATTGAGATCAGAAATACAGTAAACATTGTCAAATATTATCCTTCTGAACTATTCTAACATGCTGATTTGCAGCTCAAAAGATTTCCTTATTAATGTTTTTTTGTGTGAAAAACAATTTTTTTTTTCAGAACAGCATCTATTTGAAAGAGAATTTTATTTTTTTATTAAAATAAAGTATTACTTTTTCAAAAACAAAAGAAATTACAGACCCCAACATTTATATATAGACCCTGACAGGGCTGGATGATATAGCGGAGTATTCACAATATACTGAAATAAATTCAAGCAACATTATGAATATTTCAATGAGTTTTGAAAGCATAATCAAAATAGCCAAAATATTTTATAGTCACATAAGGGCAAGGGATATGTCAAATTTTATGAATGATGTGCTTTCCATATCTGGAAAGTTCAGTGAGTGCACACATTCTGTGTGGGCCTGCAGATAAATCATCTCAGTGTATTCAAAATCAAATGCCTTTCCAGTTAGAGAGCGCATTGATCTGGATTAGCAACATATCAATCTCTGCTGTGATGACATCAGGACAGCTTGAGTTGGTGCAACCTAATACTTAAGTTGAATCTTGATATTGTTAACCTTCCCTCTGGGTTTAGCCTTCATGCTGGAGACAAACAGGATATGGCAAGAACAGTAAACGTCCTTAACAACATTCTCATATCTTTGTATATATCAGGGGCCAGGGTGCCATAATGAACCCAGTAGTGTCAAATTAATTCTAGTTATACAAGGCTGTGGCTGGCAGGAGTGAAGGGTGTGCTTGTGCTGAGAATCTTTAAATTAAATTTTGAAGCAAAGCCATGTATGGTGTTTTAACTGAGTCCAGTGTAAAATGGCTACATGACTACATGCAAAAACACTCTCCCTATCTTGTACTTTCTTGCACTCCTGCATTTATAGCTGTCACTCGCTCAGTCTTTTGCCTTTTCTCTGCCGCAGTATCCTCTGTCACAGCTATTGTGCCTGGATTTTATAGCAATAAAAACACAGGTACATATGCTGTAGGGATGGGCCTACTATTATAATAATGAGTGAGTAGATTTATATACATGTAATGGGATATATGTTCATTTATTAATTTATTTGTGCGTCAGTTTTCCACTTTTTATATAAAAGGTATATATGATTTATGTATAATATTTATTATTATTATTATTATTTGTATTTCCTCATACATTACTGTATTTTTTAATCTTTTTGAAATAACTCTCTAAGGCTGCATTTATATGATCACAAAATACAGTTCAAACATTTATATTGTATAATATTATTACAGTTGAAAATAACTATATATAATAGCTATACAAGTTTAATATTTTAAACTAAAATTGTAAACAAATCAAAGTGCGTTCCAGCTGTAAATCAGTGTCCGATTGGTCTCTACACATCGTCCCTACCCACTATACCCACCCACCACACCCAAGATCCAGTTTTCATTGGTTAAACTTTCAAAGGATGTTGAAAAACACTGCGTCATGATCGCAATGCGATCGGGTCACAGAAATCCTATAGATTTAGCCAAGCAGCATGTCATGTCACTCTGTGGTTCTTCTCAAATAGAAGGCTGTATATCTCGGCTGCCACGTCATCAAGCACCGCTGAAGTCCGTCTCAGTTTGAAGGATCCTTGTAAGACTACATAAGTCTAACTGTGATTATTTTACAGATCACATTTTCATGTAAAGCAGTTCTTTTTTTCATGCTATGAAAATAGAACACCTCTAATATGTCAGCAAATTTAAAAGCACTTATTAAGTGATGGTCATATTCCCTATATTCACTGTAAAGCCAAGCTACGACACCTATTTTGTGTTGGTTAAGCAAGTGTTTGTCAAAGGGATAGTTCACCCAAAAATTAATTTACTCATGCTCAAGTTGTTCCAAACCTGTATGAATTTCTTTCTTCTGCTGAACACAAAAGATATTTGGAAGAATATGGGTAATCAAACAGTTGACGGGCCCCATTGACTTCCATAGTATGGGACAAAATACTATGGAAGTCAGTGGGGCTCATCAACTGTTTGGTTACCCACATTCTTCAAAATATCTTCTTTTGTGTTCAGCAGAAAAAAGAAATTCATACAGATTTAAGGGTGAGAAATGAACTATCCCTTTAAGTAATGTGATAACTAGAACCCACCCCCCACCCACTTTGGATTTCAGAGGTTAAGGATAATGATTAATTGATTAATTTAAACAATGATCGATTATGGGAATTTATGTAAATTGACATAAAAATTGACATCCCAATTTCATACTGATCAAGATCATACTTTTCTTTGAAAAAGGAAGAGCACATGTGTTCTCTGATCAGCGTTTGGATAAGGCTTCCCCAGCCTTCACTCTCTCTGTTTCACTATGAATTCGGCAGACCAGTGATGCCACAGTACTGCTTTACAAGGCTTCCTTTGTGCACTGCCGAGTTCAGGAAGTGAAGGAATCGCCTCAGATGGTTGTGGAGGCGGTATCACTCTGATTCATTGCCCAGAACTCTTTTGTGAAGTGAGAGTCGGCCTCAATAAAAAAGTGAGATGTTGGCTTTTCCCTCTTGGTTAAATGAAAGTTTGATCAAGATCATCTTTAAGTGATATATTAAGAGCATAACAGCGAATAGTTTTCATTCAAGCATCTCAGCATCTTTTCTAACATCTGTTCACAGGGAGACGGTAGCTGGATTGAGTTTGCGGTCAGGGATCTATGCATCATTTAGTGTCTTGCTCACAGTAGTTAGTTGGTTTCCAGCTCAGGATTTTGACGAAGTAATTATTTTGTCACACTCCTGACTCCTCAGAAGCAGGCGTCCCACCACCAATGTTCTACTTTTTGGAAGGTGAAACAGAAAATGCAGCGAGGGGAAAAAAGATGAAACTTGATTTTATCCATCAGGAAATGATTGGATCATAAGAATTGGCTTGCGGTCTCTATAGTTCTTGTCAGGCCTTTCCATCTCTTTTATTAGTGCACACATGTTGAAAACCTGACATGCCCAAATCATCTTTTTTTTTTCCCCCCTCCTCTCTCTGTCTCTTAGTCAAGCATGCTTATTTGACTGCCTGCATGTCTGTATGGCACATTCGACTGGCAGCTTTTACCCCCTACTTTCTTAAAAGAACAATTCAACACTTTATTGACTCAGTCCCTTACAAGCTTTCAATATGATATTAAATAATTCACTTTTTGTTTTCTATGGAAAAATCATACAGGTTTGGAACGACATGAAGGTGAGTAAATTATGAAAATGTAATTTTTGGTCAACTGTTCTTTTTAAAGACATTGAGACATTGAATTTTTTTTTTTTTTTTAATGTATACTTTTATTCAGCAAGGATTCATTAAATCAATCAAAAGTGACAGTAAAGACGTTTTGTAATGTTGCAAAAGATTTCTGTCATAAATAAATGCCGTTTTACTGTCTTAAAGGTGCAGTGTGTAGTATTTGAGGATCTATTGACAGAAATGCAATATAATATACATAACTATGTTTTCAGTGGTGTATAAAGACCTTACATAATGTACATACACTGCGGGTCCCCTTACAGTGACATCGCCATTTTGCGCCGCCATGTTTCTACAGTAGTCCTAAACGGACAAACTTCTCTACAGTGCGCTAGTCACTCTACTCTGACGGCGACATTTTTGTTCTGTGTCGGCCCCGTAGCTTCTCTATGTGCTTCGAAAGGGAGGGGTGAGCGGTGGGTGATTTGTAATTCACAACCTCACCGCTAGATGCCGCTAAAATTGACCAGTAACCAGTGCTGTTTTGACCCAGTAACCCACCTTGCAAACCTGCATCCATCTTGAAGGAGATTATGGTCAAACATCTTAGTCTGACCCTTGTTTTCTTAATACTGTGTGGCTGAGAATCCTAGACCAACAAACTTGTTTTTACCACAGCTTGTTTTGGATGACAACACTTCTGGCCATCTGTAACCAATTTTGTTCATGTAGGCAGCCTACTAACATGGCTGGTGTGACCGTGTAAATTCCATCCTCGGTTCTTTGTGGTATTATTTGGGTCGATTTTAATGGGTGAGGAATGTGAGAGCATGCCTCCCTGCCTCATTGTTCTCATTGCAACATTCCTTGGAAAACTGTCCACCATCTTTCTGGACATTGTCTGGCGTTTTATGCATTAGTGCCCAGGGTAAAATTCCCAACCTTAAACTGTATAGCCCAAGACACAAGC
Organism: Coreius guichenoti; assembly: GCA_039654105.1. Taxonomy (NCBI): domain Eukaryota; kingdom Metazoa; phylum Chordata; class Actinopteri; order Cypriniformes; family Gobionidae; genus Coreius; species Coreius guichenoti. The sequence goes on from CM077169.1 coordinate 13,716,106, forward strand.
ATGGCAAAGTGAAGTAGTTTTGCATTCTTTTACTCTATACCAGTATGTTTATTAGATGTTATCCGCATTTTGTGTTCACGTTGCAATAAATTCTCAATGTCTTTGCCAGGGTTGCTTGGCTACTTCTGGTAGATTTTTTTTGCATTCCCGTGCTAATGGTGACCCACACAAGGACGGAGTTGCACACTATTGAAGAAAAGCATTGCTGGATGCACCTGGAATGTACATAAACACAGATCAGTTTATGGTCTGGATTGATTTGGCTGTAAGTTGGCTTGCAATCCTATAAAAAATAATGAGTAATTAAATTTGCTGAGTCTGATCGCTTAAAGTAATAGTACACATCTTCACAATAAATTATACCTCAAATCATGTGTCTTATATCCATAGCACAAATGGTGCAGAATGTGTTATCCATTAATGTTTATTTCTTTTAGTTATAGGTTTGTTCTACTCTGTAAAAATTGCTGTTATATTTACAGCAAAAAATGGCAGCTCTGGTTGCTAGAAATATACTGTAAACAATATCCCAACAATGTATCCAGTATTACGGGATGGCATATTGTTGCCTGTATATTTTGCAACTTATAATTGTATATTTCATGGTGATATAATGTTATTATAACAATTTACTTGCACTGCCAAAATCTGCGTTTTACTTTAAAATGTAATGATAGTCACCAAAACTAAATGTAACACCACAAATCCTATATGTACATTACAGATAACAAAAATGAGAAGAGAAGGACTTCTGGCAATGTCCTTTTACTGTTTTTCCACCGTAAATGATAAATTATATGGCCATTCATAGTTTGTACTTCCAAAACCAACGTTTTACTTTTTTTTTTTTTTTTTTTTTTTTTTTTTTTTCCCTCCACCGTAAATGGCAAGGTAACTTACAGTTAGGGTTGCAAAGTTTCCAGAAACGTAGGAGTTTTGGAAACATTCCAGGATTTTTTGGGAAATATTTGGAAACTTTTGGAAAGTTTCTGGAAATTTGCTGGAAATGTTCAGCCCCTTTGCAACCCTATTTACAGTTAACCTTTTTCATGTTGTAATGTTGAGTAATGGTATAGACTCTTCATGTCTACAATAGCCATAAATAAAGTAAGATCTTGTATAATGTGTCAGTCTTTTTCATCTGATTTGTGAAATGTTTTTAAGAACAATGTTTTGTAGAAACGTCTTGTAACTCCTTTCGTAAAGGACTTCTGTTCTTATTTTGCTGACAAAAGCACAAACTGAGGTAAAACACTGACTTTTTCTAGTGCCGTTCAAAGAAATCACAGCTGCGTCTTGGTTTGTTTGTTTGTTTGTTGGAATTGTGCTGTATTGTGTAAGTGTGTTTCAGGGGCAGCATCAATGTCAGTTCTCTTAGCAAATGCAGTGTGGTTTGTGCGGTGGAGGCTGGAGAGGTTTAACAAGGCTGATTCTTTGACATCAAACCAAATTAAATTGATAAATGACACTTATTTTGCAGTTAAGAGACCATTATGACACTTTCCTTGAACTGTGCTTGACCTGTTGGAGAGTTTTCTGTCAGGGTTTCCATCCTTACTGTTGTGCCCTGCAATAAGAGCATAATTATGATGTTTAAAAAAAAATGTAAACAAATTTTTGGGAAAAATTGTGAATTGGTAGATGAACTTTGCAGAAACTGTCACGTTTTACTCATACTGTATGTTTGAAACATTTGCTATTTGTTTTCCCAACAAATCCATGTTAAGGTCAGCTAATCACAGATTTGTTTTGGTACTAATTCTTTTATCCCTCGTCTTGTGCTGGGGAACATTTCTCACGCATTATATTTTGCGATTCAATTCAGAATGCAGCTCTGTCATCCTGCTGTGAATTATGTTGCTTGGCAATGAATTCGCACATTAGACTTTCCCATTCTCCAGTGCTCAGAGACTCCCATTGTTGCCTTTTTAGGGGACATTTTCATTCCAGTCAGTGTCTTGTTGAATAAGATTCTTCAACATATGCGCTGACAACAATGTTGAGCCTTTCTGCTGGTGATTATGGCCAGATTATGTGGTGAAATTATACAGGGGACACTTATTTGTATAAATGGATGTTTTATGGCATTATGTAGCTGTCTTAATGACTGTTGGATGGTCTAGGTGGATTTTTATGACTCATGAAAGTGTGAAGACGGCTATTGTGTGCTGGAGTGATGCAGCATGTTGTTTTGTGGTAGTCAGAAAGTGGGATTTTGAGTCATTGTTAGCCTTTCCTTTGTGAAACCGATTGCATCTTGGAGATTTGGAGTTAATATAGGCCTATGTCTGATGCCAAGCGTACACTGAAAGACTAAAGCCCTGTCCGCATTAAAATACTCAGTTTTTTGTTGTCTGTCATGTTGCACTTTTATTAGTCACAACCATTCAATGTAGTTACAATCCTGAATTTCCTAACATGTCAACAAACAACATGTTAGTATAAGTATAATGTGCATGCTGCAAACTATCTTTGGTTGCTTAATCTGTATGACTTTCTTCTGTGGAACACAAAAGATATGTTGGTAACAATACAGTTTTGGAACGAGACAAAGTGTGGCGAGCATTAGTTTTGTTGTGTGTGTGTGTGTGTGTGTGTGTGCTTGGTTAAAGTAAACTAAAACCCTCAAATTATTCAAAGGAATCATATGGCGGGACTTATTCTATGGCTTGGAGTGATATTGGTCAGCCTGTCGGCTAAAATAGACCCTGTATTGTAGCCTTTTTTGGATGAAAATTATCTCAATGAGATTCAGTTACACATCGGAGAGCTCTGCTTTGAGAGTCTCAGCGTCAACCGAGTAAGTTTTGTACTTAAAAGGCCAAATTTACTTCTCTACTTGGTTCTACCTTTTTTTTTCCCATTCTTTCCTGCTGTGGTATTTTGCTGGTGTTGCTAGGCGATTCATGAGTGTTGGTAAATACAGGCTGGATTTCACCATGTGTTACTTGGCAGTAAGTCCTTGCTCTACTTTGACAACAGCAAGACTCTGCGCTCAGACAGCCAACCGCAGTTCGACTACATGAACCTGCTGATTCAAATCTACGCAAAATGCAACGCCCCTCTCTCTTTTTCCCTCACACTACTACTCTCTCTTTCTCTTGCTCCACCTGGGCTGCAGCATGACTGCCAAGAGAGCTACAGTTGTGACCCCATGCTAACCTCTCACACAGCAGATGCAAATGCGAGGCAGAGTATCTGTGTGTTGCGTTCGCGGAAGAGTTGTCTTGTGACATTTCGTTGTGCCAGTGTGGTATAGAGACTAAATACCAGCCGCAGGATATTGGTGAGCAGATTGAGCACAAGGTCAATGCATTTCATCTGGATTCACGGCCACATGCCACGTTGGGTCCTCAGAGCGGTGCAGATGTCAAATCAAGTGCAGCTCTTCTAATTTATGAAGCAAATTCTGTCTCCACATGTGCATATGAGAATTACGGAAGCGCCAAAGTGCAAGACAGACCAAAAGAGGAGGAGGAATCATTCCATTTGAAACGTTTTTGTACTGTGTTTGTCAGCCATGGCTAATTTATTCCATTACCGAAATGGTCCGATAATGATGGGTTACTGAGATAGTGAATCTCAATGAGGTGACTTGCTTCATGTAAAATAAATAAACTTTTATTCATTATTATTCTTTAGCCTTCTGATATGACTGCCACTGGATATGACTCTTATGGGATTGATATTAAAGGGTTAGTTCACCCAAAAATTCTTTATGAACTTCAAAAAGTTCATAAAGAGATCGTAAAACGAATCCACATGAATCGAGCAGTTAGTCCAAATTTTCTGAAGAGACACGATAGCTTTATATGATGAACAGGTTGAGTTTAGGCTTTTATTCACATAAACATTGATCAGCAACAAACAGAAGCTCAACCGTATTTCAACAAACCTCATTGGTTCTTGCGTAATCTCAAACGTGCTGCGTAACACACAAGAAAAGAACCTCATTGGTTCTCGCACATCAAGCAAGCATGCTTGCGCTTCCATTTACCATAACTGATGTGTGCGTTGATGAATGTTTTATATGTGAATTAAATTTTAGACATTGGTCAGTTAACAGCCATAACATGAAAATAAATATTGTATCGACCAGAATTTTAATAACAGTTGATCTCTATCTTTAACTGTTTCTGAATTCACCCTAGTATTACATACTGTTTGTTTGCATAGCCTAGTACTTTACCCAATGAATCGGTTAAAGACGGCATTAAGCCAGGCTATATTGTCCGGTTAGATTGGATTTAATAGTTTTAACACCTTGCTGTTCTAACTGAGAGAATCATTATCTAAGAGTTAATAGTGTTGAGCATGATTGGTTTGGGTCACTGTAAATTGTTGGAATTTGAATGCGTTTTACAAAGGTTCACTTCAAGTTCACGCCAGTCTTTACTGCGTTTTATTGTGTGAGAACACCATTCTAGACAAGATTTTTTCCAGAGCTGTTTGTGCGAGGTTGTCCTCCTGGCACAGTAAGACCATCTGATTATTACTTTATGGGGCATTGTTCACAGAGGAAATGACTATGAATATACTACAAGCGCTTCTCTCCTTACACACGATCTACACTGTAAGCGTAGCAATGTTGGATGCTTGCAGTGGCAGCAATTGTAATTTTTGCCACTTGCTTCTGGTGTAGAATGAGTGTAAAACTGTGATTCACTTTTGCATAAGCTTTGATTTTATCTGGATTTTGAGGTGTGGTGAATGATGAATTTCACAATGGTGAGGTATTGCGTTACATATGCTCTGAATTATACCTTTCTGTTTGGAATGTATATTGGTCTTGTTTTATATCCTAGAGATGATGTAGTGATTGATTAAAACAGACAAGAGAATGCAAGCAGTGCCTCTGAATGCTCATGCAAGCATAGCATAATGTTTGACAGAAACTTTGCAGAGGCTTGAAAATGAAAAGTGTACTGAGCCAGTTGAGGCATGCATGACCCTTTTTTTTTTTCTTCCCCTTTTCTTTAAATTCTTACACTTCCATGCATTTATCTGTCCACAGCCTCTGTGCGCTTCGTTTTTTTTATTTATTGCTCCACACTTTTTATTTTCAGTTTTATTTATTTTCAATTTTGTTCAATTCTTTTTTTTTTTTTTTTTTTTCTCAATTTAATAAATTAATATTAGGACTTATTTACTTCCACTTTAATTAGATTTTCTGTTATTTTTTTATTCTCAGTTTGGATTACTAAGAACTTTTTCTTTTGAGGTTTCTTTTTTAAGTTTTGTATCACTCATATTGTAGTAATGGATATTATATGGAGTCACTGAAGTTAGAACCTGCAGTCAGGAGATTATGTAATAACTGAAACAAGTTTGTTGATATTGTAACTGAACTATTCAGAAATAAATTAATATAATGAATCATACAATCAAACATAGCACACTAACCAAAGCTTACAAGTAGTTGATTAAATGCCTGTTTTCTTACCCTATACCTCGGTGTCTAATTTTTGGCTTAATATTTCTCTTGTGGACTACATTAATGATAGTGAAAAAATAAATATATAATATAATAAAAATATAATAAATTAAGGAAAAAAGAATATTTCTTGTTAAACAAGATTTTTTTTTTTTTTTTTTTAAAGTCTGCATTTGATTTTTCTTCATTTGTAATTGTATTGTTATTAGTGTCATTAAAATGTTTGGTAACACTTTATTTTAGGGTTCAATTCTCACTATTAACTAGTTGCTTATTAGCATGCATATTACTAGGATATTGGTGGTTTATTAGTACTTATAAAGCACATATTAATGGCTTATTCTGCATGACTATATTCTACATCCCTTAATCCTACCCAATACCTAAACTTAACAACTACCTTACTAACTATTAATAAGCAGTAAATTAGGAGTTTGAGGCAAAAGTCGTAGTTAATAGTGAATATGTGTTCCCCATACTAAAGTGTTACCAAATGTTTTGTTAATGTACTATGGAAACAAAACAAAATGCTGATGAATGACAATGCGGTTATTGCCTTGACTTCAACAACAACTGTAGTATAAGAATGATGCGTCTCTTTTATATCCAGCACTCTTGACAATTTGTGACTAGATCACCTTGCAATTCAATTTTGATGTGGGATGTAGTTTTGTAGTCTGTTTTAAAAACATTTTCATTGAGTCTTCCTCATAAGCGTGTGTCGCAAGTGTGGTTATGCGGTGATGTCGTTATGAAATTTGGGAGGGCAACAGCCATTGCCGATATCTCTGATTATCGTCCATACACAATACTATTGTTTATCGGCACGACCATTCTATACAAGTTACAAGATAAAGCTTGTTCTTGGAGTTTTTTTTTTTTTTGTCTTGTCGTTCCCTGATGATTCATTTCATTAGCTGCTTTAATCAACTGAGCATTAACCATAAAGAGAAGCGGTGTAACCGTGACCTTCTGTGCCTCAGACTGTTTTTCTGTACATCCTTATTTGCACAAAATACAGTTTGTTTTACCTAAAGCCGCTTTTTGAGAAGTTTGATGAGAAGCGCCATCTCTGCTGCCCAAACAAACCTTTTCAGTTCCACTTTTGCTCCCTGAGACATTGCAGTCCCTTCTGAACTTATGTTACCAGATCTTATGTCAGGCGGTCGACCTTGGCAACTTATGGGAAATGAGGCAATGAAAGGGGTGGGAATGAGGAAATGGCAGAAGTTGAGTTTGTTTGAAGCAAGTGTGGTATTTAGAGCCCTTCAGCTGAATGAACCTGCTACAGTAGTGCCCTGTGCGAGGCCTTCTGTGGTGCTGAAGCAAGTGTGTGATGTAGTATCATGATGACTGATATAAGGTAGGCACAGTCTTCAGGCTGTCTATTTTTTTTTTTTTTTTTTTCCCCCCCCCCTCTTTTTAAGGGGGTTTAGGAAACTGTTATTGCAAGCATACATACGGGTCACCTGTGTTCGAGCTTGGCTCGTGTCATTTCCTGATCCCAATCACCTCGTCTCCTTATCATTTCCTGTCTCATCTCTCACTGTCCCAGTGTATAAAAAAGTTAAAGTAAATAAAGTATGTAAAAACTTTTTTACATTTTTTACAAATGTTAGAGATAAACCGATCGACCGGCCAGGAATCGGAATCGGACGATTTTCCACATGATCGGCCCGGATCGGTTTGTTTTGTTGCCAGCGGCACAGGCAATAACGTCAGCTGTGTGTTCTCGCTGTCTTCTCTCTGACAGCGAAGTGACACACCCACATCCTCTCACTCACTCGTCTCATTCGCTCCGATTAAATAGTGCTTGTATTGCGCATTATTTTATTAATTCTCGTAGGTTTCAAGCTCACACCAAAAGTGCGCGCACCACTGACTATATAAGTGGAAAACACGGACTGATTCCAAAATTTGGATGAATAAATCAAAGTAGGTCAGTACACTTAAATCACATCGAGATAGGGACTAGTGTCTGTGAATATTAAACCGTAAGAAGACTATTTGAATATGAATCCTACATGTTCTGTGTAAATAAATGAATGGCCGCATGGTTTCATTTCCCATACACACACACACACACTGAAGCACATGACGCTCGTGGTGTTACTATATGACATGAACTTCATCTCCAGAGCTGCTCTGATAGTCACTTTATGAGCATTTTACCGTTTAATTTGAGAAATGTCATATCATATACACATAGAAACTCAAGATCTTCACGGCAACCCGTCAAAATAAAATTAAAGTTCGGTTTAACTTTAATATATTACTATTGTGTATAGTACTATGTACTATTGTATTACTATTGTACAGTATAATGTATGTCTTAATGTAATACTACTACTACTACTACTACTAATAACAATACAATAATTAACTTTATTTTTAAAGGAATAATCACACAATTTTTCTTCCATGTTTTAATTTTAACAGTAAACCTGTTGTGCAGCATTTTGTTTGCCAAAAAATGAAAGGGTTTATTTAAATTTCATTTGATTTAAAAATAAATGTAATGTTTTATGCCTTCATTTGATTACCAGAAAAACTAAAATAGGCTACACAACACAGGGCAAAATGATTTGTTCTTATTGTGTTACTGTCTTTTTACTTGTCTTTTTTTTTTTTTTATGAAATTAAAATGTTGCATTTCAGAAAAGTAGATTTTTGTTTGTATATGATGTCAATTATAGTTCTTTGGGGGGGAAAAAAAAGTCGGAATCAGCAAAAATTGGTATCAGCAGGTCACACTTACAAAAAAATCGGAAGCATCTCTAGTAAATGTGTCTTCTGTTCAGTGGGCTGTCTTAAGATACTGGTGTTAGGTGAGTGGTTTTGAGAGAATTTGTAGCATGTGATTTAGTGTAAAACCTTTTATGCTTTACATTGTATTACCATGAAACAAAGTTCATATTTCTTCCTTAGTCAAACAGCCACACCCACCAACAGCAAATGCTTCCTGACCTCATATCCACCCTGCTGTTACACCAGCCTCAGGGCACCTCGTCCTCTACACTTCACTGTTGACTGCTACTGGAGCTACACTTATGGTTCTATGCCTAATGATTGGATTTTGAGATGTGGCCGTGGCACTCAAAAATGTAGGCAAATGAACGTGAGCTTGCAGGGGCGGGTTTTAAGAGGACTAAATGATTGGGGAAATACCTCTACTGTTAGTCAGCCAAGTAGTCTACATGTTCATGCAAATCTCATGACCAAACATCTACCATGTAAGATGCTACTAGAATCAAGCACAGAGTCTCACCTCCTGCCAAGATTATGAATATAAAATGATGATGCTATTTAATTAATGTAGGTCGAAATGTGCTTATTTGGGTGTGAACTACAGACTTAAGGATGTTGTTATTGATCCCAGAGCAATGAGGATTGTATTTTGCTTTTTTATTTTTTTTCTCCTTACCTTTTTCATTGACAGTTTGTCTCAATCCAGCCCTAGTGTTTCTACTGTTTTAGTTGGGCCTCAGTTGTTTTCGTTGGGAAATAGCACGAAGACAGAATGTTCTCGTTATTCAGGTTTGTTTTAGAATTAAAGCAAGACAAGCTGAAACAGATAGCATAGAAACCAGTGTGATGTGTTGACGCTTATTTGGAGTTTTTTGTTTGAAATAGGGTGAGTAATCTACTAGGGCTGCACGATATTGGAAAAAATGGCATTGCAATATTTTGTTTTTCTGTGATAATATGTTGCGACATGAAAACGGCTCTATTTGGAAAGAATTAATCATTCTAGAATTATTGGGGTAATTTTGTAGGGGAGTGAATCTGCATAGAAAATAATAAACATTACAAGGATAGATAAATACAACAGAACAAAGATACAAATGAAATAAACAGTGCTTTATTTTTCACAGTATTCAGGTACAGACATTGAATAATCAAACGTAAGATACCACTGCATAGTCTTCACTGTATAAATGAAATATAATTAATCTTTGTTAAAGCTACAAAAGTGATTTTCTCTTTATTTTGTTTGATTTAATATTAATGACATAGAAGCAAGAATTTTAGGCTGCTGTCACTTTAAGACTGAATGCACAGATCCAATATAATGATACACACCTGTTTTCTTTCTCAATTGTTTGTTCACGTAAGCCATAAGCGACTGTTCACGAGGATACTCACCGAGACAGGTGTTTTGATACAATTTTGCGTGTCCGTTCAAGCACAAATAGACACCGAAGAGAATGGAATTCGGTGTTTGCGTGCTGTCTGTGCTGCTCTGTGTCTCCGCACAGAAAACAGAACGCAGGTTCAGAAATCAGTTCTCTTTTAGTTCTCGTCTTGCACTAGAATGGTTTAAAATTGTTAAAACTGGCAGGACCTAAAAACATGCAAATGATGAGCTTCACTCTATGACGGTTAAACTGCAGTCAATCCGAGAATCATGTGCATTTTGAAACGTGGCGCATGGTCTGTACGGATCAACTACGATGCCTATACTTGACATCGCACATCCTGTGTGTGATGGGACTATTGTGGATGCGCGCATCGCGATATCGATGCTAAAATGTTCTCTGAGAGGGGATTTATTATTCTGTCTTTTTCCACATTTGGGATAGCGAACCCATCTGGTATGTGTGCTGTTTAATTGAGTTTGTCCCACTTTGAACTTGCTTTGAATTTTCAGCAGCGCTATTTGAAATGGATTTCATCATCATTCTATGTGCCAAACACTTTGAAATCATTTGAGTTTTAACTGTCATTTTGAAGTGCCACTGTTCTGCTCAGGTAATTATTGACTTTTAGTGCAAACGCTGCAGCACTTGTCATGTTTTAGGATTATATTTAAACTAGCCAGTGTATTAAGACACTGTTTAAACACTGTAAGACTGCCATTTACACTGAGATGTGTGTCATAACATCATTGGATTACAGATTGCAGTGCACTAATGTGATGGGGTGCATAAATGGAAACAGTAATGTTGATTTTTGCAGATCTACTAGTCATTAACAAATGCTACTATGAATGGCATCTCAACAGATGAGGCTCAACAGAGTTCAGATGGTGTTTCCTGTACGTGGCTCATATCTGTTCAGTGAAAGCACTCAAGCGTTCAGGTCAGGTGATATTGCTTCATTCATCATTCTCGTCCTGTTCTTCTCTGCAGATATGTTCAGACGGGTTGTACGACAGAGCAAGTTCCGGCATGTGTTCGGCCAGGCGGTGAAGAATGACCAGTGCTACGATGACATCAGGGTGTCCCGGGTCACGTGGGACAGCGCCTTCTGCGCGGTTAACCCCAAATTTGTTGCCATAATCGTGGAAGCCAGTGGAGGTGGTGCATTTATGGTTTTGCCCCTTCATAAGGTGAGAGATCTGTAAAACTAAACTGCTTAAATTGAATTCTTGGTTCTATATCCATTGCATTTTATATTCATTTGTTTTAGATGGCTAGTCAATCTAGTTTGGAATTAGTATAAAAAAAAAAAAACGTTGATCAAACTATAAGGTGAGAGAAACAGGTGATGGGATGGTTTTTGTCATAATACTGTGTTCTTGCTAGACTTTTGTGTCCTGTCAAGACGTGTTGATGTACACAACCGTTCAAAAGTTTGGGGTCTGTAAGATATATATTTTTTTTTTGTTATTTCTCCTAAGTTCACTAAGGCTCTGTTTATTTATTGTGACTATTACAATTTATTTGTATTATTTAAATATATTTTAAAATGTAATTTATTCCTGTGATGGCAAAGCTGAATTTTCAGTCTGTCTAATCTAGTCTTCAGTGTCACATGATCCGTCACAAATCATTCTATTATGCTGATTTGGTGCTCAAGAAACATTTATTATTATTATTGTTGTGCTGCTTAAATGTATTTGGGTTTCCCAAAAAATATTTTCTTCAGGATTTTTTCATTGTAACATTATAAATGCATTTACTTTAAACTTCTGATCAAAGTAATAATTTCTTTTAAAAAAATCTTACTGACACAAAACTTTTGAACGGTAGTGTACGTTTTCAATTTTGACACAACTGCTGTAATATCTCACTCCACATAGCTGTATTTTAATCATCAAATATTTTCTGTTTGTCTGTGATGTTTTTAGTAGTTAGCATTTAGTGAGGACACACTTTCTTGACATATTGTGTGTAAACTTGAATTGCTTTTAGGAAAAATTGGTTATTGGAAGTATCCAGGGAAGGATGTTTGGATGAATGTTTAGTTTAAATGTTTAATGACCAAATCTGTACATTTTAATGTGTTGCTTTGATCGGTATGGAGTTCAGAAATTGAGAGATTAGATTTCAACTTATACATCTGAAGCTTTTTTTAAAGGGATAGTTTAACTTTTCAAAAATTCTGTTTACTATTTACTCACACTTATGCCTTTCCAAACCTGAATGCTGTTTTTTTTTTTTTTGTCACTGTGCTTCATAAGTTTTGAAGGAACTTTACATTTCTCTGTTCCATATAATGACAGTTCATAATGATCAAGAAGCTTGTCAAGCTCCAAAAAAAGGAGTTTGTGAACACATTTTTTGAGTATGTAATTTTCAGTGAACCATTTGATTGTCTAAAATTCTTAATGATTTGTTCACAAATCTGACTGATTCGGTTCTCACTAGAATGAGGTTATCAGCGAATAATGACATACATTTCAGTCTGTTTCTCACAGAATGATTGACTTGTATGGTTTTTATTCTCCCTTTTGAGGCTTGACAAAACTTGGTCACTTTGAACCGTTTTATGGAAAAAATGAGTGAGAAGATTCAATTTCTTTTTTTTTCATTCTGGATTAAAAGCAGCATCCAGATTTGAAACTACATGAAGGCTAGTAAATATTTTAGATGAAGTATTTATTTAAAGCTTGAGAACAACATTGCTTCAGCAGAGAAGTCTTACAACTACAAGAAGCTGAGGAGTTTATGTCCTAACTCTGGAAAAGAAGCAAAGTGACTAAATGGTTTTCTGGTCTGAAAATTTGCTATATACTGATTTTCAGTTCATTGTTGACATGCTCCACAAACAAGTTCATTGAAAGGAAACCGAGGCAGTAGAAATCGGCATCCTGTTTGTTTTCTTTATTTTAAAAAAGCACAATGTTTTGTTTTTATTGTGCGTGTACATAAATAAAAGTACTTTTACAGTTTTATCAGTATGACCATAAATGAAGTATTTTAAGTTGTTTCCGCTGTTAAGGAAACTATATTTCAAGTGATCTAAATTATAAGGAAATAATTCAAGTGATTGCGCAGATTGCCTCAAGCGCACATACATATCAGTTCTAGCATTGCTAACTTGACATCATAGCCTGTTCTTTATCAAAATAAAATACCAAACATACCAACCATATAACAAACTACACTGCTCAACTGAAATAGTCTGTTATGCCAAGCACATTTTTGCGCATGCAAAGGATGATGTTTAACGTGGATATTGGAAGGCGAGTGAAGTACAAAGCCTAGTTTGTATAATAAATAATAGTTGACATCAAAATACATCCGAATATGGAAACATTTGGATTTGTGTCGAATGAGTGAGGTTGTCTACGTGAGCCCAACGCCGGTTTCGGTTTCAGTTTCGCTTTAAATGAATTCATTTTGGCTTGACGTTTATATAGCAATTTTTCATTCTTGTTCTGTTCTGAATACAGTTAAATTTGAAAGGATTTGTTGTGGAGTGAGGAGAACTGAAATAGCCTATAGCTAGGTTTATAGTGTTTATAATGTTTGTAAACTATTTTGCTTTGTTTACCGGTATTTTACAGTAATGTAATAATACAATGCAACTTATAAGCAAATTATCTGTTTGTTTAATTAAAATTATCTGTATCTCTCTCTCAAAAACTTAATTTTATGTATTGTATGTATAACGTTTTTTTTTTTTAATCATGCAGCAAGCGTTTAATTTTTTTTTTTTTTTGAAAAATTACTTTTTAAACTGTTCAACCGATAGTATTAATCGATCAAAATTATGTTAATTATGAGCATGTTCTGCCCATGTTATTCTGAAACGTACTTGTTTTACTCCACTGCGACAACACTTTAGATGTTTAAAATCACAAATTATGTGATTTACTTACTATTACTTACTTACTATTATTACTTTACTGTGCTAATGCTAAAAACATAACATAAATTTTCATAAATCATTTTCATCTAACACACAAAAAGAGTCATCATTGCTGCAACAGTATTGACAATTGCACCTAAGGCTTTACCATTGCACTCAAAGGTATTTGTTACACAATGATGTTAAGATATTATCTTTCCTAAAGGCTTTCTGAGTTCAAATGTGATGGGGAAAAAAGTCAAATTTGTGAGCTGGATCTACAGCGGTCTGTCATTTGATATATGTGATGATCATGGGCCTGTAGGGATTTTGTTACCTCGGAACTTAATGCGCTACCCTCTTTAACCTTCTGTCACTGACTTTCACCGTCTGCTTGTGTTACAAAGCCAGAGATTTACTTCATCGGGATGAAGTGTGTTTCACCTAGTCTGTTATGTTCTTGGTTTAGCATTCGTGGGTTTAGTGAGTCTGCCTGTTCGTGCATGTTGAAGCGTGTGGTTCATTCTCAGATTTTTTCCAGATAGTTTAAAGGAGTGGCCTTCATTTTCCCCATTTCTTTCTTTTTGTACTGGTTTTCAGTTCTATGTAGAGAAAGACAGATAATTGGTTTGACTGAAATACTTTAAAAAATATTTATACTTTTCAACTTTTTGAAAGTTATCGGGTCTACTGATAATTGGCACCAGTTGGTGGGTCTCTAAAGAACGATACCCAACAATAGTATTTACAGTTAAAGTAACTTTGTTTATATATTGTTTGGAATTTTATTCAACATAACCATTCATTTTCAAGTGAGAAATGTAAAGCTACATTTATACAGCCCAAAACAAAGATACATTTGATAGCCATTGTGAAAACAATGAGCAAAAATATAATTACATGTTTTTATTGTAATATAATGTTGTTTTCTCTACAATCATTTAGTTAGAGTTTCTCTTTGTGAACAGTAAAATTAGTTTCTATAATGGAATCTATGCATTATCTTAACATGCAAGTACTCTCTTCCTGGGAGCACGAAATTTCATAAAAATCACCATACTTCGGGTTTGAAGGGATAGTTCACTCAAAAATAAACATCATTTACTAACCCTAATGAGTAAAGAAAGAAGATATTTCACAGAAGCACAGCTTGCAACCAAATAGTTTTGGTTACTATTGATTATATTTTATGGACAAAAAAAAATATTTTTGTGTTCTTCATAAGGCAGATGAGTAAATATATTTTTTATTATTTATTTTTTATTTTTTAATTTTTGGTCCTTTAAGACTTAATTATAAGTTTAGTATTTTGTTGGTAGCCATCTGTAGAAAGTGTTAGATTTGTATATCTGATGGTGTCATTTGGCACATCTCAGATTACTGTGGTAATACTGGCGAGATTAGCACAACAACCCAGAGCAATGGTGTTGACAAGCGGAACAGCGCTCTGTAATTAGAGAGCGCTCAGACACGACTGTGACATCCAAACCTCTTCGGGCTCTCGCCTGGATCCCGAAGCCTGTCATCAGCGTCATACACGAACATGCGCGCCCGCTCGTAAATGATGTCACACTCAAGCGCTCGGCTGCCTGGCCAGACGAGCTCAGTTACAACCAACTCTCAACCAACTCCTGGGTTATTTACATTTATTAGTTTCATTGTTGGTTCCTGCAAGCTGCTTTCCTGAAGCATTTATAAAGCTCAGGTTTCAGGTCATCTTGAAAAGTCATGAGTTACACCAATATAAATCCTTTGTCATTCCGACCATGATGTTTAGACGCACAATGCAAGTGTGAGGGAAATGTATTAATCTGTGAAAATAAATCATGTTTGTCCTCATATTCTCACTGTTGTGTGTTTTCTCTGAGCAGATTGCTTGATCCATCTGTCCGTTTCTTTGACGTAGGACTGAAATGAGCTGGGATTAAACATTTTTGCCGAAACTTCAAGGTTTTTTGGTGAATGAATCTGAATGTCAGTGCTTTTGTAGTCTACATGTTTACACACTTTTTCTTAGATATTGTCAGCAAAGTATTTTTTAGACTAATTTAGACTATCATCAGTGGGTTTCGTGAGTGGGTGCAGCTTGTCATAGCTTGCTTTGTAAAGGTTTTTTTTTTTAATTATTATTATTATTATTATTATTATTATTATTACACATTTAGCCTCCAAAAACAACTCATTCCACTTTAGTTTGTTCCCACTTTTTTTTTTTTTTTTTTTTTTTTTTTTTTTTTTGCTGCTTTGTTGTCTGTGTTGTGTTCTGCCTGCTGTCCTTCTGCTTCATCATTTGCACCCTTCCCTAAGTATCCGCTCTGATTCAGTGTAGCACTGCATCTGTCTATGGTCTGTCTTCCCAGGCTACCCCATTCCCAGCAGCCCCCTGCAATCAGACAACTGGCTCTGGGGGAGCTATTGTTCTTGTGTGTATGCCAGGTCCTGCACAGCTCTTTGTTTCCCCAAAAAAAATCTGTATGGGAACTCCTCATCCTGACTTGATTCCCCAAAATCCTCAGACCCATTCTTCTGTTTCCCAGTAAGAAGCGATGGTAGCTGTTTGAAGTGTAAGTGGCAAGGCTGATGGTGTTTCAGTATGCTTATCTAAATGTATCATTTACTCACCCTCATGTTGTTACAAACCTGTATAACTTTCTTTCTTCCTTCTGTGGAACATAAAATAAGATATTTTGAGAAATGCCTCAGTGTTTTCAAGTAATACAGGTTTGGGATGGCATGAGGGCGAGTGATAAGGGTAGTAAGAGACTTGTATATCAGCAGGCCCCCGTGACAAAATGAGGGTGGGTTGGCAGTGTAAAGACTAGGATTGCAAAGTTTCCTGAAACTTTCCAGGATTTTTGGAAACTTTACAGGATTTTTTGGAAATGTTCAGAAACTTTTGGATAGTTTCTGGAAATTTAACTTTTAAAGTTTTCAGCCCCTTTGCAACCCTAGTAAAGACTCATTGAGTTGGCCTGCTTTCGTCACATAACTTGTGACAGCATTCCTTTGGTCCTCCGTAATATTTGAATGAAAATATATATATATATATATATATATATATATATATATATATATATATATATATATATATATATATATATATATATATATATATATATATATATATATATATATAAATATATAAATTTTTTTTGGTAACTTTTTACGGTAATTTTAATACTGGCCATTTATTGTTATTTTCTGACCAGCAAGAAAATGTATGTATTTATAATTTTGAATTGTGGATTTTTGCATTTGCTTACAAATACTTTTAGTGAATTAAGTAAATTTTACTGGTCCCACTTTATATTAGGTGGCCTTAACTACTATGTACTTGCATCAAAAAATAAGTACAAGGTATATATTGTGTTCATATTGTATTGCAGAACACTTTTGCTAATATTGAGGTGGGATACGGGTAAGGTTAGGGACAGGTGTGGTGGTATGGGTAAGTTTAAGGGTAGGGTTAGGTGTAAGGGAAGTGTCAACAGTGTAATTATAAATATAACTACAGAAATTAATTACAGATTATTTTAATTACATGCAGGTAATTTTTAAAATGTAAGTACAATGTAAAAACATGTACACAAGTGCATTGTATCAAATTATTAATTTAAATGTTAGTACATAGTAGTTAAGGCCACCTAATATAAAGTGGGTCCATTTTTAATTGTTCATTTAATCTTAGACACTGCTTGCCTGCACTGTGCTCAGTCTTACTCTTTGATAGACTGAGCTGCCTTCTATCTTTACCTGAACGTGGCATGTCATGACAATATGCCCTGCTCCTAAGTGAAGGCATTTGTATGTTGTTGTTGTGTTTTTTTTTTTTTTTTTTTTTTTACTGGCTCAAGTAAGTTTTGCCGTAAGTAGTAATGATGTTCTGCAGTGATGTCTTTTGAGTCTGGGGGGAGTTTCAGATGGGTTGTGGCTGGATTCTTTGTGTGGGAAGCAGAGCAGCATGACTCAGACTCTTATTGTCTTTCCCTTCAAGAGACCATCAGGTGTCTAACTAATCACATGTTGTCTGTCTTTCTCTCAACACCCTCCCCCTTCTCTCAGCTGTATACTGTCATTAACATATGAAGGAAGTTGTGGGAAACGGATGGCTGTAGCCTTCCGCAGGCCTTGAATTCCTACTTTCCATTCACACCGACCAGAGTGACTAATTTTCATCCCTTCTGCCTGACCACCTCTAATGTTTAGTTTATAGCACGAAATATGAACCATCCTGCAGGAAACTGCCGTTTACCCTTAGGCTGCCTGCCTCTGTTATGATATTAGCAACAGTTTCCCTTTTAGAGCTCAAATCCTGACGTAATAAGGAAGCAGACTAAAGTTTAAAGTTTTCACTTTAAAACTTAATACTTGGACATTTGATTCAGTCTTCTGCTATTTCTTCTTATAGGAATGTTTCGAGTTCAGCATTTGTGGGGTAATGTTGGCTATAACATATGATCATTTTTTTTTTTTTTATTTAGTAAAATGACCAATGGGTGATAAGACTAATGCTGTTCAGACTACACGAAATCAGCCCAGATTTTGCCAAAATCTGTTTGACGTAGGATGTTGTAGTGATTCGTAAACTACAATGGCCATCGGGACGCAAGAATCAAACATTTTATCTTTATATAGTGTGTCATAGTGGATGACAACCGACGCAGCGTCTGTGATGCTTCATGAGGTCATGACAGAAAGACTAGCATGTTTAATTTTTTTTCTGTCCTCCACATATGTGATGTTAAACAATAGGAGCACAGAAGCTCTTCCGTACACAGCTTTTCAAACAGCGTAATGAAAGAGAAACGATGGTATTGGTGCTTCTAGGTGGTACATTATGCGATGCAGGAAACTTAAGGTTTCTGGAGCTATGGCAACAACACTCCTGCCTTTATGATGGTTCCTCGAGGAACTACCACGACAGAGGGAAAAAAGAAAAACGATAGCTAAGGTTTGAGTCAGCATTAAGCTAAGCAAATCATTCATTATATTCTCCTTCGCTAAAGAGAAAATTTGGATAGACACTCAGACAGCAAGACAGCAAGCGATGATTGGTCGGGAAGCAACGTGTAGTCTGCTTCTTGTACACAACACAGCAAGAATTTAGGAGTCAAAATAGCATAATCTGACACAGTGACTAGATGAGATGTGATAAAATTGCTTGATGATAATTCTTGTCATGACAATGTAAAGCCAGTAAGGAACATGCTGTTTCTTTGAACTTTCTAATTAGCAAAGAATCCTGAAAAAAAAAAAAAAAAAAAAAAAAAAAAAAAATTACATTAAGCAGCACAGCAGTTTTCAACATTAATAATAATAAAAGTCCCATGCGCAACAAATCAGCATATTAAAATGATTTCTGAAGGATCTTGTGACACTGGAATAGTAATGCTGAAAATTCAGCTTTGCCATCACAGGAATACATTTACATTTTTAAAATATATTAAAATAGAAGAAAAAAAAAAAACGTTTAATCAACAGAACAAACCGTTGTCATGTATTAATTATTTTTGGATAAATAATGAGATGACCAGATGACAGTTGGTAAAATGTCTTTGTTGCATATGCATATGGAAAAAGTTGGTACTGGATGGGTTTAAATAATTTATATCATTGAAAAATAAATCTATACTGCCATAATTTCATGTTATCAGTCACCCGAGTCTGTTTGTTTGTTGCTTCAGGTATTGATTTAGTATCACGTTGAAGCCAAAATATTTCATATTGATCCAACCATATGTTGGACATATTTGTTGGGATTCCTGTCTCTGAACAGGTTTCACATGCATCACTTCACAGAAAAGAGGAAAACAGGAGAATGAGAGCACCAAAGATGAGGAAAAAGAGAAACAAGAAAAAAGGGGCACACACAAAGGAAGTGAGAGTTCATTGGCTTTACTTCAAAGTCCACCTCCATATATTCTGTGCAGCCACATGGACAGATGTAACTTAAATTGTGTGTGTGGCCATGGATGTGTCATTCTGATTCCCAGTCTGTATTCCAGGAGCCCCCTACTGTTCCTGCTGCACTGACTGAGCTCTGGCGGCTGCTGACTGCAGATTTTACCTTATATGGTCATCCTCAGCTCCCCGCCTGTCAACCTTCCAGACCCATTTCCTCTTTCCTCTCCATTGGCTAAAGCACAGTGCTTGCGCCCAATAGATTCTTTGATAGACGCATAGAAGAAAAGGGGGCAGTGTGAAGGGAATTTTTTGGTTAATGTGTAAAGTCCACTGTGGTCATTTATTAGGTTTCTTTTAATTGTTATTATTTGTAATATATAAATAAATAAATCCAGAAGTTATTTTAATTTGTTTACAGAATTTGACAATTATGAGAGAACCGTTTCTTTTGTAATTTATCCATAAATTAAATCCAAATGGGATGTCACTACTGTACAAAAGTCACTGTCACTTCTTGCATGAATTTAATTATCAGAATATTTTTTTAATATAATAAATAGTCATAACAATAATAATTGTAAATATACCATTTCATTTAATTGTACTTAATTTTTATTATTAGGTTCAACCGGAATAAATAGAATGTTTATATTTAGAATAATAAATGTGTTTGTTTTTAAAAAATGTTTTGAGTGTCAAACCTCAGGATTTCTCTTATCTCGTGATCTTTCTACCTCATTTCTTTACCCTATTCTTTCCTCCTCCTCCTCCTCCTCTTACAGGTTGCATGCATTAGTCAACTGCATACACCTGCTGGCCCTGAGCAGCTTTCTCATTCTGACACGCGCTTGGCACCGCCCCCTCTGCCCTGATTCGCCGTTTACGTGGATCATGTAAAATGACATGAATTCTGGTTGGACAGCAGCTGGGGTACTTCAGTCAGGTCAGCTGTAGTCTGCTGCCTCTGGGTCCTTGTGAACTCGCAGAGGAAATGGAAATTTCCATGCTGACTAGATAAGACAGACATGCTTCAGCTACTGCAGAAAGCATCTGTGGCTCTATAATACTTTCTGTTGGCCACCTCCATAGTGTCTCCAGGCTTTCTGTCTCTCTCATTTCCTTAGTTCCATGGTTTTCATGTCTTTCTTCACTGGCATCTCTCTCTTGATCTCTGACGTGGTTTTATTGAGGCAAGAAATCCTTATTTAAATGTGGTTTATTGATTGAATGGGTTGAGACCTGTGTTAGCTGAGGTGAGGGATCTGCAGTAATGCTGCTACTGTTGCTATGCAACAAGTTAGACTCGCTGCATTGCGATGATGGTTTTGGACAGCGCTGGTTTTAGTAAGCTATAATTAAATTACATAAATATTCATGATGTGAGTTTAGCAGAGCTTTCCTGTAAGTTTTATTTGCCACAATGCATGCTTGATTTAATGATACAACCATTTCAAATTCATGTTGTAAGGTAAACTAACACCTCACAGTTATTCATTCTTATATTGCCATATAAAAATTTGTCTGTCGGGGTCTGCAAGATTTTTTTTTTAATGCTTTTCTGTAACACTTTGTGTTTCTGATGAGCAGACATTCTAAAAATACATTCTACCGGTAATATAGACATCTTGGCGACATTCTTGACATGATTCCGGATAATTTGAAAGCCTGGTAATCAGTCTATATCAGCATTTTTGTTTCTTTTAAACTTTTTTTCTTTTACTTTTGCTTTCATAATTTGTTCATCTTTTTAAAAATGTGTTGTGATCACAAGCTTGCATATATAAGCACATGGGCAAGCTTTATATACAGTCTCTGCACGTGTTAATAAATAAAGCAAACCAATCTAGAATCCATAGGCAGATGATCACTGCTAATCTTCTGCTCCAATGTCAGTGATCCATAAAAACCAACTGGCATAAATGTCAGTAAATCGATAGAGCGGCTAATGCTTGTGCATCATCCTGATCCTCCTCGTGTTGAGGCTTTGAGTTACGGGTTTTTACTGGAAGGTTCTCTTGAGAACTAGTGCCCTTTTATCACCTTCTCCCTCTTTTCCGCCATCACTTTCTTCCACATATCTATGACTAAACAAGCGCAAATGATCATCAGATTACTTTTTTGATGTAACAAATAACATTACTTTATAGAGTTACTCATTAATATTTGAGTTACTTTTTAAAAAATGTAATGCACATTACTTTTCAGTTTAATAAATTCACTTAGACATTTTTTTTAAACTACTGAATTAAAATTCTCTCTCTTCTCCATAACTTTCTCCATAATTCAAGACGTGCACTCATGCATGCATGGGAACAGACATAAAGTACAAAAGTAGCAAAACACATTACTTTCAATAAGAAGTTTTATAGTACAGTAGGTGAAATAACTCGTAATCGTTTTTTTAAAAGAAATGTAATATAGGCTATGTTGTTGAATGCCTACTGATGAACTTTGAATTTAAGGAATGTTCTGGGTTCAATACAAGTTAAACTGCATTTGTGGCACAGAAAATAATATACTTATAAATAATCACTGAATATACAGAAAATTATTTCTGATTCGACTCGGATTCATTTTCATTCACACGCATACACTATATTGCCAAAAGTTTTGGGACGCCTGCCTTTACATGCACATGAACTCTAATGACATCCCATTCTTAATCCGTAGGGTTTAATATGGAGTTGGCCCACCCTTTGCAGCTATAACAGCTTCAACTCTTCTGGGAAGGCTTTCCACAAGGTTTAGGAGTGTGTTTATGGGAATTTTTGACCATTCTTCTAGAAGCGCATTTGTGAGGTCAGGCACTGATGTTGGCCGAGAAGGCCTGGCTCACAGTCTCCGCTCTAATTCACCCCAAAGGTCTTCTATCGGGTTGAGGTCAGGACTCTGCAGGCCACTCAAGTTCCTCCACACCAAACTTTCTCATCCATGTCTTTATGGATCTTGCTTTGTGCACTGGTGCGCAGACATGTTGGAACAGGAAGGGCCATCCCCAAACTGTTCCCACAAAGTTGGGAACATGAAATTGTCCAAAATGTCTTGGTATGCTTAAGCATTAAGAGTTCCTTTCACTGGACCTAAGGGGCCAAGCCCAAACCCTGAAAAACAACCCCACACCATAATCCCCCCTCCACCAAACTTTACACTTGGCACAATGCAGTCAGGCAAGTACCGTTCTCCTGGCAACCGCCAAACCCAGACTCGTCCATCGGATTGCCAGACAGAGAAGCGTGATTCATCACTCCAGAGAACACGTCTCCACTGCTCTAGAGTCCAGTGGCGGCGTGCTTTACATCACTGCATCCGACGCTTTGCATTGCACTTGGTGATGTAAGGCTTGGATGCAGCTGCTCGGCCATGGAAACCCATTCCATGAATCTCTCTACGCACTGTTCTTGAGCTAATCTGAAGTCCACACAAAGTTTGGAGGTCTGTAGCTACTGACTCAGCATGCGCTGACCCCGCTCTGTGATTTTTACGTGGCCTACCACTTCGTGGCTGAGTTGCTGTTGTTCCCAATTGCTTGCACTTTGTTATAATACCACTAACAGTACCGTAGAATATTTAGTAGTGAGGAAATTTCATGAATGGACTTATTGCACAGGTGGCAACCTATCACGGTACCACGCTTGAATTCACTGAGCTCCTGAGAGCAACCCATTCTTTATAAAAAAATTTTTTAAAAAACTGTTGCTGTCTGTTAAAAAAAAAAAAAAAAAAAAAAAAAGAAATACAAAAAAATGATATAATATAATAGACAGGAACGTTATTTTTTTTAAACCACATGAATACTTCAGTAAAACACATTTTTGAAATGTGTTAATACTTTAATAGGTGTATGATCTTCTGGTTAGGTGATGCTTGTTTGTTGTTTGTTTAGGTGATGTTCCATGTCAACAGGGCTTTACTTGTCACATCACTTTCTGCATGTATTGTTTTTACCAACATTACAGATACGTCATAACTTTACACAGACAATATCAGTAAGTGATTTTATCACACTAGTCTCATGCCAAAGCATATCTTGGCTTGTTGTCTTTTGGTGCATGTGATGGTTGACAGACTGCTGCCCACAGCTGGACTTTGAATTAGAAATTCTGTTTTTATTGGCAAGCAGCTGTATCAGTGTGTAAGGACCAGACTGTCTGTATATTTGTTTAGCTGTTCATGGACTGATTGGTAATCAGTGTTCCTGATAATAGGGCGGCATTTCTTTGTGTTCTGTGTGAGTCTTGAATTATTTTCTCAGTTTCGAGAACATCTTATACATATATTCCATATATTCCATCTCCCTTTCTTTCCAGTTACCTTTGAACATTTCTAGTGAAATGCTGTTTTGTCGTTTTGACTTTTTTTTTTTTTTTTTTTTCACTGTCGAAACTATCCATACGCACTAAAAAAAACACGAGGGGCGGTTAGCCTCACAAATAGCTGCGAAAGGTATAGTTTCTCTTTCATAAGACCATGTTATAACCATGCCCAGACTTGAGAAGGAATGTGTACATGGAGTGTTTTTTGCTCAGGTGGGTAGTGTCTTTTTGTACAGGCCAGGCTTGAGAATAGCCCAAGCTGTTGTGCTTTATTAGGCTGGGCTTTCTGCTGTGATGTCATCACACCATAGGCAAAGCAGCAGCATGAACAAAAGAGTGGGTGTGGACCTCTCTCTACACACTGACTGAACAATGTGATCAGATGACACCTGATCACACAGCCCTGTACAGAGATTGTGGTCTCGCAAGAGATCAAGGGTCATGACCTTTGAGCAGAGGGCACTGATGTCATCAGGAAGTCATCTGACTGGGCATGGGACCGCAGCCGTGCCTTTATTTGGCTTCTTTGTTTGCTGTGTACAAAGGAGAGGAGGGAAAACTTCTGTTGTATTCCCCTAGTCTTCAGGCCTGTGCATTGTATAATGATATTACATAAGGTGCTCAGAATGAAGAATACTGTTTTTCATATACAAGCATGCGTGCAAACAATCGCATTGGATGTGATGGTGAAATCTGCCTACTTTTGCAGTACTGTACATGTCTTTAAATACAAAATTTTATTATCTTTTGGAAATTTAAATATAGTATAGAAGTCAAATACAGTGAAAATCTATTTAAAATAAGGCTTGTTTTCCCACACTGAGTTTTTATTTATATGAACTAATATATAGTAATATGCAGCATTATTCACTACATTTAAAAAAAAAAAATAATAATAATAATTTTGACATGATTCAAACAAATCTCTGAACTGATTAATTTTAACGGATCATTTGAAACTGATTCAAAATGAAATATTATTTACCAAAATAAAATGTGCAGTACATTTATTGTTCTATTCCCAATATTGTTTAAATGTATATTTTCAGCAAAGTATAAGTAGTTAGTATTTATTTTTTACTCAATATTTATAATTTTCATTGTCATACATGTTTTTTTTTTTTTTTTGATGTGAAATCATCTCATTTTAGCTTTCTCACACTGCCCAAACTCCGTGTGACCTTTCACTCCGAGTGAAAGGGTCACTGGCCTGTTGCACACTTATTTCTCTCTGCATTTGGAAACAGAGCTGCAAGCCTCGCAATCTGTTTTTATTACATATCAGCTGTCATGTGTAAATGTTTCTGCTGTTCGCTTGAATGACCGGATAAGCTATTGTTTGACAGTTTGGAGAAGAATGGTGTTTCCCCCCCCCCCATCATTTCATGAATGCAGGCCAGGCTTTAAGTGTTTGTTTTGGTGTTACGTAGAGCTTGGCTGGCACTGTCAGAGCTCGTTTCATTTACCCATTGGGCTAAATGCTTTCATAATCTAAGTTTTGTCTTTGTCTCTGTTTTCTCTCTGCAGTCGGGCCGTATAGATAAGGCCTACCCTACAGTATGTGGGCACACTGGCCCTGTTCTGGACATTGATTGGTGCCCTCACAATGACCAGGTCATCGCTAGTGGATCTGAAGACTGCACCGTGATGGTATGTCACCCTTTCTCTCTTCACTTCCATACATCCACTGTCATCATTTAAACTGATGCCATTTTAACATTGAGATTGATGTGCAAACAGAAGCTCAGGTAGGTCAAAAAACACAGTATAATACAATACGGCAATCACAGACATTTGCTTTCGGATGGGATTAGATTTCTCAGAGGTTGCCGAAAAACTCTAGGAAATTTGCCCTGAAATTTTTACTGAGGTTGTGTGAGAGAAACACAGACATGGCAGATTCGGACAGGATTAAAATCGTAAAGGATGTCTGTGAAACACAAATTTCTCTAACGTCCCCCTGGAAAACTAGTCCTGTCCGAATAGGGCTTTACTAAATAAAAAAAAAAAATATTTCTAAGAAGACAAAAAACTGACCGCAAACTTTTGAATTGTATTGCATGTATAAATTTAAATAATTTAATTCTGTAATCAATACATTGAGATGTATCAATTAACAAATCACATTGCATTGATTACAGAATATAACTCTAGCTAAACCGCTGCAGTCATTTTAGAGCTTGTTTATTGATGGGTGGATATGACCATTTCTAGATAAGTTTCTTTGAATA
Organism: Coreius guichenoti; assembly: GCA_039654105.1. Lineage (NCBI taxonomy): Eukaryota > Metazoa > Chordata > Actinopteri > Cypriniformes > Gobionidae > Coreius > Coreius guichenoti. The sequence continues at coordinate 13,742,007 of CM077169.1, forward strand.
GCCAGCATCACATCTCTACCCACCCAGTGAGTCCATGTGTGGCTGGCAAAGTCCGCCCCATGACTCATGCGAACGGCAGTAGATCGGATCACAGCATAACTGAAGGCTTGCTCTTCTGGACTGTTTTAGATTAGTTTAAGCCCAGGCTGAAGTCATTGAATCAGCAGTTACTATTTTATAGTTCTGAGGTCAGTCTGGCTGGCTCTGGGTCTATTTATCACACTACTAGCCCTTATTTGGCCAGTGTGAAGAAAAAACAGCAACTCCAGTGCTTGTGTATGTGTAACTAGTGTGCAAGTATTGCGTTTAATAGGACACTGTCTCTTGTCCGCTCTCTTGGGAAATACAGAGGTCAGGGAAGTTGATGATTCCTGCTGTTTTGCTCTGTCCTATCTTCCCAGATTCATAACATCTGAAATATACTGAGTGGGGCTGAGCATTGACACACATTCCACAATTCGATTTCGATTCACAAGCTTTCAATTTTGATTCAATGGCAAAAAAAGGAAAAAAAATCTCTCTCAATGTTGTAAACTATAGAGGGAACCCCAGTTGGTACATCACTATAATATTAAAGGTTAAAATGAACTTTTTAGCCTACTTTTTTTGTAGGCTACTTTTTTAAATTACACATTGTTTTTATAATAATATAATACATTTTAAATGACATAATTGTGTCTACATGTTTAAAAAAAAAAAAATAATAATAATAATTGGTGGCTGCCATAAAAACATGAAGGATTTATTCAAACATTAAATATTGAACAGGTTAAGTAAAAATACAACAGATATGCAATAGTGCATATATTTAGCAAAATGCTCCTCTAAGTTAATTTTTTTTTTTTTTTTGGACGTTGAATGGCTTTTCTGAGGTAAATGTAACATTACGTGACATTGTTTACAAGCTGTTTTATTGACGTCTTTCCCCGGTTGAAACACGAGACATGATACAGATTTCTGTTATTTGTAATGTATCTTTTAACATACCTTTTGATGTTCATTTATGTTTATTCCGTCTGTGCTGTAGCTAATATCAGAAGAGATCGTCGGTTCACGCGCGCTCTGCGCTGCTGCTTCGTTAATTGGCAACAGTGATCTGTCACGCCACATTGAGGCCAAACAGTAGTGCCAAAACGGTATTTATTGTTTGGATTTGAAAGCTGAGACTTTGTTTCATATCAGAAGTAACAAAGCTGATTAAAATCGAGAAATCAATATTTATTTTTACCCAGCCCTAATATTGAGGTATCGACATGCTGGAGGGTAATTTCAGTAGTGACCTATAATGTTTTTAGGGAACGACGATGTTGATGATAATGACATTCAGGTCAGTGTCTATGTAAAGGAATAATGTACACTCATCTAGTCTATTACACAGTTGAGAGGTCAATATACAGAAAATATTTAAACGTAAAATGGTACGATTTTCTAATCAGAATCAAATGTTTCGGATAGCTGTTTAATAAATGCTGAGAATAAGCAATATGTAGAGGGAGACGAAAGGAAGTTAAAGAGAGAGGCTTTTAAAATCACTTACTGATATTACTATCTCTGTCATATAAAGTTAAAAGATCATGTATACTTTTAATCCTTGTTTAAAATAAAACTCTGCTGGACTCCTTTGTTTGCCCTCTGCTGCCACCTTCAGACAAATTAATGTAAGTGTAGAAGTTATACAAAATGGCTTAATCAAATTTTGGATCATAATGTAATTAACAACTACGTTTGATTTGGTGTTAATTATATACTATTTGGTATGTATTCATATTTTGAATTAGCATTTATTTTAAAATTTTATAAATGTTTTTGTTTAAATTTGAGTAATTTAGCTATGCTTTGTCATTTTTATTAGTTTTTTTAATATTTCTGTTCGGCTTTTTGTTTTTAGTAATTTAGTACTTCAGCTTGAACCTTTTATTTTATTTCAGTTAGTTGCCAAGGCAGCATTTATAATTTTCATTTAAGTTCATCTAATATTTATATAAATATTTATTTTTTAATTTCAGCTTTAAAAGCGATTTTGTAATAGTTTTAGTTAACGATAACTGATTTGGTTTACTTCACTGTCATGTATCTTTGCATGTATGAGATTTTAAAATGTGAATATATTTTCCTTTTTTTCTTTGTTCTCAGGTGTGGCAGATCCCAGAGAATGGTTTGGTGACCTCCATGGCCGAGCCAGTGGTGGTGCTGGAGGGTCATTCTAAAAGGGTGGGAATCATTTCCTGGCATCCAACCGCCCGCAACATCCTCCTCAGCGCAGGTGAGAAGCGTCACCTGATCCTGCGAAGAAAAGGAAACTGTATCGATAGAAACCGTAATAGAGGAGACATGAAATAATGGGGGAAAAGAGAGAGGAATGGTTCAGGAAGTTATGCACCTCAGTCTCTGACATGTTCATCTTTTGAATGTTCTGTATGTATACATTAATGTAATGTATCCAGTTCAGTATCTGTCAAAACACTTAAATGGAAAAAACAACTCCAGCTGCTTTTTAATAAATAGACCTGATTATTTCCCCATCACATGAGTTTTTTTCCGGGTTTGTCTGCAGGCTGTGATAATGTGATTTTCGTCTGGAATGTGGGCACGGGAGAGTCCATTATCACCCTGGATGATATGCACCCTGACATCATCTTCAGTGCCTGCTGGAACCGCAATGGCAGTCTCATCTGCACTGCCTGCAAGGACAAGAAAGTCCGTGTCATCGACCCGCGTAAGGAGGAGATCATTGCGGTAAGTGCTTGCTTTTCTGAAGTGAATAGGCAGATAATGGCTTTTATTTGTAAACTGTGAGTATAAAAGTTTCTGAATAACATGGACTGAAATGTTTCTCTGGCTTTAGTTTTTCTCAGTTGAAGTGATGTATATTGATGCGTTTACTTAATCTGAAAAGTATTTGCCTGCTCAGTTTTGAACGAATGCGAGATGTGTTGTGATTTTTGTTTTATGGTGTGTCTCGCTGACAGGAGAAGGACAAGGCCCATGAGGGTGCCAGGCCCATGAGAGCCATTTTCCTGTCTGACGGCAAAGTGTTCACCACTGGTTTTAGCCGCATGAGCGAGAGACAGCTCGCCCTCTGGGATCCGGTAAGTTGCCATGGAAACCGCAGATAAATTTCATTCTAACACCTGCTCATAAATAAATACAAACAAATGCACTTCAAACTTGACTAAATGAGAACTAAAGGAGCTATACACTGCAAAACTTTTAACATCTGAACAGGCATCATACACTTGCCGACTTTGTAAATGGTTACAGAGAAAAGCTGGGCATCGTACACTAAGAGACTGAGGATCATACACTACCTGACTTTCAAGTCATTATGAACACATCAAAATCATGCAGAAGCACATGCCTTTTTGCTAGGAGTCACATGACAAATATGTGTTCTGAAATCAGCTCAAAATATTAAACGTTTGATATCCTCCGACTGGATGGAATCAAACTTTGAAGCTAAACAAAAATCAGAGTCTGTGACCATCATACACTACACGATTTTCTGTGAAATCTGTCATCTCAAATCTGCAGACTGGCTCTGACTTTGAGCAACTAGCGACAACTTGTCCACACTGTCAATCTGGGCAAAAGTTGTGTAGTGTATTCCAGCCTTAACTTATTCCAATTATGCTTTCCGAATTAAGAAAATAACTATTAATTGCAATTCCTGACATAAGTGACATTTAATGGTCCTAATGTAATTAGACTATACATTTTCTCTGTTTGTCTATCAGGACAATATGGAGGAGCCGATCTCTGTCCATGAGATGGACACCAGTAACGGAGTCCTCCTGCCCTTCTATGATCCCGATACTAATGTGGTCTACCTGTGTGGAAAGGTAAACGCAGCACATACAGTACCGTTTAAAAGTTTGGGGTCTGTAAGATTTTTATTTTTTTGAAAGAAATTAATACTTTTGTTCAGCAAGGATGCATTAAATTTAATTAAAAGTGACAAAGACATTTATAATGTTACAAGGGATTTCTGTTTCAAATAAATGCTGTAATTTTGAACTTTCTATTCATCAAAGAATCCTAGAAAAAAAATCAGTTTCAACAAAAATATTAACTGTTTTTAACATTGATAATAATAAGAAATGTTTCTTGAGCATCAAATCATCATATTAGAATGAATTCAGCTTTGCCATCAGCTCTCTGCTCAGTCGCTCACAACCCAAGTGAACGCTCCGCTAATGAACTGTCAAGCAATGTCTGCTCAAATAACCTGCCAACATGACAATTTTCTGTAGTAGACTTGTAGATTTTAAAAGGCATTTTCAGTTTTGGTTTTTGGCCAAGTGCATCCAGAATTTTTGGTTTGGGCCCAGAATTTCCATTTCGGTGCATCCCTAGTTTTTAGTCTCTGACTGACTGAGGTTTTGTTTCTAATAGGGTGACAGCAGCATCCGTTACTTTGAGATCACGGACGAAGCTCCCTTTGTCCATTACCTCAGCACCTTTACCACTAAGGAACCTCAGAGGGGCATGGGATACATGCCCAAGAGAGGGCTGGACGTCAACAAGTGTGAGATCGCAAGGTATAGCAACGATAATTATTACGCAAGCTAACAGAAGTATGTGGGGAAATCTCATTAAACATGTCAGGAATATGACCATATTATATTTCACCCCAAAACTAAAAAAATAAATAAATATATATATATATATATACACTCACCTAAAGGATTATTAGGAACACCTGTTCAATTTCTCATTAATGCAATTATCTAATCAATCAATCACATGGCAGTTGCTTCAATGCATTTAGGGGTGTGGTCCTGGTCAAGACAATCTCCTGAACTCCAAACTGAATGTCAGAATGGGAAAGAAAGGTGATTTAAGCAATTTTGAGCGTGGCATGGTTGTTGGTGCCAGACGGGCCGGTCTGAGTATTTCACAATCTGCTCAGTTACTGGGATTTTCACGCACAACCATTTCTAGAGTTTACAAAGAATGGTGTGAAAAGGGAAAAACATCCAGTATGCGGCAGTCCTGTGGGCGAAAATGCCTTGTTGATGTTAGAGGTCAGAGGAGAATGGGCCGACTGATTCAAGCTGATAGAAGAGCAACTTTGACTGAAATAACCACTCGTTACAACCGAGGTATGCAGCAAAGCATTTGTGAAGCCACAACACGCACAACCTTGAGGCGGATGGGCTACAACAGCAGAAGACCCCACCGGGTACCACTCATCTCCACTACAAATAGGAAAAAGAGGCTACAATTTGCACAAGCTCACCAAAATTGGACAGTTGAAGACTGGAAAAATGTTGCCTGGTCTGATGAGTCTCGATTTCTGTTGAGACATTCAGATGGTAGAGTCAGAATTTGGCGTAAACAGAATGAGAACATGGATCCATCATGCCTTGTTACCACTGTGCAGGCTGGTGGTGGTGGTGTAATGGTGTGGGGGATGTTTTCTTGGCACACTTTAGGCCCCTTAGTGCCAATTGGGCATCGTTTAAATGCCACGGCCTACCTGAGCATTGTTTCTGACCATGTCCATCCCTTTATGACCACCATGTACCCATCCTCTGATGGCTACTTCCAGCAGGATAATGCACCATGTCACAAAGCTGGAATCATTTCAAATTGGTTTCTTGAACATGACAATGAGTTCACTGTACTAAAATGGCCCCCACAGTCACCAGATCTCAACCCAATAGAGCATCTTTGGGATGTGGTGGAACGGGAGCTTCGTGCCCTGGATGTGCATCCCACAAATCTCCATCAACTGCAAGATGCTATCCTATCAATATGGGCCAACATTTCTAAAGAATGCTTTCAGCACCTTGTTGAATCAATGCCACGTAGAATTAAGGCAGTTCTGAAGGCGAAAGGGGGTCAAACACAGTATTAGTATGGTGTTCCTAATAATCCTTTAGGTGAGTGTGTGTATATATATATATATATATATATATATATATACATACACTCACCTAAAGGATTATTAGGAACACCTGTTCAATTTCTCATTAATGCAATTATCTAATCAACCAATCACATGGCAGTTGCTTCAATGCATTTAGGGTTGTGGTCCTGGTCAAGACAATCTCCTGAACTCCAAACTGAATGTCAGAATGGGAAAGAAAGGTGATTTAAGCAATTTTGAGCGTGGCATGGTTGTTGGTGCCAGACGGGCCGGTCTGAGTATTTCACAATCTGCTCAGTTACTGGGATTTTCACGCACAAACATTTCTAGAGTTTACAAAGAATGGTGTGAAAAGGGAAAAACATCCAGTATGCGGCAGTCCTGTGGGCGAAAATGCCTTGTTGATGCTAGAGGTCAGAGGAGAATGGGCCGACTGATTCAAGCTGATAGAAGAGCAACTTTGACTGAAATAACCACTCGTTACAACCGAGGTATGCAGCAAAGCATTTGTGAAGCCACAACACGCACAACCTTGAGGCGGATGGGCTACAACAGCAGAAGACCCCACCGGGTACCACTCATCTCCACTACAAATAGGAAAAAGAGGCTACAATTTGCACGAGCTCACCAAAATTGGACAGTTGAAGACTGGAAAAACACAGTATTAGTATGGTGTTCCTAATAATCCTTTAGGTGAGTGTATATATATACACACACAAATACACACACAGTGGTGGTCGGAATCATTGGCACCCCTGGTAAATATGATCAAATATAGCTGTAAAAAATAAATCTGCATTGTTTATTCTTTTGATCTTTTATTCAGAAAATTCACAAAAATCTAAACTTTCATTGAAGTAAAAGAATTGAAAGTGGGGGGTAAATCACATTATGAAATAAATGCTTTTCTCCAAAACACGTTGGCCACAATTATTGGCACCCTTTTATTAAATACTTTTTGCAACCTCCTTTTGCCAAGATAACAGCTAGAGTCTTCTATAACACCTGATGAGTTTGGAGAACACCTGACAAGAGATCAGAGACCATTCCTCCATACAGAATCTCTCCAGATCCTTCAGATTCCCAGATCCATGTTGGTGCTTCTTCTCTTTAGTTCACCCCACTCATTTTCTATAGGGTTCAGGTCAGGGGACTGGGATGGTCATGGCAGAAGCTTCATTTTGTGTTCAGTGACACATTTGTGTGTTGATTTTGATGTTTGTTTTGGATCGTTGTCCTGATGGAAGATCCAACCACGGCCCATTATAAGATTTCTAGCAGAGGCCGTCAGGTTTTGATTTTTTTCTGTTGGTATTTGCTAGAATCCATTATACCATGTATCTGAATAAGATGTCCAGGACCTCCAGCAAAAAAATAGGCCCACAACATTAAAGATCCAGCGGTATTTTTAACCGGGGCATGAGGTACTTTTTATCCCTGTTTGCACCAAACCCATCTGGTGGATTTGCTGCCAAAAAGCTCTTTTTATAGTTTCATCTGATCATAGAACCAGGTCCCTTTTGAATTTCCAGTCGTGTCTGACAACTGAATATGCTGGAGTTTGTTTCTGGATGAGCAAGAAGGATTTTTCTTGAATCCCTCCCAAACAACATGAGGTGATGTAGGGGTTGTTTGATAATTTTTTTTTTTAAATTTATTTATTTGTATTTTTTTAAGGCTTTCTGACCCCAAGACTCAACTAATCTCTGCGATTCTCCATCTGTGATCCTTGGAGAGTCTTTGGCCACTCAAACGTTCCTCCTCGCCGTGCATTAAGACAATATAGACACACGTCCTCTTTCAGGCGGATTCGTAACATCTTTAGTTGATTGGAACTTCTTAATTATTGCCCTGATGGTGGAAATGGGAATTTTCAATGCTTTAGCTATTTTCCTACAGCCACTTTCTATTTTGTAAAGCTGCACATCAGAACTATATTCTTTGGCTTTACTCATTGTGATGAATGATTAAGGGAATTTGGCCTTTGTGTTTCCTCGTATTTATACTCCTGTGGAACAAGACATCATAGCTGGACAATTTAATGTTCCTAGTCACCCTGGTGTGCTAAAAAATTTAAATATTAATGGGAATATACTTCAGAGATATTTTACTAATAAAAAATTCTAGGGGTGCCAATAATTGTGGCCAATGTGTTTTGGAGAAAAGCATTTATTTCATAATGTGATTTACCCCCCACTTTCAATTCTTTTACTTCAATGAAAGGTTAGATTTTTGTGAATTTTTTTTAATAAAAGTTCAAAAGGATAAACAATGCAGATTTATTTTTTACAGCCATATTTGATCATATTTACCAGGGGTGCCAATAATTCTGACCACCACTGTATGTGTGTGTGTATGTATGTGTGTATGTGTATATATATATATATATATATATATATATATATATATATATATATATATATATATATATATATATATAATTTTATTTATTTAGACCATATAAGATCTTCACATTGCATTTGTTTTACTGATATAATGCTGTAAATAAAAAAATTAAAGTGCCCCTATTATGCTTTTTCGAATATTACTTTATTTATGCAGTCTGTAATACGGCTGTTTGTGAATGTAAAGGTTTTGCAAAGTTTTAAAGCTCAAAGTGCATGACAAATAAAGTTATCTCCTAAAAGAAAGAATCAATTCTGAACTGCTGAAATGAGTTGACGGTAATTACCTGTCTCACTTCCTGTTATATACCTATAACAATGTAAACCATGTAAATCTGTATAATGCCAGCCTATGGTCCCTCAAACACTGTAGTTGTAGCTGAGGCCTGGAAGAGCTGTTCTCGTGTTGTCGACATGTCGAGCAGACTCTGTTTTCAGCTCTGTGAATCCACTTTGCATGCGCTTTAAAAAGGATGAGGACTCGCGCTGGACTTGATATGGAAAAACCGACGCCATCATTCGTATCACTGTGTTTTAAGTGCAGTGTGTATTATGAGAAAATTTAAAGGGTTTATTGACCTTGTATGCATGTAAACCTATCGTAGTAGATCTCCAAAACAAAATGAGCCTTTAAAATAGCATAATAGGGGCACTTTAATGATTGACAAATTGAGAGAAAAATCTGCTTAAATGTCATAAAAATATCTCGATGTAACGCAAAATGAACAAAAAAACGTATATATTTATATGTATCTTGATTTCCTTTTTATTTTAGGGTGATATATGACCTGAATGTTTCTTTATAAGATTCTTATTAGATTTTTATTTACTTTTTTGGATTGTTTGTTTCTATTTTATGTAGTTTATGTAGTCTAGGTTTTACTAGTTTTTTTTAATTAAATACTGATATTTTTAATGTAAAGTTTGTACTACTGCTGTTTATCAACACCAATGCATGCTGGGAAGATGGAAGACTCCCAGTCCACCCAAAAGAGGGCAGCACTAGACCTGGTTAACAAAGGGCTGCTGGATCCTTCAGATTAAGATTTATAAGATTTAGGGGGAGTGATTAATGAATAGAGGTTCAGGTTTGGTGGCATCTAATGCTCTTAAATAATTGCATGGTGTGTTATTTTTGTGGGGTTTTTTTCCCCTGTCTTGCACCCAGTTCTGTTATGTTTTGACTTGCCAAATGAGTCATGCACTAACGTCTGCTACCTTTCTGAACAAGTTATAATAGACTTGTGTGCTTGTGTGTGTTCTCAGGTTTTACAAACTGCATGAGAGAAAGTGTGAGCCTATCATCATGACCGTGCCAAGAAAAGTGAGCCTTTTGATTTTGTTTTACTATTTTGTTTTTAAGAGTACAGCAACACTGAATATCCTGAGCCGCAACTTCCTCCTGCTTTGGCTTTTGTTTTCTGGCATTGTCAAAGAGCAGTTCTATTAGTTAACCAGACCCAGTTGTTTTCAGAACTTGTTTTTACACTGGGTTTGATTTATTTACTACCACTTCTCCCCTGCAGGTCTCTCTTCACATGTTTTTTGCTTTAAACCGCAGTATGTTTGCACCATCAACATGTACCACCATAAGAGTTTAGGGCCAGTGTTTGTCAAAGATTTTCATTGGCCAAACAACAAAATTTTTTAGCAATGTATTTTAATATTCACTGAAAATTATATTTTAATTTAACACATTGTGTTAAAGTATATAGATGCTCTTTGACAATGCCATGTATAGAAATTATTTTAATATGCTAATTTTGTGTGTTGATAGTTTTTTTCAGGATTCTTTGATAAATAGAAAGTTCAAATCAACAGCATTTATTTGCTCCATAAGAGTATTACATTTTCACACAAAAACAATTCTTACTGACCCCAAACTTTTGAATGCTGGTCTTTATATTGCATTAAATGCTTTTTTGTTTATTTGTTAAAACAATTGATATTTAATAAAAATAAAAAAAATAGTGTTTTAAAAACATATAAAAATACATTGCCAACATTTTCACTGCCTTCACCACAAAAGATTGATCAAGAGCTATACATTCAGAAAACAGCTTTCACACCAACCAAGCAACTGAACTCTGTATCTGCATCCCGGTTGTTTATATTCCAATGGTTTGCATGATTCATATCCTGCATATCCTAACAACTAATAACACTCTTCCTTCCATCAGTCGGACTTGTTCCAGGATGACCTTTACCCTGACACGGCAGGTCCAGAGGCCCCCCTGGAGGCCGAGGACTGGTTTGATGGGAAGAATGGAGACCCTATCCTGATATCCCTGAAACATGGATACGTGCCAGGCAAGAACCGCGATCTCAAAGTGGTCAAGAAGAACATCCTAGACAACAAGATGAGCAAGAATACAGAGAATACCGTCCCTGCCATCAAGACTGCCACCTCCACGCCATCTATCGTGAGTTGGACTCGTTTACTAATTTACTTATTCCTGTTCAGTTTATCATCCACCAGCTTATCACTTTTTACTTTTTCCTGCACTTTTTCCTTTGTATTTCCCTCCCAAATTTTACACAATCCCCATTCTCTGCCCTAAATTCCTTGATAAATATATAACACAATTTCTTTATTCATACTGTAATTTGCACTGTGCTGCAGTTGTGACCTACATGCAGCTAAATGATTGTATAGTTCAAGGCTAACTTCTCTTTTTGGCTTACATATAGTGTTTTTATAGCTTTAAGGATGTTCTACAGCAGAACCAACCCCCAACCACATGCCTGTTTAACCACATGACAGCAGCACCACATGTGTGTCCTGCCCTCTAAACCAAGCTCTCTGCACTCAGGGCTGTAATCATAGGAGCCAGGCCTCTGCCCTACAAACACACCAATGTTAGCTGCTATTCATCACACCTAAAGATTTTCCTAAATACAAATGCTTGATTATTTGCTTATGGCAGCATTGGTATTAACTATTACAAATAGTTTTCGTTAATTGAAATAAAGCTGAAATAAAAAAGAAAAAAAATTGTTAACTTACAAAACTTAAAAACGAACATTAGACATGTTGCCTTGAAGCACTAAAATTGCTTCAAAATATTAAAGTGGTCATATGATGCCTTTTAATGTTTTCCTTTAGTGTGTAATGTATCTGCAGATCTTATACAAGCACAAACAAAGTTGGAAAGCTCATAGTCTCCCACAAAGGGATTTATTCTATCTAGCAGAGAACACTCATCCAGACCTGCCTAAAATGCCTTGGACGTTCGAGGAGTAATGTCTGGACTTCGATCATATCACAAATTTTGAAATATTAGCATAATGCTCATCCAAAAGCAAACGCAAAGAGAGAAGATGAGGCTTCAGTGAATTGCAGTGTTGCAGTGCAGTGAAATGTGCACAGCGCATTTTACGCAGGACAGCTTACCTGAACCTCAGAGAGTAGACGTTCCACTTAATCATCTGCATTTGCAGAATCCGAGTCTGGCTCGAGGTTAGTTCACCCAAAAATGCAAATTCTGTCATTAATTACTCACCCTCATGTCATTCCAAACCCGTAACACCTTCGTTCATCTTCGGAACACAAATTAAGATATTTCTGATGAAATACGAAAGCTCTCTGACCCCTCCGTAGACAGCAATGTAATTACCACTTTCAAGACCCAGAAAGGTAGTAAAGACATCGTTAAAATAGTCCATGTGACTCCAGTGGTTCAACCTTAACTTTATGAAGCGACAAGAATACTTTTTGTGCGCAAAAAAACAAACTTTGTATTGGCCAGCTCCTGCATCAGCATAACACGCATGGTGCTCATGTGAACAGCGTCGGCCAATACAGAGCTGGCGTTCTGACGTAGACCCCGGAAGCACTGCACTGCGGTTACAATGTAAAGAGCATAGGAGACTGACACAGAACAGTAGAAATTTTTGAATAAAGTTGTTATTTTTGTCTGTTTTTTGGGCACAAAAAGTATTCTCGTCGCTTCATAAAATTAAGGTTGAACGGTGAGTAGTTAATGACAGAATTTTCATTTTTGGATGAACTAACCCTTTTAACTGTGTATACACAAATGCTTTAGAAGCATTGGAATCTGAAGCTTGCGATAATGGTAAGGTGCGTTAGTACATTTCAGACACGCTTGAGGTGTTTGACCAATCACAATGCACTGGGTCAGCTGGCCAATCAGAGCGCAGAGCTTTTCTGAAAAAAGGGGCTTTGTAGAAATCGTACAAAATGTGGTTTTTGACCTTTTAAAGCATGTTAACCTATTCTATTACACCCAATAATCGAAATAATGAACTTTTAATGACTCCTTTGATATAAACTATAATAAATATAATAAATATAATAAAATAATACAAAAATAACACTGGCATATGGGCTATTGTTTTTTTTTTTTTTTTTTTTTTTTTAAGTGATGTTCCAATGATTCACAAAAAAACAGGGAACAGCTAAACCATGCTTAGCTACTTTAAAAAAAAAAAAAAGAAAATTATGAAAACTGATGGTGAATTCAAAATAAATTTATATGGCAGCTGAGGTTAAGCTTAAAAGTGCAGTGTGTGAATTTTAGCGGCATCTAACGGTGAGGTTGTGAATTGCAATCACAAACCGCTCACCCCTCCCTTTCGAAGCACATAGAGAAGCTACGGGGGCCGACACAGGACAAAAATGTGGTCGTCAGAGAGAGCAGAGAGTGACTAGCGCTCTGAAGAGAAGTTTGTCCGTTTAGGGCTCCTGTAGAAACATGATGGTGCAAAATGGCGATTTCACTGTAAGGGGACCTGCGGTATATGTAGATACAAATGGCTCATTCTAAGGTAATTAAAACATAACGGTACATTATGTAAGGCCTTTATATACCACTAAAAACATAGTTATGTATATTATATTGCATTTCTTTCAATAGATCCTCATAAATACTACACACTGCACCTTTACGTGATTTTGTTAAGAACTTATTTTAGATACTGGAATTGGAAAACTATGTGGTTGTCATTGTGGTACCCATTTGTTATTAAAGTCAAAACTCATATACACTGCCCTGCCAAAAAAGGAAAAAAGTCACCATCTGGATTTAAATGAGCAAATAGGCAAGATCCTTTGATTGGATAATTCCTGCAGTGATTAATATGTTTCAGCTGATGGCAACATGCTATTTATTCTTAAAAGACACATCCTGTGGTCGTGGAAAAGATGTCACTGCGGGCCTGTTTACACCTGGTCACTTCATGCATTTTCTCTGATTGGATAGCTATCCAATCGTGAAAAGACAAGGTGTAAATGCCCTCCGAAACACATTAGAGACGGATTTAAATCCAATCACTCTAAACCACTTCAGGAGGTTGTCTGGGCTGCATTCCAGATGAAACTGGACAAGTTGAAACCACATATGCAAATTTTACTCCTCCCAACAATGCTAATAAATAAACGTGCGAGAGCGTGTTAAAGGCTGTATGTCATGTTATAGTCAGATATAACAGCGCTACTGCAGCACTTATCACCACTGACGAGCCAGCTGAGTATCTCTTCAGCAAACTGCCGCAAATGAAAGTAAAAGTAAGTCGCAGACGCTCCATACACAATCATCATCATTAAAAGTAAAGAAACTAAATGATCTTACCAGTGCTTATGCCACTCTCTCCTATTGCGGTCTTTGATTTTGAAATTAGCTGTTGATCAGTAAAATGCAGCTCATATTTGTTGATTTCGGTGACGTGAACTCCATTAAATCTGCATATAGTGCGGGAATTGAAGATCGGATTTATATCCGTTTTGCGGAGACACATTTATGTGACCAAGTGTAAGTGGAATCATTTTGATAAATCAGATATCTGATCAGTAAAAATGCATGAAGTGACCAAGTGTAAATAGGCCCAGTGTTTCAGAAGGGTCAAATTATTGGCCTGCACCAAGCAAATAAAATAAGGAGATCGCTGAAATTATTAAAATTGGACTAAGAAATGTCCGGCACATTATTAAAACCTGGAAGGATAGCGGTGAACCATCATCACGTCAGAAAAAATGTGGTCGGAAAACAATCCTGAATGGCCATGATCGGAGATCACTTAAATGTTTGGTGAAGTCGTAGAAAATCGACAGTTGAACTCACAGCTATGTTTAATAGTGAAAGTAAGAGCATTTCCACATGCACTACGCAACGAGAACTCAAGTGATTGGGAATGAACAGCTGTGTGGCCTTAGGAAAGCCGCTTGTTAGTGAGGCCAATCGTAAAAAAGGCTTCAGTTTGCTAGAAAGCATAAAGATTGGACTCTGGAGCAATGGAAAAGGGTCATGTGTTCTGAGTCCAGTTTTTCCCTGTCCCAGAGTGATTGGCGCCTCAGGGTAAGAAGAGGCAGATGAAGTGATGCACTTATCATTCATAGTCCCTACTGTACAAGTTTGCGGAGGCAGTGTTATGATCTGTGGTTGCTTCACTCTGTCAGGCCTAGGTTCAGCAACATTGTGTGGCTCTAAAATGCGGTCAGCTGAATATACTGAATGACCAGGCTTTCCCATCAATGGATTTTTTTTTTCTTCCCCTGATGGCACGGGCATATTTCAAGACGACAATGCCTGGATTCATCAGGCTCTAATTGTGAAAGAATGGTTCAAGGAGCATGAGACATCATTTTCACACATGGATTGAGGATATTTGGGATGTGCTGGAGAAGACTTTACACTGTCGTTCGCCTCTCCCATCCTTAACACAAGATATCGGTGAAAAATAATTGCAACTCTGGACTGAAATAAAAGTTGAGACATTGCAAAAGTTAATCGAAACAATCCCACAGCGAATACATGCTGTAATCAAAGTTAAAGGTGTTCCAACAAAATATTAGTCCGTGACTTTTTTTTTTTTTTTGGCAGGGCAGTGTATATTGGCACAAAACAATGTTTTTTTGTTGTTGTTTTTTTGATACTGAGAGAATTGTTCTTAACATTTTGTCTTTGCTTTTTTTTTCTTCCTCAACAGAAAAGTGAAGCTAAGCTGGATGAGGTTTTGAAAGAAATGAAATCTCTCAGAGAGCTGGTCAGCAGTCAGGAAAAAAGAATTGCCAAACTTGAGGAGCAGTTGTCTAAAATGGACATCTAAAGGGACCCTGTAATCCCCTCCCCTTTTATTCAGGATATCCCATTGGCCAGGTGGGCGGGACCCGTCACTGCCAATCATCATGACAGCGTTCCGTCTAAAGCCTGCCTTGCAAAGACTCCAACCAACATTCCAATATTCCTTTTGCAATCCCCAAAATCTGTTTACACCTCATAGCCATTTGGAAAACTACAAACGCCTTCAGTTTATTTCAAAATTTTACCCGTTTAGCTTTTACTCCGAATCTCACTCCAAATCTTTCTGCAATGGCTGTTTTATCTGGTGTTCTTGAATGGTCTTAAGTTTTTTTTTGTTTTGTTTTTCTTATTAAAAATTGTGACCAAGAAGATTGCATTATGAAGCAGCTACATGAACTTGATGAGCTCAAAGTAGCCATCAGTATTGCAGTTCCTCTCTCGCCCTTCTGAGTTGCCAAATTTTTAGAGGAGTTATTTACCTCCCTGACAGTATTTGACTAGCTTTTCATTTTGTACTTATAAGGGACAAAGCAATACGCTAGTAATGCAAGGAGGGGAAATCATTGGAACCATTTGTCAATGTTATAGGTGTCTTTCTAAAGAATAAAAAATAAAGATTTTAATCAACCTGGCAAACATGTATAGTTGAAAAAAGTTTACAAAACATTACTGGAAAACAATACAGGTGCTCTAAAAAATTCCACTAAAGATGTTTTTGTTATTCAGGTACCCATGTATGTATTAAGATAGTAATTAGCAAAATAATCAAAATAATTCTGGTTCTGGCAGTTGCCATGAACACAGTTAATGTGTACTCTTCTCACCACTCCAAACACTTTCTCGATGGCAACAGTTGCTCATCATAATGGTAAATGCAAGCCAAACATGAGGATATAAGCTCAGAGCAAAACGCCCATAGATGTTCATTAGCTTTAGCAGCAAAACTTGTTCATTGCTTTACCGGCTTGATAGCTTTTACTCTGACTTTGTTCTAGTCAGACATTGTTCAGGTCTAAGAAACACCGTTAGGTTTGCTTTGCTTTCTCATTATTTCCTTCAAATCTCATCTTGAGTTGTGCCGTCCATACCATCTCAGAAACCAAGCTTTCAATTGAATCTCAACAGCTTTGTCTGTACATACATCTGCAGTGCATTGTAGACCGTGACTACCAGCAAAATAATGAGTCATGCTTGACTTCCTTTTCCTAATATGTCATTTTGCGACATGCTGTGTCTATGCTCTCCTAGCCAAGCGGAACCAATTCTCTCAAGGGGTGGTTCACGTCTAAATAAACCGTTTTACGGTTGTATTATGTGTGCCACAAGATTGAGGTGATGACAACTGGAGTTTTTTTTTTTTTTTAAAGTTTGGCGATGTATTTTTTTCATGCCAAGAAGAGAGGAAACTGTGATTCTGTTAATCCGATTGCTTTGGCTACATCCTTCATCAGAATGCTCTCTTGTGGTTTTCATTTTGACACTTCTACATATCTAATTTCTGTTTGCATCACTGTCTAGTGCCTCTTTCATAGGTTCTGAAAAGCACCTTTCCTCCTCCACATGCTTTTTAGTCTAAAATAGCCTCCACCTTCTCAACTCAGAACCAACCCAACCTACAAGTACTTCATTTCAAATAAGTCTTCAGTTCTCACAGCAACAACTCAATACCTCTGTCATTTGCTCGCTTTTGCTCTCTTTTTGGGTGAGGTTTTAAAGTGAAGGGTTTGAAAACGTAGGGACCGTGTTTATGGGTACAGATGTGCCAAGCTGGATCAACTTCAGGATGTGTGATGGATCCATATTGAGTGTTTAAGAGGCCTCAGGAGGCATCTGTGATGCAGCCTCGAGTGTGTGGTTTCAAAGGAGTGAATGAATGAAGAAATAAGGGATTTAGGTAGGTTGAAAAGATAATGCAGGAAGAAGGCTGGATTGAAGTGATTTCTTTTGATGCTTTGTAAATACGTTTTTTAGTTTTCCTTTTCATTTTTTCTTTGGCTGTAGGAAGGTGTTTGTCCATCATTTGGAGTTTGATGATTTTAAGGAAATCACACCCCCCGCCCCCGCCGTCATTATGCACACTGTGAGCCTTTTATGTGTCTGATGATAAAAATTGAAACGAATTCTGTCCATAACTGTTCCATTTTTGTTCATTCGTCTGCTTCAAGTATAAAGAGTCTTACTGATTACCAGGAAAATAAAAAAAATAAACAGAAATTTTGGCATTTGTCTTTTTTTTTTTTTTTTTTTTTCTCTCATTATAAAACCTCTTTGTGGAAGCAAGGCTGGTTAGTTTAAAGTTCTAGCTTACTGTTTTAGAGGAACTAAGATGTGATATTTAAGTCTCTCTTGCTCATTCGTGTTTGCGTCAGAGTTTGTGAACCTCAGCTTTAGTCTGACGCTTCATGAGGTTTGACTTCCTGTATTTGTGCATTGAGTAGGTTTGAGACATTTCGTTGTGAGTGTGTGAGGGGACCTGACTTTTCAATCGAACTCCAGATCAAGACCCTGTCGGCAGTAGAAACCGATGGTACGTAGTTTTGTTTTCAGTTAGAATTTTGTCTTCAATTCAGTGTCTAAAATTGCAATGTTTATATGGTGTGGTGATTTTTATTATTTTTATTTTTTTATTTTTTTTATAAATCCTTCAACTGTGGAGAGTACATGGTTGAATATCTGCAAGGAAATTGTTAAAGATCGAAATTTCATAAGTGTTACCATGACAGTAACCATAATATATTTTAAATTGAGATGTGAAGTGTTAATAACAGTATAACAATGACAAAAGGAAGTATTTCACCCAAATGGTCCAACCACATGCTATTGTCACAAACTCAAACTGCCACATGAGCTTGCCAAAGTACACTCGCAATTCGTTTAAATGTTACGACAATGTGTTTTGTTCTTCCGTTATTGATTTGGTCTCATTGTCTGAAGGTTTCTCTCCACTGAACATGCTTCATATCTAAAGGAGAATAACCAGACAGTATATGAATATGCTTATGAATGGTTGTTTTACTGGTGAAGACAATATTTGTGCGTCCAAAGAATTATTGCAACATTGTCTTTTTTTTTTTTTTTTTCTTCTTTTTTTTTGTGCAGATGGCGATGGTGACTAACAGACTTGGTTGTTTACCAGTTCTTGTTTTGCTGCTGACTTTGAGTAGTTTGGTCACGTCAAGATATCTTAGGATGAAAAGGGAAATTGGTCACAACACAACATCAATAAACAGCAGCGACACACACAGTACAACAGGCGTAGCTGAGAATATAAGTAGCACCACTTTGGGAACTGTAAAGGCTTTGAGTACATTGAAGATGGCTGAGGTGACAACTGTAATACCGGATTTAAATGTCTCTGCAACTACAGATTCTCCAGATTTGAACCACACCCAACAGAAGTACTCTGCAGGAACCGAGAACCTGACAGTCCATCAGCCAACAGATAATGAGAGTAATTTGAACACCCAACTTCCCACAATAAGTATTAGTACTGGACACATTTCACAAGCAGGAAGTTCTACCCCCACATTTCCTGCATCGTTGGAGCCTGGTAAGGTAACAGAGAAGCAAATGACAGCAACAACTGCGAAAATGTCCACAGATACAAGAACGCATACCACTACAGTTATCTCAACGGCCACTAAAATATCAACCACGTTAACAACCCACTCGTGTTCCACTGCCTCTTCTCAAGACGACAGACTTGTGAGTCGCTGCCTCATCGCAATTGCCTCGATGGCTGCGTTGACGACCATCTTTATCGTTAGCACCATCTGTCTGGCTACAAAACTTTCGGGATACAGATACAGGCACAAGGGGCATCTTCTCCAGGAGACTGAGATGGTCTGCATTTCTGCCCTTATGAATGATACCGATCACCCTGTTCCAAAGCCAAGACGACACCCTAAAAGTAATGGAGCACTGATCCCGAATACTGAGGATGGTGATCCTGACGGAGATAATCTTACTCTAAACAGCTTTCTTCCTGATACAGAGGGCCCTCTTTAGAAGTTTAGACCTTTCACCTGCTGTGTGCACTGTATGCATGGAAATGTTTACTCTCTAACACTGTGGTTATTTTAAGTCAGTGCTCAGGTTTGACAAAAACCCCACTTTAGAATGGTTTGCACTGTCAAAAAAATTGAAAAGGTACAATTCACAGAATATCTGTGCAAGAGGGTTGTCAGTGTCCCACTCAGTGGAGTTCACTTTTCTGATACCTGGCTTTGAAGTGCCTTTAAAAAAAAAAAAGTTTTATGTTGCTAGACTAGATCTAGCACGTTATTGATCTAGATTGGTAGATTATCTAGTTATTGATCTAGAACGGTGTATATATACATTTGCACTGAAAAAAAGTAAAATTTACTATTTTTCTTTTGCAAGTTTTTGCATGCAAATTTTACATATGTAAATTTCACATATGGAATTAAGTAAAATCTACTTAACTAAATTAGATTAAATTAACAAAGAAAATAAGTAGCTTAACATGGCCGGTTAAAGTTAGATGAAGTTTACTTTGCAATACTGTTTCAAGTACATTTCACTCAAAAAATATAACACTGAATTAAGCCATGCTTTTAAAATATATCATTTAGAAACATCTAAGTAATTAATACAGTAAGTATTGTGTAGAGTAGACAACATATCTACATAATAGAAGTAGTGTGACCCAAACACAGAGATCTCAGTTCTTGGTACACAATAACGGTAACATTCGTTGGATCATTTTTAAGTATGAATGTTTCATTTTGAGTAGAAAATCAACTCCAGATGTCACAAAATAGCTACTGAACCTAACTAAACCTTACTAAACCTAACAAAAGCAATGATAAAACCGTGTGAATACAGCTGGAAAACAGTGAAAAATGCAATTTTAATAATTATTCATGCCCCAGTGCATGATGGGAACACACGTATCAGAAAGCTGAGTACACTGTAAAAAGTATATGATCAATAGGTTATGACAACATGTTTTTACATTGCTTTAACTCACCAAAATAAGTTAAGCAATTTTCAGCTTTTAAGTTATACAAGATTCAACTCATTGTTTAAAGTTAGTTTAATGTAATTTAAGTTGAAATGACTTAAACATCCAAGTTGATTGTACTTAAATTTAAGGCAGCAACTTTTTTTTTTTTTTGAATTAATAAAATTTTATAAGTATAAAGTTTTACTTAATTTTATAATGCTGATATTTACGCTTTCATTTCCACAAGCTTAAATTGAGAATTCAGTTTGTTTTTTTAAATTCTTGCCTGAACTAACTTATTCAACTAGAAATTACTTAACCACAGAATCATTTTATCAGTGTATGCATGTCTAAGGGTTTTTTAATCTCTTATTTAATCAGTGGAACATTTAATTTTAATTATGTTTTTGGATGTTTAAATCTTTTTATGTAATCATTCCAGTGTTGAAATACTATACTACTTTCTCCAAAGAGCTCAGGCATTAGTGAGGTTTGGCAGAATATGTTGCTGAATATGTTCTATTCCTGCCTGTGGTTCAACCAGCGCTGTATAATTTACTCTAACAGAGTAATGTTGGAGATTATCACAGTCTGAATATAACATGTTATCATTGCAGATTTACATAAAATATATGCTTTCACAAGTTCCCAAAAAGAATTTTGCTTTTGTGCCGAAGTTGCACACTTTCCATTCTGTGAATTAAAAAAAGGCCAGTCAACAAGATTAACACTGAGAAAAGAATGTTTTTCACATTTAGTTTCTTTTGTTTTTGTTTTGTGATACTTTTGTATATAATTTATTTTATTTTATGCTGTATAATTGTCCCTTTTCTATGTACATTCTATATGTGTAGTCGACTCAATGTGTTTAAGCTCTTGATGGATGAATGTTTTGCAAAATGACATGAAAGTCATTGTGCAGTGTTAACCCAGTTATTCCCAACTAATTTAATAAATATTAAATACATTTTCAAGTCAATGTGAATTGCTGTATCCAGCCCATTTTACTTCCATAATGTGATGTACAGTAATTTCTTGTTTTTATCCATTTGGAATAGATTGGGCCGTGAAAAGTGGGCATTGCTATACATACCAGAATTGAGCCAGACTGAACAAAAGTAAAACGATGCGTAATACCTATTTGACTTTTGGTTAACATTATCCAATAGCCTGTATGGTCTGTAACATCACTAAGAAAATAAAGTTTCTGAAAAAGAGAAAAGATTGTGAAGATAAACAATTTTAGTATTTGGAATAACACGCACTAACAAATAGTTGTAGGCCTACTGAATTAAGAAAGTAAAAGTCGGTTTTTGACCTTTTGACCAATCAATGGCTGTGGTAAATGCAGTGGTAAAAATAAACAAAACTGTGACATAATACAGTGAAAAACTGTGAAGAAATTTTTACAGCTTAATGTATTATTCTGCTTTCTTGTTTGGTAAATGTAGTTGGATTGTCCTTGTCCTGCATCCGTGTTCAAGAAGAGAAAAAGAGAAGGACAGAAAAAGGGAGGAGATGGAGAGAGAGAGAGAGAGGAGGGAAATGTCCTTGTGCAATTATCCTGATTTTTTAGGAAAACCCACATGGCCAGAAGCTTCCATAAGCCTTTGAGGACAACATAGAGGCAGCTATTTTCCTTTATAACTTGCTCTTTATTTATTTTGCCTACCTGTAGCTTGAAGTGTCAGTATAAAAGTGAATCAGAGAACGGAAGTAACACGAGCAGTGAGTATTTTTATATTTCCTTCACTGAGAGGGTATATGAGATGTTTCACTTGCACATTATAATTAATTTTTTAGCACACTATACAACATATAGATTTCAGCTTTTTTATCGCTCAAAAATGCATTTTAATTATGAACTTAATATTTTCCTGATATCGTAGCATTAAAAAGTGTTTAAGAATGTGTAAATGTTTTAAATACAAAATATCAAATCTGCAAGCAAATGATGCTGGACCTTTTCTTAGAACCAGCTTTTTGCTAATTCTATCCCAGTGGTGTTTAACCAACTTAATTCATCACATGAACTATATATACTGTACATTTAAAAACCCTTGGTTTTATACTGATATTTTGTGATATTCATTTTAAATGTGGCTTGAGTGTTTACTTTTGTGCCTTTGTTACATTTTCTATTGACCTTAGTTTACCCTTTACATAAAATAAAGTGTCTTATATTATTGCTTATATATAACTATTTGGAACCGAGTTTCAGTGTAGGCCTAAAAATCAATACAGTATTTCTGAGTCTGAAACCCTTGATTCATAAATTTTTTCATTCTTGTATTTATTTTATTTTTGCTGTGGTCTACGCAGATGATACCATGTATTCTATTTAGATACTTATTCTTTCTTAGCTTAACATTCTTGTAACACATTGCTGAGATTATTACCTTATCTCATAGATTAGTAATACAAAAAGTGGGAGTGTAATTCTTCAATATTTGGCCTTCCTATTTGCAGAACGAAGAATGTGGTCAGACATTTAGTCGGTGTGGTCAGCACTGAGGGGAAAATGTTTTTATTTTAAGATTTAAAGAAGTAAAAACATCTGAAGAGATAATTTTATTGGATAGTACTTAATATGTTGGTCTTTCACTTGGGAATTTCGCTATTCCCTATTCCTGTCTTCTGCAGCTAAGAGCAAGTTAAGAGTGTAATGGTTAAAATGGCTTATCTACTTTTTAACAAACTACTCTGAGTTGTTACATTTTATATATATATATATATATATATATATATATATAAAATGTTTTATGTCTAGCATGAAAGATTTTTTAAAAAGTCTGCCCGTAATGCAGTCTTGATTCATGTATGAACATTATATGTTGTTCTTGTGCAGTGCAGAAATAGTCTCACTGGTCTCTGGCCCGTCTCATTGCAGCTGGGCTGTAAATACAGGCCTGTGAGCTGCGGCTCTCCCACGCCTTGCTGCGCCCTCACAAATATATATCTGGCCTTGCTTTTGCTTTTCTGTGGTGAGTGGGTGGCATCAGCCAGGCAGGGAAATTACAAACCAGGCCTGGACTCCCTCTGCCTCCACCCCAAATAAGTAATGACTGGATGTAACAGGAATAGCTCCTCTCCTGCGAGGCAACAGAAACACGAAAATGTGCTCTGCGTAGTGATTCTACAGCAACGTGTTTGAGTCACAGGAAGGAAGCTGCTTGTCAAAGAAAACCTAGTATACAGATAATACCGATAGTAGCTAAAAATGTGTGTAGGTAGACAGCTGACCATCTAAATGTCTCTTTACATTTACTGAAGGTGGAAAAATGTTCATTACACTGTTTTAAAAAAGGTTCTAAAAGGGAGTTTTTGCAGCGATGTCGTAGAAGAACCATTTTTGGCTCCTCAAAGAACCTTTCAATGAACATTTTTAAAATAACTATTTTTTGTCTAAAAATCTAAAGAACCCTTTTCCACTATAAAGAACCTGTTGTGGAATTGATGTTAAAGGTTCTTCATGGAACCATATGTGCCAATGAAGAACCGTTATTTTTAAGAGTAGGCTTTGCAGATTGTAGGCTACATAAAAATGTGACACAAATACACCATCATACTGTGATGTAATCAAATAACAATAATATGTATGGTATTTACCACAGAACTGAATATTAATAATATTTACATGATACAATGGTAATACCATAGTGCTTTTTCAATACTTGCTTTTATTTTATTATTTCTGTGCCCCTCTGTTTGTTAAAAAAAAATTGGTTGGTCAATAGTAAATATAATTATTTTAATATTTTAGTTTTTACTGAAATGTTTTTACAAAGTATAGGCTAACTTAAAAAAAGAACCTGCTGTACCTTTATGAAAACTAAAAATGCTCACTTCCTGTTTCTATGGGGAATGATTAGTAAAGGCTACATTTGTGTCCATTTTCTTACAGGTCTTTAGAGGAAGCATGTCACTCTCTTTGCGCTTTGTCTGTCTGCTCCTCACTGCTCTCTGGGGCAGCTTTTGCTTCGCCAAGCCTGCCCCATTCAACGTTTCCATGGAGGGCAGCGGGGACGAACCCGAACTCATCTTCCCCATTGCTCGTACCACCCACATTCCCCCATCCCCCTCGCCATCTCCCAACATAACGGCCACTTTCATTCGCATCAAAGACTTCATCTTCAACCAGGTGGTGGACTTCCTGAAGGAGAACTTGCTTCTCATCATTGTCGTGACCTCACTATTGGTAGTTATAATTTTCATCGTCTGCTGTGCTTCAGCGATGAGCCACAAGCGCAAGCTCGAGGCCTACTATCCTCCGAAGACCTACGCACCCAGGAAATACATGAGCCAATCTAGTAAAGCTATGGAGAAACCTCATAACCAGATCCAGGATGGAAAGACAACCACTGCAAAGACCCTACGAGAACCTACTAAAGCATTGGTGGGGGAGAAGGAAGGAAAAGAACCCAGGCCCAAGCCGAAAGAGGTCCAAAAGGTGGAGGATGTTGAAGAAGTGGAGATGCAGAAAGATGAGCCTAAGAAGAAAGAGGAGCCTCAGCCAACCACCTCAAACGCCACCTCCAGTCAGCCACTGGTCTGTACGTGCCACCTCAGAAAGGCCAATCACACCACAGCGTGAGAGCTTCTTCTTTAATGGGCAGGAATGACCTTGATTTCAAACTTTTTTTTTTTTTTTTTTACTATTATGAATCTTTTGGTAGATAAGATGCCCTCATTCTTGTTGGTTTGCAACCTGTGTATGTTCCATCAGAGGAAGAGTGGGAAAAATTGTTTATTCAACTTAAATTGTTTCTTTAAAAATTATTTTGCTTAAACAATTAATTGACAGTTTTACTATTCATATGGAAAAAAAAATGGTGTACACAACAAACTTGAAATTATTTTGTGAATCACTTTCTAGTTTTGAGAGACTTGAGAAAATGTCTTTTCAAACTTTTTCTTTTTTCATTTTGAGTTATATTTTACAAATGAAATGTCTATATGCATGGTAAACCATAATTTATGCTGTATTTTCTGAAGATGTTGTCAGGTTTTGTACATGACTCTTATTATTTTATCTAAACTTCATGACTTTCCTCAGTACTGAATTTAAGTAGTTAGTTTTTTGTCTGGTATGTTTAAATGATTTTGTCATAAGGAAAATAAACTCTCCAAACATTTACTCTCCTGCCCTGCTCCAAATAAATAAATTGTTTCATATACAGATACACTATCATTTACATGTTTGGGGTCTGTAAGATTTTTTAAATATTTTTTTAAAAGTTTGTTATGCTCACTAAAGCATTTATTTGAGCAAAAATACAGTAAAAAAAACAATAATAAATAACAAAAAAAAAAAATTGTTTTGTGATGGCAAAGCTGAATTTTCAGCATCAGTCTTCAGTCTCATGATCCTTCAGAAATCATTCTAATGTGCTGATTTGGTTCTCAAGAAATATTTCTTATCAATGTTGAAAACAGTTGTGCTGCTTAATAGTTTGTGGATACATTTTTAAAGAATAGAAAACTTTTGTAACATAAATGTCTTTACTGTGACTTTTGATCAATTTAATGCGTCCTTGCTGAATAAAAGTATTAATTTCGGTAACACTTTATTTTAAGGTGACATAGTTACACATTACTACATGTAACCCTAAACCAAACCCTAACAGTAACTCTATAGTAAGTACATGTAGTTAATTAATATTACTCAGTACTTATTTGAGGAAGTACAATGTAACTGTCACCTTAAAATAAAGTGTAACCTTAAATTCTTTCAAAACAAACAAGCAAACAAAATTATTACTTACTGTAATATAATGTGAGTTTGATAGAGAGGCCAGAGTTATTATTCATATATATTGTGTTTAATCAAATTAAATGAACTTTTATGTTAATAGATTATTAGATAAAACAAACCGATTTCTTGTGTCCTGTATGTTTGTCTTGAATGGTGTGGTTTGTCAAAAGAATTGTGTTGGCTTGGCTGAAGCATATGAAACTCAAGAACCCCAGCAACAGAGCCCAGCAGAGCATAACGGCGGCAGCTACAGAGCTTTTGTCACATCCATACAACGTCTAATCAATATTTCAGAAGCTTATTCCAATAGGCTTTTCAGACAGATCTAGAAATATCTGACCTTAATGGAAATATACTGGCTGTGGCAGAAGCAGACAATCATTTTTACATTATGCCAGTATTAAACTTTTTGTGGATAACTTCATGGCCTGGTTTCAAAGACAGGGTTTAGATTACGCCAGGATTAGGCCTTAGTTCAATTAGGACATTTAAGTAGCTTTTATAAACTTGCCTTAGAAAAAACATTACTGGTGTGAATCTTGAGACAAACAATGACACTGACATTTTTTAATATATTTCAATGAAAGTTGCTTTCAGTTAAAACAGCTCAAACATGCATTTTAGTCTGGGACTAGGTTTAAAGGATTAGCTCACTTTAAAATGAAAATTACCCCATGATTTACTTACCCTCAAGCCATCCTAGGTGTATATGACTTTCTTCTTTCTGATGAACACAATCAGAGTTATATTAATAAATATCCTGACATTTCCAAGCTTTATAACGGCAGTGACGGGGTCCATTGAGTTTGAAGCTCAAAAAGTGCATCCATCCCTCATAAACGTATTCCACACGGCTCCGGGGGGTTAATAAAGGCCTTCTGAAGCAAATCGATCGAGTTTTGTAAGAAAAATATCTATATTTAAAACTTTATAAAGTAAAATATCTGGCTTCCGCCAGACCGCCTTCCGTATTCAACTTACGAAAAAAGCGTAACTGGCACGATGTATGACATCGGACATAGCATAAGCATTTTGAACTGCGAGAGGCGTTACGCTTTCTTCATAAGTTGAATACGGAAGGCGGTCTGGCGGAAGCTAGATATTTTACTTTATAAAGTTTTAAATATGGATATTTTTCTTACACAAATGCATCGCTTTGCTTCATAAAGCTTTTATTACCTGCCCGGAGCCGTGTGGAGTATGTTTATGAGGGATGGATGCACTTTTTTGAGCTTCAAACTCAATGGACTCCGTCACTGCCATTAAAAAGCTTGGAAGCGTCAGGACTCTGATTGTGTTCATCAGAAAGAAGAAAGTCATATACACCTAGAATGGCTTGAAGGGTGAGGGTGAATCATAATTTTCATTTTAAAGTGAACTAATCCTTTAAGCCTTGTCTGTGAAACTGGGGTCTTAAGTTTAAGTTCCAAGATTTAAGTTGAATCCAACTTAAATTCCAAGATTTAAATTGAATCACATGTGAATTCCTCCATGCAAGAGTTATTTTTCATCAAAAACAATGCTCACACTTCTTAAAATATATGCAGATTTTGTTACAGTGATGTTATCAGCCTATCATTGATTAATAGCCAGCTAAATGCAAATTAGCCTCATTACTGAAATTAAAACCTCAATGCCATGGCACAAGGCCAAGTGTTAGTAGCGTGTCTTCACCAAAGAGTAAACATCAAAGATATGCAGTGAAGCCTTAATGAGCCAGAAACCTGAGCCATGAAAAAGAACCGTAGCTCAAGGTCAATTTCTCCACCTTTTTTATCCACGAGGTGCCAGATAATTCTGGAATACACATTGCTCTCACTTCTTTGGGAGAGAATGACATGTGCTCTCATCACTCCTGAATGATTCGATTTAGACTTGAACATGATTTTGACCAGCCATGGTTAACATAACTATACAGTTCACTTGTGGTTCTAGTTTTTTTTTTTTTATTCTTCAGACAATCAAATAAAATATTACTTACACAGGATGGTTATTAAATGTGTTTCCTAACAGAAAACTACTCTACTAACCCAGTGCAGCTGTGTCATGGGAAAAGCAACTGGAGTGCCCAGTTAATTTACATTGTGAAGAAGATACAAAACCGGTAACTCAAAACCTTAAGGCTGCCATTAAAGTTTGATGGGCCGCTACCCAGAATTTTCAGGGTGAGCACGGACCATTCTCTGGAAGGGACAAGAGGAAATTGTGAAGAGGATAATGACGTGAAGCAGATAAAGTGAAAGTGAGGGGTCAGCTGAAACAGGGCAATAATGGTGAGTACCACATCCCTATGTCTAAGTCAAAAATGTGATAATGCGTTTGGAGTCAAGCTCAAGACGCACACAAAAGGAAATACAACCTGGAGGAGCCGCAGAGTCCATCATGGTAATTAAGTCTGTTCAACAGATTAATTTGCGGTAAAAGAAAAGCATTTACTAACGTCTCCTTTCTCTTTCCTTTATCCATCCCTCTTAATCTTCTTTCCTCAAGTGAGCCATGTGTCCTAGTCTTCTCTACTGTCTCTTGCTGTATCTCTGTTCGTCTCTCCTTGCCAGCCTGGTTGTGTCACCTTGTCCCAACGGCTGCTGCTGTCCCCCTTCTGGTGCTCTGGTTCTGTGCGAGTCTCTTGGTCTACATACTCTGCCTCGCTCTGTCCCCCTAAGCACCGCCGTCCTCTCTGTAGCCCGAAATCAGCTCTGCAATGTGGATAATGTCTTCCAGCCATACTTGGGCCTACAGGAACTGAGCCTCAGCCACAACCAACTGGCTCGTTTCCCTCGGGGGCTGCCGTCGAGTCTAGAGACCCTTCAGCTTCAAGATAATCAGATCACCTACATCACTGCTGGATCTCTAAGGCATCTTGGAAACCTCACACGCCTCGACCTAGAGAATAACCGGATACGAGCGATTCAGCCGGGGGCGCTGCTTGGTCTGACCAAACTGAGGACGTTGACTCTTAAGGGGAACAGATTGTCTCGTCTGCCGCCTAACTTACCTTCTTCACTGACACACCTTGACGTGTCGGCGAACTGCATATATGCCCTAGATCTGTCCTCGTTGGGTGCATTGGTGAACTTACAAGTGTTAAAGATTAACAGTAACTGTTTACGCTCTATACCCGAGCAGGCTTTTGATGGATTGTCCCATCTCCGGTCAGTGGAACTAGCCAATAACCTGTGGGTTTGTGAGTGTGACATCATGTATCTTTATAGGTGGCTTCTGATGGACAGGTTACGGATGGCAACGGATCTAGTATGTACAGCTCCTTTGCACCTTGCACAGAAGTTGCTATTAACTCTGTCGGTCATGGCCATCTGTCCAAAACTTTTTAAGCCAGTTGAGAGAATGTCATCTGTAAATACAACCGCAGAATCTGGAAAAGTGGTTGAAAATCATGTAGAACAGACTACAAGTGCAGTGATGTTGGTTAGATCTGATATTGCATGCAATGCAAGTTCATTTAGATGTCAAAAATCTTTAAAACTACCTGAGAGCACAATAACAAGGTCCTTCTTTGGGTCAGACCAGCCCACTTTAGAGAGACTGAGCTACGACGACTGCCTCTTGCTAAATTTGACGTCTTTTATACCCCAGCCCACCCAAATGCCCAACAGTCCAGCCACAGAGGAGGAACCTGGTTGTGTGGAGAATTTAACAGGTCAGCAACCAGGAGCATCAGCAACTACTGGTTCAATGACCACAACTAGAGACATCAAATTCACTCCTAGGACAATACTACAGTCCAGTGACCCAGCGCTTATTGCAGTCCTGGCTGTTCTTTGTGTGCTTACAGGACTGCTGATGCTCACTGTGCTTTTGGTCCTGAAGAACATCCTGCTCCGAAACTTGAGAGTTGCACCGTTTCCACAGGTTCAAGAAGACATTAGCACACATTCATAACCTGTATTACAGACAACTTTTTTTTGTGCAGAAAAATATGTAGAGAATAATGGAGGATGCAACATCAACATCTAGAGCTTTATTAAGTTTTTACAAGAAATAATACAAGTATCTTTTGGTTTTTTGGTGTCACTTTTTTTGCTTACAAATAACTGCCAAAACTATAATGACCCTCCTGCAAATCTTAAGAAATGTACATTTTTTTCAAATCCCATACTTTCCTTTTTATAAAGTGTATGAGAATACATTTACAAGCATTTTAGTAGTATACGTTTAATATTGAGGGCAATTCATGTCAGAGTATGAGATCTTCAGGAATTAAAGTTTATTTTAATGTGCGTGATTCAGAGATACAGAAAAAAAAAAAAAAAAAAAAATCCCCCCAGTCTGTCAATGCAAACCACTTCAAACCAGCAATTCTAAGGCAGTGCGCATATAGTAGTAATGATAGACACTGGCTAATATGTTCATTGCAACCTCAGCAAGTAAACTACACCATTTTTCTAAGTCACGACAAGAGTGGGTGACAGTGACTCATTGGTGAATTAAGACATTAATTTCGAGTTTCTGCCAACGTCTCCTTGTTGTCCTTCTGTTTGAGCCTGTAGTCTGCTAATGCAGCCTTAATAGCATCTTCTGCAAGCACTGCCAGAAAAAAAAAAAAACATTAATGAAATTATAAAAACAGAGCATTTGAGTCCGTCTTTTTTTGATACCATCAATGTGTTTATCTAAAACAACCATTTTGATACACTTACTGGAGCAATGTAGTTTGACTGGTGGTAGACAAAGTTCTTTGGCAATCTCTGTGTTTTTGATTTTCACGGCTTCATCAATCTGTACAAGGAAACGAGGACATTACAAATGTAGGAACGTTTGAGAAAACAAATATGCAGCACAATGAGATAATCTGATCCCACTGTGAATGTGTCTGAGTCACAATGACTCACCGATTTCCCCTTCATCCACTCTGTGGCCAGTGAGCTGGAAGCAATGGCTGAGCCACAGCCAAATGTTTTGAATCTGGCGTCTATTATCTTTCCATTCTCATCCACCTGAATCTGTAAAACAAAAGAGTCACATCAATGATGTAAATGGTATATGTAAGTGCTGTCAAATCAATTAATCGCTATTAATTGCATCTAACATAAAAGTTTGTTTACATGTGTATGTGTATGTGTATGTATATATATATATATATATATATATATATATATATATATATATATATATATATATATATAAATAAAACTAAAATTTAAAAGGTCTTACCTGTAGTTTCATTACATCCCCACATGCAGGTGCACCTACCAAACCAGTGCCCACGTTCTTGGCATTCTTGTCCAGGGAACCAACATTTCTAGGGTTTTCATAGTGGTCCACCACCTTCAGAAAAAGGCATAACCACATCCTGATCATATTTAACAATCAAAGACAATTCATCTGAGGACTGGTGAGAATGACAATATGCACCAAATGAAAAAATGCCCTTGATAGATAATGACAGTGACCTTCATAACATAAGAGATTATTGATATTTATTGGTAATTCTTTTGTGTACTTAGGAAACTAACAATATATATAAAAAAACAGGCTTATTAACGTGTGGCACAGTTAAGATATTGAAAGACATCACTGATGGGTTTGTATGACAATTACAGTGGATCATGAAACTAACTGTAAATAAATATGGATAAAGGTCATTATATCTCAGTCAAAAATACATAAACCAACTGATGACATGACTTTTATACTTCAGCAGACTGCTGAATACATTTAACGTGCAATGTTCTGCTGGTTTGTTTACATGCGCAGTTATCTAACGTTAGCCTAGCTAGCAACCACGCTGAAACAAAGTTGTTCTCCTAAACCATTAGGAAGTGCAACCGAATAAATCCTAGTTAAATTATCGTTGGATTGTCAGCCGTAAGACAAGAAGTGATACTTACCTTTTTATGATAAGAGTAGACGGATTTGAGCTCTGGTAATGACAATGATCTAATAAAAAGTGCAGAGGATGCAGAGCGCTTGGCTGCTGCTGCTAACGCCATGATGACTGACTGACTACCATTGCACACACTGGCAGGGGGCGCGCTTTCACCGAACAACTCATACAAACGTGAGGTATTTTACATAAGTTATTTTTTAAACTGTAGATATTATACATTTCGCCTTCATATAATATTGTATATATAATTTCTGCCTTAATATCACTGCTGTTTTGCACAAAACATTAAGCACAACGGATAGTGACAGCGAGTTCACGGGATTCAACCAGCAAGGGAGAGCTTTCACTGCACTACTCATATTGTAGACATCTTTTATTATAAATATACATTCCACCTTTATATTGTATATATGTAGTTATCTATTTCTACATTTTAGATTGGATACTGTATAGCTCAAAAACAGAGAGGCTGGACGTCCAGCTCCTCCTCTCTGGATGTAATTTGGGCATAATGGGTGGAGCTAGAAGGTTCAACCACAGCCTAACTTTACACCGTGTCCTAACTGCAGGCGACGCGACACGCGATGATTCTATTTTAGAAACAGTTTCTATTTCTGCGACGTCGCGGCTGGAATAACAACACAAAACATGGCAATGATAATCTCAGGTAGTGTTTATGTGCTTTATTTAATGTTAAAAGCGTGTAATGTGACTTTAAATATCATTTAGTGCTCCCAGTTTTGTAACGTAGTCGTACTAAAAGCAACAATGATAATTCACCTCAGATCTTGAAATTAAACAAATGGAAACAAGAACGTTCAAACTGTGAACAAACAAGTATATTCTATAACAAAGATTGTTTTAGTAACTCAGTATGTATTTTAGTAATGTTTAAATGGTGTAATATTTGTGAATTTGATTATGTAGGCTACTTATACATTTCCTAGCGAGTGCCGTCAAGATTAATCTCTGGTGCCGTGCACTTGCCGCGAGAGCCCGCCCACGCGCTGTTCTGATTGGCTGTGGTTTTTGATTGATTTGTCGCATCTTGTAGTTGCGTCGCGTCTGGTGTGGACAGACAAGTTGCTTGTCGCTGGAATCTTACCGCGTCGCGTGTAGTTAGGACACGGTGTTAGTGTTAATTTCGTTGACGAATAATTTGTCATAATTTTCGTCAACGACCTTT
This sequence comes from Coreius guichenoti, assembly GCA_039654105.1. Classification (NCBI taxonomy): domain Eukaryota; kingdom Metazoa; phylum Chordata; class Actinopteri; order Cypriniformes; family Gobionidae; genus Coreius; species Coreius guichenoti. Next base: position 13,775,082 of record CM077169.1, read on the forward strand.
TTTCCATTGACGATAACTAAATAAAAACCAGTTTTGGATGACAAAAACTATGACGAAAATCTACTGTCATTTTCGTCAACGAATAAAAACGAGACGCAAATGTTAGGGAGGGGTGATTAGGAAGAGATCCAGTCAGTACTGATGTCCTGTGTAATACGTTACGAACCCCGCCTTAAATAGGCTCGTTAGAAAAGGGGGAACGCAACATAAAAGGACACGCGAGACAAGAAAGGCATTTTATCATCAATTTATTCACGTCTCACATGTCACCATAGGCAACTGGGAGGACAAAATCCAAACCCAACACAAACTTAATCCTAATAAACAAACAAAAACACAAACTAACAAAAACACCAAAATAAACAGAAAAGAACACGCAGAGACAGCTACCAGCTGGACAGGTCGCACATCAAGCTCAGCCGAATGCAGCGCGTCATCCACGTTAAACTGGGCAGCACGAGACATCAAAAGCTTCTCAAGGGTGCACAACACTTCTTTAAACTCCCTGACTAGAGTGGTCGGGCGGCTGGAATAAGATGGAAACAGCACGATCAGCCAGCACTCGCGATTAGGCTACTCTCCCTCCGTCCTATATTCGACTCTCAGCGTCATTACGAATAGGCAACAGGTGTACAGGGCGGAGCTTCCCCTCGGAAGAAAGGAAAATGAACCAAAATCAATACAAGACAACACAGATACCAAGCATAATACTCATGATAATACTACTAACAACAACAACCACCACCACAACAGTAATAGTAGAGCTTGGATCGTAACACTTCCCCACCTAAAAACAGAAACTGTTTAATTTTTCACTCCTCTCCCTTTTGGAAAAAATCGGTTTCTGAAAACAATGTCAGTTTAACCCGTGACAAAGCGTCAGCAACTACATTTTCAGATCCTTTATGGTGGATCTCTAAATTATACGGTTGCACCATTAATGCCCATCTCATCAAGCGTTGATTGTGATTGTACATCTTACTCAAAAAGACTATGGATTATGGTCCGTATAAACCACCACCGGAGCGCTACTGGCCCCCCACGTAAACATTAAAATGTTGCAATGCCAGTAAGAGTGCTAAAGTTTCCTTCTCAATTGTTGAGTAATTTAACTGATGACGATTAAACTTAGCCGAAAAATAGGATACTGGGTGAGCTATTCCGTCAGAACCCTCTTGTAAAAGAACAGCTCCCGCTCCGACCGCACTGGTATCCACCTCCAGCTGGAACGCACCAGACACATCCGGAGTCGAGAGAACAGGAGCACTGCAAAGCAAAGATTTAGCAGACAAAAATGCCTGATGACACTCTTCAGTCCAACTAAAAATCAATTTTGGGACTACACAATCGAGTTAAAGGAGCAACACTCGAAAAGTTCTTACAAAAACAGCGGTAGTATCCTACCATCCCGAGAAACCTACGCAGCTCTCGCCTCGTAGTAGGTACCAGGTACTCAAGAATAGCAACCACTTTCCCATCTAATGGTCGTACCTGCCCATTTCCTACCTGCTTTCCCAGGTATGTGACAAAGCTTTAGCGAATTCACACTTGAGATTTAAGGTGAGAGACGCAGCAAATAAACGATGAAACACTTCATACAAAGTCGACAGATGTTCAGCCCATGTGGACGAATAGATGACCACGTCATCTAAAATAGATGTTACAATTCTCAACTTCGCCCAAAACCATGGACATCAAACGCTGAAACGTTGCCGGGGCGTTTCGCAGGCCAAACGCCATACGTGTGTATTGCAGAAATGAATCAGGAGTGGCGAATGCAGAAATCTCGGAAGCACGCTCAGTTAAAGGCACCTGCCAATAGCCTTTGAGTAGATCTAATTTTGTGATATACTTTGCCGCCCCAATATTATCAATGCAACCATCGATACGTGGTAACGGAAAAGCATCAGGCACAGTGACAGAGTTAACCTTTCTAAAATCAGTGCAAAACCGGACAGACCCGTCAGATTTTGGCATTAAAACACATGGCGAGCTCCAATGACTGCTACTCGAAACAGCAAAACCATTTTGCAGAAGGTAGGTTACTTCATGTTTCATCTCTTCTCTTTTACTTACGGGACAGCGGTATGCATGTTGCTTTAGGCACTACATTACCGACGTTGATATCATGCGCGATGACAGAAGTACCAGGAGGGACGTCATGGAATAAGTTCGGAAAACTGTCCAACAACTTCTTGATGTCCTGCTGCTGTTCAACAGACATAAGACAGTTGAGAGGGAAGCACTGATAAAACTTCAGAGTTTTTCAAACAACTACCCCCTAAAACTTCCATAGAAACCTCCAATCCATCATCGATGTCATCTGTAGGCAAACTACAAGTGAGCAACGTCACACTCCTTTGACTCGGTCACTAACTCACATAAGGGAACATCAGCACCATCAAAATGTTTCACTGATGTTTCACAGGCCTTGTCGTATTTGTGCCGTGCTGATGTGAAGGACTTTAACATTTACATGACAGAGACGAGTTTTTCGCCACCGTTCAGGAGTATGGATTACATAATCCGTCTCACTCACCCTGCTTTATCACATAAGGACCTGAAAACCGCGCAGTAAAAGCAGACCCAGGAGTAGGAATCAACACCAAAACTTTCTCTCCTGCCACTGCCTTCTGATCAAAACAGCGCTTCATTTTCTTCTGTGACAGAGCAAGAGCTTCTTTGGCCGCTGTGCAAGCAGTTCGCAAACGTCCAGGAATGCGGGTGACAAGATCAATAACATTTGTTTTCTCCGAAGGACCTGTACAAAGAAATTCCTCTTTCAACATTTTTAAAGGCCCATGAACATTATGGCAGAACACTAATTCCGAAGCACTAAATCCCAGCGAATCCTGACGCACTTCACGCACCGCAAATAAAACAAAAGGAACTCCCTCTTAATCGTTCTCAGTCTGAATGCAATACTTACGCAATCCTGATTTCAACGTCTGATGCCAGCGTTCCAAAGCCCCCTGAGATTCAGGGTGGTAGGCACTGGACACCACGTGAGACACTCCTAGAGCTTTTAACACGTTACGAAAAACGCGAGATTAAAAAAAAATATATTGGACCCCTGGTCCGTTTGTACAACTCTGGGCAAACCAAAAGTCGTGAAGAATTTCGTAAGAGCTTTTGTAACAGACTTAGCAGTTATACTCCTTAAAGGAATCGCTTCTGGAAACCGAGTAGCCACACACATGATAGTCAATAGATATCGACAACCAGACTTAGCGCGGGGAAGAGGACCCACACAATCTACCAAAGCGCGTTCAAACGGCTCTCCCACGGCAGGTATAGGGCAGAGAGGAGCGGGCGGCACCACCCGATTAGGCTTTCCTCCCACCTGACAGATGTGGCATGTTTTACAGTACTTAGAGACATCGGATTTTAACCCTGGCCAAAAGAAATGCTGGAGTACTCTATTGTAGGTCTTATTAATACCAAGGATGGTCGTGAGCTAAACTTAACACATGCTGTCGAAATTTCGAGGGTACCACAATTTGATGCACCACATTCCAGTCATCCACCTGCTCATCATTCAGCTTACTGCTCCATTTATGCATTAACACTGCATCATTCCAATAAAACTGTGGATTACATAGTGACAAACTATTCTCAGCACTAGCACAACATTTATGTAAGGTCGGGTCGTTTTTCTGCGCTTCCATCAAGACTTCACGTGAAATTTCTGCACCTACAAGAAAATCCAACCGAACGGGTGAACTAGTCATTTTAACCCCATCCAAGAAATCAGGAAGTGCATCATTTCCTAGAATAACAGAGAAGACAGAATCACTGAGGTTATTATTCTCCAATACATTACGTTTAGCTTGTGCTCGGGTCGTAACGGCACTAACTGCAAACACATCTGGTAAAAAGTCTCAGCAAGTACTTCAGACTGTATATCTCGGCACGGAGTATCAGTCACTTTTACACACGGCATAACCTTACCACCAGCAATATAATTTCCCATTATAAAATCAATACCTGTCACGGGTTACGATGGACGAACTGCTACTTCAAAACACCCAGATGCCAGTTTAGAAGTAACCCATATACGATGAAGAGGAACGGTGACAAACCCCATTTTGATGCCCTGCACAATCGTGCTGGTTTCACACTCAGAAGTCACAGAAAAATGCAAAGTGTTCAATAGTATAAAGGACTGAGATCCCCCAGTGTCACGTAAAATTCGTACTGGTTTTTGACTTTCGACACCACCAGTCAGAGACACGAACCCGTCAAACACGAAAGGCTGAAAATAGGGATCAAGAATAGGAAAAATGCAAGGTGAAGATATGGTTTTCACCAAAACGGAACCTCGAGGTTGAACAGACAGAGACCCTTGTCGCTCCTGTTTTCGTTTTAAAATATGGCATTCAGCCATCACATGTCCCATCTTACGACAATATCTGCACTCTTTACCAGATTTCGGACTATTAGGAACCCATTTGTTTTTCACATCTGAAACGTTCTCGTTCTCTTTTGAGGCTAAACCTCCAGAATCACTCAAACGCTTAAAAAACACGGTTTTATGCGTCAAAGCATATTCGTCTGATAATACAGCAGCTTGTTGCACCGTACTGACTCTTTGTTCATTTAAGTACAATGCAGTACGCTCTGGAACGCAATTCTTAAATTCCTCAATCAACATAAGCTCCCGCAAAGAATTATAGTCCGTCACCTTACACGCTTTAGTCCAGCGATCAAACAAAATTCCCTTCTCACGCGCAAACTCGACATAAGTTTGAGACGCCAATTTCTTTGTGACACGGAAACGTTGTCGATAATGCTCGGGAACCAACTCATATGCCCTCAGAATCGCAATTTTCACAGCATCGTATTTAACACCCTCTTCCAACGAAAGAGATGCACATACTTCTTGCGCCTTTCCCGTTAATTTACACTGTAACATTAATGCCCAAACTTCAGTTGGCCACTTCAAAGCACTCGCAATTCGTTCAAAGGCTTGAAAATAAGCCTCAACTTTCTCACGGAAAGATGGAACTATTGCAATATTTTTAGCCACGTCAAAATGTAAAGATGGTACAACTATAGACTCGGATACATTACCTGATGGAACAGCGTTATCAGAGACAGTACTCGAATGTGATTAACTAGCAGCTGTCTCAGAGCTACCATTCAAACTAGTAGAGGTTGTAGACATCGCTGGTTTAGGTATCTCTTGAGCATCCTGCAACTCTACTTGTCGCAGTCGCACTTTTGTATCAGCATCAATTCGGTACATTTCAAGCTGACGTTTTAAATCGTCTTGTCTCGCCTGAGCTCGATCCTGAGTCTCTAATTGTAAACGAGCTAAACGAATTTTTAAGCGCAAATCTGAAAGAAATTCAGGCGATGCCTCGGTAGAAAGAGAAATTGGTTCAAATTTAGGCATTGAGAATGGTGGACCTACCTCCTCACCAACAGTCAGGTACCAACAGCTACTCCAGGCCCGATCACCGACCGGCACTCGTAACGAAGGGCTTCATGCAGCACCTATCGCTGGACCAGCTGCTTCCTCAGGATCAGCCTCCATAGAAGAAAAGATCCCTTTATCGACTAAAGCAGACACAACACAAGCTTTAATCTCTGCTTTACGCTGTGTTTTAGAAACAGAAACCCCATAGTGCTGAGCAATCAGAAGCAGATCGTTTTTTCGACACGCCTCTAAACTCTTAACACCAGGTTGATCTGTGAATTCATTTAAATCAAAAGTTGCCATAAAGAAAACAGATAAGGAAAATCCCCACACACTCCGGACCTACCTACCTAGCCAAAAATCTAACTATAGCTAACAGCTATAGTCTTCAGAGGGTACCGATTAAGAGAACTCTCTTCCCCGGAATACCTCCAAACAAAACAAACTAAACTAAAATAAAGGGAAAAAAAATAAAAAAAACACACACACACAACAATAAACAGTAAACCGTAGCCAGAACTGGCGCTAAGCACAGCCCTGTTGGCTTACTCTGACTGACCGGAGAATGTAGGAAAAACCCTCGCTGCACACCAAACAAAATTAATCACGATCAGCCAGCACTCGCGATTACTCTCCCTCCGTCCTATATTCGACTCTCAGCGTCATTAAGGAATAGACCAATTATCAGCCTACGTCACACTGACGTCACGCAGGTTCAACTGCTCATGTCGGTTGCAAAAGACGATAGGGAAAATGTCATGTTGTGCAGTGGGATGCCAGAATCGTAAATCTGGAAACAGTGGTCTTAAGTTTTACCGAATACCATCAACTCACAGTACTTTTAATGCCAACCGCAGACGTCTTTGGTTACAAGCCCTCAGAAGAGCCGATTGGAAAGAGGACCAAATTAAAAATGCCCGACTCTGCAGTTCACTCCCGCATATTTCACGCTCACATCTGAAGCGCACACACATACAGTAATAAAGCCTCCTCTGACATACAAGTGCAAAAATGAGCTCCTTTCCCCAGCTTATTAATGGTCAAATACACTCAAAAATAATGCCACAATGCCCATCTTGGTGAGTATTAACGTAAACAGAGTCTTAAACAGTTCAGGAAGAATGTTGTGTAACAGCAACAGTATTTTGGATCCATGCGTGCGTCAGGTCTTAAAGGGACAGCAGCCGAATATCGTTAGTTATTCAAACTACAAAAAGACAAACGATCACTTACTGCTCTTGACTCATGAACTTGTGTAACTTTAATGGATTAATCTGTATTTCATTTTTTACAATGAAGATTATCCAATGTTATTTTAAATTTGTTGTCAAAAATTGTTTTTTTTTTTTTTTTTTTTAATTCAGTTTCTTACCTGAATACTGTTAGACCTATCTGGAAAATAAAGCAGTCTATTTCATTTGTATCTTTATTTTATTGTATTTATTTGTGCTATTGTTAGTAATTTGTTTATTTGTTCTTATTTTATTACTGTTTACTTAATTTAAATTTAATTTACCATTTGAAATCAAGCTTCCTTGTGCTGTGTGCAAGCTATTGCAACAAAATTACCCCATTGTAAAAAATACATTGAGTTATCAAATATTTGTGAGATAATTGTAATGGTAATTGATCGTTTAGCCTATATATGAAAATAAATGAAGTTATCTTTTCAGAAGAAATTTTTGATTGCCTAGACTTTCAATAGATGGACAAAAAAAGAAATATTAAAATTATCTATTTGACAGTATATGCAGCGTTTTTTCCCCGTGGTATGCACGTTTTCCACTGGATGCTTGGCCATTTCGTTTCATCGTTTATCCATTGACAAGATGGTATGGCAAACGGATCTGTAAGATTCCACTCACTAACGTTAATTTCGTTGAATAGCCTTATCGCTGGGTGACAAACTATTGTAATATGCGGACAACAATAACATCTAATTATCTATAATTAGTCATCTATAAATATATATCTATAAATAATCTATAATCTTTTTAAATCTAACGATTTTGTACCGTATCCATGTAATTTTCTCCTGTAAATCTCTCCTGGATTTTCTGCAACCTAGCTGCGCGCGCATCCTGTATGTTTACTAACAGAAAATTGGTCTATAGGCAACAGGTGTACAGGGCGCAGCTTCCCCTAGGAAGAAAGGAAAATGAACCAAAATCAATACAAGACAACACAGATACCAAGCATTATACTCATGATAATACTACTAATAATACCAACAACAACAACAATAATAATAATAATAATAATAATAATAATAGTAATAGTTGAGCTTGGATCGTAACGAATAGATGCGCACATTTGAATTGCAACGTGCTGATCTAACCGCGGGAAAATGCGGCGCTATTGCGCGTTCTACAGGCTCAAGAAACTGCGCTTCAGAGCGGTTCAATCAATGAATAGCGCACATTTATGCCAGGTAATTGTTTATGAACTAATGCTGATGAATAATGACAATGTTTACTTTACGATGTTTATATAGTAATATGTTTTAGACGGTTGTAACAATGCATATTTTATCTCCCTCATCTGAACTCGAAAGAGAAGCTTGCAACTTCAACAGTAAGGCACAGACATTTCAAAATAAGAGTCAATGTGTATTTCGAGCTTGTTTATAATTAAAAGTCACGCATCATATACACTCACCTAAAGGATTATTAGGAACACCTGTTCAATTTCTCATTAATGCAATTATCTAATCAACCAATCACATGGCAGTTGCTTCAATGCATTTAGGGGTGTGGTCCTGGTCAAGACAATCTCCTGAACTCCAAACTGAATGTCAGAATGGGAAAGAAAGGTGATTTAAGCAATTTTGAGCGTGGCATGGTTGTTGGTGCCAGACGGGCCGGTCTGACTATTTCACAATCTGCTCAGTTACTGGGATTTTCACGCACAACCATTTCTAGAGTTTACAAAGAATGGTGTGAAAAGGGAAAAACATCCAGTATGCGGCAGTCCTGTGGGCGAAAATGCCTTGTTGATGCTAGAGGTCAGAGGAGAATGGGCCGACTGATTCAAGCTGATAGAAGAGCAACTTTGACTGAAATAACCACTCGTTACAACCGAGGTATGCAGCAAAGCATTTGTGAAGCCACAACACGCACAACCTTGAGGCGGATGGGCTACAACAGCAGAAGACCCCACCGGGTACCACTCATCTCCACTACAAATAGGAAAAAGAGGCTACAATTTGCACGAGCTCACCAAAATTGGACAGTTGAAGACTGGAAAAATGTTGCCTGGTCTGATGAGTCTCGATTTCTGTTGAGACATTCAGATGGTAGAGTCAGAATTTGGCGTAAACAGAATGAGAACATGGATCCATCATGCCTTGTTACCACTGTGCAGGCTGGTGGTGGTGGTGGTGTAATGGTGTGGGGGATGTTTTCTTGGCACACTTTAGGCCCCTTAGTGCCAATTGGGCATCGTTTAAATGCCACGGCCTACCTGATCATTGTTTCTGACCATGTCCATCCCTTTATGACCACCATGTACCCATCCTCTGATGGCTACTTCCAGCAGGATAATGCACCATGTCACAAAGCTCGAATCATTTCAAATTGGTTTCTTGAACATGACAATGAGTTCACTGTACTAAAATGGCCCCCACAGTCACCAGATCTCAACCCAATAGAGCATCTTTGGGATGTGGTGGAACGGGAGCTTCGTGCCCTGGATGTGCATCCCACAAATCTCCATCAACTGCAAGATGCCATCCTATCAATATGGGCCAACATTTCTAAAGAATGCTTTCAGCACCTTGTTGAATCAATGCCACGTAGAATTAAGGCAGTTCTGAAGGCGAAAGGGGGTCAAACACAGTATTAGTATGGTGTTCCTAATAATCCTTTAGGTGAGTGTATACGTTTTTGGTTACACCATAAACTGTATTTAATTTAATTCCCATTCATAGTCAGGAGGAAAGACTAAGAACAGTATTTGACACATATTATTCAATAAAGTATCAGGGTTATAATAGTTAACTAAAACCATTAAAAAATATTAATTACTTGAAATTAAATAAATGTTAACTAAAATAAAAAAATAAACTTAAACTTATTTGAAGCTTTAGCTTAACCTGATATACTAACTAAAACAGAAGTACAAAATTATAAAAACTATATAGATATTTTTAAAAAAACAAACAAAAAAAGTGAATTGAGCTCTTTTTCGTGTATTTTTGCGCTTGAACGGTCAAAAACACAATTATGTAAAAATATCAGTTTTGACATGTATTCAAGTAACAGTCGGTTATGTATTGCTTAAATGCTCAATGAATGCATTACAATTTAAATGAACTCATTCGATTTTAGTCGACTAAATCAACTGTAGTTTTAGTCGACTAAAATCTTATGATATTTAGTCGACTAAAACTAGACTAAAACTAAAAACAATTCAGGTGACTAAAATATGACTAAAACTAAATGGCATTTTAGTCAAAAGACTATGACTAAAACTAAATCAAAATTTGCTGTCAAAATTAACACTGCCATAACTCTATCCCTCCACCCATTAGATCCACAGAGGTGGAGCTGGACTAGGCCAAGCGCAACCTATGATGTCCAGAGAGGGGGAGCTGGATGTTAATTGGCTCTGCACCTGCGTCCTGCGTCCTAAAAAATTGCAAGTGGGTGGAAAAAAAACTGAATGTGAAATAAATATTTCCAGATAATATTTTCTTAAATTTGCTTTGGCATTAGGCTATATAAAAGCCAATTATTGAAGGGTTTGGTTTGAACATTAGCTGGTAAAAATACAACAGCGAATAAACAGCTCAGTTTCACATACGAAAACTGCTGATAGGTTGAATGAAAATGTAAATCCACCCTCTGTCAGTAGGTGGCGCTTATAGAACAGCAGAAATAGAGATGTTTCCCGTAACATTATAAAAACACTACGTTACACGGAGGGAGATGAAAATACAATGCCATCAAAACTTTTCTCAAGGCAGTCATTTCCCTTCAGAGATACATTCATAGAATTCATTCATACTTCAATTCATATTTAGCCTAATTTCCCTCAGCACTCGCTTGTAAAGGTTAAACCTCTCACTTCTTTCCGTCAAGAACCCTGCGCTGCATGCTGTGTCTGCGTGAAACTGTTGCTTACTGTCTAATTCAATGTCAAACTAACTTTATTTAACATTTTTCTTTTTTTTACTATAGCATTTGTTACAGTATGAAAAATAGCAATCTATACATAGAAACAGTACAACATGTCAGTTGTAATATAAATCTATAGTGAAAAATATATTCCCATAATAGATTATAAATTATAAATTATACAAGTTAGTCAATGTAGGCTACCACATTAATACAATAAGCCGTGATAAATTATAGGGGGTCACGAATAGTTAAAAAAGCTTTATAATAAATGTTGGTGCAAGATGATGTTTTGTCCTCTTTTCATCTGCCTTTTTAATTCATGTGGCTGTTTTAGATCATGTTTGGTTTTCTCCAGCGTTTAAAGTGGTAAATTCTCAATTTAAATGTGCCGCACATTTTATCATCGGTCACGACAGGAATGGCTCATGGAAATCTTATCACACATTTGGAGCGCGCTTGTGAACGCGCGCAGAGTACGGTGACTCGCGCGCCACTCGCGAACCAGGCATCAGTCATGTTGCACTGATAATCTTTTCAGTTCGTACTGGAACTTAGCACTTATAAAAGCTCCGACCGCATGATGCATATAATTAATTAATAGCCTAATTCACTCACCACCATATTTCTTACGCTGTGTCCGCTGCAGTGAGAGAACTGCGCTTAATACACCACTCCTAACACAGAGCGGCATTGAGCGGTGTTCTCTCGCTGCAGCGCGAACACTCACCGTCAGTCGATGATGGGCGGGAAAAGGTAGAATGATAGAAGTGCTAATGCACCAATTACAACAAAATTACAAAAACTTTTTATGCACTCATTTGGGCTGGATTATTTTGTCTGCCGGTTTCTTAGGCTATTTTCTGTGCATCAAAAAGCATGCTTATTTATTACAATGTTGTCAAATTGCTAACCAAGATCATGTACCACCTTTTTCAGTCCAAACACACACTGTGTAGAGTGTATATTATTTGGCATGGATAACCAAAACTTGCCCACAATGTTCAAATCACAAATTCACGTGACAGAACTATTAAGCCAATATGTTTTTGTTTCATGTTGTGAAACTTGAAGTTTTGAATGTCACAATTAACATTTGTATGATCACTAATTGGTCAGCAAACAAAGGTGCTTTAGCCTATTTATTAATAAAGCGCGCGCGCACACACACACACACACTAGCTAGTCAGGGGGGTTCAGGGGGATGCTCCCCCGAGAAAATTTAGATTTCTTTGATCTACATATGTGCATTTTAAGACGTTTAAAGGCCAAAAAATGGATGACAAATAGCTTTAAAACCAAGTCAGTGGGCAGTAGATTATTTGTCAATTCCTGCTCTCACCTCATCTCCATCACTCTTTCTTTTTCTCTCATTCTCCTTACCTTGCCCTGTCTCTATCTCCCTGTCCAAAACTTTTTAAGCCAGTTGAGAGAATGTCATCTGTAAATACAACCGCAGAATCTGGAAAAGTGGTTGAAAGTCATATAGAACAGACTACAAGTTCAGTGATGTTGGTTAGAGCTGATATTGCATGCAATGCAAGTTCATTTAGATGTCAAAAATCTTTAAAACTACCTGAGAGCACAATAACAAGGTCCTTCTTTGGGTCAGACCAGCCCACTTTAGAGAGACTGAGCTACGATGACTGCCTCTTGCTAAATTTGAAGTCTTTTATACCCCAGAGACATCAAATTCACTCCTAGGACAATACTACAGTCCAGTGACCCAGCGCTTATTGCGGTCCTGGCTGTTCTTTGTGTGCTTACAGGACTGCTGATGCTCACCGTGCTTTTGGTCCTGAAGAACATCCTGCTCCGAAACTTAAGATTTGCACCGTTTCCACAGGTTCAAGAAGACATTAGCACACATTCATAACCTGTATTACAGACAACTTTTTTTGTGCAGAAAAATATGTAGAGAATAATGGAGGATGCAACATCAACATCTAGAGCTTTATTAAGTTTTTACAAGAAATAATACAAGTATCTTTTGGTTTTTTGGTGTCACTTTTTTTGCTTACAAATAACTGCCAAAACTATAATGACCCTCCTGCAAATCTTAAGAAATGTACATTTTTTTCAAATCCCATACTTTCCTTTTTATAAAGTGTATGAGAATACATTTACAAGCATTTTAGTAGTATACGTTTAATATTGAGGGCAATTCATGTCAGAGTATGAGATCTTCAGGAATTAAAGTTTATTTTAATGTGCGTGATTCAGAGATACAGAAAAAAAAAAACTTTAATCCAAAAATCCCCACAGTCTGTCAATGCAAACCACTTCAAACCAGCAATTCTAAGGCAGTGCGCATATAGTAGTAATGATAGACACTGGCTAATATGTTCATTGCAACCTCAGCAAGTAAACTACACCATTTTTCTAAGTCACGACAAGAGTGGGTGACAGTGACTCATTGGTGAATTAAGACATTAATTTCGAGCTTCTGCCAACGTCTCCTTGTTGTCCTTCTGTTTGAGCCTGTAGTCTGCTAATGCAGCCTTAATAGCATCTTCTGCAAGCACTGCCAGAAAAAAAAAAAACATTAATGAAATTATAAAAACAGAGCATTTGAGTCCGTCTTTTTTTGATACCATCAGTGTGTTTATCTAAAACAACCATTTTGATACACTTACTGGAGCAATGTAGTTTGACTGGTGGTAGACAAAGTTCTTTGGCAATCTCTGTGTTTTTGATTTTCACGGCTTCATCAATCTGTACAAGGAAACGAGGACATTACAAATGTAGGAACGTTTGAGAAAACAAATATGCAGCACAATGAGATAATCTGATCCCACTGTGAATGTGTCTGAGTCACAATGACTCACCGATTTCCCCTTCATCCACTCTGTGGCCAGTGAGCTGGAAGCAATGGCTGAGCCACAGCCAAATGTTTTGAATCTGGCGTCTATTATCTTTCCATTCTCATCCACCTGAATCTGTAAAACAAAAGAGTCACATCAATGATGTAAATGGTATATGTAAGTGCTGTCAAATCAATTAATCGCTATTAATTGCATCTAACATAAAAGTTTGTTTACATGTGTATGTGTGTGTGTGTGTGTGTATGTATATATATATATATATATATATATATATATATATATAAATAAATAAATAAAACTAAAATTTAAAAGGTCTTACCTGTAGTTTCATTACATCCCCACATGCAGGTGCACCTACCAAACCAGTGCCCACGTTCTTGGCATTCTTGTCCAGGGAACCAACATTTCTAGGGTTTTCATAGTGGTCCACCACCTTCAGAAAAAGGCATAACCACATCCTGATCATATTTAACAATCAAAGACAATTCATCTGAGGACTGGTGAGAATGACTATGCACCAAATGAAAAAGTGCCCTTGATAGATAATGACAGTGACCTTCATAACATAAGAGATTATTGATATTTATTGGTAATTCTTTTGTGTACTTAGGAAACTAACAATATATACAAAAAAACAGGCTTATTAACGTGTGGCACAGTTAAGATACTGAAAGACATCACTGATGAGTTTGTATGACAGTTACAGTGGATCATGAAACTAACTGTAAATAAATATGGATGAAGGTCATTATATCTCAGTCAAAAATACATAAACCAACTGATGACATAAATTTTATACTTCAGCAGACTGCTGAATACATTTAACGTGCAATGTTCTGCTGGTTTGTTTACATGCGCAGTTATCTAACGTTAGCCTAGCTAGCAACCACGCTGAAACAAAGTTGTTCTCCTAAACCATTAGGAAGTGCAACCGAATAAATCCTAGTTAAATTATCGTTGGATGGTCAGCCGTGAGACAAGAAGTGATACTTACCTTTTTATGATAAGAGTAGACGGATTTGAGCTCTGGTAATGACAATGATCTAGTGAAAAGTGCAGAGGATGCAGAGCGCTTGGCTGCTGCTGCTAACGCCATGATGACTACTGACTGACTACCATTGCACACACTGGCAGGGGGCGCGCTTTCACCGAACAACTCATTATACAAACGTGAGGTATTTTACATAAGTTATTTTTAATATCCCATTTCCATTTTGTATTTAATTATGAGGTTCAAATACTTCATTTTGCTGACTTTTTATGCACTCATTTGGGCTGGATTATTTTGTCTGCCGGTTTCTTAACAGGCTATTTTCTGTGCATCAAAAAGCATGCTTATTTATTACAATGTTGTCAAATTGCTAACCAAGATCATGTACCACCTTTTTCAGTCCAAACACACACTGTGTAGAGTGTATATTATTTGGCATGGATAACCAAAACTTGCCCACAATGTTCAAATCACAAATTCACGTGACAGAACTATTAAGCCAACATGTTTTTGTTTCATGTTGTGAAACTTGAAGTTTGAAGAAGTCACTCAATTAACATTTGTATGATCACTAATTGGTCAGCAAACAAAGGTGCTTTAGCCTATTTATTAATAAAGCGCGCGCCCGCACACACACACACACACACACACTAGCTAGTCAGGGGGGTTCCGGGGGATGCTCCCCCGAGAAAATTTTTTATTTCTCTGATCTACATATGTGCATTTTAAGACGTTTAAAGGCCAAAAAATGGATGAGAAATAGCTTTAAAACCAAGTCAGTGGACAGTAGATTATTTGTCAATTCCTGCTCTCTCCTCATCTCTCATCTCCCTGTCTCTTCCCCTCCTAAAGCAGTCAAGAAAGTAAACATAGGGTCAATTTATATTTAGAATATTTTTTATTAATCACTTTCTAAGACAAGTTAATTTACTGAAGGCTACGAACGCTAGTTAAATATTTTTATATTTTTAAAAAAAAAACAATTTTATTTATTTATTTTTTTGTTTGTTTTTTTAAAAAAAATAGTGTTACATTTCAAAATAAAATGAAATTAAATTTGTAAGTTATTATCAGTGTTCTTCTTTTAGAAGGTACAGAACCCAATGGTTCTTGAGGTCAGAAAAGTAATGAAAATGTTAGGAGTGTTGACTGTGGTGTATTTTCACTAAAAAACGAAATGCCGCAAATATTGCCGCAAATTTTGAGAAAAGCCGCCACATAATCATTTTATGGCCGAAACAATCAGAAAAAAAAGTCCTGTGAAATCCTGGAGGGACTGAATTACAATTAGAGAGCTCTCTAATTCAATTATTACTAGTAACAATTATGATTAAAGAACTCACTAATTCAATTGTAGAGCTCTCTAATGCAATTGCAGAGTTCTCTAATTCAGTTAGAGAGCTCTCTAATCATTATTGTTACTAGTAAGAATTGAATTAGAGAGCTAATTGTAATTGTTACTAGTAAGAATTGAATTGTAGAGCTCTCTAATTGAATTCTTACTAGTAAAAATGCAATTACGGCGAGTAACGCTGGGAATAATTTAAGCTAAAACGGCTTGCCATACCACTTGCAAAAACCATGCAATGAGCTCCGACCCTGGCTCCGACAGTGGGAGCTATCACGGAACTCAACCAGCAGAGGGAGCGATTTCACCCTGCACTTAATTATAGAATTTATAAATAATAATATTTAGCATGTTTACATGAGTAATATTAAATATTTGTCATTTAGCATGCATGCATATATATATATATATATATATATATATATATATATATATATATATATATATATATATATATATATATACATACTGTGTATATATATATGTGCATATTTGGGAATTTCAATGTATATGTGTTATTACTTTTGCACTGAACTAAAGCGTAAAAGAACATTTTAATGCAAATATTGACAAACAAAGAGAGTTTTCCAAGCCACCACAAATAATGTCGTTGGAAAGGACTACAGTAACAAATACCAAAGTAGCCAAGTTTCCATCCACTTTTTCCACTGTTTTGTTATCGACAAAGTGAATATGCGTAAAAAAAAAAAAAAAGATTGCGCAATTTGCTGTCTCCAGCCTGTTTCCATCCAATTGGCCTTTTACCGATAATATGGTGTGCATAATGACGTCATCCCTAAAAAAACGAATTGTCGCATACATTTTGTTGTATCGTTAAAAAATCTTTCACGTATATCGCAAATTATATCTTACCTTTCGTGTCCCAAATATTTGTAAAATGCAGAGAGTAATGAAAAGATTGAAATTTACTTACTATTTTCAGAATAATAGGCCTATTACTAAATTAGGTCATAATTAGAAGATCACGGAGAAGTGGGACAGTTTGTCTGACAGGACTGTAACTGCCTTTATGACGAAGCCCATGGGTTTGGACACAGAGCAGCTCATTTGTCCTGTATGCAACATTTTACTATCCATAAAAAAGATTGGTACAGTAAAATGTTCGGTCATATAGCAACAATCTTTAACGTAAGCCTTGAACATGCAGTCAGTCGCGGTTTGACGTGGCCGAGAACGCATTAATTCAGATCATTCAAACCAAAAAAGTTATTCGTTCTGGTTTCAGAGTTCAGTAACATCAGATCGATCAAAAACATGAAATCGCTGATAATTTTTTTCTCAGAGACAGATGCAGCTGTAACCTAAACGTTTTATTTGTGTAGCCTATATTTAACTTTTTTAAATAGTTTATCTTAACTGATGCCGTCTCTATTCTAAAATTCGTTTAGAGCTTTTTGGATTCAACCGACTTTTTTTTTTTTTTGTTTGAGATAAAATTATTTTACATATTAATAAATTGTATTTATAAAATTATTTTATTAACAAGTGTCATGTTTGTGATTTTCATTTGTCAAGTAGTCAGATCCTGCCCATGAAATCGTGATTTTATGGCATTAATTTTATTTATTCAGATACAGAGGTAGCTTATGTTGTGTATTTTACCTTTCTTTTTGTCAGTATTAGAAACTCCAACAGCCTTCCTTCGCTTGACAGACGCACCATTTTTATATTTGACGAGCTGCAGAGATTTCAAGGCGCTATATTTTCCTCATCCATTTTGAAACAAAACTTGATTATATATTATTAAATTGTAGGCCCTATACATAAAATATTTTTTTATTAACAAGTGTCATGTTTTTTTGTTAAGATCAATACTTGATCAAGCAATATTCAGAAATGGGTGCAGTTAGCTATTATTTTTCTTTCTGAAGTTTTATTAGATTGTAAAAACACAAAATTACAAAAATAAGGATGAATGATGTTTGAGAGGTAACACGTCTTATTCTTACCAATAGTAATAAAATAATTTAATATACAATATAATAATACGAATATAGATTGAATGCGCCTTTGAACTACAGAGAAACTGTGCTTTAACGGGAGCAATGCCACACGTGGACGTATAGGCTAATTCTGTCATGTGACACCACATTTATTTGCTAAAGCCCTTTTTCTCGACAAAAAGTGTTTCCAAACTAGTTTTCGCGACATTTTAAGTATCGACATAGAATTTATGCGCTAAAATTAAACGGAAAAAGATTTTGTCGACATTTGCAAAAAATGATCGATAATTGGCATTTCCAAGTGGGCGTTTCTAAATTTGTGGGTGTTTTCAAACTGATGGGTGTTTATAAAGCATGCAATGAAAATGATCCCCTTCACCCGACCCCACCCCTAAACCCTACCCACACTGTGACGTTGGCAAATCAGGTAACGCAGTGAAAACGCCCCTCTGTTTATGGCGTCGCCCACTGATCTAGTAACTCCTATTACTATCCTGCAGAGACCTATACTTGTTTCCATCAACTATATCGGTAAACATTTTGATGCGCTAAACCTTTTGTTCGTAAAAAAATCCTTGGATGGAAACCTGGTTACTGACAGCGGCCAATGCCTGTAGTTGGGACGCGCCCCCTGTTTTTCCCTGGAGCCCCGCCTTCTGGTTGAACGAGCCCCCTGTTTTTCGCTCGAGCTCTTGTGTTGTGTGCGCGAGCCCTGCCCCTGTTTCCAGGCAGATAGTAGTACTCAACATGGCGGCGACGGGTAACGAAGAACAGACGTTGTTGCCAGATATCGAAGAGGAGGCTGAGGGCATGGAGCGAGAGATGGAGTCGGAGGAGGAAGAAGAAGAAGGGATGGGAGTTGAGCATTCCGAGGAGGAGGATGAAGAGGACACGTCTGAGGACGAGCGGGAGAATGAAGCAGAGATCCAGCGGCTGGAGGAGCAGGTGAGAGGAATGAATGAGGCTAACGGCTCTCCTCACATACGCAGCTCTCAAAACACCGCACGAACGACTATGCTGGAGAGTTTCTGTACACATATTTGCCAGAGCCCGTTTATTTGAGAGGTCACGCATGCTTAACATACCAAATACACGGCCAGGAGTAATAAAAATACAGAAATGCTTAACTGTGTTCCCGAGGAATGTGGCTAGCAAAGGCTTAAGTGAGCTAGCTAGCGAACACTTGTGTCATGGTATTTAAACCCTCCAAACTGCCCTTTCATTTCGCCTTTTTACTTGTTTTCCACATATACGCAGTCCCAAATGTGTCTATGGAGCTTTGTGGCTTTGCATAAAGACTTTAAGTGAAATATATAAGAATAAAGTTTACTGTTGGAGTGTTTTGATGAGCGCGCTGTGCGCACGGAGTTCAAATACGCGCCATAGAGCTCATATAGAGGGAGCTGTATGCAACAGAGTTGTCAAGAGAGACGCATATTAGATGCTGTGGTGATTTCAGACTTGAATCATAATTATTATTACACATTAGTTTTGGGTTGCAGACCACATGCAGTAGCAGGAGGCTTTCACGCGGCGGAGATACTGTTGCGCAGTGGTCATGTCCACGTGCTTGGTTTGGGATTCCATGTGTTACATCTTGGGGTTTTGCCTTCTGTTTTGGAGTGGATGCTATTTCTGACAAATTGTGTATAGAAGATGTAAACACCAGTGTGGCACAATAGAGGGACTTTATGTGTTACCAGTACTGCATGTTTCTTTTAAAAACATTGCTGGTTTAAGATGGTCTAGCTAGGAACACCGCGGTCATGGGCTTAATTTACAGGGAAAGTGTGAACTGATAAAATGTATACCTTGAATGCAGTGCAAGTCGCTTATGATTAAAGCATCTTCCAAATGCACGTTATGCCAAATGCATAAAACTTGTATAAACTGGTCTTCATCTGGTTTCCCAGCCAGACCAGCTAAAAAGTATCCAAATGCCCTCTAAAACATTGACTGACCAAGCTAGAAGATCAGAAAACTGTCTTAGACTGGTTTAAGATGGGGGTTTTTTTCAGCATGAATGGCAGCTTTCTGTGATTATGTGAAAAGACAAGCTTTTTTTCCATGATCAATGCACGGGTTTAGTCTCTATGGCCTTGCATTGAATTGTTCCATTTTGAATTCATTTCCATCATAAATGGATGAAAGACACTGAATTGCATGGAACAGTAGTCAAGTCCCTGTTCAACAACAGTCATGCAACAGCTGTAATGCCAAATTAGCCAAGTGTGACTGATCTCTACAGCATCGGCCAGTTTCTGTTTTGTAGCAATACATAAGAAAGCCGAGATCAAAGTTTAGCTTGTTCCCTGCAAATATAGTGGATCAAAAACAAGTCACATTATCTGATTTGTTTTTAAGTCCTACAGAGATTCGCTCTCTGTGGGAAGTGGAACTGTTCCAGTGTCTCCCACTCTTGCCTGCTAGACTACAGTGAATGCCGGCCTTGTCCAGATGAATCTTTAGCCATCCACCCAACCAAACGTATTGGTTGTTAAATGTTTGGAAAAAATCAAGCAAGATTCTGTGCTGATAGAGCTTGCATACTCCCTTAAAGGGTTAGTTCTCCTAAAAATGAAAATTCTGTCGTTAATTACTCACCCTCATGTCATTCCAAACCCGTGAGACCTTCGTTCATCTTCACAACACAAATTAAGATATTTTTGATGAAATCTGAGAGCTCTTTGACTCCTCCATAGACTGCAACAGAATTGCAACTTTCAAGGCCCAGAAAAGTAGTAAAGACATCGTTAAAATAGACCATGTGACTCCAGTGGTTCAACCTTAATGTTATGAAGCAACGAGAATACTTTATGCGCAAAAACAAACAAAAGTAACAACTTAATTCAACAATCTCTTCTCTTCTGTGCCAGTCTCCTATGTGATTAATTTAAGCACCACAACGCATGGATGTGATCATGGGATCATGCTCGGCCTAGTCTCAGACGTCACGCTCACGGACCGTTGGCTGAATGTCTGATGCATATGGCACACTTCAGGAGTTTCGAAGTCGTCATCTGATTGGTTGAATTCTACAGGATGTCCGCGAGACGTGTGTGTTGTGTTCTTTAACGGTCCGCCTGGAAACAAATGCCGCGACTCCAAACTCCCTCGTGGAAGAAGAACGCCGTCGTGTTTACAATCAACTACACACTGGATTTTCAAAAGTATGTGAAGTTCACAACTCCATTGTTGCAGTAAACTTGCACAACGTTCTTGAATGAATAATTTATAGATGCACGCCGGTCTGTTATTGCAGGGACATCAACTTTACATTTTCACGCCCCTAAACATCACGTGGAACAAAACGAACTGTGATTGGTTGTTACATGTCAGTCAAACATCCTGTTGGGCGGTCCTTGACCAATGAAAGCTGCGATAGAGTCCAGACCTTCTGCTCGGCCAATAGTGAGCTGCCGTTCTGCCATAGAACCTGGAAGCGCTGTACTTTGTGAATAGCCCAACAAAGTGAATAGCATAAGAGAGTGACAGGGAAGAGAAGAGATTGTTGAATAAAGTCATTTTTTTGTTTTTGCGCACAAAAAGTATTCTCGTCGCTTCATATCATTAAGGTTGAGCACTGGAGTCAGATGGACTATTTTAACGATATCTTTCCTACCTTTCTGGGCCTTGAAAGTTGCAGTTCAGATGCAATCTATGGCGGGGTCAGAGAGCTCTCGGATTTCATCAGAAATATTTTAATTTGTGTTCCGAAGATGAACGAAGGTCTTACGGGTTTGGAACGACATGAGGGTGAGTAATTAATGACAGAATTTTCAATTTTGGGTGAAGTAACCCTTTTAAGCGTTGCAACGTGATATTTTGCGTGTATGCTTCCTGTTTCTTTGAGCAATGTAATCTCATATTGATGTATTTATTCTGAATGATTTTAACATGTTTACTGATATTAAACTTTTGTATGTCAACTTCTACAGGATACTTTTTAGGTGCTTTCGCACAGGGTAGTTATAGGAACTGGCCACCAGAGCGGTCCCCCTAGAACTTAATTTTCCCTTAGGGCCATTTTCCTATTTGCATTCTCACTGCTAGTAGGAACTCTGAAGTGACGTAAAGCTGACTGACAGCGATGTTATTTAAGCGTGGCATTGAACAACTGGAGGATGAAGGACACCTTGATCAGTTGAGAAGTGCCTGGACTTCGGCGTCGCTCCATCTATCGCTGTTTTCCATGTTCGTAGAGTTAGTTTGTGGAGTGTGAGTGTGAGTGTGTGTGTGTGTATATGTATGCGTATATATATATATATATATATATATATATATATATATATATATATATATATATAATATACATATACATATACATATAATATACATATACATATACATACAGTGGGGAGAACAAGTATTTGATACACTGCCGATTTTGCAGGTTTGCCCACTTACAAAGCATATAGAAGTCTGTAATTTTTATCATAGGTACTCTTCAAGTGTGAGTGACGGAATCTAAAACAAAAATCCAGAAAATCACATTGTATGATTTTTAAGTAATTAATTTGCATTTTATTGCATGACATAAATATTTGATACATCAGAAAAGCTGAACTTAATATTTGGTACAGAAACCGTTGTTTGCGATTACAGAGATCATACGTTTCCTGTAGTTCTTGACCAGGTTTGCACACACTGCAGCAGGGATTTTGGCCCACTCCTCCATACAGACCTTCTCCAGATCCTTCAGGTTTCGGGGCTGTTGCTGGGCAATACGGACTTTCAGCTCCCTCCAAAGATTTTCTATTGGGTTCAGGTCTGGAGACTGACAAGGGCACTCCAGGACCTTGAGATGCTTCTTACGGAGCCACTCCTTAGTTGCCCTGGCTGTGTGTTTCGGGTCGTTGTCATGCTGGAAGACCCAGCCACGACCCATCTTCAATGCTCTTACTGAGGGAAGGAGGTTGTTAGCCAAGATCTCGCGATACATGGCCCCATCCATCCTCCCCTCAATACGGTGCAGTCGTCCTGTCCCCTTTGCAGAAAAGCATCCCCAAAGAATGATGTTTCCACCTCCATGCTTCATGGTTGGGATGGTGTTCTTGGGGTTGTACTCATCCTTCTTCTTCCTCCAAACACGGCGAGTGGAGTTTAGACCAAAAAGCTCTATTTTTGTCTCATCAGACCACATGACCTTCTCCCATTCCTCCTCTGGATCATCCAGATGGTCATTGGCAAACTTCAGACGGGCCTGGACCTGTGCTGGCTTGAGCAGGGAGACCTTGCGTGCGCTGCAGGATTTTAATCCATGACGGCGTAGTGTGTTACTAATGGTTTTCTTTGAGACTGTGGTCCCAGCTCTCTTCAGGTCATTGACCAGGTCCTGCCATGTAGTTCTGGGCTGATCCCTCACCTTCCTCATGATCATTGATGCCCCACGAGGTGAGATCTTGCATGGTGCCCCAGACCGAGGGAGATTGACCATCATCTTGAACTTCTTCCATTTTCTAATAATTGCGCCAACAGTTGTTGCCTTCTCACCAAGCTGCTTGCCTATTGTCCTGTAGCCCATCCCAGCCTTGTGCAGGTCTACAATTTTATCCCTGATGTCCTTACACAGCTCTCTGGTCTTGGCCATTGTGGAGAGGTTGGAGTCTGTTTGATTGAGTGTGTGGACAGGTGTCTATTATACAGGTAACGAGTTCAAACAGGTGCAGTTAATACAGGTAATGAGTGGAGAACAGGAGGGCTTCTTTAAGAAAAACTAACAGGTCTGTGAGAGCCGGAATTCTTACTGGTTGGTAGGTGATCAAATACTTATGTCATGCAATAAAATGCAAATTAATTATTTAAAAATCATACAATGTGATTTTCTGGATTTTTGTTTTAGATTCCGTCTCTCACAGTTGAAGTGTACCTATGATAAAAATTACAGACCTCTACATGCTTTGTAAGTAGGAAAACCTGCAAAATCAGCAGTGTATCAAATACTTGTTCTCCCCACTGTATATGTGTGTGTGTATGTATGTGTGTGTGTGTGTATGTATGTATGTATGTGTATATATATATATATATATATATATATATATATATATATATATATATATATATATATATATATATATATACACAAACCCGATTCCAAAAAAGTTGGGACACTGTACAAATTGTGAATAAAAACAGAATGCAATGATGTGGAAGTTTCAAATTTCAATATTTTATTCAGAATACAACATAGATGACATATCAAATGTTTAAACTGAGAAAATATATCATTTTAAGGGAATAATAAGTTGATTTTTAAATTTCATGACATCAACACATCTCAAAAAAAGTTGGGACAAGGCCATGTTTACCACTGTGTGGCATCCCCTCTTCTTTTTATAACAGTCTGCAAACGTCTGGGGACTGAGGAGACAAGTTGCTCAAGTTTAGGAATAGGAATGTTGTCCCATTCTTGTCTAATACAGGCTTCTAGTTGCTCAACTGTCTTAGGTCTTCTTTGTCGCATCTTCCTCTTTATGATGCACCAAATGTTTTCTATGGGTGAAAGATCTGGACTGCAGGCTGGCCATTTCAGTATCCGGATCCTTCTTCTACGCAGCCATGATGTTGTAATTGATGCAGTATGTGGTCTGGCATTGTCATGTTGGAAAATGCAAGGTCTTCCCTGAAAGAGACGACGTCTGGATGGGAGCATATGTTGTTCTAGAACTTGGATATACCTTTCAGCATTGATGGTGCCTTTCCAGATGTGTAAGCTGCCCATGCCACACGCACTCATGCAACCCCATACCATCAGAGATGCAGGCTTCTGAACTGAGCGCTGATAACAACTTGGGTTGTCCTTGTCCTCTTTAGTCCGGATGACATGGCGTCCCAGTTTTCCAAAAAGAACTTCAAATTTTGATTCGTCTGACCACAGAACAGTTTTCCACTTTGCCACAGTCCATTTTAAATGAGCCTTGGCCCAGAGAAAACGCCTGCGCTTCTGGATCATGTTTAGATATGGATTCTTTTTTGACCTATAGAGTTTTAGCCGGCAACGGCGAATGGCACAGTGGATTGTGTTCACCGACAATGTTTTCTGGAAGTATTCCGGAGCCCATGTTGTGATTTCCATTACAGTAGCATTCCTGTATGTGATGCAGTGCCATCTAAGGGCCCTGAAGATCACGGGCATCCAGTATGGTTTTCCGGCCTTGACCCTTACGCACAGAGATTGTTCCAGATTCTCTGAATCTTTGGATGATATTATGCACTGTAGATGATGATAACTTCAAACTCTTTGCAATTTTTCTCTGAGAAACTCCTTTCTGATATTGCTCCACTATTTTTCGCCGCAGCATTGGGGGAATTGGTGATCCTCTGCCCATCTTGACTTCTGAGAGACACTGCCACTCAGAGAGGCTCTTTTTATACCCAATCATGTTGCCAATTGACCTAATAAGTTGCAAATTGGTCCTCCAGCTGTTCCTTATATGTACATTTAACTTTTCCGGCCTTATTATTGCTACCTGTCCCAACTTTTTTGGAATGTGTAGCTCTCATGAAATCCAAAATGAGCCAATATTTGGCATGACATTTCAAAATGTCTCACTTTCAACATTTGATATGTTATCTATATTCTACTGTGAATAAAATATAAGTTTATGAGATTTGTAAATTATTGCATTCCTTTTTTATTCACAATTTGTACAGTGTCCCAACTTTTTTGGAATCGGGTTTGTGTGTGTGTGTATGTATGTATGTATGTGTATATGTAAACCAGTGGTTCTCAAAGTGTGGGGGTCGCACAGGTACTGCAGGGGGGCTGTAGGAGATCAGCAGAAGAGAAAAATAAAAACAGCCGTTGCAACGGCATTCAAGTGCGTGAATAGTGGTTGGCGCTCTACCTTTATAAAGCAGCACGAACGCCAATTCCACTGAATCTTTCGTCTTTAGACCGTTGAATTTGCACCTTCTGAACAAGCCTGACATCGAAGTTCCTTGTTATAGAAAAGCACCTCTTCAGAGGACGGCATCACAAGCTGCTATTGTGAATGCGCTGCCCTCCTGCTGTGTTCCGGCAAAAGACTTACAAGCTTGTGAGGTGCAATCAAAAGAGAAAAACCACTGATGTAAACTGTGTGTTTTCATGGCTTTTTAAAAATGCACAGTGCCTGTGTTTTGTATGACATGTGCTCGGCCAATCAACATACGCTTACATCACAGTAGTTCCTATTGTGCTGGGCTAGGCCATACTCTGAAGTAGGGGCTAATTCAGTCCTCCCAAAAGGTGTTTCTATAGCTAAAATCATTCCCAGTTCCTGCGGTGCGAACACGCTGAAAATCTGGTACTTCTGCCAATAGTTATAGGAACAATGAAAACATTCCTCTGGTGTTAAAGTCCCTTTTGTGGATCAAGATTTCAGTTGTATAATAGTTGTATAACATTTTGTGAATACCACGTGAATGTCATAAAGCAAAAGTCAACACCCTATGTCCTATTTCTACAGCTGTCAATCAATGCGTTTGATTACAACTGCCATGTGGACCTGATCAAACTCCTGCGGCAAGAAGGGAAGCTTCACAGACTGCGCAAGGCCAGGCAGAAGATGAGCGAACTCTTTCCTCTCACTGAAGGTGGGACATCCTTATTTTGTTCCCTCTTCTGATTTTGTTCTCTTTGTGTGCCTAGTGCGGTAGCAAGACTTTTCTCTGTTTCTGTAACAGAGAGATTGGTGCTCAATATTATATAAAGTGAAAGGACAACTAGTGCTTTTAGAGTCCTGGCTATTTTGTGAATTCGTTCTTGAGGTTTGAATACGCATCACTCTCCAGGAAAGCTACTCTCCAGGAAAGCTGATCTCCAGGAACAGGACTGAGCAACCTTGCAGATAACAACTCATTTGAATTGTGATAATGATTCATATTAATTTACTGGACATGATAATGAGAGTTTGTTATTAGCGCTGGGCTGCAAAAGGGGAAAAGGGAGTGAAATTAGAAAATGAGGGCGTGCAATTAGAAAACCTTTAAAAGTGCAATTAGAAAATGAGTTTGTGTATACAAGGAATATTTAAACCAAAATATGATGACTTTGAACATAAGTATGTATTTACAATCTAAAGGATTTTATGATGTGATATGACTATTGCGTGTTATGTTTGACTGATTTGTTTGGTGGAACAGAGATTTGGCTGGACTGGCTGAAGGATGAAATTCGCCTAACAGAAGACGAATCGGACCGCGAGAAAGTGTACGAGCTGTTTGAGAGGGCTGTCAAGGATTATGTGTGTAAGTGTGGCTTAATTATATTCATAATCTTCAGTTCTTAGAAACAGGTTTAATTTGGTCAAATTTTGTAGTGTTTTCTAAGTGTAATATTTTTGTTCAAGTGCTTGAGCTAACTGTGAAACACTCATTCTCTTACTACCAATAATCTGATAAAGAACATGTAATTTCTTCTTAATTGTAAAATGGATTGTTTTGAGTGCTTGGGGATTAAAAAAAGCTGCTGTTAAACCCATCCATAGGTCCAGAGATCTGGTTGGAATATGTACAGTACTCCATCGGGGGAATGGGAGCCCAGGGAGGCATTGAGCGGGTTCGGTCCATCTTTGAGAGGGCACTGACTGCGGTGGGTTTACACGTGACTAAAGGAGCTTCAATCTGGGAGGCCTACAGGGAGTTTGAGATTGTTATTCTCTCAACAGTACAGGTATGTACTCTGAGTTCCTATTTAGATTTATTACAGAATATCAGCATGGCATCAAGTGACTGTAAAAATAGCCAAATGGAAAGGCTTGTTTTTAAATATCACATGAAAAGTAATGTGATATGAATAGTATCACATGAATAGTATGGATTTGAATAAACATGTTTTGTCTTGTATAGGTGTTTTAACCCCCTCTTTCTTGTTCAGCCTCCTCCTGGCAGCGTTCCGTCACAGGAGCAGCAGGAGCTGTTGAACGCCCAGCTCGACCGCATACACACACTTTTCAGGCGGCAGCTAGCTGTACCTCTGATGGGTGAGAGCCTCTCTGTTTCTCTCCTTCCACTCCTTCAGTCCTCCACTTTCCCATTCTTTCTGGTCTCTTTCTCTTTCCAGTGTTGGAATGAATAATCGGAAAAACTTATCCACAGGCCGAAAGGTTCGGGAGACGGATGCTGAAAGAATTTAGACTATGAGTATAAGATTGCGCAATTTGGCAGAATTAAAATAAACCGAGAACAACATGTCTAGACCGAAGTGAAATCTGGTCAGATGTGATTGATTAAGACTTGAGTTACAAGTAATATTGATCGTTGCATGTGGTTTCTTTTCATGTACGTTTCTGAAAGCAAAGTAGTATAGGTTCTGTCAGGTAGACACCAGCGCTGCCAGACGCTGTAACACAGGCTGGGGACAGGAGAGTCAGGAGCAGCCTGCAGATAGCCAGATGGTCTGGTTTTGTGAGCAGGGTTCCCCCCCCCCCTTGCCGGCTGCTTTTGGCACCGGAGATGCGGAGGAGAAAGCTCTGATCACATCCCACTCAGCTAAGAGAGCCAGATCACAGATTAGGCTTTCGTACAGCACGGCTCATGTTTCTATAGCCCTATTTCTGTGTCATAAAATTGCCTTGTAGTGATGACATAGGTGAGAAATGCAGTAGTAACAGAAAGACTGTTTCAAAGCGTCTTTGAAACAGAACAGACTCTGTGTTCCAGCAGCAGTGAAAAGGTTTTGAAAGATGAAATATGTCTATGCTTCCCCCCCCAATCTTTGTGTTAACATTGTGTTGTGTAGATATGGAGGGAACGTACGCGGAGTACTCGGACTGGGCCGATAATGGCGTACCTGAGACGGTCACACACCAGTACAGACGTGCCCTGCAACAGATGGAGAAATGCAAACCTTATGAGGAGGCTTTGGTAACTATGCCCCTGTCTCACTGCTGTAGAGATCCTTTGGTTTTCTGATTTTACATGATAATTTAATGCAAAATGATGTCTCTGGCAGCAGATGTGACAGTAAAGGTGGTGATTATGATTTAAAAATCTTTTATAGCAGTATCCTGCTTACACCCAAAATCAGTCTTCAAGTGTCATTTAGAGAATCTGAATGAATAAAACATCTGTGGTAACGAAAGCTCTTTGTCCACAAACGTATGCTCATCAACACTATACTTTCGCCCATTCAGGAGAAGTCAACATGAAATCTCATTATTTACTTATTACACATTTTCTGGTCTTTTTTGTTTTCTCGTTTCTTCTTTTTCTTCTTAGTCTTTCATCAAACATTAAAGGCTTAAACCATCTCTGAAAAAACTTCCATTTTGGCTGACATCACTAAGGCTGCTTAACCAAATTGGTGTTGGCGGCAGTCCTCCACAATTGACTGCAAAACCTGAACACTTTTCACTATTTAAATTGATTCCCAATGGACAAAAACAAGTCTTGCTCTACCTTTTTTCCTACTTTGAATATCCTGTTTTTTTGGACATTTGGCACATTAGAGAAACAAAATGGCTATGTGTAGCTAATGTTGACTTTAAAGCTTGTAGTTAAGCTTGTAGACCTCAACCTGTGTAGCAGTGAAGCATTAACATGTAGTTAATGTTATTTATACTGTGTATAACAAATAATTCACTTAAGTCACAAGAAGAACTGAAATCAGATAACAAATTCAACCTAACTAGTGCTGTTGCCATAGAAAGTGAAGAATATGCCATGCTCCCAGAAAGTAGAAGCGATTTTTAATTGTGAACTGAATTACACTGCACTCATTTTAAATTAAAGTACCCAGTCACTAATTATAATTAAAATCTACAATAATCAGTTAAGTGCTCTTGCACTCTTTTCATTAGAACACATGTAATTTCCCTGTATGGCTCTTTTTTTTCTGTTAAATTCAAACAATGTTGTTTCTCTTTTGTGCTTTCTAATGCTGTTCTTTTTGATGTTCTAGCTGGTCTCTGAAACTCCAAAGCTGGCGGAGTATCAGTCGTACATAGATTTTGAGATGAAGGAAGGGGATCCGGCCCGTGTCCAGATTATATTTGAGCGAGCGCTGGCGGAGAACTGCCTTGTGCCAGACCTGTGGATCAAATACACCACGTATCTAGTGAGTGACTTGCATAAGCAAACGTCCGCTTTTACCTAGCAGCCCTTCGCACAGCTCACAAAATGAATGTGCATCTGCACATGTGTGCTAGCCCCACACCTCCCTCCATTTATTCAGGAACATATTAATTGCTTTAATGGGATGGTAATGAGATGCACAAGCTACAAACGCGCAACAGAGTAGTTGCAGCTGAGAACACATTAGAGAGCCAGCACCTCACCAGATGGAAGGAGGGAGAGGGGGGAAACGGCGGGTTAACAAGACAGAAAGAGAGATGGTGAGATGCGTGTAGGGAGAAAAAAATGAGAATGAGAAGGGGAGAGAATGGCACCTCCCCATATTAGCAGCCGAAGCTTCTATCCATTTGGGCTTTCTGATTCAACGACTGAACTTAATGAACTTCTGCATTAAAGGTCTACAGGCTGGAGTGTGTTGGTGGAACCCATTCAGGCGGTTGAATTCCTGGCAGCTATAGATGTGTGAAGTAATTAAATCAATCCTCCATACTTGTACTCTCTTAGGTGATTAAATTGAGATGCTATTTAACTAAATTATATGCACCTCACACTGTGAGTCACAGAGCTGCTTTGCCTAATGGATATAGGGGGTTATTACTTGGTTTTACAAAGTGCTGTATTGTATCTAAAGCCTTCTGCGTAACCAATGGCCTGCACCACTTTAGGAACGAGTTTTAGATCTGTTTCCATAGTTTCTTTCTTACTAATATCCATGCACTACCTATTCAGCTATAGTTTTATCTGTGGAGTAGTCTTGTATGCTTCAAAGAACGTTGCTACCATGATTGATACTTCAGCAGATATCCTCATTCAGTCTTTGATGAAACAAAAATGTTTTGAAGAGCAATGAGCAGATGTTGAGTTGGCGTAGTGTGCGCAAAGCAGGGATTTTATTCATCTCTCCCGTTTGTAAAGCAATTATTGCATTTTACTGAATGATTACTGATGTAAGGCAATTTCCCACAGACAGATTTATCTTGGCTGTAGATTAAACCTCTTTTACAGTGGAGGAGTGATTCCCTGCTGAACGTCTCCTTTAGCTTGATGCTACACGTAATCTTTGAGCAGCAGAGGTGGTTGTAAATGGGTTGGCAGGAGAACAGCTGCGTTGGATTGGACAGGGAATCATGATCATTACCAGACACTCATCACACACCACCTGCTCTTCCTAAAGCATATTCAGTGCCTTTGGTGTCGAAGGCTTTTTCTGATTTCCTCTGCATTTGTTTTGAAAAACAAGCCTTATTTCTGATGTTTTTACCTGTTCAATCCATTTAATCTGTTATTAAATAGGGCAGCTTTTGAAGCAGGATTTTGACCTTTCCCTTTTGGTATATTTTTTTAAATGCCCAGTTGAAAATTTTCTAAAATGTAGTATTCCACATTCTGAAGGTTTAGGTGATAAAATATCATTTTTGTTTTTGAGTCAAATAGCTGCTCTTGGTGGATATTGGCTTGGTCACTCACACCTGCTTGCTACACCTACTGCAAAAAAAAAATAAAAAAAATCATGTTTTATGACTGCTCGTAATTGTTTTTTTTTTTTTTTTCCTGTTCTACCTCAGGATCGTCAGTTGAAAATAAAAGATCTAGTGTTATCTGTTCATGAGCGAGCCGTCAGGAACTGTCCCTGGACCATGGGCCTGTGGAAGAGCTATCTTTTGGCTCTAGAGCGGCATGGGACAGAGCATCAGACAGTGACGGGTACTTTCAATCATTTCTGTGTCATCAAATGTTGTGATAGGAACAGGGTTCCTAATGTCATAGAAAAAATCTATATAGTGAATATTAGGGCTGGACGTTTTGACCTAATATCACAATCTCGAGGCCTACTGTAAATATGCTCAACTATTAAAGGTGGAATATTTTTTTCTAATGAAAAAGTGCATTTCTTTGTGATTTTAAAATACTTGAAGGAAACAGCTCACTTTCAGCAGTTATTGTCTATGGGTCGTAACATTTGTAACAAATTAGCTCAAAGGGGAAATATTAATAATTAATCATAACTCGTTACAATTAATTATGAATATTTGGATCAGTTAACCGAATTAACTTAACGTAACTGAATTAATATTACAATCAAATAATCTGTTCGTCCAGCGAACATTCAGTACCGATTGTCTATCAACTCTTCAGAAAGGATATTTTCTGTGGCCACGAATCGATCATAGCTATGAGCTAAGAAAGTGACAATTTATTTATAAGCAGACCAGAATCAACTCATACGAATGTGCACAAGAGTTTATTTAACTAAAACACAAACACATAACTAACATAAATCCACCAACGCAAAATCATACAAACATGGGGTAGAATGGAAAGTGGAAGTGATGGAAAAACCGGATCAGAACAGAGGAATGAAGCTATGAAAAGAGTCAAAAACCTGGGAGAACCATCAGTTAAGACCACAAACACCTTTGTTTGAACAAAGGGGTTTACAGCTTTAACTAACTACAGAGCGATTTTGTATATCGTACGTTACTTGCATTTTGCCTGAGCTGTTGAAAGGCGTCCTGATATAAAGTTGCAGGAGAAAGTCTTGATAGTTCGGTCCGATGGTGTTGCAGTTGCAATCGATTCCTTCCGTGTTGAGTGAAGGAAAGACGGTGAACTTGCAGAGACTCTGTGATGGTCAAAGAAAGTCCACATGGCTGATGTGTGTGGGGCTGGCCGGCACGGTTGTGGCGGCGACGCCGGATGAGGTCTCACGCGAACAGCATTTGGGAATGGAATGCCAGCGAGTACTACGTCTACCAACGCGGAGAGGAACTTTGTGTTGGCTTTTTAAGTTCCAGAGGCCACACCTTTGAGTTTTGGCTTGAGCAATGAGGAAGGTGCACTTCTCAGCGGGAGAGTTCCTTTGTTTGAAAGGTTGACTCATTGGAGCGAGTTGAAAATTTGTGTTCATTTATATTCTGATAAATATAACAAACACGCTGCATTCTATAAGAAAGTGATGTCCATCAAAGTGTGAGTCATTAAATGAGGAATATTTTGATAGGAGACACCAGCTAGATGGGCTAACATTTAACTAGTAATTCTATCATCAAGCATGCATAACACTATACAATATAAAAAGACAATATACAAACAGTAATGATACACAAAATGTACTGGGGAAATGCATGTTCATTCATTAAGATTGTCAATTAATTAGTGGATAGAATTCCATTTCTATAGGGGGTTGCCTGTCTGTTGGTTGTGCTGTTCTCTCATTTGAGAACACTCAGCCCAAGTGTTTTTGAAATGTGTGAATTCACAGTGGTGCAACTAGACATCAAGGAGCCTGTCTGGGTCCTTAAGGAGATTAAATTGTAAAGATTGTGTGTTTGATCGGTCCAGTTGCTACACATTTCTTACAGAGTTCTGTTTGTTGTACATCAGATACAGATAAATTAGCACAGTAGGCCTACATTACATTTATTTGAATACATTAATGAGAGCGTGATTGTGTGTGTGTGAATTAGTCATACCGTCTCTATTAATTGTGAAACTGTGCGTTGTAGTTACTTCAAAAGTAGACAAATCTATGCTATAACGGTTGAATTTCTAAGCTACTTTTGTGGTATATCACAGGACAGCGCTGACAATGAGTTTCTGTGTCCCTGAATGTTTCTCTGCACGCGCGATCTTCACGTGATGTGCGAGCTTGAATGTTCAAACTGGCAAGCCTTTAAACGCATTTAATTGACAATTTTGTGAGGAGGACGCAAGAGAAATTGTCTGTGTGTGCGTGTAGCAGCTCATATAAGAACGGCGATTAACTTACCTGTAAAATAAACTGTGTAAAACATGCAATTGCCCTAGCAATACTGAGCAACTAGATTGTATAAACAAAGATAACTGCTCCTGAATCTTTCCGTGTGCCTGCATACTGTACTTGATATGACTGGACTGGGCGGAGTCACGTAGGCTAACTACACACGGGGAAGTATTAACAGGATTAAAAAAACTAAAAAACCGACATGGGAAAATTGTCGGTTAGAGGTTCTAAATTTCCGTTTCGATTACTTTTCGATTAATCGTCCAGCCCTAGTGAATATAACTTTTTCAGATTATGATCAGCTCTTAATATATATATATATATATATATATATATATATATATATATATATATATTTGTGTGCAATCTCAATGAAATGAAGAGTCATGGAAATTCATTGGACATAAAGTGTGGGAACACTGTAATGTTGAATTAATTTATGAATGACAAAAACCTTTTGCAGGCATTTTTAAAATGCAAAAATTGACAGTAACATGCATTATGTCCTTAGATGTGTTTGAAAAGGCCCTGAATGCAGGATTCATCCAGGCGACTGATTATGTAGAAATCTGGCAATCTTATCTGGACTACTTGAGGAGACGTGTTGATTTCAGCAAAGGCAAGAGCATATGCTTTTCTTTTCTGCCATATTACTGATTTATTCTTACATTCTCAAGTTTTAGTCCACAGTCACAGCTGATATCAGATAAGTGAATCTGGTGATTTATTATTGATGGGTTTGTTGATCATTGCAGAGTGGAGCAGGGAGTTGGATGAGCTGCGGGCAGCTTTCGCACGCTCCCTTGATTACCTGAAACAGGATGTAGAAGAGAGTAAGTATCTTGTCTGATTGTATGAGGTATGAGAGCAGACTTGTAGTAGAAAGGCATATTTAACTACTGTCTCACTACTTCTCAGGGTTCAGTGAAAGTGGAGATCTGTCCTGCACAATAATGCAGATCTGGGCAAAGGTAGAGGTGAGGAAAAACTACACTGTTGCATCAATCCATCCTCCATTAACTAATGTCATTCTGCTGACTACAGTCTGTCCGCAGTTGTTACAGTGCTGCTTGTGTCTGTTTGCTCCAAACAGGCCTTGCACTGTAAGAACATGCAGAAGGCCCGTGAACTGTGGGACAGCATAATGACAAAAGGGAATGCAAAATATGCCAACATGTGGCTGGAATATTACAACCTGGAAAGGTCAGTCATTTTCATCAGTTTGTGCAAAATGTCATATGTTTTTGCTTCCGTTGAAGCACAAGGTCTTTTTTGAAACATTCTCAAATCATGCTGGATAACATGATCAGCAGATTTTACACAAACTTGTGGAGTTCATGCAGCTTGCTGTGCTGCTGTGATTAAAGAAAAACAGGGACAACCAAAATACTAAAATATTTTGAGGGGAAAAAATGTGTACAGTCTTAGACTTTTGGATCCCACAGCATTTCTGTAAGCTGTTAAAGCAGTGGTTCTCAACCGGGGTCTCAGCAAACTTCCAAGTGGGCCACAGGATGACTTAAAAGTATTTAAAATAATAAATTATTATTATTATTAATATATTAAAATTACCATACTATAATATAAATTAAAATGCTAAAAACACCTAAAATCAAGTTGTAAACTGAACTCCCCCCTCCCCCCTCAATAACTATTGTTTTTGTTGAAGAACATATAGTTCTTAACTTCTGTAATCACAAAATGATATATCAATTACTATATGAATATTCCTAGTTTGAAAATAATTTGAAAGTGAGCTGCTTGCAGCAGAAATACCAAAAATAAATTGGCCTATATTGGGGGAGCCTTTGAATATTGTGTTCGACAATGGGTGGGGGCTTTGAGTGTTTTACAGATGTCATGAAACGGCGTTCACAACCCATTTGACTTCAGTAGTGTAACATATTTCTAAGTGAAACAGAATATTCAGGAAGTAATGTGGAGATAACGTTTATCTATCAGGATTTGATTGGATCAGAAGGGGCGGTTGTGTGCAATAATATTATTGGTTAATATGACAGAAAAGTCATTTCAATTTTAGAGATTGAGCAAGTTATTACATTTGGATTAAATTTTATGAAAGCAAACATTTGTTTTCTTCAGAATAATGTGTACTAATAAATTGTTGAGGGTTGAAGTTATTTTGATTTCATATTGTTTTTAAAACCTGAAGCCACAGGCAGAAGGCTGCTGTTCTGACTCTGTATGTATCCTTGTTGATCAGGTCATATGGAGATGCTGCTCACTGCAGGAAGGCTCTCCACAGAGCTGTACAGTGTACATCAGACTACCCTGAGCATGTGTGTGATGTCCTGCTCAACTTTGAAAGAGTGGAGGGTGAGTTTAATTCATGCACATACAGTGGGGAGAACAAGTATTTGATACACTGCTGATTTTGCAGGTTTGCCCACTTACAAAGCATGTAGAAGTCTGTAATTTTTATAATAGGTACTCTTCAACTGTGAGTGACGGAATCTAAAACAAAAATCCAGAAAATCACATTGTATGATTTTTAAGTAATTCATTTGCATTTTATTGCATGACATAAGTATTTGATACATCAGAAAAGCAGAACTTAATATTTGGTACAGAAACCTTTGTTTGCAATTACAGAGATCATACGTTTCCTGTAGTTCTTGACCAGGTTTGCACACACTGCAGCAGGGATTTTGGCCCACTCCTCCATACAGACCTTCTCCAGATCCTTCAGGTTTCGGGGCTGTCGCTGGGCAATATGGACTTTCAGCTCCCTCCAAAGATTTTCTATTGGGTTCAGGTCTGGAGACTGGCTAGGCCACTCCAGGACCTTGAGATGCTTCTTACGGAGCCACTCCTTAGTTGCCCTGGCTGTGTGTTTCGGGTCGTTGTCATGCTGGAAGACCCAGCCACGACCCATCTTCAATGCTCTTACTGAGGGAAGGAGGTTGTTAGCCAAGATCTCGCGATACATGGCCCCATCCATCCTCCCCTCAATACGGTGCAGTCGTCCTGTCCCCTTTGCAGAAAAGCATCCCCAAAGAATGATGTTTCCACCTCCATGCTTCACGGTTGGGATGGTGTTCTTGGGGTTGTACTCATCCTTCTTCCTCCAAACACGGCAAGTGGAGTTTAGACCAAAAAGTTCTATTTTTGTCGTCTCAGACCACATGACCTTCTCCCATTCCTCCTCTGGATCATCCAGATGGTCATTGGCAAACTTCAGAGCAGGGGGACCTTGCGTGCGCTGCAGGATTTTAATCCATGACGGTGTAGTGTGTTACTAATGGTTTTCTTTGAGACTGTGGTCCCAGCTCTCTTCAGGTCATTGACCAGGTCCTGCCGTGTAGTTCTAGGCTGATCCCTCACCTTCCTCATGATCGTTGATGCCCCACGAGGTGAGATCTTGCATGGTGCCCCAGACCGAGGGAGATTGACCGTCATCTTGAACTTCTTCCATTTTCTAATAATTGCGCCAACAGTTGTTGCCTTCTCACCAAGCTGCTTGCCTATTGTCCTGTAGCCCATCCCAGCCTTGTGCAGGTCTACAATTTTATCCCTGATGTCCTTACACAGCTCTCTGGTCTTGGCCATTGTGGAGAGGTTGGAGTCTGTTTGATTGA
Organism: Coreius guichenoti; assembly: GCA_039654105.1. Classification (NCBI taxonomy): domain Eukaryota; kingdom Metazoa; phylum Chordata; class Actinopteri; order Cypriniformes; family Gobionidae; genus Coreius; species Coreius guichenoti. The sequence goes on from CM077169.1 coordinate 13,812,168, forward strand.
GTGTGTGGACATGTGTCTTTTATACAGGTAACGAGTTCAAACAGGTGCAGTTAATACAGGTAATGAGTGGAGAACAGGAGGGCTTCTTTAAGAAAAACTAACAGGTCTGTGAGACCCGGAATTCTTACTGGTTGGTAGGTGATCAAATACATATGTCAAATTATTGACATTATTATGTCAAATTAAATGCAAATTAATTATTTAAAAATCATACAATGTGATTTTCTGGATTTTTGTTTTAGATTCCGTCTCTCACAGTTGAAGTGTACCTATGATAAAAATTACAGACCTCTACATGCTTTGTAAGTAGGAAAACCTGCAAAATCGGCAGTGTATCAAATACTTGTTCTCCCCACTGTATATACACTGCTGTTTATGTGGGTGTCCTGCATTGGGTGTTTATGTGGGTGTTGTCTCTCACAGGCTCTCTGGAAGACTGGGATGCTGCAGTCCAAAAAACTGAGACCAAACTCAACAGAGTCAATGAGCAGAGAGCAAGAGTCAGTCCTAAAATCCAAAAACTTTTTTGGGATTTTCTCCAAACTTGGCATACATTTCATTTTCATTTATGCCCTTTTCCTATTAAAAATAACAGAAATATTTAAGCAAACATATATATGTACTGGCAGGAAGGTCACCTTGTGGAAAGTGGTTTTTGAGCCATCTGTATGCTGTTTCTACAGGTGGCTGAAAAAGAGGCTCTCCTAGCCAGACAAGAGGAGGAGAAAGCCGAGCAAAGGAGGAAAGCCAAGGCAGATAAAAAAGGCCAAAAGAAGAGCCAGAAAGCAAACAGAACGGGGGATAAACGGAAAGCTGAAGACGAGTGCGAGGAGGAATGGGGAGAGGATGCAGGTATGGATGGGGAGCTTTTTAAGTTCTATAATTCTGTTAAGTGTAAAAGAAAATCTGTTTTCAGAGACATTTGAGGTCATTTCCAAACAAAATGTCACTTTTTAAAAGCTAACAGTGTGGTTTAGACTTTGGCTGTACTGACATATCAAATGTGTACAGAGCTGCCGTCCAAGAGGCTCCGAGGGGAGGGGGACTTTGGCAGCACGGCCACTGAGGAGCTCATGGAGACAGAAAGCGGGCTGTTCGGTCGACGAGCTCCACTATCGCGTAAAACTGAGCCTCCTGGTTTCCGTAAGAACCAGCAGACAGCGCCCGAAGCAGATCCCCAGGACGTGTCAAAGGAGCAGCGCAAAGATGAAAATAGTGTGTTTGTCAGTAACTTGGCCTTTAATCTGGAGGAACCCGAAGGCAAGCTGCGAACATTGTTTCAGAGTTGTGGGACTGTACAACAGGTTCGGCTCGTGTATACACCAAAAGGTGTGTTTAGAGGCTATTGCTATGTGCAGTTTGAGGACCGGCTAGCTGTACCTGAGGCACTGAAACTAGACAGGCAGGAGGTGGATGGGCGGCCCATGTATGTGTCTCCTTGCGTGGACAAGAATAAGAATCCGGATTTCAAGGTATCTAGAATGTATACTACTGAATTTTTAACCTGTTGTTTGGTGTTTACATGTCGAAGTAAACAATTAGTATTACCTTTGGTGAGCATTGGTTGGCATTTTTATAACACTGTCTTCCTGGCAGGTTTTTAAGTACAAAACATCACTGGAGAAGCACAAGATCTTTATCTCGGGCCTGCCGTACACCTGCACTAAAGAGACACTGGAGGACCTCTTTAAAGAACACGGCACAATCAAAGCCATCCGGCTGGTCACCAACCGTGCAGGAAAACCCAAGGTGTGTAGGTCTCGGTCACCGACATAAATACACAGGAAGACTCTCCCAGTATACCTGAAAGTAGTCATCTCGAAGCTAATATTGCCAGAACATATTACTCATATTTCTGTAGATACATTACATGTCCAAAAGTACAAAATTCACAGGAATAGATTGTTTTTTTTCTCCATAGTAATTTATGTGTGCTCTGTAGGGTTTGGCGTATGTGGAATATGAGAATGAGGCACAGGCCTCACAGGCTGTGCTAAAGATGGACGGCACCATGTTGGAGAACTTCACACTCTCTGTTGCTATTAGCAACCCCCCGGGCAGGAAGATGGAAGATAAAGTGGCACCTAGTCGAATCCTGGGGGCGACGATGCAAAGGCAACCTCAGGGAGCGTAAGTACTTCATACGACAGGTCACATGTGTTGGATTACTGCTTGTAGTCAAGACCACCGTTTTTCTCAACATAAATACTAACATTCACAAAGCCCCATGTCTCCAGAGGAAAAAACTTTTGTGTTGTTGTTTCTTTTTGTAATAATCAATCTGGGTAAGAAAAAGGTTTCAGCTGCCTGTTTAACTATAAACTAATCACTCAACCCTACAATATAGAGTTACAATCGCATTAAAATCAAAATTCTGATATGGCTTAGTGCGATTATCAAATCACAAAGGATGCAATTTAATTAAATAAATGTATGCGCTGTGTGTTTCAGAGTGAAGTAGCATTTTCTCAAAGCGCTTGCAGTGATGAGTTTGTATGGAGCAGCATTTACTGCAAACTGAGCTGCTCTGAGTTTGGGACGCTGATAACATGCATTTGGGAACACGTGCCAACCATTTTACCAGATTTGTAATGAGAAGCACTTATAAACCTGTTGCTGTAAGCTCTCCCTAAAATAAATTGTTTCTTAAAGGATTAGTTCACTTTAAAATGAAAATTACTTACCCTCAAGCCATAGGTGTATATGACTTTCTTCTTTCTGATGAACACAATCAGAGTTATATTAATAAATATCCTGATGCTTCCAAGCTTTATAATGGCAATGATCGGGGCTCACGAGTTTGAAGCGCAGAAAAGTGCATCCATCCCTCATAAACGTACTCCACACGGCTCCAGGGGGTTAATAAAGGCCTTCTGAAGCAAAGCGATGCGTTTGTGTAAGAAAAAATCCATGTTTAAAACTTTATAAAATATCTAGCTTCCGCCAGACCGCCTTCCGTATTCAACTTACGAAGAAAGTGTAACGCCTCTCGCAGTTCAAAACGCTTGCGCTACGTCCTACATCATACGTCGCATCAGTTACTCTTTTTCCGTAAGTTGAATACAGAAGGCGGAAGCTAGATATTTTACTTTATAAAGTTTTAAATATGGATATTTTTCTTACAAAAACCCATTGATTCACTTCAGAAGGCCTTTATTAACCCCCTGGAGCCGTGTTGAGTACGTTTATGAGGGATGGATGCACTTTTTTTGAGCTTCAAACTTGTGAGCCCCGTTTACTGCCATTTATAAAGCTTGGAAACATTAGGATATTTATTAATATAACTCTGATTGTGTTCATCAGAAAGAAGAAAGTCATATGCAGTTATGCACCTAGGATTAGAAGTGCTTGAGGGTGAGTAAATCATGGAGTAATTTTCATTTTAAAGTGAACTACTCCTTTAAATATTCTGTTACAGTGAAATATTATTACAATAAATATTTTTGTTTAAAAAAAAAAAAAGATTTAATATGAATCATAATTAAAATTATAATAATGATAATAATAATAATAATAATAATTTAATATATTTATTAAAAAAATGGGCCAAATTTTTATATATATATATATTAATTAGAAAACCCATAATTCGCCCCCTCCTCCCCAAAATGTGCATCCCTAACACTTCTGACAAAGCCTCTGTGGTTAATGTCCTACAGTTTTCCAATTTTGTTTTTACAATCCTGATTTACTGAAAACTATCAGTTCTTTCTCTTTAAACCATGATTATTTATTTTCAGAAGGGGAAAAGGACGCACTCAGATCTCTCTGCTGCCACGCTCTCTGTACCGTCAGAGTGCTCCAGATGCCAAAGCGGAGAATGGGACCGTTTCTGCACCACATGCCACAGTGACAGATGGAGTGCACGGAGGACCTGGAACCGCAAGCCTGGACACGCAAACCAAGTCCCTGTCCAATGAGGACTTTGCCAGGATGCTTCTCAAAAAGTGAAATCGTATGCAGATAACACAAGAATACCTGCCTTCTGACAGAAAGCCATGCTGTGTCCTTACGAAGTCCGGCGGAGAAACAGCGTTTTAATTTAGCCTACTTTCTGTAAATACGTGACCACCCCAGATATATAGTTAAACTATTTTAACACCTCATCCACAGAGATGTGAGCTGTATTGTTTTCTTTTAATTCTTAGTAATAAAGAAAGGGATTTGGGGGATAGATTTCAGATTTTGTCAGCAAGTATTTTTTTAACAGGATGTTAAAACAGATGATGTGAACCATTGTTTTAAAAGGTATATGCAAGAACATTTAATATGACGATTCATGATGTATCATAAGTTTCAGCGCAGCTTCATTTCTCAATAGGTCCCTTTTGGGGCAGCTGATCTGTAGATGCGTCCTGCACCTCTGCCTTGTCAAAGGCAAACGAAAAAATAAAGATCAACCTTTATTTTACATATTATCTGAACTGCATGTTGTATAAATAATTTATTTGCAGTACCATGACCATCTGAAACTCAACCATTTTGCATGTGTAGATATACAGGATACTTCTGTAATGTCTTCATAAAAGCTCTAAATGAAGACTTAATGGGGTAATAGATGATCTTGTCAGCAAATAAAACCCAGCACCCTGCCAACAACACATTTGTCACTAAGAGGTTCAACTTTAGTGTTTATTAGACTGCAGCGCTTGAATTAAAAGCTGTGCACTGTCCTGTCCTGGAAATTAGTAGATTCTATTTGCAGAGTTTTATCACGCATTTTTGTATTTCCTCCAAGCGCTGCCCTAGAATCTTGTTTAACTGCTGACACAGCTTGTAAACCTGCCTTACCTTGTGTACTCAATAATGGTCTTAAGGTTAAAGCTTGCGCTCCACAGCCAGATTCAGTTCAACATTCAGTCTAGAACCTGAGTTCACAGGCGTACGTGGTCATATTCAAAGGGCTGGCTGAGGAGCGTGATAGTTTTACAACCTGTTTGGCCCTTTCCTGAAGTTGAATCTATGCAGCTGTATATCGCTAGAACCTTCCACTACGAGTTCACCTGATTGTGAACCCATCATATACTGTATTGTATATATACACAACATATATCATCTAAAATGTCCTGGATATTAGTATTATTTACTGGTTTTGATGGCAATTATGGACTTAAGTATTTCATCCACTATTAAATGTTAAGCTGATATATTTTTTTAACTGCAGTGTTCTACACTAGACAGTTCCCTCCTGCATTGTTCTTTTGATTGTGTTTGATTCTTGTTCACACCCCAAATATGGTTGGCCATAGTTTTGTAAAACATTTGTATATTTTGAATGAAGTAAAAGAAAAAAGAAAAAAGTAGCTCTATATATTTGCGTTTGATCACCACAGTGGCCTAAAGTAGTGATTGAGGAAAAAAAAAAGTGCTGTTGCAATGTCTTGTTCAACATTAAAAATAACAAAAAACATGGTATACATGTGAAGAATTGTGCACTTTCTTGATTTGGTTAATTATCAATTATTTGATTATAGATTGGTCATTTTTATTTACCACGTCAGTGTCATCTTTAGGCACTCAAAATAATTTCTAATAATGTTCCTGTTGTATTTCCTGTGTTGCTCAAGTTGTATGTAGTCATATGGTTTTATTTTTCCTTTTAAGGCCTAAATTGTTTAATGAAGCAATTAAATGTATGTGGTTGTCAAACAAATGACTTGTGTGATATTTGTGCTCACATTGATTTTTAGCTTTGTTTAAAAACAAACTCATAAGTGGACTGGTTTGATCTTTTGTCAAGGGTACATCTGCCATTTTTCTGTTTATCAGGAGGTCATATTTCACAACAGTGGATACTATTAACCTGCATATGAAAAGACGAAAGGAAATTAAGGCATAAATCCACTAAATACTAGAAGGAAATGAGAAGTTGAACAATAATTTATTACACACAATAATAAAATAACTTTTTAGAAGTAGTAAAATAAATTAAAGCTACGTTTAAATAGATCAAACTAAAGTGCTTAAAAGTAGTGGCAAACCCAAAATTAAAAGATGTTGATAAAAAAAAAAAAAAGTCCAGAAAAACAAAATCTAAACTAACACAAAATTAAATGGAACTGCAATTTTTCAGCTTTTCACAGACCTGTTTTTTTTTAAACTTAGCTTAAACTTGGATTTTGAGACTAGAAAAAAAATTGTAATTATACAGATAAACACCACACAAGTATGAATATTGTTCCCATACAGACAGCAGAGTTCATGTATGCTACATTATCATTAACTCACAATCGGAAGGATTTAGTTGCTGAAAGATCTAAGGATATGACCTAATACTGTTCATTCAGTGGAAAAGAAAAGCTTTTCGTTAATTTCAAATTTAAAACTGGGTAAAATATGGACATTTCAAAAGGTCAAAAAACAAACAAACATAGGATTTATGATGAATCTAGCATTAAACAACACGCACACAAAAACACCTGAATATGGATCCACAATTTGTCCATGTACTGTAGGTCCCATGCTAGCAGTATAAGGTTGGACAGTGATTTATTTCAGAGGCTGATATGGACCATATGGCACTTCAATTTACACGCATGTGCAATCATTTTCCTTCTACCAACATGCATCTTTCAGCCATGCACAGGTATGGTGTGTTTACAGTCAGGGCAGGCGTGATTACTAGACCCGGGCAGCCCAACTGCATGCTCAGTTGTGGCTATCAGTAGCGTATCAAGTGTAATTTCTGTGCATTTCGCAATGAATCGAATAAAGGGCCTAACGTCGCCCTCGTTGGCTGTATCCAGGGCGGCGTAATACTCCGCCCTCTGCTCTTTCCGAATGGTGATCGGTGGATAACTAGCTTGCATTAGAATTAAATTCATGAGCAGTCGGGACGTCCGTCCGTTCCCGTCCACAAACGGATGCACGTAAACCAGTTTATAGTGCGCTAGAGCTGCGAACTCCACCGGGTGTAGATGCAGCGCTTCCTCAGAGTTCAACCACTGCACCAGCTCCTGCATGTGCCTGTCTAAGTCCTGCGGGTGCGGTGGGATGTGATGTCCCACAAACACCTGGCTAGCACGGAAACGCCCGGCTTCGACGGGATCGGCGTAGCCTAGAACCCGCCGATGAATCTCTAGGATGTCATTTACAGTAATCTCTCCAGCACGGGACAGCAGGGTGGTGTTGATGTACTTCATGGCCACATCTACGCCAATTGCCTCGTTCTGTTCTTGAAGACTCTTACCTGGTACAGCATATCTGGTCTCAATAATATGGCGAATCTCCGAAAGAGTGAGCGTGTTGCCTTCGATAGCAACGGTGTGGTAAATATGATGGTAGTAGGTCTCCTCCATGACCCGACGCAAGGCAGAGTTGCCCTTGGGGATGGACATGAGACGTCGCACCTTTCCATCGATGATTCCAAAGTGGCGTTGATCTATTTCCTCTACTAAAGGGAGTGTGCGATCCCTGCTCACCAGAGCCTTCTCGTTGCAAGGCGAGATGGTGAGGGCCTTGGTGTAGAGGTGGTCAGCTTGAACAACATCTTTTTCCTCCTCCAGAATGGTTCCCAGTTCAGTAAGCGCTTCCACAAACTCAGGGTTCATGTTGAGCGCATGGACGAGCAGCTTATGAGCTTTCTCTCTCTTTCCATTTTTCTTCATCTCCAAAGCCTGCTGGAGAGCCGCCTTTGCCTCCAACTGAGTCTCTGTAAATAAACAGATGGTCAGCGTTACACAATATGACATTCCAGCTGAGCGATGCATAATCAATAGGCACTATCACTTGTCTTGAAAGTCAGTTTCATTTTTTTCAGTTGTATTTAATATGAATTTATGACAGCAAATTGCTTTTAAATCTGATTGTGATGATCTTCTAATGAATTTTAGTGTCTGTCAAGCATTCAAAAGCTAGATGAGATAAAAGCACAGAATAAAAAAAAAACCTGAGAAATGCCATTTGCAAACTTTTTTACTTGCATTAAACATTTGAATATCTACGGCACAGGAAATTCAACAAGAAAAAATGAGTGATGAGTACAAAAATTACTAAAACTAAAATAAAAATAAATTAAAGCTAAATAGAAATGTTTAAAAAAAACTATTTAAAAAAAAAAAGAAAAAAAAAAAGCATAAAATTACAAACAATTTATTTAAAAAAAAAAAACAACATATACACAACATTATATATACACCGATCAGGCATAACATTATGACCTAATATTGTGCTGGTACCCCTTTTGCTGGCAAAACAGCCCTGACCCGTCAAGGCATGGACTCCACTAGACCCCTGAAGGTGTGCTGTGGTATCTGGCACCAAGATGTTAGCAGCAGATCCTTTAAGTCCTGTAAGTTGCGAGGTGGGGTCTCCATGGATCGGACTTGTTTGTTCAACACATCCCACAGATGCTCGATTGGATTGAGGTCTGGGGAATTTGGAGGCCAAGTCAACACCTCAAACTCGTTGTTGTGCTCCTCAAACCATTCCTGAACCATTTTTGCTTTGTGGCAGGTCACATTATCCTGCTGAAAGAGGCCACAGCCACCAGGAAATACCGTTTCCACGAAAGGGTGTACATGGTCTGCAACAATGCTTAGGTGGCACGTGTCAAAGTAACATCCATTCCACATGGATGGCAAGACCCAAGGTTTCCCAGCAGAACATTGCCCAAAGCATCACACTGCCTCCGCCGGCTTGCCTTCTTCCCATAGTCGATCCTGGTGCCATGTGTTTCCTAGGTAAGCGAACCGTACCCGCCCATCCACGGGATGTAAAAGAAAAGTGATTCATCAGACCAGGCCACCTTCTTCCATTGCTCCGTGGTCCAGTTCTGATGCTCACGTGCCCACTGTTGGAGCTTTCGGCGGTGGACAGGGGTCAGCATGGGCACCCTGACTGGTCTGCGGCTATGCAGCCCCATATGCAACAAACTGCGATGGCATGCACTGTGTATTCTGACACCTTTCTATCAGAACCAGCATTAACTTCTTGAGCAATTTAAGCTACAGTAGCTCGTCTGTTTGATCGGACCACACAGGCCAGCCTTCGCTCCCCACGTGCATCAATGAGCCTTGGCCGCCCATGACCCTGTCACGGTTCACCACTGTTCCTTCCTTCCCACTAACAAGTACCGTGATGAGGAGATAATCAGTGTTATTCACTTCACCTGTCATAATGTTATGCCTGACTGGTGTAAATTTAGTTTTTTTTACACATTACATGTGTTTTTTAGACTTGAAAAATATATTGCAATTGAAAAGCCTCTATAGTTTTCTTTGATGGACTATTACAAATCCTAGACCATAGAGCATCTTGACTTTACACTTTTCCCTAGGATGCATTCTCTTCTATTGGACTTTGTTTGAATATATTGCAATTATTATACACTGAAACAGGGTGTCTGAAATATATATAATTTAAAACATTAATAATACATTTAGAGTGAAGTAGAAGGATTAGTCTATTATGTAATTTTTTTTAAAGATTATGAAGACATTTTTAATTTGGAATAACAAATAATTCATCAATATGTTATGCACACAATAAGTCCAGGGACATGCATTAAGAATGTAAATAGAGTCGATTTTGATTCATGTTGCCCAACGACATTCAGCCACTCAATCACAATAAGTTAGCAGCATCTTCAACTGTACCTTTACTGGGCTTGACTTTTTGTGGCAGGAGGTCTAGCGCTGTGAAGGGGACAGTCAGGCTGGTTGTGTGCACTACAGGCCGCTGGACACCCCCCCACAGCTGGCAGCGCAGAAGAGCAATACCCTTCAGCGTAGAACAGCATTGCTCCTCTATGCCCGCTAAAGGCAGCAACAGAAGAAATACAGATCCCAAGAGGGCAAAAAGAATGGGTCCCCAACCCCAGAGCAGAGGACTGCTGCTGGCATGACGTAATACTGCTAGAGCTGCCATCAATCAAGGAATCCGGATTTCTCAGGCCACATGTCCGACATTCTAGCCTGAAAACCTGTGAGAAATAAGGGGAGAGAAAGTTAAGACATTAGCCCCCGGTTTACAGACAATGCTTAAACCCAGACTAAAGTGCATGTTTGAGCTGTTTTAACTGAAAGCAACTTGCACTGACATATCTTAAAACATGTCACTGCTATTGTTTCATCTCAAGATGCACACCAGTACAGTTTTTTTCTCACGTTTATAAAAGCTGCTTAAATGTCCTAATTGAACTAAGGCCTAATCCTGGCTTATTCTAAGCCCTGTCTGTGAAACCGGGCCAAAATGTTAAATCAATATAATTGTATTTTTTCTCCTTACAGTCAAATGTGTGTCAGGTGGAACTTGTGATTCGGACAGTTTATAAAATAGTCTGAATGTTCCATCTTATGTCCAGTGATTTGTAACCACATTTACAATCATTTTTATGTTCTTTGGTAATCTGATGATCAGAGTAAAATGTATTTATGGTCAGCAGAGGCCACAAATATGGTAATTTACATATTTTAAAGCACCTAACCAGTTTTAGAAATGTATACCTGTCTTATATGCTGTTTTAAAAAACACTGACATTTTATTTATTCAATAACACAACAGGTCAATACTTATAATATTGTAGAACAAGATATTTCCACACCTGACACCTGAAATATCTCCCGATTGTAGACACAATAAGATAAACAGTTATACAGCAGTTTAAGACAAGCCATTACACCATTCATATATTTTTACATAAAGACTTTCGCCAAACCCTAAAACCGGAAACTAGTTACGTCCTTTGTAAAATGCAAAACAAGACGCAAATGTTCAGACATACCTTACTGGTTACAGACGTGTTATTCTCAATATAAATTATGGATATGATCAGAAACGCTTGCCCTGGTGTTAGCAACGTCAACTTCCGCGAAAAGAGTATCGCCTACTTGTAAGGTTAAAGTTGATTGGTTGATTTTACTTCGTATGTGCTCAGTGATTGGTCAGATATTTGCCACACACCCTCGTGCAGCAACACATTTTTCAGATCGTGAAACTACATGATTGGACAAGACGGGTCCGTTGGTATGTAATGTTATTTACCGACTGTTATGCCGCCTTCACGTGCTATCGAAAATGTCCTACTTCCCACTTCTGAAGTCATGATTACGAGCTCATCGCATTGAAATTTTGACTTGAGAGGGCGTTCATGTCCAATTTTTTAACTGGGAAACTATTTAAGATAATTCCGATAGCATGTGAATGCAATATTAATCTAATACGCATTTTTTGCCGGTTACATATTATTTTAGCAGAGATATTTATTCACGAAATTATTATTTTTTTGTTCCTTTTTTTGAGGAAAGCTTTACTGTCGTTGTTGTGAATCAAATGTAGACCTAGGCTATACAATGTAAAAAAAGAGGTTTTGCTAATGTGCTTTTATTTCAGATATTTATCCTACTTACCTGGTTTCTGCCTGGCAATTGTAAACACTAGGGGTCAGTATTGCCTCAGTAATAAAATAAATGACAGCTCTTTTTTTTAATTCCTTGTTTTTGTTCTTTCACATCTGAGACATCCGTTACGATGTGATTATGTTGCAGTGAAGAAGACATTGCTCTTATCTCACAAATAAGTTCTGCATTTCAGAAATCCTTAAAACACAAGACAATACCATAGTAATCAATATACATCATATAACATCCTGTGAATTCTTGTCTAAAATTATGTGAATGTTTAGCACCTGTACATTTATCAATTTCTTCTTTCAGTATGAAATTACTTCAGTGCACATGACATGTATACATTACATTCATACAACAACTTCAGAATGTTTTATTCTGGTCTAATTTGTACTGCCATATCAATACATCTGAAAAAGTTATTATAGGCTATAGTTCTTCTTATAGATATGTTTCACTTGCTTACTTTACTTAACTTTATTGACAACTTCAGTCTTTTCTGGATCACTGTTTAAATCAGATGACCTCCACCCAAACAAACTTGATGCAAGAGTGCCAAAATATATACTTCACCCTTCATCATCCTTCAGCAGTGTGTGCCACTGCACTCAACCAAAATGGCACACACACACACACACACACACACACCCACCTGCTGAGTGTCTGAATGACCACAGGACTACACATCAGCACCTGAATGAGAACGTGGTCAACATATCCCACAAGGACATTGATAACACCAAGCAGCCACAACAACCACTGCTCACGAACACAATCCCAGCTGAGCCCTTGTTCCCACAAAGTATACTCTCTATGATGATCCAGAACTGCTCCAAGATTTGGCACCCAAGAACGACCTCCTGGAAAAAAGCGAAGGAAGCCAGGACAACATATTTCAGCCTCTGATAACACCAGAGCCACAGCCCCTCTCACCAGACACATTATCCCTCTCTCCAGCATCTATTATCATAGTAGTATCATAGTAGTCTCCAGTACTATCTATCATATTAAACTTCAATCAGAGATTGCTGTGGGGACAAAAACTGATACTGTTATGTTAGCACTTTTAAACATCTGCTCACTTTTAAACATCTTTTAAACTGCTCACAAACAAATCACTTTTAGTCAATGACATGATCAGTACAACTTGGCTAGCAGCTCAACGAAACAGCCCTTCCTAACTTTACTTTTTTAAGTGTCTGCAGAGCGGTTAGGAGAGGTGGAGGCATAACTGCTCTATTTAAAGATGTCTATCAATGCAAGCTAGTGTCATTTGATGATTACTTGTCTTTTGAATATTTGAGTATAGTGTTAAAATGTGCACCACACATTTTATTAGTCATTATTTACAGGCCTCCGAAATACTCTCCAGACTTTATTAGTCGATTTTACAGAGCTGTTACAGAGCAATCTCCTCTGACTGTTTTGCTATTGCTGGGGATTTTAATATTCACATTGGCAATGCTGAATCCAGTACTGCAATAAATAAATAAACAAAACAAAACAAAACAAAAAAACCTCATAACTGTTCTAAACACTTTTGATCTGACTCAACATGTACATGGACCCACACACATTTGTGGACACAATCTAGATTTACTTATCAGTGAGGGTCTAAACATTTCATCCACTGTTATTAAGGACGTATAGCACTATCTGATAATTTCTGTATTTTCTTTGATTATTGATCTCTCTTGCCATTGAAGCCTGTCTCTGTCAAAAAGTGATGAATACCCTTACAAAAAATAAGAATAATAATAAAAATAAAATAATATCCTTACAGTTCATTTTATTAAGTATACTTAAGTAAAGTTTAAGTATATTTTAAGTATACTTGTGTGATAATTATACTATCAATGTACTAGAAGTATACTTGTAGTACTGTTTCAATACTTGGGACTAAATTGGCCCACTTTTTAATATATAAAAGTATACTTTTAAGTATACTTTAAGTGTAACAGTTGTAAACTTTGAGTACACAACTAGTTACCACTAAGTTGTTCATTTGTACTGCACCTATACTACAAGTTAGGGATGCACCGATATGAAAATTTTGGCCGATACCGATAATTCTTTATATTTGAAAGCCGATAACTGATATATTGGCCGATAAATCTAAATACAAATTTTAATTCACTTTGAGAGCCTGATTACAAAAACAAAAGGCTCACCATTAAAAGCCATGTCCCAAACACTTCAACATGAATCAAACCTATACAATACAGTAGCCTATTTGAACCAGTGTAAGATTCCTTAACTTTTCAAATTAATTTTACACTCCTTTGGCCAACTTACTTTATTAAAAAAAATGGTAACACTTTACAATAAGGTTCAATTTTTGTTAGCATTAGTTAACCAACAATGAATGAACAATACTTCTACAGGATTTATTAATCTTAGTTCATGTTAATCTCTACATTTTCAGATCCAAAATTGTGTCTGTTAACATTAGGTAATGCACTGTGAATGGACTGTTAATAAACACAAACATTTTATTACTAACATTAACAAAGGTTATTGCTCTGTTTGTTCGTGTTAGTTAATGCATTAACAAATGAGAACTTATTTGTAAAATGTTACCAAAAATTCTATTGCCTAACAAAAAATAAAATAAAATACCTAAATAATGCAAACAAGTCATTGGACAGCATTACTTAGGCTGCATATAAAGAATCAAAATGCATGTGCCATGCATGAAATACCCTCCGCACGGACAATAAGGAAATGGTTTTAATCAAACCATATTGTTGATGAAAATAATACGAGAACAATAAAAGTGCTAGTTATTAATAATAACGCTTCTGTGTTTTTGAAAAAAATATGTTTAATATTACAGTAATAGTAAACATCTTTAATTTTAGTATATTAGTCTGTCAAATAACGTTGCTGTTTGAGCTGCGCGCGCTGAAGCTGAAGAGAATGAACAACCGTAAACTGAAGCGCTTAGAAGGTTAATTAACTCAACTAAACGCATCATATATGAGAACAATCAGATATTTATACAAAATAAATATAATATTACAACTTATATTTGCACAAAATCACGCACAGGTGAACTATAGTCAGAAGGCCTATAACTCCTCCCCTGTTTGAGAGCGCGCGCTGAAACTAAAGATGATCACCGGTACAATGAAGCGCTGCGGGTTATTAACTCAACGAAACGCATACGAGATTAATCAAATGTTTATAGTACATAAAATTAATATTACGACTTATATATGCTTAAAATGACGCGAATGCACAAGCGAACTTGACTGTGCTGGACCCAGAGAATTCACAACGTTTTATTACAAAAATGTTCTCATTACAGTGTTATGTATATGACAGTCCCAGCAGTTATTAATGATGTGCATTTCTGTTTGAACTGCGCGTGCTGAAGCTAAAGGCCGGTACAATGAAGCGCTTTACTGCATCGTTAATTAACTCAACCAAACTCATCATATGAGATTATATACACAGAATAAATATAATATTACAATTTACAATGGCACAAAAGGCTGCGAATGCACAAGCGAACTTGACTGTGCTTGTCATGAAGGTGTAACTCCGTGGACGCGCTCTTCCCTCAACAAACGCGCTATAACACTACGTTCTTTTACAGTGTTCTCATTATAATTTTATGTAGCTATATGTTAGACTTGCGCTGCACATGTTGCACATAACCGTATTTTCCTTTTTGAAGTGATTCCAATCATATTTCGAGCAATTCAAACCCACCATGGCGGACAGCGCGTCTTCTTATAGGATCGATAACGATAACGTAAAAAATTATCATTTATCGGCCGATAACGATATGTTGCCGATATATCGTGCATCCCTACTACAAGTGAACTTATATGTATACTAATAGTTTACTAGTCAAATACTTGTAGCATATTTTTTAGTTTATGATACACTTTGAAGTATACTCTCAGTAACCTACTAGATTAGTAGGTTTATACTGCAAGTATACTTGTAAGTTTTCTTTAAGTGAACATAACATCATACTTATAGTTTACTGTTTATATATTATTTTTGCACTTTAAGTATAGTACTATGTTCCTATTTAGCAGTGGCGGGCCGTGCATTTTACCCCTAGGCCTTCAGTGGTGTCCTACTTGAATTAATCCACCTCTTAATAAAATCATTATGACGCCACGGCTATAGAAACCATCAATATCATACAGAAACGCAGTATAACAGGGCGCCACAGCAGCGCCACATACATCATCTCTAACAGTCATCCACCCCGGGTTTTGAAAAAAAAAAAAAGAACCCGGAGTGGATGAAAAATAAATGGTTCTTGAAGAAAAAAGCTTACCAACTGTTTTGAACAATCAAAAGTATGACAAATTTCTTTCAGGTGAGGTTCAAAGATAATACAAAGTGTTTTTCATTAAAAATTATTTAAACCCACATTTTTTTTTTTAAACTCGTGATTTTAATAGTATGAAAATGTTGAAAATAATATAATAATAACGAAAATAATAAAAATTATTTTCGATCATAAATTTAGGCTACAATAAAAAAATCAATCAATCATATTTTCATCACGTTAAAAACGCGCCTGGATTAGCCAGAGTTGTCACCAAAACCAGGCTACTGATTATTTGTACAAAATCCATCCTCCTTTCTTTCCTCAAGAAGACTTCAGTTTCTCTGTTGTTCAGGTTATCTGTGCGTTTCAGTTCCAACAACAAGTCCCTTTCTATCTTCATGAAGGCTAATGCTGAAAGTCGAGTCTGTCCAGTTTATGGCATATGTTTTATTCGCTTTCGGGCTGAGAATGTCCGCTCGACAGAAGCAGTGGACATAGGGGCTGAATCCGAAATCGCCCCCTATACCCTTAAATTGGGCATTATTTGAGGGGACAGCCATTTGTGGTGGTGTCCGAAACCATAGTGGACGTTATTGAGTGCACTCATTTAATCCCACATTGCACCGCAATAACGAGTGTAGGCTACAGCCGATGTACACACACCGGCTGTCCGAATTCACTCACTCGTTTTCATTCACTCCTTCAAGTGAACTATATTAGTGGACTAACGTAGGGAATAGTGAATGAGGGTTTAGGGGGCGATTTCGGATTCAGCCAGGGACTACTAGTTAAAGGGCATATTGCAGGTTAAATTTTTTTCAAAATGAATATATAACCTTGTATGAAAATACCATATGAAAGGGTAATGCAGGATTTAAAATGTTTTAAAAAGATATGAGCACAAATTTAGTAGATAAAGTGGCCGTTCGGCATCGCGTCATAATACCTCACGAGAGGGAGTCGTTTGCCGGGCTCTGCGTTGGCTCAGTGCAGAATAGGTTGGTATTCAGTAGGAGTCAGTGTATTTTCAGTAGTTTTTCTATTTCAATTTATCATCGTCATGGTAAATGATTGTGTCCAGCCTGTCAGGACATCGAGTCCACAGGTTTCCTAAAAAAAAGTTAGGAAACCTGCATGGTGGCGTTTTGTGCAGGTGAAGAGACGGGACTTCACTTCTGCACCTGCTTCAAAACACGCGGTGTTGTGTATAACGTTCACTTTAGACCTGAGGATTATCATCCCGGCGATATGATTGAGTAAAGGATGATATTAAATGAATAAATGAATCTTTGCCGTTGTTTTTACGTGAATCAATTTCAACATTGATGAATACAAAGTATGTACATTAACACAAATGCATACAGTCTCACACTTTTCAAAAAAGTTTGGAATTATGTGCTGGTAATGTAAATATTTTATTCATGCCATGTACATTCAAGTTCACTCAAATACATACTCATAACGTCATACATCCTCACACTATCGGTGAATCGGCACGAAATAAACCCATAACACAGAATTAATGAATAAAGGATAACATGAAACACAAACAATAACACTATACTGTCTGTGGTTCGGCCGCCGGCGGGAGATGTGACGGTCACGGATCCATCAGAGATGCAGCTCGAAGAAAACGTGAACTGTGCACCATAAGTCTTGTTTTTTAAACATTTGCTAACTACCAAATCAGTCGTGATGAGAAACCGCTAACGTTATATCACATAATGTTTAGTGCGGACGGATATTAACGAGTGTGACGTATGCCTGATGGTCAAAGCTTATTAGTTTCTGTTACTGGTAAGTATCACTCCTAGATGACCAATACCAGCTCTGCTATTGCCTGATACATGATAATAATCTGTACAGTATTGTGATCTGAGCACAGTGTTCATATCGTTAGCTAGCGTGTATGTATCTATAAGCTAACACTGGTCTCTCACCGAGACACCTGCTCTGTTCTCCACTGGTTCTCCTCACACAACAACTCAATTTGTCTCCTCTAATCGTTGTTCTGTCTAATCCTGGCCTGTCCCTAATTGTGTGTCATTATTGTATGGCTGTGGTCTGCCATATGAGTATTAATAAACATTTATAATTTCCTCAGCGTCCGAACTGTCATTGCGATCCATTGTTTTCCTATCGTTGAAATTGACCGCACTCCCTCCCGTTACGTCACTTCCGGTTTGGGCATTTTTTTAGATGCGGAAGTAATATTTTCTCACAAAAACGACCCCAGAAGCCTTAGTAGCTTACATTGACTCACTGGGGTCTCTAACCTGCAATATGCCCTTTAATATAGTATGCTCTCTGACCATCCAATCAAAGGACGTGAAAATACCGACGTTATTGTACGCCTGCTAGATGGCCCCGGTCTCGCCAACGCGAAATCTGATTGGCTGATTAAATCAGATGTATTATCTGATTGGTTAAAGCGCACCGTTTCATTGCCATTTATTTTAAGCTAGAGGTGCCTGCACTATTGATTCTGAATGTCTCAAGGCAGATTTCTTTGACCCTGGCAACACATGATGGCTGAAATATGATTGGATAAAAGTTCTAACATAAACAAACACTACTGGAAGCAACGCAACCAAGAGAAAAGCTATTAAATTAAGTGAATAGACTATTGGGAATAATGTAACACACATTCATGGAAAAATATATACAAATTTAAGTCAGTGATTCTGCTAGTGTTTAGGCCAGCAGAGAAGGCCTTGCTGGCCCTGACGGCCCACCACTGCTATTTAGGTATTATTATTTTTTTTTAATACTTCTATACTTTTAATACTTTTATACTTTGTAGGGCTTTCTGGGATGGTCTTCAAATGGTTCAGGTCATACTTAGAAGGGAGGGGTTACTATGTAAACATAGGTGACCATAAATCTAAGTGGACTTCCATGATATGCAGACATGCTCCCACAAGACTCAATTCTTGCACCACTCCTGCTTACCACAGCTATGCAAATGGACTCCTCACCGGCCCAAAAAGACCATAAGACAGCTGTAGCTCATACAGAACACTGCTGCCAGGATTCTGAGCAGAACCAAAAAATATGAACATATCACACCAGTCCTCAGGTCTTTACACTGGCTTACGGTTACATTTAGAATGGACTTTAAAGTACTATTACTTGTTTATAAATCACTCAGTGGCCTAGGACCTCAATACATTGCAGGTATGCTCACTGAATATAAACCTAACAGATCACTCAGATCATTAGGATCAAGTCAGTTAAAAATACTAAGGGTTCACTCAAAGCAAGGCAAGTCCACTTTTAGCTATTATGCCACCCCTATCTAGAACCAGCTTCCAGGAGGCCAGATCTGCTCCAATGTCTTATTCTTTGTTTTTATTGTCATTCTTATTTCCTATGCACTATGCATCCTTTTTATGTAAAGCACTTTGAATCACCATTGTGTATGAAATGTTTTAAAGTTATATTAATGTGTGTCTGTGTGTGTGTGTGTGTGTGTGTGTACCTGGTATTGCCTATGTTATTACAATCAGATGCAGAAGAGATGCAGATACAAAATGAACAGTTAAAGATACAATATATACAGAGAGAATATAAAATATATAAAGAATTGCGATTGGGTCAGCTGACGCTATTGGTTCTGCTGTCGGTACTGGGGAAATTAAGAAAATTAGCCTACTGTTTATTATCGCTATATAGATGTTATCTTGCAAATTCTATCTTTGCCAGCCGTTTCTATTTGACATAAAATTAAACCATTTGTCTGTGATGCATTTTTGCTATTCGCAATCCAGGAGAGAGAGAGAGAGAGAGAGAGAGAGAGAGAGAGAGAGAGAGAGAGAGCGCGCGTGCTCAGCTCTCTCACGCGGAGCTACAATACGACAATCCCAGTTTAATGAGTGACTATGGCCAAGAGAACTAAACAAAAATTTAGTCTGGTTACACTTTAGGGCTGTGATATTAATCTTATTTTATTTTCGATTTCGATTTTGGCTTCCAAGGATTATAAAAAGAAGATATGAGGTAAAACTATCACTATATGTGTTCCGTCGAGCGCAATAAAGCTTTCTTGAAAGCTGTCCTACATGATCGTGAACACATTTGAGTGAAGGTGCATAGTTTCTGTAAAAAATAAATAAAAGCAGTGCTGTTGTATTGCGTGCACCTAATTAACCCTCTGGTCCTCTTCGGTCAAAAATGACCGAAAGTTTTTACGTTTTAAAATTTGTAATTTTTTTTTGCTTCATCGGAATGGGATGACACTTGGTGACTTTTGTCGAATTAGCTATGTGAACACACAAAACAATCATGGAGATGATTCGGTTATGTTAAAGGGTCGGGGGAAAAAAAATCACACTTGTCTCCTTCGTGGTCAAAAATGACCGACATAGGAAATGAATGTGAAATACGCAAAAATACAAAAACTCAGGGAATCTTTACAAACCACAAATCAACCATGATGCAGAAAAAAAGTGCACAGCAATGTAGGGGTGACACTCTAAAATATCAAGAGTGCAAAATAGACACAACCACCCCCCTCCCCCCACACATATGAACTAGTGCGACTATAACACAGAGCACATTTTTGTAAATGTGTGAAATAAAAGCAATAATTCAGCCACAATGCAGTAAAAAAAACAAACAGCAAGGATGAGGTTACACTCTAAAACATCAAGAGTTCAAAACAGACACACACACTCAAACACACACTCACGTAAACACACTCACAGACACACACACAAACCACAATATTATATGCACAAAATTGAGCCAAAAGACTAAAATAAGAGGTTAAAATCAGGTCTATTATGCTGAGATGAAACATACCTGTTAATTTTGGTTACATTGTTATTGAATTTTGATGCCATATGTTCAAAATGTTCTCCTCTCTGCTCAGGTTTGAATGTAGTAAAATTAAAGCAAAAACAAAATCTAAATAAAAATCTAATAAAAAAAAAAAATCTAAACCTTGACAAAAAGTAGTCTTTGAGAATGTCTAAGTATAAATCCAAATCCACAACTTAATAAAAAGAGGTATTTATATCTAAAAACACTAGAGAATTTATAAGCCACTTTATGTTATATAGGAATCTAGTGGTCACACCAGGGCATTACATCAGTTTTTCTTTTTTTACTCCCACCAGATGGCACTAATCTACCTTCAAAAAAATGGATTTTGAATGCATCGTCTCTATTTTAGTATGGAATACTGTTTTAATTGAAAAATAATAAAAAAATATATTAGAAATGTATTAATTTATTGTGGGGGGGTGGGGGGTTGGGGTTACATTTTAAGGCTTCAGTCACTTTTGACTGCGAAGAAGACAAGTGTGACCCCTAAATGAAGAGGACCAGAGGGTTAAACCTATTTGTGTTTGATTTTTAATTTACCAATTACAGGGCTCAACGCTGAGGATCATTCAAACAGCTGATTCATTCAAGAAGAAAGCATTTGACTGCGTTAATAAGTGGGTCATTGAGATCGCCGTCTGTCACCGTCGCGTGTTGCTCAAAGACGCAAAACAGTGCTGTGATCTTTGTTTAGAACTACTTTCGTTGGCGAAATAGAGCAAAAACTGGCAATATGGTGTCTAAAAAAGTAAGTATCTTAATATTATCTTGTTTATTTAACTGTTGTATAAAATGAATATAATTTGTAATCATACTGGTATTTGGAGAAAAACGGCACTATTTGTGTGATATTGGTTAACTATATTCAATTATATAAATATAAAAAACATACAGGCATTTTTGCCCCTTATTTTGAATTTTGGGGGTATTCTAAATGCATTCTAATAGACGAAATCATGCAGTGAAAGCATGCACTCTAATAAATATGCACACGCACGAGTCTAACATGTTAGAGTAGGCTACATCGCAGAGCGTATGCGTGCTCTCTATAGGTGCGTTTCTGTTTGGCTTTTGTAAAGTGAGGGACATACACTCGATAATGTCAGACAGTATATATATCTCACACCTACAATGCAACACTGGTCCGATCGGGCAAGTGACAGCTCCGTCCCGAGCGTCGTTCACGCTGGCCAGGGGCCAGCGGGCAGTCCTTATTGTCGAACCCTGAATTACCTCACGCGGGCAGGTCAAGGATAGCCAGATGTGGCCCTCGGGCCGTACAATGCCCAGCTCTGGGTTAGGGGATAAACTATACAGTTTGTACAGTATAAAAAAAAAATATATGTCTATCAGTAGCGGCTCCTGGGTCGTAGCGCTACTTTATGATAAACATTTAGTAAGATTTATATTCTAATCGCTGCACACTTTGCAGAGATGTAATGTCCTTGCGTTATTAAGCCTGAGGATGGCGCTCTAATGTTGATTGACATGCTTCAAATACACAAGACACTAGACACGCATATAATGCTAGTATTGCCTGTAGTATTTATTTTCTCCGAATGCTGTTTTAGAATGTTATAAGTTGTGCATTTACATTGGAGAATTGTGGGTCGCTGTAGAGCCGGGGAGGGCTCAGGCTCCCTTTGCCCCACTTAAAATCATGATACATGCCTGCCAAAGCCATGCGCTAAATTTTAACATATCCTTCTCACTTTACGACTTAAAATAGTCTAATAAATCCGAAAACTATTTGTTGCAAAATGCTGAACACTTTTACAATTTATTACTGATTCAGTTTATGGGTCTCTATGTTTTGCATGAATTAAGCCCTTACAGACAAGCCGCGGCAGATGTCTATATGGAAAGTCTTCATAAAACATGAAAACCCCACGCGTGTGTGTGTGTGTGTGTGTGTGTGTGATGTAGTCAAGGAGACAGTAACTGTGCAGTGATTTATGACTCGATTTCAGTCCTAAAGCTGGCCAAATGCTGATACTAAACACATACTCAATTTTTATGCACACTAAGAGGAGAGAGACAGACTCCATATGTATTAATCATATCTCACCAGACCCTTCACCGAGTCACTAAACCCATTAAATGTGTCCTTTATAGACTTTGATGCATATCTGCACTAAAAAAAAAAACCTGCAGAGAGGCATCTAAAGACTATTAAGATGTTTTCACTGAAATTGCATTTGGAATATAATCTCAATCATGATTTCACACCAGTGGTTCATGAATTACTGAGGTGGGGCAGCCCACCTGCAGAAATAAAGTACATGAATCACACCATATAACGAGAGCAGTGTGCCTCATTCCTCTATAAAGCAATAAGCCTCAAGGCAGCAATGGGAAATCTCTAATACATGTTGTTTTATTTATTTTCATTTTTTGCATTCCACACTAACATTCCTGCTTCAGGCTCTGTAGGAGGGTTTCATACATTACTGCTCATGTTACATTGCACATTATGGATCCAACAAATCAACACTGTGAACTTTCATTGATAATATTAAAAACCTTCCCCACGCCTCTCCCTGTATTTTCCCCATTTATAAATATTCATAAATTGGTTTATGTGTGTGTGATCAGCTTGCATGACAATGTTTTGTACAGTTCATTTATAAGAACGCATAATCAAAGCTTTTAGTGATAGATGGGGCGAGGGGTTACCATGGAAATGCAATATGGGGAAATATAAGAGAGAGGAGGGGACAGAGAGCCAGAGAGGAAAGAATAGGAAAACTGTTGTTAAGAGTTTTTAGGTCATTTTTTATAAGTGACAAAGTTGAAGTGTTATGGAAGAATGACTTGATTTGAGACATGCATGAAGTGTTTTGGTAGTTTTAGTGCATTTTGAATGTGAAATGAACTGCTGTGCCGAGCTGAAAGTTAGTTAGGAGAACGGTGTGAAGAGTTTTGAAAAAAGTATTGAGAAATGGGTCCTAGCAATTGTAATAATAATAATAATAATAATAATAATAATAATAATTATAACGGCTCCTGAATGTTTTTCCAGACCAGAAAAACCACGCTTCAACTGATGCCTTAGATGTCTTCAATATTTAATGTCTTCAGGACAATCAACATCACACACATCAAATGGACACCGTGAAAAAACTGAAAATAAATAAAAATTACAAATTCGTGATGAAGTGATTTTTCCACGATGTTGTTCGATTAAGCCCATAGCTTATTAAACTAAAATTAATACACATAGTACCTTAAATTATAAACAAACAATAACCAAGATATAAACAAACGTACCGTGTGCTTTCCAATCAGGATTCATGAGACATTAGGAGACATCTTCTTATCAAACACTCTTTTCAATCTTACAACTCTCAAATTCGTGTGCGCAACACCTCATGTTTTTCGTGTTCACGCTAATCAAATCACATGCCTGGTACGTCTTATGTTACTCATTTTCTCCTGTGGGTGACACTATTGCCAAACTATCATGCAAAACAAATATACAATTCTCAAATAAGTATTCATGAATTACAACATTTAAAACAAACAAAAACAAAACTTTCAATAAGTGACCAAAATATTCAGCAAGAAAAAATACTTTATCTGCTACAGCTACACTGCCACCAAAATTACAAGGATTTATGTCAGCAATATTTTGATCAACTCAATAAAGCCTGTAATTTTCCTTTAAGCTGTTACTTAACTTTCATTCATCTTTCAACACTTTTACAACCAGTGTTACTTACTTTTATTTGAACCTTATTTGGACACCACTATTTTAGATGTCAAGACTAATTTGTCTAATCCCATTTTGTGGTTCCTGTTTTTTTCAACTATTACTACTAATTTTTGGATTGGACGCTCCAAAAAGGACCTTTTGTGTCAATCGCTCACCCTTTTTTCTTAACTTACTTTGTCCCATTTGGAGTTTAACCTTTTGCACCAACCCATCATCGTCTGCACTTGTCTCCACGACTCTAGCTAGCCTCCATTCATTTCTGGGAACATTGTCCTCTTTGACAATTACTACATCTTCAAACGAACATTTCTTCTAGGCGTGTGCCACTGTTGTCTGAGGCTTATGTTGGCCAGGTATTCTTTGCGCCATCTACTCCAAAACTGCTCCGACAAGTACTGCACTCTTCTTCACCTTTTCCTAGCATACAGATCTTCACGGACAAATTTGCCAGGAGAAGGAAGAGGCACTGAGGTCTTCATCGTGAGCAGATGATTAGGTGTCAAAGGCTCAACACTCTTTGGGTCATTTATTGTGTTCGTGGTAAGTGGACGACTATTTACAATTGACATTGCCTCGTAGAAAAATGTCCTTAATGAGCTGTCATCCAGTCTTCCTTTAGCTTGTGCCAGAACAGCGTTCATCACACTCCTAACTGTCCTTATTTGGCGTTCCCACACACCTCCCATGTGGCTTGCTTCAGGAACACTCATAAGGAAGTCACATTGTTTACAAACCCGATTCCAAAAAAGTTGGGACACTGTACAAATTGTGAATAAAAAAGGAATGCAATAATTTACAAATCTCATAAACTTATATTTTATTCACAGTAGAATATAGATAACATATCAAATGTTGAAAGTGAGACATTTTGAAATGTCATGCCAAATATTGGCTCATTTTGGATTTCATGAGAGCTACACATTCCAAAAAAGTTGGGACAGGTAGCAATAAGAGGCCGGAAAAGTTAAATGTACATATAAGGAACAGCTGGAGGACCAATTTGCAACTTATTAGGTCAACTGGCAACATGATTGGGTTCAGAAGTTCAGAAGCCTGCATCTCTGATGGTATGGGGTTGCATGAGTGCATGTGGCATGGGCAGCTTACACATCTGGAAAGGCACCATCAATGCTGAAAGGTATATCCAAGTTCTAGAACAACATATGCTCCCATCCAGACGTCGTCTCTTTCAGGGAAGACCTTGCATTTTCCAACATGACAATGCCAGACCACATACTGCATCAATTACAACATCATGGCTGCGTAGAAGAAGGATCCGGGTACTGAAATGGCCAGCCTGCAGTCCAGATCTTTCACCCATAGAAAACATTTGGTGCATCATAAAGAGGAAGATGCGACAAAGAAGACCTAAGACAGTTGAGCAACTAGGAGCCTGTATTAGACAAGAATGGGACAACATTCCTATTCCTAAACTTGAGCAACTTGTCTCCTCAGTCCCCAGACGTTTGCAGACTGTTATAAAAAGAAGAGGGGATGCCACACAGTGGTAAACATGGCCTTGTCCCAACTTTTTTGAGATGTGTTGATGCCATGAAATTTAAAATCAACTTATTTTTCCCTTAAAATGATACATTTTCTCAGTTTAAACATTTGATATGTCATCTATGTTGTATTCTGAATAAAATATTGAAATTTGAAACTTCCACATCATTGCATTCTGTTTTTATTCACAATTTGTACCGTGTCCCAACTTTTTTGGAATCGGGTTTGTACTTGTAAGATAGGTAGAGATCCTCTCTTGGTCCAGATCCTTCAAACCTTTCTCCAGCTCATTCTTCGCCCTCACGAAATTCGTGCCTTGGTCGGATCTAATCTGTCGAACGGCTCCTCTGATTGCTATGAAACATCTTAGAGCATTCAGAATGCGTCGGTAGTGAGATCCTCTAACATGTCTAAATGTACAGCCCTGGAGCTTTAGCATGTAAACAACAGACCATACCTTTTGAATTCCTTCCAACCTTGTTTCGTGTAGAAGGGCCCAAAATAGTCAATACCAGAATACGAGAATGGGGGTGAGGGTTCCACTCTGTCAGCTGGAAGGTCAGCCTTACGTTGTTCTTCAACCGTTCTATGCAGCTTTCTGCAAGTAAAACAATTTTTGATGTACTTGGCCACTACATTGCTTGCACCTAATATCCAATATCCACTGACTCTGAGCTCCTTCAAGGTCTGACCTCGGCCTTGATGTTGAGTTTGCATGTGACAATGGTCAAGTATTAGTTGTGTGACAATGCTTTCCTTAGGAAGAATTACTGGATGTTTCACCTCAAATGCTGCATTAGATTTTCTTAAGTGTCCACCAACCCTGAGCAATTCATTCTGGAGGATAGGATCAAGTTGCTATATCTTTGGCAGCTTAGCAGGGTTTTGACCGAGCCATTTCAGTTCTTCTTCGAAGGCTTGTATTTGTGCTGCTTTGATGAGCACCAGAGCTGCTCTCTCTCTCTCCTCTACACTAATGAACCCTGACCTGTCTCTGTTCACCAGTCTTTTGATCCTTGCAATCGTATTGAGGGCTGTATTCCAATCTGAGAATCTTGACAGTCTTTCAAGAAAGCTGCTTCTTACACAGGCATCTATTTTTAAGACCTTTACCTCAGTGTCACCTACTAGAAGCTCTGGGGGATTTTCATGAGTGATAATCTCTCGTTCCCATAAGAACTTGGGACCTATCAACCAACTTGAGTCCATCAGGTCTGCCACCTTGAGACCCCTAGACGCACAGTCTGCAGGATTTTGACTCGTTTCCACATAGAACCATTGCCTTGGATCCGTAGAGTCTCTAATCTTCTGGACACGATTAGCTACAAAGATATGAAAGCGCCGGGCTTCATTCTTGATATACCCTAGGACTACCTGGGAATCGGTCCAGAAAAACTCCTCATTTACCTTCAGATCAAGCTCTTCTCTAAGAACATGACTTACTGCCGAAGAAACTGTGGCTGTGGTCAGCTCAAGGCGTGGTATGCTGAAAACCTGTGCGCAATGCACTTGTTCATCAGCAACAATCCTAATGTATGAAGACTGCCCAAAACCCTCCCACTTTGGCTTCAGATCAGAGGGAAGAGGTTCATCCCATCCTACCCCTTGTTTGCACATCTCTTGGAGCACTCTTTTCCCAATCAAGACATAGGGAGCGATAAAACCTAATGGGTCGTACACACTTGCAACCACTGACAGAATTCCTCGCCGAGAGGCAGATCTTTCAGGAAGGTCAACTTTGAATGAGAACGTATCAGTCTCTATGTTCCACTTTACTCCCAGTACACTCTGCATTGGAAGCTCATTGTAGTTCAGATCTACATCCTTCACAACACTGGCACGTTCGCTCTCTGGAATTGCACTCAAGACTTCTCTGATATTGGACACAAACTTGTGCAAACGCAGTTTTCCTTTTGCTAAGACTTCTTGTGCTTCACTAACCAACTTGTTGGCCTTCTCGATGGAATCAACACTGACAAGTCCATCAAAGTCATCTTTAAATGACTTAAAGCTTCTGAACTCTTGCATTGTGTAGGCAATGATACCATAAACCAGGTAATTGGCGATGTCAGGGTGTGTGAGAGGTGGTAGCGCTTCTGGGTTTTTTGTCCATTCTGTAGCTGGCAGGTCGTACGGGTCGATGTTGTTGATGTCAAGCATTTTCTCTAAATAATGCTGTTTGGTGGTGTTATTTAGTCTCTCCCGGTAGAGCACCTTTCCTTTCGTTTCCCCCTTCTCCATTTCTTCCCAAGAAACTGCGCCGTATAGCAAAAATTCAAACAAACCTCAAGCTGCTCTCTCGGTCTCACTGTCGAAGTAACCATGGCAACGGATGGCGTATCCTCCTAATATGGCGGAGCCTTCCCGAAATGCAAGGCGGAGTGAACATCGTTACGTCACCTTCTCATTCTCTATTCCTGACATATTATAATTAACTTAATATATATATATTTAAAAAAAAAAACTATTTTGTAAATTAATTTAGTTTTACCATGATGAATACAGATTATGAATAAAGAGTAGAAGTAGAAGACTGAAAAAAATACTTAACGTCATGACGTACAGTCATAATCAGCCAATTACATACAAACTGCTACCAGTGACGTAATTTAGTTAATCGCCTGTCACGAGTGCAAATGCAAAGTTACAAAGCTGATTTTGTCTAAAACACTTTGTCTTTTCTAAAGGTAGGATGTGTTTTTGCTTTTTTGTCTTTGTTACTAATATGATTGATTATATAGCCAGTGCTGGTCCTTTGTTTGTTTAGATTGTGTCCCCCCCTTTGAAGTCTTATGGGGTGGTCTGCTTGGTCTCGGCCAAGCCATAGAAGTGACAATGGAGCAATTTAGTTCAGACTTCTCGGTGCAAGGACATTTAATTTATATGCAAACGTCTAAAGCTAAAAGCTTTCTGACACTTAGAACAGAACCGACTCATCTTAATCCAAAACAGACTCCAGACGCTACATGGTTGTTGTTTTTTTTTATTAAAAATGGGTATTATTATTATTATTATTATTGAGGGTGGGAGAGGTAGGCCCCCCCAGTGACACATCAAGGCCCCCTCGTTCCGTATGTCCTGGCACCGACCCTGGTTGAGTTTTTTCATCCAAATGTTGAGGAAACTGAATGTCTTCCTGAGATATTGTCTTTTCTCTTTAGTCTGTATCCCAAAAGTCTGCTTCTAATGCCGTGATCACAGAGGCAGGCATGATAGCTGGGAGTTCCTTCACAGAAATGCGATGACAGAACCCCACTACATTTCTAGAGCAAGTATTGGGTGTTATGGATCCCACTATACTCCAACCCAAGTCCGTCTTGACTGCGTATGGTTCGTGATCCTTCCCTGATATCACTTGGGTTGGCTTCAGAGCCCTTGGACAATCATATAGCCAATTAGAAGCCCTACAGGACAATCCAACAAATCCTGCATCTTGTCTGCAACACTGAGGAGGTGAATCGATCTCTGAGCTTTTTTGCAAGTAGGAATGCTATCTCGTTCCAAGGGAATGTATTCTCGAGTGTATACAGATGGCAACTCAATGTACTCTTGCATATTATAACCTCTCACTCGTAGCCTAATTGCTTTCTGACAATTCTTAATCAAAGCTCTATCAGTCATTGTGGACAGCTTTAATTTCACAGATTCTGTGTTTGCTTGCAGTTTGTCACAGATGTCCTGACTGATAAATGTATTACTGCTCTGCGTGTCCAGTAATGCGTAGGACAGAATTTCTGGGCTGTCCTTTGTTGTACAAGAGAGCCACAATGGAACGATCATCGAAGTATGATTACCATTGTCCATCTCCACACTGCATAAACTAGTGGAAGCCCTTTCCTCAGGTGAAGCTTCTGGCTTTACTCCTTGAGGGCGTTCTTCATGAAGCGGAGAGTGGTGACTCTGCCTGCAGATGTTGCAAGTAGCTCGCTTTTTATAGTTTCTGGAGATATGACCGATTCTGAGGCAACCAAAGCACATCTTGTTGTTGATGATGAACCTTTTCTTCTCCTCAAGAGGGATTGCTGCAGACTTTTCACATTTGTATATAAAGTGATTTTGCTGACAGCAGACACATTTTATTTGTCTCTTATCCTGAGTGGCAGAAGGGCTGGGTTTGGAGCCTTTCTCTCTTTCCAATACACTCAAGCTCTTTGCAATGGGTTTAACATTTTGCGCCAGAGCGCTGGCCTTGAGACATTTCTGCTCCTTCCCAGGCCTTTCATCTGCATGTTTTAAAGCAAGTAGTGAGGAAACAGGATTACATGCAATACGTGCCTCCTCTGCCACAAAGTCTGAAAACTCAGTGAAATTTGGGTATGGCTTCTCTTCATCTAGTGCTTTAGTGACATACCTATTCCAGCGAGTTGTTACCCAGTCAGGAAGCTTCTGCAGCAATTTCTGGTTTTCTTCACAATCGTCCAAAACCCTCAAACCATGTACATGAGGCATTGCATTCCACTTGCTTCCGCCCTTTTTACTGACATATGACTTCCCTGCTGACTATCTCTTTCAGCTCTCGACACAGTTGATCCATAAAATGACCTGGCGTCATCTCTTTGCAATAACTGGATGAGTGTTTCTTTTACAGCTTCAGCATCAAACTCCTTAGTGCCAACTTCTGCGCAACGTCTTTTCAGTAGTGCAGTTATTTCACTAGTAACTGAAGTGCAGCTATCCATTCTCCTTCTGATATCTTGAGATGAGATGTTCAACGCACGGATACTCTAATATGATTGTTTTAACTCTGCTTCACGTTTCTCTGCCATCACCATCATGTCATCTAGCTCATTTTTAGAGCACTCTTCTTTCAGTTTAGATCTGGTAAACTGAGCTTCAGCTTTAAAGTTTAAGTATGTGAACATAAACTTCCGTTTTTTTTTTCTCGTCACGTCTCAACTCAAGCATTTTTTTCTGTTGGACGCCTTTCTCTTTCTGATCGCCTAACTTCTTGCTCAACTCGTGATGATGATTCCTGGAGTCTCGTCTTATTAACTTCCAGATCTGCATTAATTTCAGCTAAGCGTTCCTCATAGTTTTGTCTAAGACATCAATTTCAGTTTCTAATTTCCCCTCTAATTGTGCCTTTTCATCTTCAAGAGCTTGAATCACTTGGTCTAAGACATAACTGTCTGATCTATTTTGATCCATGTTGGTAACTTGCTTCACACCACACTATTATTCAGCTTTAAACACTGATAACAAGCTGTAATACCACATGGAAATTGCACAATGTCAATTATTAAACAAGTTACACATTTCTATCAACTTAGAAAAGTATCAAATGCAAATATTTGTTTCAACCATTTGCATACAATTTAAACTAGAATAAATGTTAAGGCAACATCCACCAAGAAATGAGATTTCAAGCTGAAAAGATACAGCCTGACCTGTAAATCCAAAGGTAGCAACTCTTATTGACAACTGAATTGTCCAACACGTTGCAACGTTGCCGCCTTGCGGCTATCCGTCGTCACTGCGGCAATATATTGCGTTGCTCTTCTGCACGGCAAGGAATGCAGTCACGTGAAACGCAAAGGAGTTTCAATGCAACGAAATCGCGTTGCTCACTTGAATGGCGACGTCTTCACTTCCACCAATGGCCACATTTTTTCCACCGGCGTCGACTGGAGTATGCTCTTCACATCGAGGGCTGGCAACGATCTTTCCTTTAGGTGCCACTATTGCCAAACTATCATGCAAAACAAATATACAATTCTCAAATAAGTATTCATGAATTACAACATTTAAAACAAACAAAAACAAAACTTTAAAGAAGTGACCAAAATATTCAGCAAGAAAAAATACTTCATCTGCGACAGCTACAATAATATTTTTTTTAAATGGCTTTGGCGCAATTTTCACAAGTAAATTTTCAAAACTCTTAGTACTAATATCCAGATCATCAAAAGCACTTTTGAAGCATTTCAGCATATTTTAATTGTCACAATGTATCCTTTTCACAACACAAAATAAGTGTTTCATCTATTTAATCATTCACAGTAACCACCTTTCCTAAAGCTCTTACTATCAAACTTTATCAAATTTGCATCTCATTCAATTCAACACATTTGTTTATTATTTAATCCAACTGATCTTAATGATTAATCAATGAACCATTTGGTCTATAGATTTCAATAAATCTATAGACCAGAGAGTGAGTGAGTGAGTGAGTGAGTGAGTGTGTGTGTGTGTGTGTGTGTGTGTGTGTGTGTGTGTGTGTGTGTGTGTGTGTGTGTGAGAGAGACAGAGAGAAACAGAGAGATTTCTAAATTGTGAACATAGAGCACAAGGGAGAGGAAACATGTAACCTCAGATCAGAGACTCATCAGAAGAAGGGAGACAAATGGCATCAAATACAGCATTTTACATTACAGTATGCTATGTGATAATGTAAACAGGCATAGAGACTGCCACATTACTGTAAAATCACCCTTCATCTGAAAAGGTTAACTACAGTATAGATTCAGTCATATGGTACAGTGAGAAAATGTACTGTATTGGCAGCATCTGTTCTAGCACAAAACATCATGGCTGTGTCAATCCTTTATCATGCCTTTTGATAACACACTGGATAGATACAAACATGGATTTTATGTTAATTAAATTAGGAAGGTAAGTATTTTCTAATGTGGCATCTGAAGCCTGCATTACTGGCTTGTTTATGTGGACTAAAAATTTGTATATCTGTAATGAAAGAATGAGATCTAGCTGTGTTACAAGTGTGATCAGTTTGGATTTATGTACTAGTTTTGAAAATGTACACCTTACTTATAAAAATAGTACCAAAGCAAATACATTTAAAAAAAAAAAAAAAAAATTTTTCATCAGAATGGTAATGAAACTAATATTGTTAGAAGAGAGATGCGTGTTTACCATCCACGCCCTTTCTGTGTTTTTCAACAACTGTCACAACAGGTGTTGAAAACCCAGGTATATTATGATTGTAAGTTGTGGCACAGGCATAATCATATCTCTATAGCAGGAACTTGGCTCCTGACACCCTTTTTCGGTATTCAGAACAGGCCTGTGAACTGTAACTCTTGAAATTCAAGTATCACTGCTTGCACTCATCCGTATGCCATCCCAGATGTATGACTTTCTTTCTTCAGATGAACACAAACAAAGATTTTCAGAAAAATGATCCATCTTTGTAAGACAAAGGGAACACAACTGTAATCCAGATGACCCCAGTGGATGAATCAATGGCTTCTGAAGCTAAACAATGTGTGCACAAGATTTTAAACTTTTAAAACTATAAACCATCGCTAAATGGTTTAATCATAAATGCATTTTTTTCTTTCATTCTTTTTTGCCAGTTGTGACCTGGAGCTTGATTATTCTTTCCTTCTTTGCACATACGACAGACTTAGGCATCCACCCAAAGTAAACACAATAAGACAATGCAGGGACAAAAAAAAAAGTAAAATCGGTGTGAATAAGTTATCATCACAAAGTTCCCAGTGTGACAACTTACCCCATATTGTGTGACGGAACAGGCTTATGGAACAGAATTTACCATCAATTTTCATCAAGCAACCAATACTATAAAATAATCTTTTAAAATAATATTGACTATTTTCAAAATAATATTAATATTACAAAAAGTTTTTTTTTTTTTTTTTACTTTGTCCAATTTCACCTGTTTGATTATTCACATCAATTTGTGCACAGTTACAGACATGATAGATGGGCATTATCCAGCTGAATCAACCAATCATGTTTTGGCCACTGTTCCATTTCGATTATACATAATTTTAAGGTCATTGTTTAAGTTGATCTTTGAACAATTGCCACCGATAGTCTCTACGATTCATTTAGGCTTACGATGCTTTTAGGAAACGCAGCCCAGTGCAGTACATCATTCCAGGCCCAGATATAGGGGTGCTAGAGGGTGCTAAGAACCCTCAGTTGATACTGTAATAATATATTGCCAAAACAGATTTGGTAAACACTCCAGTGCATATTTTGTCACCTTGGAATTATACGGTTCTATTTGACATTTTTGTCAAAATTTAGTTATTTACATATTCTTTTTCTGTGACAACTTATTTACATTATGTGAATTTTTTTTTTTTTTTTTTTTAAGTTGTGTACATTTTGGGACTTTTATTTAGAAAACAAAAAGGTTCTACCTACAAAATCAAACTATTAAGTGACTATTTCAATTACTTAATTAGGCTACTTATAATTCCCTTAGCATTCCTGTCAATTTTGCCTAAAACGCCTGAAAAAAGGCATACCCAAAATAAATTGCATACTGTTCTTGAACCATGTGGAGTATATGCATGGTTTTGGTCTCTTTTGAAAGGTAACACTCTGAGGTTTGTTCCTAAACAGTCAGAATCACTGTAAGTCTTACTGGTATTGAGTAATATAATTTTGAACACACTGAAAAATGGAAAAAAAAATATTCCGCCTACTTTTTTTTTTGTAAAAAGATGCCTGCAGATGACTATATTTGGCAGCTATTAGCTGGAACAATGGGATCATAGCATGAAGCCTTACCAAGCCCAATTTCAAATTTGATAACAATACCTTAGAAAATGAGTGTTTTACACGTTTTTCTAAGTTTATGTCTAGGTGCTCTCCAAAAAAGGCCACTTGGAGACTCCAAATGGCCCTTTGGAACCATAAACACATAAAATGCTGTTATTCTTGAATGCTTTAATGTACAGTCATAATTTTGGTCTCGTATGAAAGGTTACACTTAGAGCTATTCTATTCTTTATCCAGATTCACTGTCAATGATTGCTGACATTATAGTGTTTTTTCAATTCTTGAAACTAAACTGCAAATAAAGAGACAAAACAAGTGCTATGGTATTCATTTTTTTATTATTATTATTTTAAAACACACTATATATCTCACATCTATATATCTCACTATATAACTATTTACAAATTTTCCAAATATGTTTTATAGACGTTACTGGCAACATGCCACACATTGTAACAGTCCCGACTTGGCAAAAAGCACAAAGGCACATCACAGGAAGAGCACTTCACTGGTGTCTTGGCTTGGCAGTGTCTGCACCTCAGACGATAGTCATTCTTAAAAAAGGAAGATGTGTTCGGAGTTTTGCCGACCGGATACGGCAAAAGTTTAATCTATCAACTAGCTCTGCTTAACCTTCTTCGTTGCTCTGGTTGGTTGTAGCGCTATCCTATTGCGTGCAGAGGGAATCTGAAAGACAACCGTTTATCCCGCCCCTCGGATTGCGCCCTGCCAATGGTGTTCCCAGACCCAACATCTTGATGTGGGTCTGGCTTGTCAGGCTGGAGAGCAACCCATTCTTTCTCAAATGTTTGTAGAAGCAATCTGCATGCCTAGGTGCTTGATTTTATACACCTGTGGCCATGGAAGTGATTGGAACACCTGAATTCAATGATTTGGAGGGGTGTCCCAATACTTTTGGCAATATAGTGTATATGTCTGATTTCGAAGCAATTGATTACAACATTTTGGAAGAAACTGTTCAGCACCTTAAAACATCAACCTGCGCCCTTGACACTCTTCCCACGTCTTTCTCAAAAGTGTGTTTAACTGTTTAGAAACTGATCTCCTAGAAGTGGTAAACGCCTCAGTTATCTCTGGAACTTTTCCGAAGTTTTCCCTGAAAACTTTTGAGCAACTACAGACCAATCTCAAATCTTCCTTTCATAGGCAAGATCATTGAAAAAGTTGTTTTCAATCAACTGAACAAATTCTTAAGCTCGACTGAATACTTTGACCATTTTCAATCTGGTTTCCGACCGCATCACAGCACAGAGACAGCGCTTATAAAGATAAGAAGTTATATTCGCTTAAATACTGTTACAGGCATAATATCAGTGCTGGTACTACTCGACCTCAGTGATGCAATTTGACACTGTCGATCACAACACACTTCTTGATAGGCTGGATCAGGCTGGATAGGGGCTGGGTCGGGCTTTCTGGGATGGTCTTAAAATGGTTCAGGTCATACTTAGAAGGGAGAGGTTATTATGTGAGTATAGGTGACCATAAGTCTGAGTGGACTTCCATGACATGCAGAGTCCCTCAAGCTCAATTCTTGCACCGCTCTTGTTCAACCTGTATATGGTCCCACTTAGCCAAATAATGAGAAAGATTGAACCAAATTGATTACCACAGCAATGCAGATGACACTCAGATCTACTTAGCACTATCGCCCTAACAACTACAGCCCCATTGACACCCTGTGCCAATGCATTGATAAAAAAATTTACAATTTCTTCACTAAACAAAGACAAAACTGAAGTCATTGCGTTTGGAAACAAAGATGAAGTTCTTAAGGTGAACGCATGCCTTCACTCTAGGGGTCAAAAAACTAAAAATCAAGTCAGGAATCTTGGTGTGATTTTGGAGCCAGACCTTAGTGCCAATAGTCAAAGCAATAACTAAATCAGCATACTATCATCTCAAAAATATTGCAAGATGCTTTGTTTTCTTTTTTTATCACCAGCAGGGTGGACTATTGCAATGCACTCCTCACCAGCCTTCCCAAAAAGACCATAAGACAGCTGTAGCTCATACAGAACACTGCTGCCAGGATTCTGAGCAGAACCAAAAAATATGAACATATCACACCAGTCATCAGGTCTTTACACTAGCTTACGGTTACATTTAAGATTGATTTTGAAAGTACTGTTACTTGTTTATAAATCACTCAATAGCCTAGGACCTCAATACATTGCAGGTATGCTCACTGAATATATACCTAACAGAATATATACCTACCAAGGGTTCACTCAAGGCATGGTGAGTCTGCTTTTAGCTATTATGCCACCCGTAGCTAGAACCAGCTTCCAGAAGAGATCAGAACAGTAGCCACATTCAAATCCAGACTCAAAACGCATCTTTTTAGCTGTGCATTTACTGAATGAGCACTGTGCTATGTCCGACTGATTGCACTGTATTTTATTTTTGCATCCTCCTTTTTATTATAAATTATTACTGTTTTAATATATTTTCATATTTTTATATCACTTTTATTCTCAAGTTTTATTGTTATTTTTATTTATTTTGATTTTTGTAATTCCTTCTATGTAAAGCACTTTGAATTACCATCCACTGTGTATGAAATTTGCTATATAAATAAACTTTCCTGGCCTTGCCTGCCTTCCTTGATTTCCCCCCTTTGTTACAACCACAGTCTTCAAGGGTACATCAAAGACTGTGCAAAATGAGCTTTTGGATTGCAGTGTAAGTGAGCAGTGTAATAAAAGTAAGCTGTGCAAATAGTGAGTTATGTGATTTAAATAATTTCTTATTAAACTGAAATTGGAGTAAAAAGTTTTTGGAAAACCACATCTTGGCTTCAGTCTTTATTTGAATGGATTTTGGCTTGCTGCTGAATTGTTTTAACACACATAAGGAAATCAATTAGATTGATTGTAAGAATCAGTTTATTTTTCATTAATACTAATTAAAAATACGGCTCCTGGCCGTAAATTTAGGACAGATTCTGGGTCTTAGTGCTACTTTATGATCAACATTTTGTAAGATTTATATTCTAATTGCTGAACACATGCAGAGAGTTTTTGCAGAGGTGTAATGTCCTTATTCAGTGCTCTAATGTTGATTGACAGTCTTTAAGTACACAAGACATATGCATAGAATGCTATCTTAGTATTGCCTTAATAGTATTTATTGTTGAACATCGCCCTGTGGCCCTTTATAATTATTCATAAATTGGTTTATGTTTGTGTGTGTTTGTGTGATCAGCTTGCATGAGTAGCCTTTGTACAGTTCATAAGAGCGCATAATCAAAGCTTAGTGATAGGTGAGGCGAGGGGTTACCATGGAAATTCATGGAGGGGAATATATAGAGAGAAGGTGACAGAGTCAGAGAGGAAAGAATAGGAAAACTGCTCATTTCATAATTCACCTGCATACCTTCTATGAAACAAACAAACAAAAATCATGTTTTCTATACACTACAGATGCATGCCATGGAGACAATACCAGTATTTCTTAATTTCTTAGCTGCTGACAGAAAAATATGGACACTGATTTTACTAAATGTCCTGCATGTTTTGCATGGACATTTTTCACTCTGATTTGTGAGATTATTATTTTTAATAATTGTTATTCTTATTATTTAGAAGGATCCATTAAATATATTTAGGGAAAAATCTCAAAATAAAATGATGACTAACAGAAGATATATAGACTATGGATGTTCCACTCTGACAGACTCTGAGCAAGGGAGGATGAGCATAGTTTGTGTTGGGTGTGAGAGATAACCAAGAGAGAAATAAATCAGTTGAGTTATGGAATTATTTGTCACTGGTCATCATGGGTAATGTGAGTTTTGATCTTGAAACATCTGGACCACTGTGGAGTCCTATTTAGCTCAGATCTTCCAGAGAAGAACAAACAAGTATTTTTTTGTAAGTGTTTTCTTTCACTCTTTCACTCACTCACTCCTCCAGCCTCTGATCCCTTCGCTCCACCTCAGCCCGTCGACCTGTCGGCTCCCCGCCCCCTTCTTCTCCACCAGAGATCCTCTGCCCTGTGGCTGCACTGGCTCCCCCTTGGTCAGTCGTCACTTTACTTCCGCCACTGACTTACGAGCCGTCCACGCTCCGTCTCCACCCCTACAGCTACAGCGGGTTCCTCCTTCCCTTCGGGTACGCCTCAGTCCTCAGTCACACCAGCTCCGCCTCAGTCCTCGGGCACTCTGGCTGCGCCACAGCATCCCCTAGTTCTTCAGTGCCAGTGATGTCGCTCAGTACCATCGGCTCTCCGTCTGCGCCCTTGGATCCATCGGCTTCACCTCCATCGGTCGTCCCCTAGATGTTGACAGTACCGTCAACACCTTGGCTCCTCCTCGATCGAGAAGAGTCCAATGCTCTCCCAAGACTATGATCCCCAGATTAGACGACAGACCCTAAAAATACCTATGAGGAAGGGAACTATGCCCACTAGAGAAAACTAGAAATGGCTACAATAAAAGGCCGTGCTATAGTCTCCATGATCCAAAGCCCCCACTGTCCCTCCCTATACTATGTTTCTATGTTATGTCCCTATGTTACAGTGCGAGGCAGCACCTTCCTGGCGGGGAGTGTAGTCACAATTATGTTCAATTAGTTTCATTTTCATGGACTTTTAGTTTATTTTCAGTCACATGTCCCTTTGTTTAGTTTCCCGCCACTCTTTAGTTGTCATAGAGATTAATTTAATCTGCACAGGTGTTAATCATCATTACCCTCATTTGCTTTGTATTTAGTTGCAATCTTTTCAGTTTTCTTTTCAGTTAGAGGTTGTGTTTTGTTTGCCTGCCTGTTTGGATCGCCTTTTAAGTGGATTATTAAAGACTTTTGAAACTTGATCATCTTCCTGGTCCTCCTTCAACCTTGTGTGACACACCCTTTTGGAACCTTTATTTTTTAAGAGTGTTCTTCAGAACCAGATACACAATGTTTGTATTGTGAGTTCATTTCTTTGAATAGAGAGGTCTGCTCTTGCCTGAGGGTAAATCAGTATGGATGAATCCAGTCTCACCACTTGCGTCATTTGAGAAAGAGGAAGGCAAAAATTAAGAAATGGCCAACCTTTTACCAAGAACTGTATACATGTGATTGTATTTAGGCTTCATAAAAATTCTGTTCATTTGTAAAGATTATCATGATGAACAAAACATGTAAAG
This sequence comes from Coreius guichenoti, assembly GCA_039654105.1. Classification (NCBI taxonomy): domain Eukaryota; kingdom Metazoa; phylum Chordata; class Actinopteri; order Cypriniformes; family Gobionidae; genus Coreius; species Coreius guichenoti. Next base: position 13,851,506 of record CM077169.1, read on the forward strand.
CGTTTTGTTGATCACAGAGCTTTTTTTCTGCAATAATCTAAAAGCCAATGGAAAAATCTTATTGGGTTTCTGTTGAGGGAACCAGTGTAATGCCGAGTTCCCTGATACAAAAATATGTCATCACTGCCCTTCAACAGACATTGGAACCAATCAGAACAAGTATTCCAGAGAGCTGTGTAATGACTAATAAATGTATGCACTTTCGAAATAAAACAATTACATTTATAAAAATAATGCAAATAAAATAATTTTCACCACTGCTGTCAAACATCTGGACACAAGCAATGTCCTTTTAATGTCTTTTATATGTGCTACTCAATTGCAAAGCCTTTTCAAGATCTACACAACTGTTTATTGGTATCCACAGATCTGTGTTGGCAATGAAGTGAGAGTGAAACCGGTTTAGAGAGGTAAGAATGACACAAATGTAACACTTTGGGACATAAGTGAAACTATTTCCTGATTCACTTTTTTACAGTTAGCTTTTCATGGCTGGAAATGTTCAAACATGTTCATGAAACTCATGTATAGGGACTGTGGAGTCCTATTTAGCTCAGATCTTCCAGAGAAGAACAAACAAGTATTTTTTGTAAGTGTTTTCTTTCACTCTTTCACTCACTCACTCCTCCAGCCTCTGATCCCTTCGCTCCACCTCAGCCCGTCGACCTGTCGGCTCCCCGCCCCCTTCTTCTCCACCAGAGACCCTCTGCCCTGTGGCTGCACTGGCTCCCCCTTGGTCAGTCGTCACTTTACTTCCGCCACTGACTTACGAGCCGTCCACGCTCCGTCTCCACCCCTACAGCTACAGCGGGTTCCTCCTTCCCTTCGGGTACGCCTCAGTCCTCAGTCACACCAGCTCCGCCTCAGTCCTCGGGCACTCTGGCTGCGCCACAGCATCCCCTAGTTCTTCAGTGCCAGTGATGTCGCTCAGTACCATCGGCTCTCCGTCTGCGCCCTTGGATCCATCGGCTTCACCTCCATCGGTCGTCCCCTAGATGTTGACACTCCCGTCAACACCTTGGCTCCTCCTCGATCGAGAAGAGTCCAATGCTCTCCCAAGACTATGATCCCCAGATTAGACTAGGCTAGGACCTGGGACGACAGACCCTAAAAATACCTATGAGGAAGGGAACTATGCCCACTAGAGAAAACTAGAAATGGCTACAATAAAAGGCCATGCTATAGTCTCCATGATCCAAAGCCCCCACTGTCCCTCCCTATACTATGTTTCTATGTTATGTCCCTATGTTACAGCGCGAGGCAGCACCTTCCTGGCGGGGAGTGTAGTCACAATTATGTTCAATTAGTTTCATTTTCATGGACTTTTAGTTTATTTTCAGTCACATGTGTCCCTTTGTTTAGTTTCCCGCCACTCTTTAGTTGTCATAGAGATTAATTTAATCTGCACAGGTGTTAATCATCATTACCCTCATTTGCTTTGTATTTAGTTGCAATCTTTTCAGTTTTCTTTTCAGTTAGAGGTTGTGTTTTGTTTGCCTGCCTGTTTGGATCGCCTTTTAAGTGGATTATTAAAGACTTTTGAAAATTGATCATCTTCCTGGTCCTCCAACCTTGTGTGACACACCCTTTTGGAACCTTTATTTTTTAAGAGTGTTCTTCAGAACCAGATACACAATGTTTGTATTGTGAGTTCATTTCTTTGAATAGAGAGGTCTGCTCTTGCCTGAGGGTAAATCAGTATGGATGAATCCAGTCTCACCACTTGCGTCATTTGAGAAAGAGGAAGGCAAAAATTAAGAAATGGCCAACCTTTTACCAAGAACTGTATACATGTGATTGTATTTAGGCTTCATAAAAATTCTGTTCATTTGTAAAGATTATCATGATGAACAAAACATGTAAAGCGTTTTGTTGATCACAGAGCTTTTTTTCTGCAATAATCTAAAAGCCAATGGAAAAATCTTATTGGGTTTCTGTTGAGGGAACCAGTGTAATGCCGAGTTCCCTGATACAAAAATATGTCATCACTGCCCTTCAACAGACATTGGAACCAATCAGAACAAGTATTCCAGAGAGCTGTGTAATGACTAATAAATGTATGCACTTTCGAAATAAAACAATTACATTTATAAAAATAATGCAAATAAAATAATTCTCACCACTGCTGTCAAACATCTGGACACAAGCAATGTCCTTTTAATGTCTTTTATATGTGCTACTCAATTGCAAAGCCTTTTCAAGATCTACACAACTGTTTATTGGTATCCACAGATCTGTGTTGGCAATGAAGTGAGAGTGAAACCGGTTTAGAGAGGTAAGAATGACACAAATGTAACACTTTGGGACATAAGTGAAACTATTTCCTGATTCACTTTTTTACAGTTAGCTTTTCATGGCTGGAAATGTTCAAACATGTTCATGAAACTCATGTATAGGGACATGTTGTCTTTCACACATTTGCTTGGCATGTGACTAGGGAAAGGCCTCATGCATAACCAACCATGACAAGATCCCTCACTATACAATTAGAAATTTGTAGTTCTGCAAAGAATGCGTGTACAATGAGTAATATTAATATGTTGTAATATGGTGGTGCATTGACGTCCTTAGGATATTTGACTGGTTTAGAATGATTCATTAGTCATCTATGTCTATAAACCCACAAACTGAACTTGCCGTCAGATGATAGAGTAGAACTAAGATACATTTTACTACTACTTACCAACTTCCATCAGTGACTACACAAGTACGTTTTATGTAAGCAAAATAAGCATTCGCAAAAATTGCACAAAATCTATATAGTAAAGCAAGGTGACATTATTCTCCTCAATCATAGAAGATCATTGAAGGAAACAAATTACTAGAGCATTTCTACCTGCCCCTGGTCACCATTCATTTTCAGTGTATGAAACAGAGAAGTGGAGCAGAAGCCTTAGCAAAATGCTCTAATTTAAATGCTCATGAAGTAGCCGCCCACTTAAACCCCATTTATTTTCTGTGTCTGCAGTTCGGATGATTCTAAACCACTGCATTGTGATGGGAAGGCTGTTAGGTTAGATAAAATGATAGAAGGTAGTATTTAAGTTCTAACAGAAAGACTCAGACAGAGCGCAAGTACTGAAAAAATTTAAATTTTCTTGGCCATGACTCCTGCACATGGCTTGATAAAACTCTGCCGACAGAACTCCATCCATCAAAACCCGCTGAGAGAACACGCCAAAAGAAAATAAACTAGACTGACAAGTAAAATAAATACTCGAAATACACAGAATAAATAAAGATTGATAAATAAGCCTCGGCGTACAATACCCTTGTAGAAGGATACTCTTTTTCTTGATAACAATGCTTTACTAGTCAATTACCCTGCAATTGTTTATGCAAACCCTTGCAAGAGGATAACGATGTGAACAATACCTTGGTGAAAAGATAAAGCTTAATGCAAGAGAGCCCTGCAAAAGGGAAAGGGGACGCAAAGAGCACAAGTGAAATGCTTATGACCAGGGCTGTAATTATTTAAAATTAATAATAATAATAATAATAATAGCATAACGCTGGTGCTACGGAGGTTGGGGAAAAAATAGCACAAGTATAAAACAATAAGCTACTGTTTGTAACCCTGGTTCTCTTTGCCCTTCTCATAGGTGGATCTCAAGCACAAGATGAAAGAAGAAAACCGTTACCATTTCTGAAAACAACCAAGTAGAGCAGTTCATCACTTCAACAGGCAACCGACAAAGAACATTACATTTTTTCTCAATCGATTTGACATATTTCTCCAAACTCAGGACACTGTTCTTAAAACAGTTAACACAGTAAACTGAACACTTGGTAATTGTCCTAAACAGGTTGTAAATTTTCCTTAATTTCATGCAAATTACAAATCACATTCTCCATTTTCTCAAAACACTGTGCACAAAATTCTCAAATGTTTTCACAGTAGTTCATACAGCCAACCAAAACTTTCATATATCTGGAAAAAACAATTGCTGCTCTTTTTATTACAAATGCAAAAATTATAAATAATAAAAAATATTAAAAAAATTATAAATTATAATTATATCATTGCAAAAACTATAAAAGGGGAAAAGAAACCAACAAAAAAAAAGAAGAATTTGAAAAGTGGAAGAGATAGAAAGAGATCAGGGGAAAGGAATATATGGTATAGGAAGAGGAGAAGATGGAGCAAGAAGAGTTGAGGATTTAGGAGAAGAAAGAAGAGCTTTAGGAAGAGGAGTAGAGGGAGAAGAGATGGTAGAGTGGAAGGCAATGGTATTAGTGGAAAGCGCAAGAGATGTAAGAGTATTTGTCTATCTACAGCTGAATTTGTTATCAAATCAACAGAACACACTTGTAGTTTTGATGGTACTATTTATGATAAATGCATTAATAGAATAAAATGCAGTGCTTAATTATGCAGTGAATACTGAAATGTTTTGCCAACTTAAGAGTATTTTTAGTTTGCTGTGTTAATTGTTTTGAAAGCAACTACATTCATTTGGAGAAATGTGTCAAATCGATTGAGAAAAGTTGTAATGTTCCACAGGGCACAGAAAATCTAAATTTTAACAAGAAATGTTTTCAGACAAACATTTCCTTTATGTGGCAAAATGGCAGACTGCAGGAACATAACACCTCTTGCTTAACATTAAAGGGTTAGTTCACCCAAAAATGAAAATTAGCCCATGATTTACTCACCCTCAAGTCATCCTAGGTGTATATGATATTCTTCTTTCAGACGAATACAATCAGAGTTCTATTAAAAATGTCCTGGCTCTTCCAAGCTTTATAATGGCAGTGAATTGTTGCTTAGTTTTTGAAGTCCATAAAAGTGCATCTATCCATCATATAACTGCTCCGGGGGGTTAATAAAGGCCTTCTGAAGCGAAGCGATGCGTTTGTGTAAGAAAAATATCCATATTTAAAACTTTCTAAAGTAAGACCAGATCGCCTTCCGTATTCAACTTACGGAAAAAGTGTAGTGCCTCTCGCAGTTCAAAATGCTTACGCTACGTCTGACAACATTGCACACCAGTTACATTTTTTTCCCGGAATCTGGCGGAAATTTTTTTTAACAAAAAAACAAAGATATACAATTAAATATCGATTGTGATGACTGTTTGCAATTGTATATCAACATGGTTTACAGCCCATCTATGTTTGAACCTCTCCATATCATTGACCAGCTTGTGATATGTGAACTCAATTCTAATACGGGATTTTAATAGTCCTTTTAAAATGGACACAATATCAGCTGACCCAACACCATTCAAACAATATTTTCTTGATAGCCATATAGCCAGTTTAGCTTTTCCAAAAATAAAATTAACTAGAACATGCACTTCCCTCCTACTTCTACTATATTTTGGTCCATAAATAAAAAATTCTGGTGTAAAAATTTCTCCTAATTTATGAGACCACTCTTCTAAAATACAAAACACTGGTTGAAGCCTTTTACGCTTTAAAAACAAATGAAAAACTGTCTCCTGTTCCCCACAAAAAGGACAGCCCTCCCCAACCTGTGGATCAAGGTGTGCTCTGTGTCTGTTCGTAGCTATAATCCTGTGTACAATTCTCCACTGCAGGTCTCCAGACCTCTTCTCAATAGGTGGTTTGTACAGGGACCTCCAGCTGCCTTTAGGCGAGGCACCTGGCTCAAACAGCTCCTGCCATTTGGACTCACTGACAGTCTCTAGTGCTTTAAGATGCCATGATTTCACACACATAATGTAGATGTCCTTCTTATCAGCATTGTCAAAACACTTTGGCTGAAGAGTCTTGAAAGACAGCAAGCAACCTTTTTTCTCTTGCCATATTCCATACTCTGGTGAAAAAAGCAGCTGTGGAAAATGACATTTATCAGTCTCTTTATCAAAACTTTCCATTGCCAGTCTGTAATCCTGAGGCAAAATCTCAATTATCTGAGTCAACACATTTTTTACCAGTCTGATAGATTTAATTCTCAATTTTAAAGCTAAATTCTCAGGGTTAATCCATTCTTTGTTGACTCGTAAATGTCCAATCTTTGTGATGTTTACTGCCCACATGGCTTTTCTAAGGGTGTCCGATTTAAGAACATCCACATCCAGAGCAAAATTAAAGAAAAGTGGCTCTTCATTCAGCCACAAATTCTTAGTGTCACTTTCATCCCATGAGAACTTGAAAAGTGTCCATGATTTGAAGAGTGATCTGTAAAAAAGACTCAGTCCAGACAAATCCAGTTTGTTAAGATCCATCAGGAACAGGTGACGGTCTAGTCCCATGTTTCCTACTCTTCTCAGGAGGGCACATGCTACTTCAACCCAGCTCACAGAGTAGTCTCTGTGCTGTCTGGATCCTAAAAGCCTTTAGTTTCGATTTGATGTCAATCAGCCCCTGGCCTCCTTCTTGTCTAGGTAAGTATAGCACAGCAGCCTTCAGCCAATGCTGTCCCGACCAGAAGAAATCTACTAGCCGCTGCTGTATTTCTCTCACCAGCTTTTCAGGAGGTTCTAGAATCATCATTCTGTGCCATAATGAAGAAGAAACCAAATTGTTAAATACCAGAACCCTCCCCCTATAGGACAGCTGGGGTAGCAACCAGTTCCAGCGAGACAACCGTGCACATACTTTCTCCACAAGGCCCTCACAGTTTTTTTCCCTATACTCTTCTTTCCCTATAAAAACTTTAAATATTTAAAACCTGTTATCCCCCATTGTAACCCACCAGGAAGTATTGGACCTTTAGAAACCCTTCCACACCATAAAGCATCACTTTTACCCCAGTTGACCACAGCTGATGAGGCTTTACCATAACACTCTAAAGCCTCTTTAAGTACCTGAATATCACTTTGCTCTCTGATTATAATTGTGATATCAGCATATGCAGATAATTTAATAGAGCAATTCATGGTATTAACCTGTAAACCCATTAGTTCCCTTTCTCAATTTACATAGCAACGGTTCGATTACAATACTATATAATTGTCCTGAAATTGGGCAACCTTGTCTGATACCTCTTCTTACATTTATAGGGATACTTAACCCACCACCCATTTTAATCATACAAGTTGTTTTAGTATATAGAAGTTTGATCATAGAAATAAATGATTTGCCAAAACCAAAAGCATTAAGGGTGTCAAACAGAAAAACATGATCAACTCTATCGAAAGCCTTTTCTTGATCTAAAGATAAAAGGCCCATATTAACAACATTGCAAAGGGCAAAATCAAAAACATCCCTAATTAAATAAAGATTATCTGTAATTAACCGATTTTTAACACAATATGACTGATCTTTATGTACAATTTCATGCAGGACAAAATGTAATCTATTTGCTAAAACCTTCGAAAAAATGTTATAATCTGTACACAAAATTGCAACAGGTCTCCAATTATTTAGGAGTGTTAAATCACCCTTTTTCGGGAGCAATGACAGAACAGCACGTTGACAGCTAGTTGGGAGAATTCCTTCATGGCAACATTTCTGAAACACTTTAAAATAGTCATGACCTATAATTGGCCAAAAAGTCTTGTAAAACTCAGCTGGTAATCCATCCATTCCAGGACTACGGCCTGAAGACAGACCCATCACAGCTAAAGAGACTTCCTCAAAAGAGATATCAGTCTCTAAAGACATTTTTTGTTCTTCAGATAAAACAGGTAAATCTCTTAACAGTTCACTCCTACCATGTTTATCTGTGCTTTCAGCAGTGTACAATTTAGAATAAAAATCAACAGCGATTCTTCGCATTTCCAGTGGGTCTGATGTAACATGTCCATTGTTGTCTTTCAGTGAAAGCATTTGTTTCTGCTGACCCACTTTACGCTCTAGGTTAAAAAAGTAAGAGGTGGGAGCATCCATGTCCTTCAAGGTCAAATAGCAGCTTCTTATAAGAGCCCATTTAACTTTTTCATCCAGTATTGAACTTGGATGATTTTTCTTTTCAGTCCAAAAGTCTTTTAAATTAACATCATCATTAACAGACATATTCATTTCAATATCAGCAATTTCTGTTTCCAGCCGTTTTAAAGTATTTTTCAACCATACAGAGGAGTAAGCAGTATATTTTTGAGAGAAGTCTCTTATGTGCGCTTTGCCAACTTCCCACCAATGAATAATGTTTTCAAAATGACTCTGTTCTATTTGCCATGCCTCCCCAAAACATTCAAAATCTTCACAAAAAGACTTATCCTCTAAAAGTTTAGTATTCAAATGCCAATAGTAGCTCTTATGTACACTTTTAGACAAGGTAAACCCAACTGTAACAAGCTTGTGATCAGAAAGAATATTAGGGATAATTTCTGTATTAACAGCTCTATTTTTCAGGTTACAAGATATATAAAAACGGTCTAAACGTGCAGCAGGAATCCTCTCATTATTCACTTTCACCCATGTATATTGTTTTGTAGAAGGGTTATGCTCTCTCCATACATCTGAGAGATTGAGCTTTTTTAAAACACCAGCTAAACAGGAGGCTGACTGTGCATGAGGTTCTTCCCCATTTCTGTCTAGAATAAAATCAAGAGTACAGTTCCAGTCCCCTCCTACAACAATAAAAACATCTTCACTTTCTTCTTTGATTGTGTTTTCTAACTTAGCAAAGAATAACTTTCTTTCCACTCCGACATTAGGAACATAAATATTTACAAACAGAAAATTGAAATGACTGATTTCAGCCTGAACAATTAAAAACCTTTTGATAAAATGTTGACATTAAACATAGGAGAAAAAAAGAACAGCAACCCCAGCACTTAAATTAGTACCATGACTGAGAGCATACTCTCCCTTCCACCACAGACCCCAGTTAAAGGGTTAGTCGACCCAAAAATGAAAATAATGTAATTTATTACTCACCCTCATGCCGTTCCATCTCACTACAGTGGTTCTACAATAATTTTATGAAGCGACGAGAATAGTTTTTGAGCGCAAAAAAAAAACTAAATAATGACTTATATAGTGATGGCCGATTTCAAAACACTGCTTCATGAAGCTTCGGAGCCTTATGAATCAGCGTATAAACGCTCCGAAGCTTCATGAAGCAGTGTTTTGAAATCGGCCATCACTATATAAGTCGTTATTTAGTTTTTTTTTGCGCACAAAAACTATTCTCGTCGCTTCATAAAATTATTGTAGAACCACTGTAGTGAGATGGACTTTTTAACGACGTCTTTAGTACCTTTTATGGGTCTTGAGAGAGGAAATGTCATTGCTGTCAATGGAGGCCTTTCTGAGCCATCGGATTTCAACAAAAATATCTTAATTTGTGTTCCAAAGATAAACTGAGGTCTTACGGGTCTGGAACGGCATGAGGGTGAGTAATAAATGACATTATTTTCATTTTTGGGTGAACTAACCCTTTAACTTCATTACTGCAAGTACTGTGAGTTTCTTGCAAAAAAGTAACACTGTCTAAAATGCATGTGCACAGTTAAGTTAAATGACAAAGTTTACTTAAGTGCTTTTGCACAGAATGTACGAGGCAAAATAACCACAGTATTAACAAAAACAATGATATAAGAGTGTACAGTTTATCTGTCAATCAGATGCGCGAGGAAGTTGCGTTCGTTACTATAGCAACAGTATCGGTCATAAATCTGTACTCTAGGCGCATTTTCTTTCAGAATTATCATTGGATTATAGAAAGAAAAAAAAAACAGCATTTTATTTAAAATGAAAATAAGACCCTCACATCTGCATCTGTTATCGTAGACCAAGCAGCGCTCAAAACCTACCGTTGTGGACAACATAACCGTTACACGATTTAAATTAAGTTTTTGGGTGCAACATGTAGTAAACTTGTCCACGATGCAGGATCACAGAAGGAAACAATGACAATAAACACCATTAACCTAAGTGAATGAAAGGTAGGACAATGCCTTGGAATTGAGGAATCGATTCTTTTTGGAATCGATTCCCAGCCCTACTTCTGAGGTAAACCTAAAATCAAAATGCTTTTAATTTCAGTGCGGCAGAGATTGAAATTTTGATAAGCTCCGTTGAAACGTTAAAGCCTGTTTTATAAATTGCCTTTTGAAAAAAAAAAAAAAAAAAAGAACCTAAGGCGTTAGTCACTTGAAGATGACCAGTAATGCTCCATGACGGCTTGTTGGCCTCTGTAATGTTGGTCGCAATTCGTCAACTAACTGCAAAATCATGTGTCGTGGGAGTCTGTAATTGTCGTGGGAGTATTTTATCATAAAAGCGCTGCACATCCTCTGGGTCCTCCAAAAGTCTCTCCACCATCAAACGTCGCTGCTCTTCGTCTTGCATAATCAATAAATGTAACGCCAATCTCGAAAAAGGCTTTTTGTACTGTGATTTTTACCATTGGATTTCAAAAAGGTTTGAAGTTAGGACATCAGTGGGGTTGTCCTAAAGTTAAGACAGCTTTCAGGATTTTTTGTCGAGTTAGGATGCTTCTGTAATACCCGTTTCCTATCCGTAGTTAAGATAAGATTATTCACTTAAAGCCCAGAAACACACCAAACCGACGGTTGGCCGTCGGGCAGTTTTTGTACGTCGGCCAACTAAGTTTTCTCAGTGTGTTCTGCACCGTCGGCTGAAGTTGTTCCTCGCCTGCCTTTTTTTGGCCGATTCGACATGTTGAATCGGCGTCGGAGCTTGTCGGTCAGTCGGGCCATCTGATCATTCTGATTGGCTGTTCAGCTACTGCCACCTGCTGGTACGGAAAGGTATTTCCTCTTACGCAGGCGCAGAACGGACGTGTTACTTGGCCGTCGGGTGTCGAGCGTCAGCTTGGTGTGTCAGGGCAACTTTGGACCCAGACGCTGCCGACGTGAGCCGACCCCGCAGTCTGCTTTCGTCGCCACTAGTTCATCGGCGTCGGCTTGGTGTGTTCCGGGCTTAAGAAATGTCATTCTGTAATAGCTTTTGTCCTAAATGAGGTCCTAACTGAAATTGCCATGGTTACCGAACAGATAAGATAGGATTCTAAAGTTAAGATGTTTCTGTAATACGCCCCCAGGATCCCATGAATTAAGGACAAAACTTTTTTCTCTTTAAATATGTTTTATGAACTTTTTAATAGTTGTAATGAATTTTAATTGAAGTAAATGGTTAATTCAACGAGAGCGTCATAAAAGATAGATATCAGTGTCTTACATAAATTAGGTGTTAAAGGGTTAGTTCACCCAAAAATGAAAATTAGCCCATGATTTACTCACCCTCAAGTCACCCTAGGTGTATTAGTCGACTGCATATATATATATATATATATATATAAACACCTAACCCTAAAAAAATTCTAACAAAAGGTTTCTCAGCTGTTTTTTGTAGTATTAGGTGTCCTTAATAACATACTAAAAGTTTACCAAAGTTTGACCACTAGAAAGGTGTAATTTTCAAGATGGCGTCCAAGATGGGCAGGAAGCACTTAAAATATCCTAACTCCATTATTTGACCTAGCCAAGTAATCTTGGTGTCTAACCCCATGTTTTCTGGGTCTATGAATCCACTGGACTTGTCTAAATGACACTGACATGATTACATACTTAAGGAATACATGATTTTGTGAGATTACTGTAAGGTTTTATCTTTCTTTGGGGTGAACCAGAGATGTAAACGATGTAACTCCTACTCAGTACGTGTTTTTGGACACGTAAAAATTTATTTTGCCCAAGACCGAACCATTGATCCTGCTTTGCTGTTCCAATGGTTCCTGACCATGTCGAAAACTGAACAGTTTTCACTGGAAGATGTAATGAGCTATGAGCTCTGCTCATTTCCTGCAGCCCTGTTCGAAGGCAAGGAAATCTTCCGTAAAGCCAACAAGCCCCAACTAGCGCAGGCAGTCACTGAGTTCTCAAGCAAGAAATCTAACAAAACTGTCCTGGATTCCATCCCACCAACTGAGCATTATGTCCTTGACGGTTGCTCCCTGGTTCACCGCTTGGCATGGAAAAAGGGTGACAGGAGAGGATACAGACTTAATCATTCTTCTCCTCTACTGTGCTGGGACGAACAATAGAGGCTTCTATTTTCATTCAGAGTCCAAAGCTACTAAAGTGTACAACATCAGTGAGATGAAACAAGTCCTGGGTAGTGACTTGTGTTCCCAGTTGCTGTTTATTCACGCCTTCACAGGATGTGATACAACTTCACGCATTTTTAGTGTTGGCAAACAGACAGCATTCCAGAAACTTGTGAATGGTGAATTAACCATCCAGTCCTGTGCAAATGTGTTTCTGCTCCCACATCAAGCAAGGAATGTCATAGAGGACCATGGGACCAAGGTGATGGCAGTGTTGTTTGGCGGAAAGAGTACTGATTCACTTGCCTCTTTGCGCTACAACCTTTTTAGCAAGAAAATCGTTACCACCAAATTATTTGTTACCCCAGAACGTCTGCCTCCAACTGAGTCCTAAACCAAATACCACTGCCAAAGAGTTTACATCCAGATCATGGTGTGGATTGGAAAGGAAGGTGACATGAACACAGTGGATTGGGGATGGAAACTGGTGGACAACCGGTTCCTGCCAGTTATGACCAGTAAGACTGCTGCCCCAGAAAGCCTCCTGCAGATGATCCACTGTAATTGCACAACTGCCTGCCAAACACAAAGGTGCAGTTGCAGGGCATATGGACTACCATGCATGCCTGCTTGTGGACCATGTCAAGTTGGGAATTGTGAGAATCACTATAATCAACCTCTATGGGAGGAAGAGTGTGACGACTAATAGTAAATCTAGTGAAGGTCACAGTTCAAAAAAGTATAAAAAAATAAACCAGAATAAGAGGAAACAACTGAAGAAAATAGAAAAAATATGTATAAATAAGAAAAGTATTAAAAAAATATAAAAAACAAAAGGAAAAAAATCAAAACGCATTATAAAAAATATATAAAAAAATAAAACACAAAAAAATTAAAGGGGTTAGCGGTACTGAGCCTTCACGTGGCAGCCCTGTTTTGACTAATTTTACAGTACCACACAGTTCTAATGAATTTATTCTTTACTGGAATCAAAACAATGGTTATGAACCACAGAAACCACCAACACTAGGCAAAACGATATGAGAAAGGAGAAATATGCAATTACTTAAGGGAAATTGTACTTATTTTTCACATACAGTGGGGAGAACAAGTATTTGATACACTGCCAAATTTTGCAGGTTTGCCCACTTACAAAGCATGTAGAAGTCTGTAATTTTTATCATAGGTACTCTTCAACTGTGAGTGACGGAATCTAAAACAAAAATCCAGAAAATCACATTGTAGGATTTTTAAGTAATTAATTTGCATTTTATTGCATGACATAAGTATTTGGTACATCAGAAAAGCAGAACTTAATATTCGGTACAGAAACCTTTGTTTGCAATTACAGAGATCATACGTTTCCTGTAGTTCTTGACCAGGTTTGCACACACTGCAGCAGGGATTTTGGCCCACTCCTCCATACAGACCTTCTCCAGATCCTTCAGGTTTCGGGGCTGTCGCTGGGCAATACGGACTTTCAGCTCCCTCCAAAGATTTTCTATTGGGTTCAGGTCTGGAGACTGGCTAGGCCACTCCAGGACCTTGAGATGCTTCTTATGGAGCCACTCCTCAGTTGACCTGGCTGTGTGTTTCGGGTCGTTGTCATGCTGGAAGACCCAGCCACGACCCATCTTCAATGCTCTTACTGAGGGAAGGAAGTTGTTGGCCAAGATCTCGCGATACATGGCCCCATTCATCCTCCCCTCAATACGGTGCAGTCGTCCTGTCCCCTTTGCAGAAAAGCATCCCCAAAGAATGATGTTTCCACCTCCATGCTTCACGGTTGGGATGATGTTCTTGTAGTTGTACTCATCCTTCTTCTTCCTCCAAACACGGTGAGTGGAGTTTAGTCCAAAAAGCTCTATTTTTGTCTCATCAGACCACATGACCTTCTCCCATTCCTCCTCTGGATCATCCAGATGGTCATTGGCAAACTTCAGACGGGCCTGGACATGCGCTGGGCAGGAGGACCTTGCGTGCGCTGCAGGATTTTAATCCATGACGGTGTAGTGTGTTACTAATGGTTTTCTTTGAGACTGTGGTCCCAGCTCTCTTCAGGTCATTGACCAGGTCCTGCTGTGTAGTTCTAGGCTGATCCCTCACCTTCCTCATGATCGTTGATGCCCCACAAGGTGAGATCTTGGATGGTGCCCCAGACCGAGGGAGATTGACCGTCATCTTGAACTTCTTTTTTTACAGACCTCTACATGCTTTGTAAGTAGGAAAACCTGCAAAATCGGCAGTGTATCAAATACTTGTTCTCCCCACTGTAAATATGCTTGTAACCAATTGCTTTAATATATAATTGTACTTGTAATCACTTATCTATCATGCAAATATGCTAATTAGAATATTACATGGCCAAAACATGTATCAGGCACCAGTATTCCTGGTATAGGAGGAATACAAAGGAGTAATGGTCATTTTAAGGACCTGACGGCCAGCATTTTGAAAATGGGGCCTTTCTTGGAGTTAAACTTTGGTAAACTTTTAGTATGTTTTTAAGTACATCTGATACTACTGTAAACCACTGAGAAACCTTTTGTTAGAATTTTTTTGGGGTCAAGCCATATTTGCAGCTGACTATATATGACATTCTTCTTTCAGACGAATACAATCGGAGTTATATTAAAAAAATGTCCTGGCTCTTCCAAGCTTTATAATGGCAGTGAATGGTAGCTTCTGTGTGTGTCTGTTTTTGAAGTCCATAAAAGTGCCTCTGTCCATCATAAAAGAAATCCATACGGCTCCAGGAGGGTTAATAAAGGCCTTCTTAAGTGAATCGATGCATTTGTGTGAGAAAAATATCCATATTTAAAACGTTATTAAGTAAAATAACTAGCTTCTGGCAGACAGCGAAAGAATAACAACTGAACTGATGCATGCGCAGAGGATAGAGCAAAACCTCTGCGCATGCGTCAGTTCAGTTGTTATTCTTTCGCTGAAGAGAGAAAGAGAAGAGAGAAAGTCATACAGGTTTGAAATGACATGAGGGTGAGTAAATGATGACAGAATTTAACAGCAGTAAAATTACTTTATGGCATCCTAGCTCAAAATCAGTGCTTTGTCAAGTGCATTTGTATGTGACAAAAGTGCAATATTAAGTTTGTTAACTGCATTTGCAGTAAATAAAATAATATCTATCATTATTTGTCCCTGTCCTAGTCCTATTTACTCATTTATTTTTAATTTAAGGCCCTAACCCCAGTAAAAACATTCACGGGGGAACTCGTGGGCCGCATGGGCTGGATATGTCCAGGGCCGAATTTTAGCCCCAGTCCAGCCCTGGAGATAACTGAAGGAGCATGAAGACAAAAGCTAACGATTACTATGTCTGTTTGTGCTCCACCAGACATATTGGGTAATTTCTCAAGAATAAAGCATGTAAAAGTGCAATGCAAACATAAAAAACACAATAAAAGTGACAGCCTTTTTCACCGCACAGAACACTACAGATAACGTCAAATCACAAAAGGAAGTTATTTCAAACACTGAACGCCAAGAAGTAAGTTTGAGCAAAAACATGTCATTAAATATTCTCTTCTGCTGGACAACAGGCCCATAAGCACTTCCATATTAGCTTGAAGAGATGTTAGGGTCGTGTTACTTTCAAATGCACGTTATAAGTGACAAACTCACAGCACTTGCAAAGATGTACCGATCAGTGCGCTCTGATGTCAGTGTACTTCAAGAACACGCTGAGCATATGCAGCCCCAGATAACTTTACACACCAAGCTATCTGCGACTGCACTGTACAGCCCTGCTTAGGCTATGGCATAAAATTTACATTGATATATGTGATAAAGAGCAAAAAAGTAAAATGGAAAATGAGTAAAATTTGACACCCATTCAACATAAAAACTGCGTAAAACAATGAATACGTATCACTGAGATTAAATGGCTGTTCCCGGAGAGTCCTCAATAAAGAAGGTGATACCGGAGACAGATTCGAAGATGAAAGAAGACATCCACAAAGAGAGGACCTGGATGAAATTTGAAACGAGACAAGATTTTGCTCTCCATTAGCAATAAATCACGTCTGATGATTAAAAGCGAGTAAAGTCCCCATGAAATCAAAATTTAAGTTTTTTGGCTTTTAGTATAAATGTGTTAGCCTTACTGTTATCTATAAGGTAGTGTGCTCCAAAATAATGACAAAATTCCCATTTAAAAGATATAAGCATTCAAAACTTACAGTCTCTCACTTCCGCCAATATGGATCAATGATTTTGATGACAATGATTTGATGGCACATAGTGCACTAGGGGAGAGAGAACGTTTCAGACAGTGTAAATATGCTTTCCATTTGGGCGAATGAAGTCTGGTTTCATGTTAGTGTCATGCGAACTGCCGCAACAGGCACACAGTCTGTTCCTGTCCAGAGACACAATAGCACAGAGGGCTGTACAGAGTTGGTGCATACTAAAAAGCGTATTGGACCAATTTGAATTCTGCACAGAATGCTATATTTTAAAGCAATATGGAGGAGATTAGGTAAAAAAACTGTTAGAGATTAAGATGAAACTGCGGCTTTACTGAGCTCAACGGGCTCTAGCTGAGCTGTGATATAAACGAAACGCTATTGGCTATTTAAAAAAGGGGGAGGAGCTTTTCGATATGTCCTGCCCTGTCTTCCTGTTTCAGTGGAAATTACATCAACACATCAACACATTGAATAATGCTGCGCTGACATGGACTTAAGAGGACCACTGTAGCATTTTACATTTTTCATTGTTAAAATTATTAACATTTTTACACTGAAGTAGGACAATCAAACCAGTAACATTTCCTGTGTTCATTACATAATCACAATAATATAGCGTGCATTGTGAAAGGGACATAGTTTACGCAATTGTTCGCAGATGCTTAATTTGAAATAAAAATATGTAGTTAATTTATTGAAGTACGATAAAGTCAAGCTAAAATTTAAGCTATTTTCCAGACTGTGAAGAGAAACTCAGTGTCATCAATTGCGAACGTAAAAGAGAAAATATATACTCCAAGTGTGTCGAGCAGTGATTGGCAAGACCTAATAGTTATGAATGAATGACGTGGCATTAGAGTCTTCCTGGTAGAACCTACGCTAAAGCTATGATTTCTGTGATTAAACAAAAAGTTTTCATTACATATTACAATAACTAATATTATTAGAAGAGAGATCAATGTTAAACGTCCATTCCCTTTCTGTGTTTTTGAGATTATGACAACTGTCACAACAGGTGTTGAAAACCCAGTGTTGTGAGGTATATTATGATTGTGAGTTGTGGCACAGGCATAATCATATCTCTATAGCAGGAACTTGGCTCCTGACACCCTTTTTCGGTATTCAGAACAGGCCTGTGAACCGTAACTCTTGAAATTCAAGTATCATTGCTTGCACTCATCCGTATGCCATCCCAGATGTATGACTTTCTTTCTTCAGATGAACACAAAAAAGATTTTCAGAAAAATCTTTATAAGACGAAGGGAACACAACTGTAATCCAGATGACCCCAGTGGACGAATCAATGGCTTCTGAAGCGAAACAATGTGTGCACAAGATTTTAAACTTTTAAAACTATAAACCATCGCTAAATGGTTAAATCAAAAATTCATTCTTTTTTGGCAGCTGTGACCTGGAGCTTGTTTGTTCTTACCTTTTTTGCACATATTACAGATATGGGGGGCCATCGCCATCCACCCAAGGTAGAGTTTTAATGCTCCATCTGTGCTCAATAAAAGGGTAGAAGCAGGAGTGGCTGGAGTATGAATGTTGCAGTTCATCTGAGGCCACACACAATAACAAAAGAGCTACTTTAGTGTTTTCAAATGCATCAAACAAAGATTTATCTGTATCTGTATTAAAGATTATTATTTTCTTTTATTTTTATCATTGTTTACAGTCCTTTCTTGGTTTGGTAGATCAGTTTTCCCTGCGTGTTCAAAAACTTGTAGGACTACTTCAATCCATGGGCCGTGATGGTCTTTCTGAGCTCACTTGTGGTTCTCATGTAGAGATACTTTTAGAAAAACTACCCAGTGAACTGTGAATTCAAGAGGTCCATGAAAAGAGCCAACCAAGGTCCATTCTCTTACAATCTTCTAGATTTCTCCAACTGGTTACAAGTTGAGTCTCGCTGTCAGCCAAAGGGAATTTGTCTGCCTCCAGCTGATAGACAAAGGCAGGCATATCATTCAGTCAAAGCTACAACAATTCTTCATGGTGTTAAGGATTCTCAGAAAGGAGATCTTCTTAAAGCTGGAGTAAAGTCTTCTACAGTTGCCATGTTAATCAAATGCCCGTTCAAACCCTGTACCTTGATCATCCCAGTGACTGTAACAGAGTGCTGTTAAAGGTAGTAGCAGTAACACTGACAAATGGGAACAAATCTTTAGATACTTATGCCATATTAGATGATGGATCTGAAAGGACAATCATCTTACAACCAGCCGTTCAACAACTATGCTTGGAGGGTAAACCAGCGAGTTTAACATTGATAACTGCATGTCAGGAGACCCTTGAGGGTGTAAATTTCACCATAATTCCTGTATGCAATCCAGAGAAATCCTTTCTTATACATCATGCTTTCACTGATAAACATCTTGCTTTGTCCGAACACTCTCACCCAGTGACATCTCTTCAGCGTCGCTTCCCTTACTTGCGGAGATTGCCCCTCCAGCAGCTTGATAAAGTGACTCCTTTGGTCATCTGATAACCCCCATCCAACCTGTGAAGTCTGGCCCTCCTGGTGCTCCTGCAGCCATTAGAACCCGACTTGGTTGGACACTTCAGGGGCCTGTCAGAGACTTCCTAAACCCACCTGTCACATGTTCTAACTACATCTTTTTCAGCTCTCTGCCAGAGGACCTCTCTAAAAATGTAGAGAAGCTGTGGCAACTTGATGCTGTATCACCAATGAATGATAAAGTTGTCCGTTCCAAGCAAGATCAAAGGGCAGTTCAACTTCTGGAAAGTCAGACAGCCCAAGTTACAATGGATGGAATTGATAGGTATGCTACACCTTCATTCAAATATTTGGGCACCCCTGAAAGCCCCAGTAAAGAAAGCTATATGTCTAGGCTTCAAAGCTGGGAGATGTGCCTCCTGAAAGAACCACAGCTGGCTCAGACATACAAAGATCCTGAATTTGTCGAAAGCTTACTATATTAATCAACTGTCTTCTCCTGAGACCTCAAGTTCTCCTCTCCCTGTGAAATCAAGTACCTTTTTCTCGAAGCCCAATTCTAAACTTGAGAAACCTAGTGATCCCATGGAACCTAGTTCGTTTCCCTCTGAGAAGTCCAGCTCTCATCCCTCTGAGAAGTCCAGCTCTAAACCTGAAAAATCCAGTGCTGTTATGCAACCCAGTTCTTTTCTCTTATCTGAGATATCCAGCACTAAACCTGTGAAACTACATTTTAAATCTAGTCCGTTTTCTACCTTTCAAGACTTGTTGATGACTACTGCAGCATCCGTTCACAGGGCGGCTAATAAGAATGAAATAGATCTCCCCTATTCTGAGATCTATTGTGAAGCTGAAATAACTGTCTTGAAACAACCACAAACTGTGTCATTCAGAGATGACATTGCATGCCAAGAGAACATGCTTGCATATAGGCAAGACAGAAATTGTGCATCGTAAACCATAACCTCTTCCTTGACTCTGTCACGATCCTTGATCCCCTAGCCCTCTCGTTCTATTTGGTCTATAGGCAGCAAGGTCATGGTACTTCATCCTAGTAGCGTCGCTGAGGCTCAAGTGAAGGACAAAGGCACATCAGACCTATAGAACATCTTGTCCCTATTCCTGTTCATGTTGATTTCCCTTTAATGTTAAATTTGCAAATTTGGGGGCGGCTGTATTAAAGATTATTATTTTATTTTATTTTTATCATTGTTTACAGTCCTTTCTTGGTGTGTGTGTGTGTGTGCGTGCGTGCGTGCGTGCGTGTGTGTGTGTGAGAGAAAGCGTAAGAGTAATAAACCACACTCACTCATCCATTATGTACTCCCTGCTCATTTGCTCTGTGGACTAATAAAGTGTTCCAATGGAACTGTACTGCTGGACTCTGTGTTCTAATAGACACAACTGCTGGGATCAAGCCAGACATTCCTCTTTAAAGCCTATATCCTCCTTTGCAGGGAGCGTTGGGTTATAATCTGTTTTGTCTAGAAAAGACACGTTAAAAACACAACTAGCATACCATAGGTTATACAAAATAATTAAGTGTATATGGGCGAGTCACATGGGGAAGTTGTCACAATGGATGTATCTCAGCAACTAGTGTTTTGATTACAGAAATGCGAACTATATGCTTTTTCTTCAGTGGTTGATAATCTTAATTAATATTTTTTTGTGGAAAATGAGGAAAATGGGTAAACACAATAAGACAATGCAGTGTGAATAAGTTATCCCATTGTGTCCCACAATTCCTATTGTGACAACTTACCCCATATTGTGTGACGGAACAGGCTTATGGAACAGCATTTACTATCAATTTTCATCAAGCAACCAATACTACAGTTAACTACAAAAATCCAGAAAATCACATTGTATGATTTTTAAGTAATTAATTTGCATTTTATTGCATGACATAACTCCAGGACCTTGAGATGCTTCTTACGGAGCCACTCCTTAGTTGCCCTGGCTGTGTGTTTTGGATCGTTGTCATGCTGGAAGACCCAGCCACGACCCATCTTCAATGCTCTTACTGAGGGAAGGAGGTTGTTGGCCAAGATCTCGCGATACATGGCCCCATCCATCCTCCCCTCAATACGGTGCAGTCGTCCTGTCCCCTTTGCAGAAAAGCATCCCCAAAGAATGATGTTTCCACCTCCATGCTTCACGGTTGGGATGGTGTTCTTGGGGTTGTACTCATCCTTCTTCTTCCTCCAAACACGGCGAGTGTTTAGACCAAAAAGCTCTATTTTTGTCTCATCAGACCACATGACCTTCTCCCATTCCTCCTCTGGATCATCCAGATGGTCATTGGCAAACTTCAGACGGGCCTGGACATGCGCTGGCTTGAGCAGGGGGACCTTGCGTGCGCTGCAGGATTTTAATCCATGACGGCGTAGTGTGTTACTAATGGTTTTCTTTGAGACTGTGGTCCCAGCTCTCTTCAGGTCATTGACCAGGTCCTGCCGTGTAGTTCTGGGCTGATCCCTCACCTTCCTCATGATCATTGATGCCCCACGAGGTGAGATCTTGCATGGTGCCCCAGACCGAGGGAGCTTGACCGTCATCTTGAACTTCTTCCATTTTCTAATAATTGCGCCAACAGTTGTTGCCTTCTCACCAAGCTGCTTGCCTATTGTCCTGTAGCCCATCCCAGCCTTGTGCAGGTCTACAATTTTATCCCTTATACAGCTCTCTGGTCTTGACCATTGTGGAGAGGTTGGAGTCTGTTTGATTGAGTGTGTGGACAGGTGTCTTTTATACAGGTAACGAGTTCAAACAGGTGCAGTTAATACAGGTAATGAGTGGAGAACAGGAGGGCTTCTTAAAGAAAAACTAACAGGTCTGTGAGAGCCGGAATTCTTACTGGTTGGTAGGTGATCAAATACTTATGTCATGCAATAAAATGCAAATTAATTATTTAAAAATCATACAATGTGATTTTCTGGATTTTCGTCTCTCACAGTTGAAGTGTACCTATGATAAAAATTACAGACCTCTACATGCTTTGTAAGTAGGAAAACCTGCAAAATCTGTATATCGTCATATTGTCCAGCTCTAAAACTTAGACTCGTCCAGTATAGTTTTTGTCAGTGCTTATTTAAAAACATCCAGTCATGCAGAATATAAGATGGTAAATATTTAACTGATGAGTTGTTAATATATAACAATACAATATATAGGGTATGATTTTACACCAAAATTCAACATATTGACACAAAATGATAACTGCAAATCCACGTTTCACTGCCTGGAGTCCAGTTGTTTCTGTGAATTGCAGCGATCCATTTGCTTTGCTCTTTTCTGTAGTTTTCGGCAGTCTGTAAAAAATATACCTCAGATTTCTTGTCAAATCTATTTGTACAGTCAGTCTCAAAGTTCTTTCCTGGTTTAGATGTGTTTTGTGTGTTTTTCGTGGCATTCACGCTGAATGAAATGAAAACTTGCGTTTTCAGGCCCCCAAAATGCCATTGTCCTGTAAATGAACGGCCTGAAGAATTCAGATTTTTTTCTCTCAAAATTGCGTGATATAAAGTCAGAACTGCGTGATACAAAGTCAGAATTGCGTGATATAAAGTCAAAATTGCGAGTTATAAAGTCAGAATTGCGAGTTATAAAGTCAGAATTGCGTGTTACAAAGTCAGCATTGCGAGTTATAAAGTCAGAATTGCGAGATATAAAGTCAGAATTGTGTGTTATAAAGTCAGAATTGCAAGTTATAAAGTCAGAACTGCATGATATAAAGTCACAATTGCATGTTATAAAGTCAGAATTGCGTGACATAAAGTCAGAATTGCGAGTTATAAAGTCAGAATTGCATGTTATAAAGTCAGAATTGCATGTTATAAAGTCAGAATTGCGTGATATAAAGTCAGAATTGCATGATATAAAGTCAGAATTGCATGTTATAAAGTCAGAATTGCGTGACAGTCAGGATTGGGAGTTATAAAGTCAGAATTGCGTGATATAAAGTCACAATTGCATGTTATAAAGTCAGAATTTCATGACAAAGTCAGAATTGCAAGTTATAAAGTCAGAATTGCGTGTTATAACGTCAGAATTGCGAGTTATAAAGTCAGAATTGCGTGACAAAGTCAGAATTGCGAGTTATAAAATCAGAATTGCGTGTTATAAAGTCAGAATTGCGAGTTATAAAGTCAGAATTGCGTGATATAAAGTCAGAATTGCGTGTTATAAAGGCAGAATTGCGTGTTATAAAGTCAGAATTGTGTGATATAAAGTCAGAATTGCGAGTTATAAAGTCAGAATTGCGTGTTATAAAGTCAGAATTGCGAGATATAAAGTCAGAATTGCGAGATATAAAGTCAGAATTGTGTTATAAAGTCAGAAATGCGTGATATAAAGTCAAAATTGCGAGATATAAAGTCAGAATTGCGTGTTATAAAGTCAGAATTGCGTGATATAAAGTCAGAATTGCGTGTTATAAAGTCAGAATTGCGAGTTATAAAGTCAGAATTGCGTGATATAAAGTCAGAATTGCGTGTTATAAAGTCAGGATTGTGTGATATAAAGTCAGAATTGCGAGTTATAAACTTACAATTCTGAGAAAAAAGATTCTGACCAAGGGACTTTTTTCCCCTCAGAATTGGACTTTATAATTCACAATTCTGACTTTATAACTCACAATTCTGACTTTATATCTCACAATTCTGACTTTATATCACGCAATTCTGACTTTATAACTCGCAATTCTGACTTTATATCATGCAATTTTGATTTTATAACTTGCCATTGCGACTTTAACCTATATCACGCAATTCTGAAAATTCTGCGAAAAAAAAAAAGTCAGAATTGTGAGATAAAAAGTCACAATTACCTTTTTAATTTTTTTATTCTGTGGCAGAAACAAGCTTCCATAGATAACTGCTCTCTTCACAGCATGCAAATGATCCTACAGACTGGACTGTATCTCCCACTCACATATAAATAGCACAGTGTCCCTAAGGCAGCCAAAGGAAATGGTAAAGGAAAGCCAGTACATAACAACGATAAACAAAATGACAAAGTAACAAATCATTTTAACTATCCTCTATAAGTGATGGTACTGTATCCATATTTTGCTGTATCTACTGTATATCTATTGATATGTAAATATTATTTATACCATAATGATTCTATAAAAGTTTCACACAAATGGCATTTTATTGGTACTCTGAGGCAGAAATGAGTTTCCATATTTTAAGAATATTTGATGTCTATAGGGTATTTGCTAAGGTGAAGTGCACCATGTCATTCCTGCTGACAAATAGGCCTATCATCAATGGGTTATCATCAAACTTTTCTTCTGACACTTGAGAGTTTACTGTTCAAGACTCAGCATGACTCAAACAGTTGTTAGGCTACAACATGTTGCCTTTAAGACAGTACTGAGAAACTGTAAAGTCTGGTTTACTGCAGTTTCGCAATAGCTATCAAATCATTACACTACATCAAGACTGCTCAGGGTATACATACTGCATTAAGAATGTTCAACCCGATTTTTGCTAAATTGTACGTATTTGACAAGTTGGCCAATTCGTATGATTTTGTACGAATTACCTAACCTCAAACCCCGCCCCTAAACCTACCCGTCACTGTGGTTTAGACAAATTGTACGAATTCATACAAGTAGCCACCTCATACAAATATGTACGAATTGGTCATGAGATAGCGTTGCAATCTTAGGCTAGTTTGTGAATTTTATCATGATGCTTATTTTTAGTTTAAATTTTAGTATTTTATTTTAGCCTAACTCTTTCCCCGCCATTGACAGAATTTTCCATCATTATTATGACACAACAGTGGTGCTATTACACAACTTCTGAAAGAGTAGCATACTGAATCTCCTGATCAAAACACAGAAGAAGCAGAAACAAGCGATAAAAGCATTGCATGTTGTAGTCATTGAAAAATAACTTTTTGTTCAAAATGTTGCTTTTTTATGAAACTTACCCACATTTAAGTGTTGATAAAAATGCATGAATAAAAGCTAGAATAAAACTTTTTTCTTCTTTTTTTATTTTATTTTAAAGAAGATGCCTGTTCTTTCTTTTGATAGGCCTATATTGCATGTTCAGATATTCATGCAACAAAACATTCCTGGGCCCATGAAAGGTTTGTGAAAATGAACAAAAATGCTGGTGGTGGCTGGCAACTTTTTTTTTTTTTTTTAAATGGCGGGGAAAGTATGGAAGCCCGTTTCCGCCACTAAATAAAAAAATAAAAAGAGTAATTGCGACTTTTTTATCTCAGAATTCTGACTTTTTTTTCTTTTTTTTATTCTGAGATATAAACTCGCAATTGCGTGATATAAAGTCATAATTCTGACTTTTTTTCTCACTTGCGAGTTATAAAGTCAGAATTCTGAGATATAAACTCGCAATTGCGTGATATAGTCACAATTCTGACTTTTTTCTCACAATTGCGAGTTATAAAGTCAGAATTCTGAGATATAAACTCGCAATTGCGTGATATAAAGTCACAATTCTGACTTTTTTTCTCACAATTGCGAGTTATAAAGTCAGAATTCTGAGATATAAACTCGCAACTGCGTGATATAAAGTCACAATTCTGAGATATAAACTCGCAATTGCGTGATATAAAGTCAGAATTCTGAGATATAAACTCGCAACTGCGTGATATAAAGTCACAATTCTGAGATATAAACTCGCAATTGCGTGATATAAAGTCAGAATTCTGACTTTTTTTCTCAGTCAGAATTGTGACTTTATATCACGAAATTGCGAGTTTATATCTCAGAATTCTGACTTTATAAAAAAAAGTCAGAATTCTGATATAAAAAGTCGCAGTTACTCTTTTTATTTTTTTTATTTAGTGGCGGAAACGGGCTTCCATAGGAAAGAGTTAACTATTTATGAAACCACTAAAGCCCTTCCCTATGCATATATCACCAGGAGATAATCGTTCACAAGGCGAGGACGTCATTTGTACAAAACAAAAGCTTAATCATTAACTGCTCACCAGTCAACCCATTTTGTGTTATATTGGTACATCCTTTCTTCTTATGCAGTTGGCACGAAACGTCTCGGTTACGTATGTAACCCTCGTTCCCTAAAGGAGGGAACGGAGACGTACGTCGGACGTCACCGACGAATTGGGATCACTTCTGGGAGCCCCTATCAGCTTCGAGTGTATAGAGAACGGGCCAATGGCCATTGGCGTGCGAGATTTGCATCTCGCGCTCTGCCCCGCATCGCGGGTATAAAGCGGAAGCGGATGCCGCGCACATTTGTTTTTCACTGAGGAGCCGAACTAGTGACTCGGCCGCTGCAGTGATGGTACAGCAACTGTGGCGACGGGACGTACGTCTCCGTTCCCTCCTTCAGGGAACGAGGGTTACATACGTAACCGAGACGTTCCCTTTCAGTCGGTCACGTTCGACGTACGTCGGACGTCACCGACGAATTGGGATCCCTATGGAAAACGCCACAGTTACTACCACTTCCAGCGCCCAGCGAAAGCCCCTCAGACCCCCGTCTGTTCGGGGCGGGGAACTTACGCAGGGAGAGTCACTGCTGCTGTTCCGCAAGACCCACTCAGCAGAGTATTGGATAACGCTGGGAAAGCGTGCCCAGGGGGGCCGCTGCGGAAGCCACATCCTACCCGTAGGGAGGTATCATGTGGAATATACATGTATGGACTGGCCGTGGGCAGTACAACATACAGAAGTCCCAGGGGTGGCCCCGGCCAATGCAGGCGGGAGACTACACCGCACAGAGACGGCAGAGCGAGCTCTGCCAAGAGAAAGACACGGGCTCGCCGTAGGGAGCCGTACCGTGGAAGAATACACATATGGGACCGCCGTAGGGGTCGCAACTTATGGATACCCAGCCTAACACAAGTTCCACCAATGCATACGAGTGTTAGACCTGGCATCGGACGCTCCGCCACGTCTGACTGCCGGGGGTTGCGGAGGACTCAACAGGGTTCGCCGTTCTGGGGAACTCGACTGGAGCATATCAGCGCACGTATCCGGTCCATGAGGAGGGGAATGGCGCAGCAAGCCGACACTAGAACGGGCCCTTCGGTGTTACTGGCTATTTGAAGCGAGCACACGGGAAGAAACCGGCTCTACACGGAGGCTATAGAATCTAGCGAACGTGTTAGGTGTCGCCCAGCCCGCAGCTCTACATATATCTGTCAGCGAGGCGCCGTGAGCCAGCGCCCAGGAAGAGGCCACACTCCTAGTGGAGTGGGCCCTCAACCCAAGCGGGCAGGGCACGCCTTGGGTTTCGTACGCCAAGGCGATGGCATCCACTATCCAGTGAGCCATCCTCTGCTTGGAGACAGCCTTTCCCTTCTGCTGGCCTCCGTAACAGATGAAGAGCTGTTCTGAGGTCCTGAAGCTTTGCGTTCTGTCCACGTAAGTCCGCAGAGCGCGAACGGGACAGAGAAAAGCCAGGGCTGGGTCTGCCTCCTCCGAAGGCAGCGCTTGCAGGTTCACCACCTGGTCCCGAAAGGGAGTGGTGGGAACTTTGGGCACATATCCGGGCCGGGGTCTCAGGATTACATGAGAGTTACCCGCCCCGAATTCCAGGCACGATTCGTCGACCGAAAATGCCTGCAGGTCCCCTACCCTCTTGATGGAAGCCAATGCAGTCAGGAGTACTGTCTTCCAAGACAGGATTTTTAACTCTGCTGACTGCAAAGGCTCAAAGGGAGCCCTCTGTAATGCGGTTAGCACCAGGGACAAGTCCCAAGAGGGTATAGAGTGAGGGCGAGGCGGATTTAATCTCCTCGCCCCCCTCAGGAACCTGACGACCAGATCGTGCTTTCCTAGGGACTTACCATCAACCATGCTGTGATTTGCGGCGATAGCGGCAACATACACTTTGAGGGTGGAGGGAGACAGCCTTCGCTCCAACCCTTCTTGCAGGAAGGAAAGCACAGAGCCGATCGAACATCTTCGGGGGTCTTCTCGTCGAGAAGAACACCACTCGACGAACAGGTTCCACTTCAACGCGTAGAGGCGCCTCGTAGAGGGGGCTCTGGCGGAAGTGATGGTGTCTACCACAGTCTGTGGTAGGCCACCTAGAACCTCCGCGTCCCGTCCAGGGACCAGACATGGAGTTTCCAGAGGTCCGGACGCGGGTGCCACAGAGTGCCCCGTCTCTGAGTCAGGAGGTCCTTCCTCAGAGGAATGGGCCAAGGAGGTGCTGTCGCGAGGAGCACTAGTTCCGGGAACCAGGTCCGGTTGGGCCAGTATGGCGCAACTAGCAAGACCTGCTCCTCGTCCTCCCTGACCTTGCACAGTGTCTGCGCAAGAAGGCTCACTGGGGGAAACGCATATTTGCGTAGGCCCCGGGGCCAGCTATGTGCCAGCGCATCCGAGCCGAGGGTCCCCCCGGTCAGGTAATAGAACAACTGGCAGTGAGACGTGTCCGGGGCGGCAAACACCTGTGCGGTCCCGAAGCGACTCCAGATCAGCTGGACCACCTGGGGATGGAGTCTCCACTCTCCTGGGAGCACTTGCTGTCGTGAGAGCTCGTCGGCTGCACGATTGAGCAGGCCCGGGATATGAATGGCACGAAGCGACCTCAGATGCTTCTGACTCCAGAGGAGGAGATGGCGGGCGAGTTGTGACATGCGGCGGGAGCGTAGACCACCCTGTTTGTTGATGTACGCAACGGCCACAGTGTTGTCCGTTCGGACCAGAACGTGCTTGCCTCGTAGCGGCCCTTTGAGGCGGCCCAGCGCAAGACGAACTGCTAACAACTCGAGGCAATTGATATGCCATTGCAGTTGAGGCCCCGTCCACAGACCCGAAACTGCAAGCCCGTTGTACGTGGCCCCCCAGCCGGTGGATGAGGCATCCATGGAGACAACAGCATGCCTGGACACTTGTTCTAGGGGAACTCCTGCCCGTAGAAACGAAGGGTCCAACCACGGACTGAAGGTTTGGCGACACTTCGGTGTTACTGAGACACGGAATGAGCCGCTCTGCCACGCCCATCTCGGGATTCGGTCGTGTAGCCAGTGTTGAAGCGGCCTCATATGAAGCAATCCGAGCGGCGTCACTGCGGCTGCGGATGCCATATGCCCCAGGAGCCTCTGAAAATGTTTCAGTGGTACCGCTGTCCTGCATTTGAACGAATTCAAGCAGTTCAACACCGACTGGACGCGCTGCTCTGTGAGTCGCGCTGTCAGATTGACCGAGTCCAACTCCATACCGAGAAAAGAGATCCTCTGCACGGGGCAGAGTTTGCTCTTTTCCCAGTTGACCTGAAGTCCCAATAGGCTGAGGTGACTGAGCACCATGTCCCTGTGTTCGCACAACTGCGCCTTCGACTGAGCCAGAATCAGCCAGTCGTCGAGGTAGTTGAGAATGCGAACACCACGCTCTCTCATGGGAGCAATGGCCGCCTCCGCGACCTTCGTGAAGACACGGGGCGACAGGGACAGCCCGAAGGGTAGGACTCTGTACTGATATGCCCGTCCCTCGAACGCAAAGCGTAGGAACGGTCTGCGTCGAGGGAGAATCGAGACATGAAAGTACGCGTCCTTCAGGTCGATCGCTGCAAACCAATCTTGGGGACGGATGCACCTGAAGATGCGTTTCTGCGTTAGCATTCTGAACGGCAGCCTGTGAAGGGACCGATTCAAGAATCGCAGGTCCAAGATTGGCCGTAACCCGCCGCCTTTCTTGGGTACAATGAAGTACGGGCTGTAGAAGCCTGTCTTCATATCGGCTGGAGGGACCGGCTCTATCGCGTCCTTCGCCAGTAGGACTGCGATCTCCGCCCGTAGCACGGGGGCGCTCTCCTTCGACACGGAGGTGAAGTGAACGCCCCTGAACTTGGGGGGCCGCCGGGCGAACTGAATCGCATAGCCGAGTCTGATAGTACGGATGAGCCAGCGGGACGGGCTGGGGAGCGCTAGCCAGGCTCCCAGCGACCGAACCAGCGGGACCAACGGCACCACAGACGTACCCGCAGCGGGGCAGCGCGGCGGAGTGCAGGGACCCGACTCGGACGGCATCGCGGCCCGAAGTGGGGTCTGAGTGCGCAATGCAACACTTAGCTGCTTCCGCTGAGGGGGTGCACGGGTGTGCGGAGGCCTCTTGTGTGCGTCCTGGACACAGCCAGCACCCCCTGCTGGCGATAAGAGAGGCACCGGAGGGTGACAAGGCATGGGAGCGTCGTACACCGCCAAGCGCGCTCTCTTGGCACCCAGAGATTTTAGAAACAGCTCTTTCTTTGAAGTTTTGGGTGGAACAGAAACAAAACAAGAACATAGAATTCTCTCCCGGCCCTCCAGCGGGAGAAGGAGCGGTGCTGTCACCACCTCCTGAAGAGCTGTCTCCTCCATCTCTGGGTGGCCCGTCTCAGGGTCTCTTACGACGGCGCTTGCCACCTGGCTTGGCAGCGGCCTGAGCGGGCTGGACGGCCTTCCCGCGGCCGGCTCCATGCCGTTGCCCTGGTGGAGGCTGCTGCTGGGCTGGGGCGGGAGCGGGGGCGGCGGCGGGCGGCCGCCCTCGGCGACGAGCAGGCGGAGGAGCTGCGGCCGGCGGCTGGGCAGCAGCTGACCGCCGGGGCAGGATGTGTTTGATGGCCTCCGTCTGCTTCTGGACGGTCGAGAACTGCTGGGCAAAGCTCTCGACCGTGTCGCCGAACAGCCCAACCTGGGAAATGGGGGAGTCCAGGAACCGATACTTATCGGTCTCCCTCATATCGGCCAGGTTGAGCCAGAGATGTCGCTCCTGGACCACAAGAGTGGACATCGCCTGACCAATGGAACGGGCGGTGACTTTCGTCGCCCGGAGGGCGAGGTCCGTCGCCGTCCGGAGCTCCCGGAGGAGCTCTGGGTCAGGTCTACCCTCGTGGATGTCCATGAGTGCCTGGGCCTGGTGGACCTGGAGCAACGCCATGGCATGCAAGGCGGACGCAGCCTGTCCACAAGCCTTGTAAGCCTTCCTAGTTAGACTGGAGGAGAACTTACAGGCCTTGGATGGGTGGCGTGGGTCTCCGCACCAGGTGGAAGCGGACGCTGGACACAGTTGCATCGCAACAGCCCGTTCCACCGGCGGGATCCCCACGTACCCCTTGGTTGGCCCGCCGTCGAGAGTAGTGAGGAGGGAGGAGCCACTCGGCCGGTTTCTGGCAGAAAAAGGTGCCGTCCACGACCTCGTGAGCTCCTCATGCACTTCCGGGAAGAAAGGCACCGGGGCGGGACGCTGAGAACCAGCGCGAGCCGCCCCGAGAAACCAATCATCCAGCCTAGAAGGCTCGGGACACGGTGGAGGGTTCCACACGAGCCCGACCTTTTCGGCGGCCCGGGAAAGCATAGCCGTCAGCTCGGGGTCCGTCTCGGACAACGCCACTCTCCCAGAGGGAGGCAACGCAGCCGAGTCTTCATCCCCCGAGGACTGAAACTCCCCCTCCGATGCAGCGATCGACATCCTATCCTCTGCTGGAGCTCCAAAGGTCACCGCTGGACCACCCCGAGAGGGGCCAGCGACTTCCCCTGGAAGCTCAACCGGCTGCGGCACTACAGAGGGTTTAGGGGCCCACGGAGGCTGGCTCGGCGGGTGTGCCCTAAACGTGATCCTCAGGTCACCCTGGCTATTCGCCGAAGTAGGTCTATCCTGCTGGGCAGGGATAGCACTAGATCGGGGCATAGGTAAGGGGACTCCACCCTCCCGAAGGTAGGCGAGTCTCGACCTTAGCGCCGAGATAGTCATGTTCCCGCAATGGGAACACGAGCTATCCACAAACGCTGCCTCAGCATGTTGAATACCCAGACATGTCAGGCAGCGATTGTGACCGTCAGCTGGTGACAGGGAACGACCGCATCCAGAAACGCACGGGTGGAATGACATCTTGAAAAAGACGCAGTTTCACACCGTGTTGCTCTTTTAGAAGAAGCTCTTTTAACGTGCCGAAGCACCCAGGAACAACCGCGGCAAACACAGGGGATAGTGCGGCCTGTGTTTGGACTCACCGTGGAACGCCCCCACCGAACCAACCGGGATGCTATAAAAACAGCAGTTGTTTCACCGATTTCGGTGAGCTCGCGGTTGTCACTGCACGTGCCTTCTCCCCAGCACAAAAGCCTCTTCTCTTGCTCTCTCTCTCTCTCTCTGCTGACGCAGGAACAGTCTTCCATGAAGCTTGTTTGGCTCCGAAGTGAATGACAAATGTGCGCGGCATCCGCTTCCGCTTTATACCCGCGATGCGGGGCGGAGCGCGAGATGCAAATCTCGCACGCCAATGGCCATTGGCCCGTTCTCTATACACTCGAAGCTGATAGGGGCTCCCAGAAGTGATCCCACCTAGGGAACCTACGTTTTTGTTGATATCTTTCCGTCCCCCACGCAGTACTGTCAGCTCAGTTCTCACATGTACTTTGAAGAGGACAAAGTAAAACATAAAGGTAGGTTGTATGTAGCAACTTGTTTTGCAAGTGCAAGTCTCTCTCTTTTAACCTTAGAACCACAAACTTACATGGCTACTTTTAGCATAAATTACATGACATTTTAAATATGGTTACATTTAGAAGAATAAAACTCCTTTTTCCACATGCGGTTGTGTAACAACATTAATCCAACAGGAAGAGAACTGTTTGGATTTCTGGACCTTGTCCAAAGACCAAGATTTCCTGAAGCTCAAATTGCAGCCAACGAAAACAAATGTGTTCTGCAGCTGTCGACATGAAACTTAAATATTCAGTGCACTGTTTTTACTTTCATATTCAGAGTTCTCTCAGATGGACACAGTCTTCTGATTTTCTTCATTCTGCACTGTTGCTGTCAAAGGTAAGAATATTTTGCAGAAAATATGCAGAAATCAAAATGCAAGAATTTGTTTTGCAAGACATGCAGATGTAATTTGATTTCAAAAGTGGTGTGCAATAATTCACAAAAATATTTTTTTTAACATGCATGCAGTGTTGTTTTGCATATATTGCTGTTGTACTCTAATGACAGTAATGAGTTTTCTGTTTGTTATGGATTTTTTTGTGTTATATTTCAATTACTAGAGTTTTTGCTGTTGACTTCCAATGACTAAGATATTTCTATAAGATGATATTTTATCCTTGAAGATAGTGTAGAACAGGAAAATATTCCCTGCTTTCATTGGTGCGTCATTTCGAAAGAGAAACGTTTTTTCCTTAAAGGAACGGTTCACTCAAAAATAAAAGTTCTGTTATTGCTCGGCCATAAACCAGTATGATGTTAATATTTCTGCTGGGCATGAAAATACAATTATCACACAGCTCTTTTCCATAAATATAGTTCATAGTGACACCTTCTGTAAAGCTTTTTGTCTGCACTATTCTTTTAAGAACAAAACAAAACATGAACAGAACCCGTCCCTTCCAGGGCAGTGTATTCAGTGAAATAATCCATTTCATTTTGTTTCAGGATTTACAAGATGTCTGCAGATCACAGTAATGGGACCAATACAGACTATGATTCTATCATTCTAGAACTTCAAAGTGTAGACAATACAAGCAGTAAGCAGTACCAACATGAGATCAGGACGACCTACTTCATTTCATATTGTATTGTTCTCATCCTTGGTGTCACCCTCAACTTCATCGTCATTGTCATCATCAGCTGCCGGAAATACAAGAGTTTTCAGGAGGTTGCCATTTGGATTATGGCATTGGCTGTAACACATTTATTCTCCTGTACATCAGTTGTGTTTCAGCTCTTGTATGCTTACAATAACTTTGAATGGAATTACAGAAGTGCAAGCTGCAAGCTGTCATCCTATATCACCTATGGCAGTATGTTCTTCACGGCAACCATGCTGAGTCTCTGGAGCATTGAACCTATTCTTGTGAACCTTTTGTGCATGTGCACAAAAAAAAGCAATAATTGTAACATCATTCTGATTTCATTCTCTTGGACCATTGCAGCAGTCTTGGCATGTCCTTCGCTGTTTTCCAGAGAGGTCCGATATCTTCAGTGCATTGATGACTATGACTTTGAAGATTCCAAAACAACTCAAGACGGCGTTACAAGGCTGAAGGCTGTCGTTGTCATGCGATTTCTCCTCGGGCTAGTGGTGCCAGCTTTGGTAATGTTTCTCGGCTGCTGTGTGGTATCATCTCACAAAAAAAATAAATCTTGCAGGAAGCAGGCACAGATCATCTGTGCTTTAAAGATTGCCTACTTTGTTTGCTGGGGCCCTCAAATCTTCTTAACTATGCTTCAAGCCACTGTAAGCGGCAGCCTGGGTACAAATATCTCAGAATATGGACTTCCAGCAGCTACTGTACTGGCCACAATTCACCTCTTTACCAGCCCACTCATCTATATGTTACTGGGACGCAGTTTTAAAATGAATTGGATAGAGCATGACCCAGATCACAATGATAATAGGGTGTGTGATGAGAGGGAAATGAGGCTCTTATAGGCATCTTGAAGCAGTAGAAAAGTAAAGTTGTAGCAACTCTAAAATACACAAGCAAGGAATGCGAAATATACTGTCTACAAAAATCAGGTTCTATATATTGAAACTGAAAAGTGGACTGTTTCTTGTAACTCTAATCCGAACTCTGGAATGTCAAAACCAAGATTCTTATTAAAATTAGCCCTGTATGGTCCAATTTAAATGCCACAGTTAAATGCTTCATTTGTTGAAGAACAACAACAAGTATACACTTACATGACTATTCTCTAATTGGTCTTATTCATTCTTACCAATCAAATCATTGCTAGAATAAGCATTGCTACGGAACACTATTAACCCATTATATATTTCCTATTGTATATATGAATCAAGTTTATATAGCAACCTTTTTGCCATTGTTTTTCTGTGGAGTTTTTTTTATATTAACGGTGTATCATAATATTGTTGCTGTGTTGTCATAATACTTTGTTTCTTTTATATTCAAATTTAACCATGTATAAACTCTGTATGTCTAAACATGTTTATGATGTAATGAATATAATACAAATGAATATATTATTATATGTTATGTTGTTTTTCAAATGAGAAAGAGAGAATATACAGTTATCCAGAGTAATAATGAGAAAATATCTGTGTGCATTGGGACTCATTTATGAAACATAAGCAGATTGATTTCGCACAAGAGTAGATTTAAATATGATTACAGAAGTTTTCATTCTGCACGTGTTACATGAATGAGGCCCACGATGCACTGAGCAACTGTCACCATGCAGTAGCTCTAAACGTGCATGGAATACAAAGTGTTTTAAAGCATTCAATAGATAGTGACAATTCATCTGGCAATCATCAGAGCACTTCACAGCTTCTTTAAAATATATATTTATTAAATATCTATATGTAACATTATAGCTAGCTAACATTAAATAAAATCACATGTGCTGAATAATTGCATTAGTAATTGCAAAAAGTGGGTTATTACTGTTGACACCTGCACCATGCGTTCTGCGGTGAGCACAAAATTTCCTGTCAAGGCTGAACTTCTTTACTTCTATTATTAGGTTGTGGTTTGTGCAAAGTGTAATAACCATGGAACACTATGTTAAGCCAAACTGTTTGCTTGTCTTTTATCATGAATTGCAGTTCAGGGCAGGGGGACCCCCCTGATAGAAATCGCTCTGAGGGGTAGGATGGGGATGGGGGGTTACAAATCGCTTTGAGGCCTCTGCTAGGCCCCTTGTACACAGTCCCCTTTCTCAATCTATGTATTTTGAATTAAAAATGTTTTTGTAAATGTTAATATTCACATGTAAAACTGATATTATTATGTTTAGTTGACTACATCTTTGTATTTTAAACTAGATATTTTCTTGCAGGGTTTCACACAGCTCATTTAATGGTAGAACAGGGGTGTCTAACCCTGCTCCTGGAGGGCTGCCATCCTGCAGAGTTTAGCTCCAACCCTAAACACACATGAAAAAAATCTAACCAAAGTCTTCAGGATTACTTAGAAAAGTATGTTCTATTATAAATTACATTATATCATATATAATTGATAGGGATGGAGCAAAACCCTGCATGACAGTGGAGTGGACCTCATTTGAGACAGTTCAGCAGTGTAAAAATACAAGAAATACAAAGTTCTGTCATGAAACTCGGGCGGGTTGGTCCTTAAATCAATTTATTAGGGGGGCGGGGGGAACTCACATTATGAAATAAATGTTTTTCTCCAATGCATGTTGGCCACAATTATTCGCACCCCTAGTAAAATATCTCTGAAGTATATTCCTATTCACATTTTTTTAGCACACCAGGGTGACTAGGAGCATGAAATTGTCCAACCATGACTTGAGGAGTATAAATATGAGGAAACACAAAGGCCAAATTCCTTTAATCTTTTTTAACAGAACATTTTTAAACAGAATTCCCTCCGGTGTGAGGATGATCCATTTAGATCCGCTCTGATGGATAGATTCGTATAGCCCTGGTGATTCCAGGAAGATTTGTCTGCAAGGGTACTGTTTAAACACACAGTTACCTGACAAATATTTTTAAAGTTAGCCCTGGAGTTAGTCCAGGAAGATTTGTCTGCAAGGGTACTGTTTAAACACACAGTTACCTGACAAATATTTTAAGAAGCAGTAAAATCGCAAACCTGACTCTCCATTTTCTTCCACTCCAGATAGGGGTGATTTAGGTTATATTTTTATTTCTTATGAATATTTTAATTCCTTTTCTGTGTACAGCACTTTGAATTACTACTGTGTATGAAATGTGCTATATAAATAAACTTGCCTTGCCTAATCATGCATCACAATGAGTAAAACCAAAGAATATAGTTCTGATGTGCAAAAAAAGTTTGTTGAGCTTCACAAAGTAGAAAGTGACTGTAAGAAAATAGCTGAAGCATTGAGAATCCCATTCCCACCACCAGGGCAATAATTAAGAAGTTCCAATCAAGTTCCATACAGTTACAAATTTGCCTGGAAGAGGACATGTGTCTATATCATCCTAATGCATGGTGAGGAGGAGAGTTTGAGTGGCCAAAGACTCTCCCAGGATCACAGATGGAGAATTGCAGAGATTGAGTCTTGGGGTCAGAAAGCCGACTTTTTTTTTTTTTATCAAACAGCACCTACATCACCACAAGTTGTTTGGGAGGGTTTCAAGAAAAATCCTCCTCGCTCGTCCAAAAACAAACTCCAGCATATTCAGTTGTCAAACACGACTGGAACTTCAAAAGGGACCTGGTTCTGGACACAAAAATGTGTAATTGAGCAGAAAATGAAGCTTCTGCCATGACCATCCCAGCTCCCTCCTGAACCCTATAGAAAATGAGTGGGGTGAACTAAAGAGAAGAAGCACCAACATGGATCTGGGAATCTGAAGGATCTGGAGAGATTCTGTATGAAGGAATGGTCTCTGATCTCTTGTCAGGTGTTCTCCAAACTCATGAGGCATTATAGAAGAAGACTCAGAGCTGTTATCTTAGGAAAAGGACGTTGCAATAACTGGGTGCCAATAATTGTGGCCAATGTAAACTAGAGAAAAACTTTCATTTCATAATGAGATTTTTCCCCACTTTCAATTGTTTTACTTCAATGAGGATAACTTAACAAAAGGATAAACAATGGAGATTTATTTTCACAGCCACCTTTGCAAAAAAACAATTTCTCTGCTTTGGAATGATACACAAAATATAATTGAATTTCACGAGCTACAAACACACTTTCAAATATTTGGATTAAAGATAGAGTAAAGAGTATGCGTATTTGGTGTGCTGCCCGAGGAGGGGGCTCCAAACTCTGTATTTTGGCCCGAACCCAGGGTACTCCCTGACAAATTGTTCATTGCTTGAGTAAATACATACTCAAGACTCAATTCATAAAGACTTGGATGAATCAGCGTTTGTGAATAAATCTTTTAAATGAACGATTCAGTGACAAACACTTTTTTTAAACACTCACTTGTCACACCTCCTGGCATAATGATATAAGCAATACAATACTTACAAGTGTCAAATTACTTTCAAAAGATTATGATTTACTCTTATTTTGATCACTACCGTAGACATCAGTGTTTATACCCAAACTATAAACTTTTATCCCAGTACAATTTTATCCCCTGTTATTTTAAAGATAGGCCTACTCTTCAACTCTGCGTCTGCGCTGCTGCTGATCCGGAGAGAGCAGCTGCTATGTGGAGACTGCAGCTAAGGTTCTAAGCATGGACCCTTGTTCTACTATACATGCTAAGCTCCCCTCCTAGAGCAGCAATCTGCCATGTACAAAGCACAAAATTTCTTCTACTCCTCACTCACACGATATAAACAGCCCCTGTCTCAGTGCAGCGGTCTGTCGTGTCTAAAGGGCAAATTCCCGCCACTCACATGATATAAACAGCTCCCTATCTCAGTGTAGCGGTCTGTCGGGTACAGAGGACAAATTCTTGGCATTCACACAATACAAACGGCCCCTGTCTCAGCGCAGCGTTCTGTCGTGTACAGAAGACAAATTCGCTTTTAATCAAATTTAAAGGGGCCATGACATGAGAAATCAAATTTTCCTTGATCTTTTGGCATATAAGAGGTCTTTGTATCATTTATTGTGATTGTGGTCTAGTATTGTGATTGTTTCCTGTAACTGCTGTTTGGTAGCACGTATCAGGACGTGTCAGATCCTTTGGATCCTGATCCTGATCGATTGCTCCTGTCTGCCTCCTGTTTGTCCTGCTGACTGCTGTGCTCGCGTGTGCTTTGCTTGCTTTTGAATCTTTATTTGATATCATTCCCTGTTGTTTAAACTGCTAAATATAATTTACCCATCACCATATATTGTCTAATATTGCCTACCACAATAAATCTGACACCGCTAGCTTTTAATCTAAATCACTATCACGCGTTAGCATTTCGCTAGCCTGTTAGCTTGCCATCTCTGCACTCGGGTCTCTTGTTTTCTGAGTTCATTAAACAACTGTGGTGAGTAGGATTAGTAAATAGACTCCATCAAACGACTGTGGTAAATTGGATTAATCAACAAATACGGTAAGCCATGTCTTCTCCTGTCATTGTCACTTGCACTGCATGTTTCATGTTTAGTATATCTTTCTCCGTTGGCGAACAGGGCTTCACATGTGATAAATGTAAGGAGATAGTCAGGCTGACAGAAAAGATTTCAGAATTAGAGACACGCATCCAGACTTTATTTGAGAGTAGTGAGAATGTAACAGCTTTAGACACTGCTTTGGATGTGAATAGCTTAGTGAACTCTGTACATTGTTCGGTTCTGACTGTAGAGCCCTTGCAGCAGGGCAACTGGGTGACGGTGAGACGGCATAGTCGCGGATCAAAAAACCACTCTTCCGTTCCGATTAGAACATCAAACAGGTTCTCCCCACTCAGTGATGCACCCACTGAGAATCCTGTTGAAAGTGCCCTAGTTATTGGCGATTCTATTACACGGAACGTGAAAATAGAGACACCAGCCACCATAGTCACATGTTTACCGGGAGCCAGAGCGCCTGACATCAAAGCAAATTTAAAAGTGCTGGCTAATGCTAACCGTAAATTCTCTAAGATTATTATTCACATCGGCACAAATGATGTTCGACTTCGCCAGTCGGAGATCACCAAAATTAACATTAAAGAGGTGTGTAAACTCGCAAGTACGATGGCAGATGACGTTTTTTGCTCTGGTCCCCTCCCCGTTAAAAGGAGTGATGAGATACTTAGCAGACTATCATCACTCAATGGCTGGTTGTCTAAGTGGTGTCCGCAAAATAACATAGGGTTCATAGACAATTGGAAAAGCTTTTGGGGCAGACCTGACCTGTTGAAAAAATATGGTATTCATCCTTCCTGGGATGGTGCCGCTCTTCTCTCTAGTAATTTGGCACATAGTCTTAGAGCTAAACATTGACTAACTGGGGCCCAGGTCAGGAAGCAGACGGACTGGCTTACCCGACCGCCTGCTAGCTGTCTCACGTCACAGAAGTCAGATAAATCCCAGCACATAGAGACTCTTTCACCTAGATATTATCACATAGAGACTGTGTCTGTTCCATGAATTAGTAAATACAAAAAACCATCAAAACCATTCAACGGTAAAAATTTAATTGATGTCCAACAAATAAACAACAGATATAATACAGATGATCAAATGATAAAGCTTATTTATCGCTTATTGTTAACGATATGATTACAGATCATAACCTAGATGTGCTGTGTTTGACAGAAACCTGGCTAAAACCTGACGATTACATTACTTTAAATGAGTCCACCCCCCAAGATTATTGTTATAAACACGAGCCGCGTCTGAAAGGTAAAGGGGGAGGTGTTGCTGTAATTTATAATAATATCTTCGGTATTACTCAGAAGTCTAGTTTCAAATATAATTCCTTTGAAGTTTTGGTGCTTTATGTAACGTTATGTACTGAAATTGATAAATCCCGTTTGACGTTTGTGCTGGCTACTGTATACAGGCCTCTAGGGCACCATACAGACTTTACCAGAGAATTTGCTGATTTTCTATCAGAGTTAGTACTGGCTGCAGATAAAGTCCTAATTGTTGGTGATTTTAATATCCATGTAGACAATGAAAAAGACGCATTGGGATTGGCATTTAGAGACATTATAAACTCTATTGGAGTAAGGCAACACGTGTCAAGACCCACTCATCGCCGTAATCATACGTTAGACCTAATACTGTCACATGGAATAAATGTTGATACCATTGAAATTCTGCAGCAGAGCGATGACATTGCAGATCATTACCTAGTATCATGTACACTTAATTTAGCAAAGGCTGCAAAGCCGTCCCCTCGCTTCAAATATGGCAGGACTATCACTGCTGCGACTAAAGATTTCTTTGTAAATAATCTTCCTCATCAGTTTCATCTCCTCAGCATCCCAGATAGCCTAGAGGAACTCGATGTTGCAACAGAAACTACTGACTCTCTCTTTTCCAGCACTTTAGACACAGTTGCTCCCCGGCGCTTAAAGAAGATTAAAGAAAATAGTCCAACGCCGTGGTACAATGAGCACACCCGGGCCCTTAAAACAGCAGCCAGAAAAATGGAGCGCAGCTGGAAGAAAACAAAACTAGAAGTTTTTCGCATTTCGTGGAAAGAGAGCATGATTGCATACAGAAAGGCCCTAAAAACTGCTAGATCTGCTTATTTCTCGACTCTCTTAGAAGAAAACAAACACAACCCTAGGTATTTATTCGATACAGTGGCTAAATTAACCAAAGATAAAGCTTCACCTTCTGATGTTTGTAAACAGCACAGCAGTAATGACTTTATGAACTTCTTTACTTGTAAGATTGATAATATTAGGAAAAAAATTATAACCATGCAGCCGTCTACTACAGTATCACATCAGACAGTGCATTGTAGTGTCACTGAGGAAAAATTACATTCATTCACTGCTATAGGAGAAGAAGAATTGGCTAAACTCGTTAAATCATCAAAATCAACAACATGTATGCTCGACCCCATACCGACTAAACTACTAAAAGAGATGCTTCCAGAGGTCATAGATCCTCTTCTTAATATCATTAATTCATCCTTGACATTAGGATATGTACCGAAAACTTTTAAGTTGGCTATTATTAAACCACTTATTAAAAAACTCGCAACTTGATCCTACAAAATTAGTCAATTACAGGCCAATCTCAAATCTACCCTTTCTGTCAAAAATACTAGAAAAGGCAGTGTCCTCACAATTATGCTCCTTTTTAGAAAGAAATGGTATCTGTGAGGATTTCCAGTCAGGATTTAGACCGTATCATAGTACTGAGACTGCTCTCATTAGAGTTACAAATGATTTACTCTTATCATCCGATCGTGGTTGTATCTCTCTGTTAGTGTTACTCGATCTTAGCGCTGCATTCGATACTATCGATCACAACATTCTTTTGAATAGACTCGAAAATTATGTTGGCATTAGTGGAATTTCATTGGCATGGTTTAAATCATACTTATCTGACCGTTATCAATTTGTAGCAGTAAATGAAGAGATGTCACACCGAACACAAGTTCAGTATGGAGTACCGCAGGGCTCAGTGCTAGGACCGTTGCTTTTCACCCTGTACATGCTACCACTGGGAGATATTATTAGGAAGCATGGCATTAATTTTCATTGTTATGCTGACGATACTCAGCTCTATATTTCTTCACGCCCTGACGAAACTTACCAATTCACAAGATTAACGGAATGCATAGCTGATATAAAAAATTGGATGACTAGTAATTTCCTGCAACTTAATTCAGAAAAAACTGAATTTTTAATCATTGGACAAAAAAACTCCACAAGTAGTAACCTAGAATACTGTCTAACACTCGATGGCTGCTCTGTCAAGTCCTCGTCGTCAGTTAGGAACCTGGGTGTGCTCTTTTATACCAATCTCTCATTTGAAAGCCATGTTTCTAGCATCTGTAAAACTGCATTCTACCATCTTAAAAATATATCTAAATTACGGCACATGCTTTCAATGCAAAATGCTGAACAGTTAGTTCATGCGTTCATGACCTCAAGGCTAGATTATTGTAATGCTCTACTGGGTGGTTGCCCTGCTCGCTTAATAAATAAACTGTAGCTTGTCCAAAACGCAGCAGCTAGAGTTCTTACTAGAACCAGGAAGTATGACCATATTAGCCCGGTTCTGGCAACACTGCATTGGCTCCCTATTAAACATTGTACACATTTTAAAATCTTGCTGATTACTTACAAAGCACTAAATGGTTTAGCTCCCCAGTACTCGAGCGAGCTCTTAACGCATTATACTCCATCACGTCTATTGCGGTCTCAAAATTCTGGCCAGTTGATAATACCTAGAATATCGGGATCAACTGCAGGCGGTCGATCCTTTTCCTATTTAGCACCTAAACTCTGGAACAGTCTTCCTAGCATTGTTCGGGAAGCAGACACACTCTGTCAGTTTAAATCTAGACTAAAAACACATCTCTTTACTATGGCATACACATAAAACGTTTTTAATTTATATTATTCAAATCAGTTAAATGATTGTTTTAGGCTGCATTAACTAGGTCAGCCGGAACCGGGAACACTTCCAATAACACCTGATGTACTCGTTACATCATAAGAAGAATGGCATCTACGCTAATGTGGTCTCTCTGTTTATCCCGAGGTTTACTGCAGTCGGCCGGATCCGGGCCGTATCCAGACCAGATGGTGGACCTTAGCCTGGACATGACGACCATATCCCTGAAGTGTCTGTAGAGACCATGTCAATTAAACTGAAACAATTGCCATTGTAAAAAGCGCTATATAAATAAAGGTGATTTGATTTGATTTTGATTTATACATCCTGCAAGTTCCATAACTTAAAACATCCTCGTCATCAATAAAAAAGCATTTATATAATCAAGCTGTAAAAAAGCTTTGTTTGGATCCGAGGTGGCATGTGACGTCAGAGGGGCACAATCATTTGCATACGACTGCCTCTGGAGCAAGACAACAATGCCTATTTTTACATCATCGCATTGTTGTCCCCACCCACTGGTGTCCAGTCGATGAGCAGCGAGTGGGTCTAAACTAGTTGTTTACGATAAGATTGTGATAATAACAAGATTGCACGCACCATGCAGACATTGTGCTGTTCTTGGCTGTGGAAAAACACCGTCCTAGTCATGTCAGTGCTGACTTTAGTGTTTGTACTGTAGGGGAGACCGGGTATGGTTGTAACACTTTTTTCTTCAGCACCTAAAACCACCCATTTTTTTTAGCTACACGTCTGAAACTTTTAGGCAAAGTACCCACATTTGTCTACTACAAATGGCAACAATTTAAATTTCTCCAACTATATCACAGACTTTGTGAGATGATGACAAATACTAATTGGTCCTTTGTTACAACCTACCCCACCACTGGGGTAGGTTGTAACACATCCTGTGGGGTAAGTTGTAACAGGTAGACAAAATCCACAAAAACTAAGGGTACTCGAAGTGATATGCCACAACAACAGTTTTATTTTAAATGAATGGCTGCAACAATAAAATATGTGTGAATATGGGGAGTGTATGTGCATATTGTGTGTGTTTGTGCATGCACATGTGTGCGTTTGTTTGTGCATGTCTGTACGTGCATATTCATATGGGGGTGTGTGTGAGAGAGCAAGAGCAAACTAACATTAACATCAACAGCATTCTGTAGAATGATTAAAATCACAAAAATGTTCTTAGTTGTATGTAAGTGGATGGTTGTTTCAAAACGTGTTACAACCTAACACTATTTGTCACTGTCATTGTTTAGCTAGCTGTATTAGCATGGTGCTTTGAAATTAGCAGGAGGTTGAAACACCATTCTTTACTAGAGAAACTACACTTTGACCTGATATAACTCATACAACATTATCTACAACGGTAGAAGTACTAAACAAAATATATCTTGCTATTTTTTTTTACTTTCTTACCTCAGAATTAGATTTTCTGCTGTAGCTTCAGGAAATATAGCAACACAGACTGGAAAACCTCCATGTGGGATCGTAAAGGAAGCCAGAGGAAACTGAAACTGTCATATGACTCCTATCTTATCCGTGATTCGTGGAATTGGTAGTGTTACAACTCTCCCCGTGTTACAACTATACCCGGTCTCCCCTACATTTTACCAGTGACTGTTTTGAGAACAAGTCGTAATACGATACTGGCTTTGCCCAAAAACTTTTGCTCAAAGATCAGGCTGTGCCAACTGTTCTGGAACCAGCAAGGACCTCACAAACTGTAAGTAATATATTTCATTTTTAAACTAGTAATGACAGTTAAATTCATAATGAATAATCTTAGTATTTTTACTTAAAAGGACACTCTCTTTATAATGGCTGAATCTGTCGATCACGCAGCACGAGTTTATCTGGACACTTGCCAAATAGTGACACTCTTACACTACACAATGAATCTCTTACTGTATTTACATTGTGTTTGCATTATTAGTTATGGTGAAAGCATTTCGTGAGAGTGCAGAAATCGCTTTGCAATGATGAGATCACTGCATTCACGCGATCAACAGACTGTCTGTCATCTGCTCAATGAT
This sequence comes from Coreius guichenoti, assembly GCA_039654105.1. NCBI lineage: Eukaryota > Metazoa > Chordata > Actinopteri > Cypriniformes > Gobionidae > Coreius > Coreius guichenoti. The sequence goes on from CM077169.1 coordinate 13,896,024, forward strand.
CATCACTGCAACCTTCCATGTGATGGGAATAGATTTAAATATAATGCAGTTATCAACACTTTTCACGATTCGTTAATCTCGACAGCTGTAATAGTAAAAACGTAGTAAAAGTATAAGAGGGTTCCACATGTAACACTTATTTCATATGGAAAGATGTCAGCCAATCACAGCAGTGGGTCTTTACACTGAAGTCTCACAGCAGACACACCCCTTCAAACAGAGCGTTTAAATCAGAGGGCTAAAATCAGAATGGAAAATAGCCATTTATTTCTAAATTATGGAAATTTTTTGATGTAAAAATCATATTAACATTATAAGTGCACCTCAGAAAAAATTATAAAATTAAAGCTGCAAGCAGCGATGAAAGGGCCCTCGCACACGGGAGCACCGCCACCTGGTGGCCTCAGGAAAACAGCGAATAGTGGGCGACATGCATTTAAGCCGGTAAATATAGGAGAAATATGGCAAAGTCACTACAATGTGCCACATTTCCTGCGGCCAGCAGGTGGCGCTTTGACTATAATTGAATATTGGCATGTAGTTGTCTTCAGGCCAGGACTATTATCAAACATGTGAAGTTTGGGGCAGAGCGGACATTGTATGCCTGAGTTACAACAACTTCCTGTTTCGTTGCGTAAATCCCATACATTAGCACTTAGCCAAGCTTTGCTTGATTTAATGTGTTTCTAGCATGTTTGGGACATGATGGCATATTTAAATGTGTTTCTGGGAGTGAATTACAGTGTAAACCATGCCATTTCCTGTTTCCAGCAAGTGGCGCTTTGACTATAACTGAATATTGGCATGTACATGTCTTCAGGCCAGGACTATTATCAAACATATGAAGTTTGGGGCAGATCAGACATTGTATGCCTGAGTTACAATAACTTCCTGTTTCGTGGCTTAAATCGCATACATTAGCACTTAGCCACGTGTTGTATGATTTAATGTGTTTCTAGCATGTTTGGTACTTCATGGCATATTTAAATGAGTTTCTGGGAGTGAATTATAGTGTAAAGCATGCCATTTCCTGTTTCCAGCAGGTGGCGCTATGACTAACTAATATTGGCATGTAGATGTCTTCAGGCCAGGACTCTTATCAAACATGTGAAGTTTGGGGCAGATCGGAGTATGCCTGACTTACAACAGCTTCCTCTTTCATGGCGAAACATCAGATTTTGTCAGGCCGCGACGGACACACCCTTCAGCAAAAAACTCAAGATCTTCACAATTTAACATCACCAAGACCTTAAGATTAGACTGACCAAATATGATGTTGATATGTTTAAATTTCAATGAGGAGTTAATCACAGTGTAAAGCATGACATTTCCTGTTCCCTGCAGGTGGCGCTATGACTGTCACTGAATATTGGCGTGTAGATGTGTTCAGGTCCGGACTCTTATCAAACGTGAAGTTTGGGGTAGATCGGACATTGTATGCCCTGAGTTACAACAACTTCCTGTTTCATGGCGAAACATCGAACTTTGTCAGGCCGCCACGGACACGCCCTCCAGGGAAAACTCACCTCCAGGGAAAACTCAAGATCTTCGCAATTTAACGTCGCAAAGGCCTTTAGATTAGACTGTGCAAATATGATGATGATCTGATTAAATCTCTAGGAGGAGTTCGTTAAAGTACAACGTCTGGAAATGGCAAAATTTGCAACAATTTTGCAAAGAATATTAAAAATATCTCACTTCCTGTTGGTTTTCAGATTTCGTACCAGGAGACTTTTTTGTAGGTATTGGGCTGTTACATGTGTCTACCGAATTTCATACCTGTACATGAAACGTAGCGGGAGGGGCACTTCGTTGAAATTTTGTAGGTGGCGCTATCGAGTAATTTTGCCACGCCTAATTCTGAAACTCATATGTAGATGTCTTCAGGCCAGGACTCTTATCAAACATATGAAGTTTGGGGCAGATCGGACATTGTATGCCTGACTTACAACAGCTTCCTGTGTCATGGCAAAACATCAGACTTTGTCAGGCCGCCACGGACACGCCCTTCAGCGAAAACTCAAGATCTTCGCAATTTAACGTTGCAAAGGCCTTTAGATTAGACTGACCAAATATGATGTTGATCTGGTTAAATCACTATGAGGAGTTAATCACATTGTAAAACATGGCATTTCCTGTCGCCAGTAGGTGGCGCTATGACTGTAACTGAATATTGGCATGTAGATGTCTTCAGGCCAGGACTCTAATAAAACATGTGAAGTTTTGGGCAGGTCGGACATTGTATGCCCGAGTTACAACAACTTCCTGTTTTATGGCGAAACATCGAACTTTGTGAGGCCGCCACGGACACGCCCTTCAGGGAAAACTCAAGATCTTCGTAATTTAACGTCACAAAGGCCTTTAGATTAGACTGTGCAAATATGATGTTGATCTGATTAAATCTCTAGGAGGAGTTTGTTAAAGTACAACGTCTAGAAATTGCAAAATTTGCAACAATTTTGCAAAGAAAAATCAAAATATCTCACTTCCTGTTGGTTTTCAGATTTCGTACCAGGAGACTTTTTTGTAGGTATTGGGCTGTTACACGTGTCTACCGAATTTCATACCTGTATGTGAAACATAGCGGGAGGGGCACTTCGTTGAAATGTTGTAGGTGGCGCTATCGAGCCATTTTGCCACGCCTAATTCTGAAACCCATATCAGACGTAAATTTTCACCACTTTTGACGCGTGTGCAAAGTTTCATGAGTTTTCAAGCATGTTTAGGACATCAAAAATGCGATTCATTTGGGAGAAGAATAGCAATTCCAATAGGGTCCTCACACCATCGGTGCTCGGGCCCTAATAATAATAATAATAATAATAATAATAATAAAAAACAGAGCAATTCCAATAGGGTCCTCACACCATCGGTGCTCGGGCCCTAATAATAAAAAAAATCCATTTCATGACCCCTTTAAGGGGATAGTTAAGTTTTTATAAAGGTTACTTAATCTTTAAGATTAAGTAATATTGAATACAAGAAAGCCCTATAAAATAATTGCCTATTAAACAATACTCAAAAGAAAACAAGTCTGATTTGAAAAATAAAAGCGAAACACCTGGAATTTTTCTATAAGGAAATTATTTTAAATGATCACTTCATTGTTTTATTGATATAAAATAAAACTTCTATTAAGACAATGGAGGCATGAAAATGTACTCTTGGAGGAATGCAGGAGCTAAATTTACTGGTATAGAACTGACTACTGTAGCATGTATGCTCTGTTTTGGTTTAGTTTCATTGTGTTTTAGTTCTGTTTGTCTGTGTGACCTAGTTTTCTAGTGTGTTCCCCTGATAAATGATTCCGTTCACCTTTCATTCTATTAACTTTCTCATTTAGTCTGTGTATATATACTTCATGTTTTGTTCAGTTCTTTGTCTGGTCTCGTCTTTGTGTAGTGGGTGTGTTTCCCCCGTTGTTTCCCTCGTCATATCCCTGTGGACTACTGAATTAAAGACTGTTTCCATGAGTTCTTCGTCTTCGTGTGCTTACTTATATACTACAACCCATGACAGAAGACCGGACCTAAAACAGAAGAATTTTTTTGCAGAGTGGGTGATGGTATGTAACGGATCGCCACTTACCATCTGCCAGGCTGAGGAGGACATCACCAGCCCCACTCCACACCCAGAGTCCAGCTTGCCATCACCCTGCTGCACAGAGCATTTGCATGAGCCCACCACAGACAGTGAGCTGAAGCCTGCACGAGCCCACGCCGGAGAATAGTGCGGGGCAAGGAGGAGCTGTAAAGGAGCCCCGCCCACACTCCCACCATTGAGGGTGAGCAGTCTCTCGTCAGCCCCGCAGCTCCTCCTCAACCTTCCCTCTGTGGCGTGGATCCACCTAGGGCTTTCCGGCACACAGCTCCTCCTGGACGGAGGTACCCCCTAGCTCCGCCTCCAGCTGCTGATCCCATCACTCCACCTCGGTCCGTTGTCCAGACTCCTCCACCTTGGATCCTTCCTCCCTTGACTCCACCTGGGATCATTGGACTTTCGGCTCGACTGGGCTCCCTCGATCCTCTGGCTCCGCTCCGGTCGGACGTCGCCTCGCCTGCGCCATGGACTTGCCACGTCTCCCCACCCCTATGGCTCTGTCTGGCTCTGCCCTCTTTCCGGCTCCACCTCGCCCCTCAGTAGGTCGGGCTTCACCTCAACCCTCCAGTACCCTGGTTCCACCTCAAAGGGATCTTTGCTACAGCTTCTCCAACATTTCTCCTCCCTCTCTCCACACTGCTGTGGGGCTCCTTCCTGGCTGGACTCTAGGTCACCATCCTATTTTCCTGACTTGTCCATGGCTCCTCCCTCCCTTCCTCCACTTCCCCATGGACTGTTTTGCCTGCCCTTGACTGTTTTCGTTCCTCTCCTGTTCCTCGTCCTCCTCCAGAGCCTCCCTCCTCAGGACTGTTACATGTATGCTCTGTTTTGGCTTAGTTTTAATTGTGTTTTATTTCTGTTTCATTGTGTTTTAGTTCTGTTTGCATGTGACCTAGTTTTCTAGTGTGTTCCCTTGATTAATGATTCCGTTCACTTGTTGTTCTATTAATTATCTCATTTAGTCTGTGTATATATACTCTGTGTATATATACTGTTTTGTTCAGTTCTTTGTCCGGTCTCGTCTTTGTGTAGTGGATGTGTTTCTCACGTTATTCTTTGGATTATTGAATTAAAGACTTTCTGTGAATTCTTCATCTTTGTAAGCTTACTTATATACTACAACCTGTGACAACTATTTAAATGAAATTATTATTTATGTCTGTGACCTCTGGGCTGTGACCTTCTACTTACCCTAACTCTTACCCATGGCTCAGCGTTAGATAACATCACTGAATTACGTCAGATCACTGTAGGCGGCCAAAGCTTTGAGTTTGTTTGCCTATTTCTCCAAAACTAGAAGAACAAAATCAAGAAGTGAAAACAGGGGATCTTGTTGATGAGGAAAACAAAAACAGTTTTGGAAGTGTTTTGTGGAAGTACAGCATGTGCTGTCATGCACAGAATTGCCCAAGAGAAGGAAAGGACACCAGTTCTTTATAAATGCAAAAGCGACACAGTTGTCAGATGTCAAATGGGTGCTGGTGAGGTAATGCTGGAGACACTGTTTGTTGGCTAAGGTGAGAGACTGCTATTTATTTATAAGACTTGTGAACATTTACTCCAAACCAAAGTGTTTACTTTTGAATGTTTCTGTCCACAGAGATGCTTATAATTATTATAATATTTATATTTATACATTATATAATATTGAATCTATTTTTTATTTACATATTACAAGCTTTTCAAAAAGTTTTATTTTACTTTATTTATTTAGTTCTCAAATCTTTTGTTGCTAATCTAACTTATATTTTAGTTTTAAAAAGTTCACAAAATGAATTTTCATGAAATTACATTGAACTTTTAGGTTGAAATGAAATTGCTGAGCAATATTCATCTGGGAACACTGACTGTGTTATTACTGATATTAATACTTGAAGAACAATTTAACTAACAAATGATCTTTTTGTTGTCTTCTTACAGGGAATCAACGTAAATTACAATGGATTCAGCAGATTTTCTATTTAACTATGATTCAACTATAGATTATGAAAATGACATTGATTATGATAACTCCAGTAATATAACTTACAATGAAGTTTCTTTCCACACAACAGTCCACACCACATGTTTCACTCAGGTTCTTTGCCTGTTGTTGCTGGTGATCAATGTGATCATCTGTTTGCTGGGCCTTGGAGGAAATGCGGTGGTTATCTGGATTGCAGGGTTTGGCATGAAGAAGTCAGTCAATACTACCTGGTACCTGAGCCTGGCTCTATCTGACTTCATATTCTGTGCCTGTTTGCCTTTTAACATTACCTACGGTGTCACCTCAGACTGGATCTTTGGCCTCTTCATGTGCAAGTTCACGTCCTTTGTCATGTTCCTCAACATGTTTAGCAGCATCTTCCTCCTCGTCATCATCAGCATGGATCGCTGCATCGCCGTCGTGTTTCCTGTTTGGGCACAGAATCACCGCACTATTGGAAAAGCATCTGTGTTAATTGTACTCGCATGGATCATCTCTGCAGCTTTAAGTATCCCATCTATTGTATTCCGTGATGTCCAGAATCACCTGGGCACAAACCGATGCATGAACAACTACACGTCCAGCCAGTACAGCCACAAAATCATTGCAACGAGTCGCTTTGTTTTTGGATTTGTGGTGCCGTTCATCCTCATCATCTTTTGTTATACTGTCATCATCCTCAGACTGAGAGCCACCCAAATGGCAAAGTCCAACAAACCGTTTAAGATTATGACGGCTCTCATTCTGACCTTCTTCCTGTGCTGGCTTCCGTACCACACATTTGTGCTAATTGAACAAAACGAAACATTCAACACTGAGGTCATTACTATCGGACTGACCATTGGCACCACTGTTGCTGCTGCTAACAGCTTCCTAAACCCTGTTTTGTACGTCTTCATGGGCAATGACTTCAGGAAAAAGTTCAGGAGCTCCATCTTATCAAAGATCGAGAATGCTATTGGAGAAGATGGCCGAACGATCAGTCGCTACCTGTCTCGCTCTAGCTCAGTAGATGCAAGGGCATCTACTCATATCTAAAGAATAAACTCGAAGTAGTTATTTTGCATTAGGGCTATCAATTTAATGCAGGGGTATCAAACTTAGTTCCTGGAGGGCCACTGTCATGCAGAGTTTAGTTGCAAACATAATTAAACACACCTAAACCAACTAATAAAGGTCTTTGTTGGATTACTAGAAACTTTTAGGCAGATGTTTTGGAGCTGGTGGAGTTTGACACATGTGATTTAATGCATTTATTTAGTATGATTAATTGTAAAAAATAAATAAATAAATAAATAAATAAATAAACTAAGGACCAGATTTTCTAACAGCTTGTGCCAGCGCAAGCCCTCTTTTGCTGTAAATAACTACTTTAGCGATGAAAAGGCATGGACACAGTTACATTTGTAGGAGTTTCCCTTTCAGACGCAAAATTTATGGAAGGAGATTTTTTAAATGAATAAATCAACGTGATTTACTAAGGTTTGCGGTAGTCAATTTGCGAGAGTTGCCAGTCTCATGCTAATTTCCCCTATTTAGTAAATCTGGCCCTGTATATATATATACTGTATTTAGTTGTGCACTGTTAGAAAAAACTAAAACTTCTACTATGACATTATCCGTTAAGTTTATATATTTCCTTTAATCAGAATCAGAAAAAGCTTTATTGCCAAGTATGTTTGCGCACACAAACAAGGAATTTGTTTTGGTGACAGAAGCTTCCAGTACACAGAGACAACAACATATAAAGATAGTAAAATAAAAAAAAAGTATCTATTTTGTATATATATATATATATATATATAAACTTGTATGTGCTATATACAAATATAATAGAATAAAATTAACAGGAAATGGAATAAGAGGTAAATACTTGGAATAAGAAGTAAATATAAGTGATATTGCACATAGTTATTGCACAGTGGGGAGAACATTAACTGTTCATTAGGTAGATTGCCTGGGGGAAGAAACTTTTCTTGTGCCTGGTTGTTCTGCTCAGTGCTCTGTAGTGCCGGCCAGAAGGCAAAAGCTCAAAGAGAAGGTGGCTTGGATGTGAGGGATCCAGAGTGATTTCTGACCCTTTTCCTCACTCTGGATGTATATAGTTCTTGGAGGGTGGGCAGTGGAGCACCAATAATCCTCTCAGCAGTCTGAACCGTCCTCTGTAGTCTTCTTATGTCTGATTTTGTAGCTGAGCAAAAACAGACAGTTAATGAAGTGCAGAGGACAGATGCAATAGCGGATGAGTAGAACTGCAGCAGCAGCGCCTGATGGCAAGTTGAACTTCCTCAGCTGGAGAAGGAAGTACAATCTCTGCTGGGCCTTTCAATGCGATTGACTTCAGGTCCTGAGAGACTTCTTAACCCTAAAACACAACATAGCCTAATGCAATGCATAATTTTGAATACAGGTAAAACATCTTTGAAAAATCTACACGAAAAATGGTTTCAGGATGTGTTGTTACCAGTTAGTTGTTACCAAAAATATCTGACCAAAATCATGTACATAGATCAAATGGAATATGATAACCCATCCTGTGTAAATGAAACCAAAAGACAGACCAACATGATTTTAGGTCAGTCATATGCCTGTTGTAAACTACATGGAAATAAACAATATACTGACTTCTAATGCCACTTTTTTGTAATATATATTTAATGATTTACATATTTGCCACAATAATGTAATGTCTATGAATTATCTTAATTTGAGGCTTTGCAATTAGATTTACAGTCCTAATTTTCATTGATTTATAGTAAGTAAACCATCATTATGCACAATGCAAATGGATTCATGATGTAAGCAAGCATTCTTCAATCTTTATAACCATTTGTATAATGACTCAACTGAACATTTCTGTAACTAATAAACATCATTGTTTGACTGCAATTATTGTGCTGTGAGCTTCACAACACACCCCACTTCAGCATCCTTTCACAATGGTAAAGGAGGTAGAGTTTGACATGTGTTGGCCTGTTCACTCAAATGGCGCTATATTCTTGGTTTTTAACCTCAAACCAGCCTATCTCTATAACTATCAGATGAACAGAGCTGTTTGAATAGGGTACTGGATAAGATGTGGCCGTCAGTTAACAGCCTCAGTTCTCAGAAATGTTTTTGCATCTCACAGAGGAACTAGGTGTTAAAAAATTTGGCCAATAGCTCAGTCTGCACTTGTATGAAAAGAAAAAAAAAACACCCCAGCAGCAGAAGTACGTATCTGAAGTATTGCAAACGGCAGTGTGAGGCTCTCTTCGTGAGGTAAGTTATTCTTTATAGATGTCATATGAGCCAGTGCATCAAAGATATATAAGATACACTACACTATGTGTATTTGATCATGCAGTGAACACTGTTTTCTGTACCGTTCTAAAGACAGAAAGCAGTAAAGGAATTAAGATGCATGTGACTAATTCTATGCTGCAACAGAATCAACTAAGATATTTTATAAATTCAGGATGGCAAACACCTTTACAGTTTGTAGATATCAGATATGATACAAAGGAAGAAACATTACATCCTCCTCACTTAACAAAGATACTTGTCAGTCATAATTTTTACATGCTGAAGTTTCAAAGTGAGTTAGTTGCGTTTAAAATTTGAATGCGAATAGCATTTCTCTTGTGTAAATTGTGGTTCTGTGTGGTTTAAACACTGAAATAGCTTTTTAAGTAACAAATTAGGCAATTTCCTTCATACAAATAACCCATCGGAGGTAATTTAAAGGAACAAGGATAAACAGAAAAGTGCAAGAAGTTTACATGAAAAAATTAAGGAAAGTGACCGAAGAATTCTGGAGGCGTTATGATTTTTATTGGCATGTCAGAAAAGGACTGATCAAAAATAACTCTGTTTCAGTAATATCCCCAAAGTAACCTGATGGAAATTATGGGAAACGCAGTTAATTGCAAATCAAGTGTCATGTTTTTGCTTAGCAACTGCATTCATTTTTAGAAACATGCAAAATGGCTTTACTTTAAATATATTTGGATAAATTGCCTATTGCTTTCATTACAGAACTCAACTTCCTATTCAGTTCTAACAAGACATAATGGATTTAACTCCAGATCCAGATTCCTTTGACTACGATGATTATTTTAAAGACATTATAAATCACTCAAAAGAAGAGGCAGTTTCTGTGGATTTACATGCTGGATACTGCAGAGAAGCAGTATGTGTAATCACAGTTATTTTTAATGTGATCATATTCCTTCTTGGCACCGTTGGAAATGGAGCGGTGATCTGGATTGCTGGTTTTAAGATGAAGAAGTCTGTGAACACCACCTGGTACCTGAGCCTGGCTTTGTCTGACTTCATTTTCTGCGCTACTCTCCCTTTCATCATTAGCAGAATAGTTACGGACACCTGGATCTTTGGCCTCTTCATGTGCAAGTTCACCTCTTTTGTTATGACCCTCAATATGTACAGCAGCATTTTCATCCTGGTCATCATTAGTGTGGATCGCTGCATCACGGTCAAGTTTCCTGTCTGGGCCCAAAATCAACGCACTGTAAAGAAAGCTTCTGTAGTTATTGTGATGGCTTGGTTTGTGTCTGCTTTGCTTAGCATTCCATCTGCCAAATTCAGAGATATTGTGAATGAATCATCAACAGTCACATGTTATAGCAACTATAAGGATCACCACATAACCGTCGTGTTCATGCGCTTTACTTTTGGGTTTTTAATTCCGTTCTTGACCATTTCCACCTGTTACTCCATTCTGATCTGTAAACTTAGAGCAAACCAAATGTCCAAATCCACCAAGCCCTACAAGATCATGACATTACTGATTACAACTTTTTTTATCTGTTGGTTGCCATTTCACATTGTTTCTATTATAGAGTTGAGCAAACATAAGTATGATCCTGTCTTTCACACGACCGTACAAGTAACTGCTGCTCTTGCCACTGCAAACAGCTTTATAAACCCATTCCTCTATGCATTCATGGCCAAAGACATGAAGAAGAAATGCTATTCCTTTCTGTCAAAGATTGAGAGCGCCATTGATGAGGAGACCCGAAGCGCTTTCCAAAGAACTTCCATTACCAATTCTGTGGATAACAGAGTTTCCACTGCTGTCTGAAATTAAAACAATTCTTGGATAAAATATATTTCTCTTTATTTTCTTCCAAGTTTGACTGGAGAATGCTGGCCTATAGAAAAGACTCAACATTAACAAGTTGTACAAATGTTTGTCTGTTGCATGTAACGCAGCTGAAAATTCAAAAATAAATGAATGTAAATAGGTTCATAAAAGCTACTTTCTATAAAAGTTTTGTATATTAAAATGCCATTTTGCTTACTGATTTTGCAGAATTAAATGATAACTGTTGAATCTTTACTGCTTTTATCTTATAATTTGTGCATGTTACTGATCAACACATACAGTGGGGAGAACAAGTATTTGATACACTGCCGTTTTTCCAGGTTTGCCCACTTACAAAGCATGTAGAGGTCTGTAATTTTTATCATAGGTACACTTCAACTGTGAGAGACGGAATCTAAAACAAAAATCCAGAAAATCACTAGTCCCGTCACGACTAGTTAGAAAAAAACAACAAAACCAATTGAATCAGCGATGTGAGTACGGGAGGCGGGACTCAGATTTATTAACCGTTTGTGTACCAGGAATTGCGCATGCAGAGCCATTACTTCCTAACCCTAACCTTTCTAAATTCTATGAGGACGTGAATGATTTTTACAAGTCAGAATCTCGTAATTATGGTAATTTCGACATGGAGTGAACGCACCTTATTATTATACTACTCTTGTGTTGGAATGTGGATGGCCTTTTACTTTACAGAGATTATGTATTTGCTACTCGGATGAAAATAATGAGATATAACTGTACTTTGCGAAGCAGTTGGTTATGGTATTTATTCACTTACACAGTGAATGTCTATAAATGCCTCTTCGTTGCACTTGTTGTTTGGGGATATATGCTGGTGTAATTTCATTGTTTCGCTGGGGAGTCCCTATTTAAAGGGGTGGTTGATTGCCCCTTTTTACAAGATGTAAAGTAAGTCTCTGATGTCCCCAGAGTGTGTATGTGTACCATATACCAATACCACACAGATAATGTTTTATAGCATGTTAAAATTGTCCTTTTTTGAGGGTGTCCCTTTAAATGCAAATGAGCTGCTGCTCACAGGGCGGAGCTTCAAGAGCTTGCGTTTGCAGCTCTGATTACCTCATGCAGACAGGCAATAAAACTGTTCAGCCTTTTATGTTCAAACTGGAGTCGGACAATGATGGAGAGACTAAAGAAGAAGTGACAACATGTAGAATGCAACAATATGTTCCTGAATGGTTGGTTGATGAATTTATGTAGCTGATGTGGAGTTACTATCTTCAAGTCATTGATTAGCATAATCTATCATGATAATCTATAAATTCTCAACATGGCCTCACCCCCTTTGTTGCATGTTCCCCGTGGCGGGGTTTATGTAAATTTCAGGGTTAGTGAACTGAACGGCACATCCCTCACCTAACACACCTGATTCAACTTATCAGCTCATTAGTAGAAACTGCAAGACTGGAATTGGGTGTGTCTGATGAGGGAGACATAGGGTGCGTCTCAATCAGCTCCCTAGTTCAGTAGTCAGGGCACTGATCAGGGAGTCGGCCATTTTAAGGGCTGTCTCAATCGCAGAATCCTTCCAGTGCACTGAAATGTTCGCTCCCTAAAAAGTCCCACAATGCACCGCAAAACCCAGGGTGCATCGATGCTCACTATTCTCCCTTAACGGAAGTTCTGAAGCGCGAAACTCAAATCACGTGAGTCAACTCACTACACATAATGACCGATAACGACACACGATATATGTTTTTAAAAACAGAAACCTTATTAAATGCAAATAATAAGTGCAACCATAATCAAAGTACACTCTCAATATTCAAAGTGCAAACAGAGAGCAAAACAGAGACCAGAGTTAAGAGGTGGTTCAACTACTCAACCCAGCCTATATCTTTGATATTGTGAGAAAGGGTATTATATGTCGCCTAATTTGCGCGAATCTTTATATTCGCGATCGCACGTAGGCCTACTCTGTGTATAGGGAGCGCGTCGGTGCTGAGCGCGCATTCTAGATAATAGGCTCGTTTGAGATGAGCAAAATCTGCACAGAACCGATCACCGGTGATCACCGCGAGATGCATGCCGGTCAGAAATGTGTCCGGGAAACGACTTGCTGATGACACAGCTTAATGCTTATTGGTTTAAACAACCGTGATGTATGGTTCTCTTTTAAAATGTTTGATTTTAAAACTTTTAAAACGGATATGTTTTTATGTGTATAAATTATGTGTGAATATTCCCAAACTCTCTGACAGTGCGATCTCTCTCTATGTGGGTTATGTGATTGTTGTCATATTTATAAAAAAATATATATAAAAACATGTATGTAATTAAAGTAAAAATGACTGATAAACATTCTTTCGAATGGAAATAAATAACAAAAACTTTGGGTGTCTTGTTCATCATATTTATTTTCATATGAAAGCAACAGAACTTAAATTACATCCAGTTTATCAGCAACAAAGCACCTGAGTGTGAATCCCGCGATATCTGCCTTTGGTCTCGCTGGTGTCTGATCCACTACGAGAAGAGAGAACTGTCCGTCTTGCCTGCACTTTTTTACTCCTCCCCTCACTGCAGACGCCTAGTCTCGGCTGAATTTCAGGCGAGGCGCATCTCAAATAAGCCTATATTAATCTCGCCACATTTTAATCTCGCGAGATCTCGTAGTATATTATATTGCATTTCTGTCAATATAGATCCTCATAAATACTACACACTGCACCTTTAAGAATTCAAATGCAAATAAAATGCCACTTGTGTAAATTGTTCTGTGTGGTTTAAACACTGAAATAGCTTTTTAACAAATTAGGCATTTTCCTTTAGGCCTATACAAATAACTAATTTAAAGTCACAAAGGAGGATAATCAGAAAAGTGCAAAAAGTTTACATGGGAAAAAATAAATAAGGGAAGAGATTGGAGAATTCTGCTAGTGTTGTGTATTTTATTGGCCTTTCAGTTCTCCCTGTCAAGGACTGAACAAATAATCTCAGCAATGTGCTAAAAAATAAAGGCAGTTAAAACGAATTCTTATTTTCAGTAATATCCCCCAATCAACCTGATGAAATGATGGGATTGGGAAAGGCAGTTGTAGTTAATTGCAAATGATTAGAAATTAATTCGATGATTAGACTTCTGCATCCCTTGTGTGGTACTAGTGTCATGATGTTTTTGCTCAGCAACTGCATTAATTCTTAGAAATATGCGAAATTACTTCACTTATATATTTGGATAAATTGCCTATTGTTTTCATTACATAACTTCCTATTCAGTAACAAGACATAATGAATTCTACTCCAGAACCAGATTATTACAGTGACTACATTGATGTTTTAAAAGAGCTTGAAAATCACTCAAAAGAATAGGCAGTTTCTGTGGATTTACATGCTGGATGCTGATCTGCAACAGCTGTGTGTGTGTTCCCTGGGCGCTTCAGCACTCTGCAGAGCTTTCTCTCACAAAAAGAGCTTGCACGTGGCACGTCTTTTTAAAGACGGCTCGCCCGTGCACTTCTGGGTGCGGTCGATCTCTGTTGCCATCTGATGGGCACAATCACTGCTTGACGTGTTTGGGCTTCAGCACGCTCAAGCAGCGTTTGTGGATGAGTCATGTTCTCACTACAGGAACATGACCATCGCGATGTTGCGGTCGAGACTCAATGACCTCCGTAAAGGAAAGAGAGTCCCCTCTGCCACACCCCAATCTACCGTCTCCGAGAGAGATGGTACTTTGGCTGGTGGCCAGGGTGACCCGAGGGTTACGGTGTGTAATAAATCCCAACGATCATTCCTCGGGCCACACCCCCCTCTCGTACACCGCTACCCGCGAGTGGTCGGACTGAAACAGCGGGACCGTCTGCGGACTCCCCGCGTGTTTCGTTCGGTGCTCCAGATGACGACGAGACGTCGATCGCTGCATCTCAAGGTGGGCTGGAGTCCTCTGCGGATGAAGATTCGGCTATGCTGCCGCCTTCGGGCGTGCCAGCATTGCCCGAGTCCGACCCAGAGTTGACAGCCATGTCATCTCGGGGGATGATTGGTCTTTGGGTGCGGCGCATCCTGACAGCTGTGCCGCCACCGACTTCGCCCTCTGGGCGACGAAGGTGACAGTGCGCTCCCTGGGTCAGGTGATGTCCACAGCTGTGGTCCAGGAGAGATATGGCTCAGCCTGGTCGATATGAGAGAGGCTGAGCGAACCCGGTTCCTCAACACTCACATATCACAGGCTGGCCTCTTCGGTGGCACGGCCGAGAACTTCGCCCAACAGTCGCCCAACAGCTGCTGCCTTATTCAGCCGCTGACTCAGTCGCCTCAGTCTGCTTGCCGCCGAGGGTGCCCTCCTGCGGCTTCCACCCCTCCCGCCCGGCCCCAGCAGCAGCCACCTTCTCCAGGCCGCGCTGTGGAGGTGGTCGCAGGAAGACGCCCCCGTCCCCGCAACCCGCCAAACGCCAGACTAAGCGGCGCTCCTGACGCGGACAGCTCAGGGATGGGCAGTTCTTTCAAGGAGGTGGTAGCAGGGCCACTCCTTCCCCCGGTGGAGGGCCGGGGAGAATCTTCTGTTAAGGAAAGAACTAACTCACCCATCCCTGAGCACCCAGAGACCGTGCATGGCAGTGTGCGCCGCCCCCGGGCCACGCCACTCTCGTCCCTCTCTGATGCCAGTCTCCTCTCAGAGCAGACCCCAGTGGAACGCACGTCCTTCCCTGGTCTCCTCTGTCAGGACGCGGCTGATGACCGTGCCCCCACACCGGGACGCTATGCCTCCCACGTCTGTGCCAGTCACGCCGCCTCGCTGCCCCACCCGGGGTACGTCTGTGGTTTGTATTACCCCGCTGGTGCAGTTTTTGGGAGCCTGGCTAGAGCTTCCTGGACTGTCCCGCTGGGTCACGAAGACCATCAGGCTCGGCTATGTGATTCAGTTCGCTCAGGCTCCTCCCCGTTCCGGGGAGTCCGATAAACCATGGTGGGGCCTTCACCACAGGCTGGGGTGCCATGTGGAATGGACATGCTGCCGCGGGCTCCTGGACAGGACCCCAGCGCCTCCTGCATGTCAATTGACTCGAGTTGCTGGCAGTACGATTCGCCCTGCACCGCTTCTGGGCGTTGCTCAAGGGTCAACACGTGCTAGTCTGGTCAGACAACACGGCCACAGTAGCATACATCAACCACCAGGGTGGTCTACGTTCCCGCCGCATGTCTCAACTCGCCCGCCATCTCGTCTTATGGAGTCAGAAGCACCTGAGGTCCCTTCGTGCCATCCATGTCCCGGGAGTCCTGAACCGTGCAGCCGACGAGCTCTCACGGCTTCAGCCACTTCCTGAAGAATGGAGACTCCATCCCCAGACGGTTCAGCTGATTTGGGAACAGTTCGGCGACGCACAGGTAGATCTGTTTGCCTCCCACGACTCTTCCCATTGCCGCCTGTTTTATTCCCTGACCGAGGGCTCCCTCGGCACGGATGCTCTGGCGCACAGCTGGCTGCGGGGCCTCCGCAAGTATGCGTTTCCCCCAGTGAGCCTTCTCGCACAGGTTCTGTGCAAGATCAGGGAGGACAAGGAGCAGGTCCTTTTGGTCGCCCCGTATTGGCCCGGCCGGACCTGGTTCTCCGAACTCGTACTCCTTGCGACAGCCCCTCCCTGGCCGATTCCTCTGAGGAAGGACCTCCTTTCTCAGAGACGGGGCACCCTTTGGCACCCACGTCCAGATCTTTGGAACCTCCACGTGTGGCTCCTGGATGGGACGCGGCAGGTTTGAGTACCCTACCACCTCAGGTGGTGGCTAACATCACTTCCGCTAGGGCCTTGTCTACTCGACACGCCTATGCGTTGAAGTGGAACCTCTCCATCACCTGGTGTTCTTCTCGACAAGAAGACCCCTGGAAATGCCCGATCGGGTCCGTGCTCGCATTCCTCCAAGAAGGGTTGGAACGAAGGCTGCCTCCTTCCACCCTCAAGGTTTATGTGGCCGCTATATCAGCCTACCACGACCTTGTGGAGACGAAAAAGGTAAGTCAGCACGACCTGGTCATCAGGTTCCTGAGGGGAGTGAGGTGACTGAATCCTCCTCGCGCTCCCCTCGTACCCTCTTGGGACCTCTCAGTAGTCTTAAGTGCTCTGCAGAGGGCTCCCTTCGAGCCATTGCGGTCAGTCGAGTTTAAGTTCCTGTCTATGAAGACAGCGCTCCTGATCGCCTTGGCCTCCATCAAGAGGGTAAGGGACCTGCAGGCATTTTCGGTTGACGAAGTGTGCCTGGAATTCGGGCCGGCCAACTCTCACGTGATCCTGAGACCCCGGCCTGGATATGTGCCCAAGGTTCCCACCACTCCGTTCTGGGACCAGGTGGTGAACCTGCAAGTGCTGCCTTTGGAGGAGGCAGACCCAGCCTTGGCACTGCTCTGTCCAGTACGCGCCCTCCGTGCTTACGTAGACAGAACGCAGTGTTTCAGGACCTCAGACCAGCTCTTTGTCTGTTATGGTGGGAAGCTGAAGGGAAAGGCTCTCTCCAAGAAAAGGTTGTCTCACTGGATAGTGGACGCCATTGTCTTGGCTTACCAGACGCAGGGGCATGGCGCCTCGCCTCGCCATTCCACTCCATGAACTGGATACGTGCGATATTTTCCTCAGGTAGTTTCCCTGAAGCCCTGAGTTCCTCCAGCACTGTCGATGCCGACACCAGTGCGTCTGCCCACTCGGCCAGGCCCTCGTGTTAGGCTAGGTACCACCGTGTGCATGGTACCCCCCTTGGGCGACCCCCACATGTGTATTTCCACTGTAAGCCTCTCAGAGCATGTGTATTTCCCTCGGCAAGCTTGCCTCACCTGGGGGTAAAATTCTTCCACCTTCGGCTGGTTACCCCAGAGTTCTTCCATATGCAGCCCCTCGCGGGTCATATGTGTATCCTTAAGTCCTCCCCACGGGTAGGCGCTTGGCGCATACTTCCACCTGGAATATGCTTCCCAGTGTACCTTGGTATTCCTGTGTTAAGTTGGAGTCCTTCGTCTGTACTAGCTTAAGACAGGGAGCTCACGCTTACGCAGGGCACTGGATGACAGCCGAGTGGCGTGATTACATTGGGACCCCCATTCGTCAGTCACTGACGTTACTCGGAGTGACTGAACGAAAGGGAACATCTCGGTTACGTATGTAACCCTTCCACTTCCGCTGTACCGCTGGAATGGCCGGGAGTTCAGTCTTGGCTCCTCAGCAGGTAAACATAATGCGATGTTGCCAGCGTACTTCCTTATATACCCACACTGTGGGGCGGAGTTACGCTATGCAAATTCCGCATGCCCATGGCATTGGCACTGCCATTGGGCGTTTTCTAGATCTCGAAGATGATAGGCTTCTAGACGAAACCCCCATTCGTCAGTCACTGACGTTACGTCTCCGTTCCCTCCTCAGGGAACGAGGGTTACATACGTAACCGAGACGTTATTTTTAATGTGATCATATTCCTTCTTGGTATCATTGGAAATGGAGCGGTGATCTGGATTGCTGGTTTTAAGATGAAGAAGTCCGTGAACACCACCTGGTACCTGAGCCTGGCTTTGTCTGACTTCATTTTCTGCGCTACTCTCCCTTTCATCATTAGCAGAATAGTTACGGACACCTGGATCTTTGGCCTCTTCATGTGCAAGTTCACCTCTTTTGTTATGACCCTCAATATGTACAGCAGCATTTTCATCCTGGTCATCATTAGTGTGGATCGCTGCATCACGGTCAAGTTTCCTGTCTGGGCCCAAAATCAACGCACTGTAAAGAAAGCTTCTGTAGTTATTGTGATGGCTTGGTTTGTGTCTGCTTTGCTTAGCATTCCATCTGCCAAATTCAGAGATATTGTGAATGAATCATCAACAGTCAAATGTTATAGCAATTATAAGCATCACTACACAACCATCGTGTTCATGCGCTTTACTTTTGAGCTTTTTTTTTTCCGTTCCTGGCCATTTCCACCTGTTACTCCATCCTGATCTGTAAACTTGGAGCAAACCAAGTTTCTAATTTCACCAAGCCCTACACGATCATGACATTACTGATTACAACCTTTTTTTATCTGTTGGTTGCTATTTCACATTGTTTCTATTATAGAGTTGGACAAATATAAGTACGATCCTGTCTTTCACACGACCGTACAAGTAACTGCTGCTCTTGCCACTGCAAACAGCTTTATAAACCCATTCCTCTATGCATTCATGGCCAAAGACATGAAGAAGAAATGCTATTCCTTTCTGTCAAAGATTGAGAGCGCCATTGATGAGGAAACCCAAAGCGCTTTCCAAAGAACTTCCATTACCAGTTCTGTGGATAACTGAGTTTCCACTGCTGTCTGAAATTAAAACAATTCTTGGATAAAATATATTTCTCTTTATTTTCTTCCAAGTCTGACTGGAGAATGCTGGCCTATAGAAAATAAATGTTTGTCTGTTGCATGTAACACAGCTGAACAAGAGTATGAATGTAAATAGGTTCAATAAAAGTTTTGTATATTAAAATGCCATTTTGGTCAAGGTCACTTTTATTTATATAGCACCTTAAAACAACATTACTGCTAGTGTTGCTTCTTCAACGAAAATTATGACTAAATATCGTCGTCAACGAACCTTTATCACGTGACGAAAACGAGACGCAACGTAAATGCTGCATGTGACGATGACTATAATTAAATGTATAATGGAATATTGTTGACGAATAAAAACGAGACTAAATGTGGTTTACAAAATAAAAACTATGCTGAAATGTCTCTTCATTTTCGTTGACCAAAACAAGACGAGACGAAATGTTATAACGTTATTAGGAGTGATGAGATACTTAGCAGACTATCATCACTCAATGGCTGGTTGTCTAAGTGGTGTCCGCAAAATAACATAGGGTTCATAGACAATTGGAAAAGCTTTTGGGGCAGACCTGACCTGTTGAAAAAAGATGGTATTCATCCTTCCTGGGATGGTGCCGCTCTTCTCTCTAGTAATTTGGCACATAGTCTTAGAGCTAAACCTTGACTAACTGGGGCCCAGGTCAGGAAGCAGACGGACTGGCTTACCCGACCGCCTGCTAGCTGTCTCACGTCACAGAAGTCAGATAAATCCCAGCACATAGAGACTCTTTCACCTAGATATTATCACATAGAGACTGTGTCTGTTCCACGAATTAGTAAATACAAAAAACCATCAAAACCATTCAACGGTAAAAATTTAATTGATGTCCAACAAATAAACAACAGATATAATACAGATGATCAAATGATAAAGCTCGGGTTGCTGAATATTCGATCCCTTTCCTCAAAAGCGCTTATTGTTAATGATATGATTACAGATCATAACCTAGATGTGCTGTGTTTGACAGAAACCTGGTTAAAACCTGACGATTACATTACTTTAAATGAGTCCACCCCCCAAGATTATTGTTATAAACACGAGCCGCGTCTGAAAGGTAAAGGGGGAGGTGTTGCTGTAATTTATAATAATATCTTCGGTATTACTCACAAGTCTAGTTTCAAATATAATTCCTTTGAAGTTTTGGTGCTTTATGTAACGTTATGTAGTGAAATCGATAAATCCCGTTTGACATTTGTGCTCGCTACTGTATATAGGCCACCAGGGCACCATACAGACTTTACCAGAGAATTTGCTGATTTTCTATCAGAGTTAGTACTGGCTGCAGATAAAGTCCTAATTGTTGGTGATTTTAATATCCATGTAGACAATGAAAAAGACGCATTGGGATTGGCATTTAGAGACATTATAAACTCTATTGGAGTAAGGCAACACGTGTCAGGACCCACTCATCGCCGTAATCATACGTTAGACCTAATACTGTCACATGGAATAAATGTTGATACCATTGAAATTCTGCAGCAGAGCGATGACATCTCAGATCATTACCTAGTATCATGTACACTTAATTTAGTAAAGGCTGCAAAGCCGTCCCCTCGCTTTAAATATGGCAGGACTATCACTGCTGCAACTAAAGATTTCTTTGTAAATAATCTTCCTCATCAGTTTCATCTCCTCAGCATCCCAGATAGCCTAGAGGAACTCGATGTTGCAACAGAAACTATTGACTCTCTCTTTTCCAGCACTTTAGACACAGTTGCTCCCCGGCGCTTAAAGAAGATTAAAGAAAATAGTCCAACGCCGTGGTACAACGAGCACACCCGGGCCCTTAAAACAGCAGCCAGAAAAATGGAGCGCAGCTGGAAGAAAACAAAACTAGAAGTTTTTCGCATTTCGTGGAAAGAGAGCATGATTGCATACAGAAAGGCCCTAAAAACTGCTAGATCTGCTTATTTCTCGACTCTCTTAGAAGAAAACAAACACAACCCTAGGTATTTATTCGATACAGTGGCTAAATTAACCAAAGATAAAGCTTCACCTTCTGATGTTTGTAAACAGCACAGCAGTAATGACTTTATGAACTTCTTTACCTGTAAGATTGATAATATTAGGAAAAAAATTATAACCATGCAGCCGTCTACTACAGTATCACATCAGACAGTGCATTGTAGTGTCACTGAGGAAAAATTACATTCATTCACTGCTATAGGAGAAGAAGAATTGGCTAAACTCGTTAAATCATCAAAATCAACAACATGTATGCTCGACCCCATACCGACTAAACTACTAAAAGAGATGCTTCCAGAGGTCATAGATCCTCTCCTTAATATCATTAATTCATCCTTGACATTAGGATATGTACCGAAAACTTTTAAGTTTGCTATTATTAAACCACTTATTAAAAAACCACAACTTGATCCTACAAAATTAGTCAATTACAGGCCAATCTCAAATCTACCCTTTCTGTCAAAAATACTAGAAAAGGCAGTGTCCTCACAATTATGCTCCTTTTTAGAAAGAAATGGTATCTGTGAGGATTTCCAGTCAGGATTTAGACCGTATCATAGTACTGAGACTGCTCTCATTAGAGTTACAAATGATTTACTCTTATCATCCGATCGTGGTTGTATATCTCTATTAGTGTTACTCGATCTTAGCGCTGCATTCGATACTATCGACCACAATATTCTTTTGAATAGACTCGAAAATTATGTTGGCATTAGTGGAACTTCATTGGCATGGTTTAAATCATACTTATCTGACCGTTATCAGTTTGTAGCAGTAAATGAAGAGATGTCACACCGAACACAAGTTCAGTATGGAGTACCGCAGGGCTCAGTGCTAGGACCGTTGCTTTTCACCCTGTACATGCTACCACTGGGAGATATTATTAGGAAGCATGGCGTTAATTTTCATTGTTATGCTGACGATACTCAGCTCTATATTTCTTCACGCCCTGACGAAACTTACCAATTCACAAGATTAACGGAATGCATAGCTGATATAAAAAATTGGATGACTAGTAATTTCCTGCAACTTAATTCAGAAAAAACTGAATTTTTAATCATTGGACAAAAAAACTTCACAAGTAGTAACCTAGAATACTGTCTAACACTCAATGGCTGCTCTGTCAAGTCCTCGTCGTCAGTTAGGAACCTGGGTGTGCTCTTTGATACCAATCTCTCATTTGAAAGCCACGTTTCTAGCATCTGTAAAACTGCATTCTACCATCTTAAAAATATATCTAAATTACGGCACATGCTTTCAATGCAAAATGCTGAACAGTTAGTTCATGCGTTCATGACCTCAAGGCTAGATTATTGTAATGCTCTACTGGGTGGTTGCCCTGCTCGCTTAATAAATAAACTGCAGCTGGTCCAAAACACAGCAGCTAGAGTTCTTACTAGAACCAGGAAGTATGACCATATTAGCCCGGTTCTGGCAACACTGCATTGGCTCCCTATTAAACATCGTATACATTTTAAAATCTTGCTGATTACTTACAAAGCACTAAATGGTTTAGCTCCCCAGTACTTGAGCAAGCTCTTAACGCATTATACTCCATCACGTTTAATGCGGTCTCAAAATTCTGGCCAGTTGATAATACCTAGAATATCAAAATCAACTGCAGGCGGTCGGTCCTTTTCCTATTTAGCACCTAAACTCTGGAACAGTCTTCCTAGCATTGTTCGGGAAGCAGACACACTCTGTCAGTTTAAATCTAGACTAAAAACACATCTCTTTACTATGGCATACACATAAAACATTTTTAATTTCTATTATTCAAATCAGTTAAATTATTGTTTTAGGCTGCATTAACTAGGTCAGCCGGAACCGGGAACACTTCCAATAACACCTGATGTACTCGTTACATCATAAGAAGAATGGCATCTACGCTAATGTTAGTCTCTCTGTTTATCCCGAGGTTTACTGCAGTCGGCCGGATCCGGGCCGTATCCAGACCAGATGGTGGACCTTAGCCTGGACATGACGACCATATCCCTGAAGTGTCTGTAGAGACAATACTGTCAATTAAACTCCCCCTTGTAAATGCCGCATCGACACGACATCCTCATTAAACCCGTCCCCGGCATGACAACTCCAATCTTTCGAATAATCCTACGAATATCTATTTATCTAATATGACTTCTGACCTGTAATGTTGCCAGAATCATAATCATACACTATTTGTTCGTCGGCCAGAGGAGAACTGGCACCCCGACTGAGCCTGGTTTCTCCCAAGGTTTTTTTCTCCATTCTGGCCCTGAAGGAGTTTTGGTTCCTTGCCACCGTCGCCTTTGGCTTCTGGCTTGCTCAGTTGGGGACACCTAAATTTCAACTATATTACTGATCTGCCCGCATTGACACTATATGATAATTGAAATGAGCTGGATGACATCACCGTTTTCACCAGAGCGGCTGTACAGCCGAATCAAATTCCGTTGCATTATTTTCCTGTTACCACTGTGAAGCTGCTTTGAAACAATTGCCATTGTAAAAAGCGCTATATAAATAAAGGTGATTTGATTTGATTTATTTCGTCTCGTTTAGTCGCGTTATTATTATTATTTTGCAGTATTTCTGTGTGTCTCACTTCAGGGACTGCATCAGGTCGCACTGCGCAGACGCAGGCGACGTCACTCTCTTCAAGCGCCACTCGCGGCATTATTTAGAAGATGCAGCTACGGTGAGTTAGCGTAAACGACAACAAACAAAGTTAAGTCTGACACACACAAAGGGACCGATGGCCGAGGTTCGAGCCCTATTCGGACGGTAATTGTTTCTCGTGGGGTCATAAGGTATTTTCATCATTTACAGGGGCTGTCTGTGATTTTATTGGCGTCCGAATCCAGAATATCAGTGTTTTTCTCCCACCACCCGCGTAAAAATCCCCGGCCGAATTACCTACTGTTTTTTGACAAATACCAAGGTCGTGTGGTGATTTAATTGCTGTCCGAATCCACATCTCTGAGTTTTCAAGAATATATCATTTCAAAATTCACCGTTTATATCCTTTTTGACCACTGCAGAGCACCGTACGGTTGCGCTTCGCTGTAATTTGGATGCATTTTAAAGATCTATACTTTTATTACTGAAATGCTGGCAAGTATTTACAAGAGCAATATATTTCAACACCACTCAAAAAATAAAAGCACGTAAACACTTGAAATGGGCCGTTATTACGGCAGGCAGCAATTATATAATATGTTAAAATAACCAAGCAGCATTATGTTTACCTCATGTGAATAAGAGGCTGTATTCACTTATTTCCGCTAATTTCCATGTGGAATAAAATGACATCCTTTATTTTGAGATAAAAGACAGAAAACCATTTTAACTATAATGCGCGTCTATATATCTTCCTATTTTTAAACAGATTTAAATAAATAATTAGATTATTATTTTCTTATTAAATTAAATATGCATTTATTCTTATTATACCAAGCATATGACATTTTATTTACAGCATACAATCATGTTATTGACCACGTGAGCGCGTTCCCAGGTGCGCAGGATCACAAAACAAGCTCCTCCACCGTGAATAAATCACCATCCGAATGCACGAGTTTTATCACTGAGGTGGCATGCACATTAATTTTTACGGACTTCCACGTGAGAAACAATTACCGTCCGAATAGGGCTTTTGGGAGAAAAAGAAGAAACGACATTTGGAAAAACTTTCATTACATAGAAGTGGAAAAGAAACGGAATGTGTTGTGGAAAAAGATGGGGAGAAATGCGGCCACAAAATCACAGGAAAAAACACCACGAACCTTAAGAGACATCTCAATGTTTTTATTTTATTTTTAAATTTATGTGTGTGTACTTCTAACATGTTTGATTGTAAATTCAAATCAGACAGTCTTCCCTGTCTGGAATGGATGTATTCTTGAGTCTATAAGGTAACAATAATATCATAAGATAACCTTGTTTGAAATGGGTTTGGATAAAAGATTTTGGTTTCGTCTATACTACTAGGTACTTACACTATATTGACTGGGTTAAATAGAATTGCATTACTAAAAAGAGACTACAAATACAATTTTCATTGACTAAAACTAGACTAAAATGTCATCGAAAATATTCATGGATAATTCTGACTAAAATGCTCAGACTTTTAGTCGACTGAATCTTGACTAGACTAAAAAAAGTGTGAATGTGACTAAAACTAATTAAAACTAAAATGACAGCTTGACACAGACTAGACTAAAACTAAAATTAAAACAGGCCACCAAAAACAACACTACTGCTGACCAAGGTGCTTCACAAAAACACAACGAAAAATAACAGTCAAACAAAACAAAAACATAAATACAGAGTATAAAAATTTAAATTCAACAACTAAACCATCAAACCAAATTAAAATCAAGACAAAGTATTTAACTCACTAATACTAACATATCCAAAATTATGAATAGGCCTGAGAAAAAAAGAGAGTTTTCAGAGATGACTTAAATGCAGATAAAGAAGTCAACCTAACAGATTGAGGTAGTGATTTCCACAGCTTAGGGGCAAATACGGAAAAAGCTCTGTCATCTTTGGATTTCAAGCGAGACAATGGGACGGTTAATAGTTTGTCAGAGGAAAATCTAAGAGATCTTCGTGGAGAATATGGACAAATAAGGTCTGAGATATAAACTGGAGCCAGACTGTGCAAGCCTTTAAATACAAAAGTTAAAACCTTGTAATCAATTCTATATTTGACAGGTAGCCAATGTAAATGTTGCAAAATAGGAGTGATATGCTCACGCTTTTTCTTCCCCATTAAGAAACGAGCTGCAGCATTCTGAACGGGTTGCAAACGTGATAGGGCAAACTGTCACTTCAGCTTTATTCCATTTTTATATGTTAAGTATGATGTGATACTTTCGATACTTTTAATACTTTCTGCTTAAAAGCTCTACAAAAAATGTATTTGCATGTATCTGATAAGATGTTTTTCTTGGAAACTCTTTAACATGTTGCTACATTTACCCTTATTATTGTTACATTTTGTATTTATAGAGGTAATTTGCAGTTTTCATTCAAAAACTAAATTAGTCAGGGATGCAGGGCTGCAAGTTCACTGTTGAATTAGCAGTTTGG
This sequence comes from Coreius guichenoti, assembly GCA_039654105.1. Classification (NCBI taxonomy): domain Eukaryota; kingdom Metazoa; phylum Chordata; class Actinopteri; order Cypriniformes; family Gobionidae; genus Coreius; species Coreius guichenoti. The sequence continues at coordinate 13,922,085 of CM077169.1, forward strand.
TTCAGACCGCTCAGTCATTTAGTTGCAGTCAGCAGCCCTGCACTTCTGATCATTTAGTATAGCGGTGGTTCATACAACTATATGTATGAGTAAACGGACTGACTGTCTAGAAAATAAATCCACATATGAGATAGTACATGTATGTTAGTGAGTCATATGCTGTGTAGTCAGATCTCAGTTGTTATGAACGCAGTAACTTTATCACAAAGACACTGTTTACCACTGAATGAGCTTTGAGCATTGGCCAATCAAGTGCTGTTCATATCACACTTCCCCTGAACACACGAGACAAGTAAAAGATCTCCTGACAGATTTGTGGTACCTTGGCTGCCCTGAAACTTTTAAGTATATATTTTTAATATCTAAGACGAGATGCAATTTTTCAGAAACTAAGCTTGTCCTTAGAGAGACATTGCAAGCTGTGTCGTGGCACAATCTAAGTCCAAATGTCTTTTGATCAGTGAAGAAAATCTCTCAGAGTCGAAGTTCCAGGTCTCAGGAAATATAAACTTTATTGTAAGCACAACAAAGTGAGATGCAGCTGTTCATCTGACTCATTCATGGTAAAACTTCATTTCTTATCACCTTTTTATCCAATTAGCTTTCTTCTATGTATCTTTTCTTTTTGGCTCCACCTTACCATTTCCCCACAATTAGATACAAACTTCTGCACGTTTCATATTTATTGGTGGAAAATCCCTAACCTTTTAAAAACCTCTTATATAACACGCATATGACAGTTTCACAGCGCTTCACACCAGTTCCCCATACAACAAACATAACTTTCCCATGTCTTCCATACTTTGATGGGCAACAGACCTTAATTTTCTAGTACACAGCTAAGGCCTACAAAAAATGAATTTCTTCCACAGCTGAAAAACTGTTTTTGCAGTTTCCTGAAAGAGTGGAACTCCAGGAAGTTACAAAACAAACAGCATTTAAAATACTATGTAAACAGAGCTTTAAAGGGAGATTTAAAGGTGAAGCGCACAATTTTTGAAGCATTAGCAACCAACAGAATTTCAGAAATGTTTTAGGGTTTGTTTTCCAGACATTCCACCCATCTGCCATTGGTTGGGCAAACAGGTAGTCCCACCCAAAACTCAACTGTTTTCATCAGAATTTTCACAATGCACAAAAATCGTCTGCTCAAATCCCGACAAACCTTAAATAAATATAAATAAAACTAATTAAACACTTAAATGAATGTTGGGCATCTGAAAATTTGGGGCTTTACAATTTATTGACCGGGACATATGCATCAAGCACTAAACAAGAGCAAAAGCTTTCCTCATATTCACACAGTTCTCTGAGCTTACAATTATAATAAAAATCTTTAATTTCCTTTGCACTGCTGGCAATCACTCTCTGATTTTCTTATTTGGTAGAAATTCCTTACATTCATTCCATACAAAATACATTCAGAAAGACACTTCAGGTTTGTTCCTTTTTGAAATGAAAAGCATGTAATGCTCAAATTTAAAAGCCTTTTCAAAAATAGAGGTGATACTTTTCTGTCTTTTAAAGTAATTCTCCATGTGAGCATTACAAAAATATATATGTGTATTTACATATATTGAATGTTATTTGTTAGGTCTCTAGCTGAAAAGCAGAAATGTACCCATGAGGTGCTTTTTTTTTAGCACACTGCTTCATACTCTTTCACCCCTGAATTCTAGATTATTTTATAGATTATAATGTTGATTTTTCTGTTTTGAATAAAAAACCTGCAATTAAAACACTGAAAACAAAGTTCTAAACATTTCTACAGGGAACAAGTTATTAATTGCATCCAAAACCTGACATAGTTTGGGAGGAATTATTTGATTCCTTTTCAGGCTTGTCAAAGGAAATGGGAAGTTATTTAATGCACATTACATACTGTTGGTGAAGAAGGGGTTTTTGCTTAAAGGGATAGATCATCCAAAAATGAAAAACTTGTCTTAATTTACTCTCCTTCATATCATTCCAAATGCTTTAAGAATCAATACACAACTCTTCTCAGATAAGAGCTGCATGTGTCATGTCTGTCAAAAACATAAAAAAAAAATTTCATCTTTGGTTGAACTACAGTATCCCTTTAATAGATTACTATAATTGTGGTGGAGAAAAGGAGTAAAGGGTCAGTTAATGTGTTATTTTAAGCCATTTACAAGAAGCCCCATTTCTTTTACTTTGTGAACACAAGATGAATTGTTTTTTTGATTGCCCACTGCAAATATATCTCAAAACCTCAGTGAAAACCAAAAGGTAAATCATTTAACTTGAAGAAATGATCTCAACATAAAAGTGCTCTAAACACAAAGCAGAAACAGAAGAACTTGGTTGCTTTCCTCTACTTCAAAAGCCCTATAAAAGACTATATCTGCAATTTGTCAGCAAATCATTGAAGGCAGAGGTACCAGACAACATATCCATGCGTTTATCTAATACAAGTGATATAGCTTGAGGATTTTTGTTGTCCATGTACCTATTTTACTGATCGGTTTTAAGAAGGCAATGTCCAGATATTTTTAGGGAACAGGGAGCTGGGGTTCCGATGTTGTTAAACATGAAATCGCTGTCCATATATTACCATTGAAACTGAAGTGCTTAAAGAATCCTAGTGTAGTCCAGTAGTGGCAGGAAAAGCAAATTCAATGAAATACAGATATGATGTGTCCGTCTAAACAGTTGACCCGGATGTCTTGGTGGCAACAGACACTTTCATAAAAAGCATGAACAGTCATTGCCCGTGATGACAAACGGAATTTGTGGTTACTGCACACTTAATTTGACCTAAGGACGATGAATCCATGGTGGTTAAACTTAAAGCCAAGCTAACTGGAGCCAAATTGTTGCACAAGCCCGTCTTACTATGAATTGTACAGTGGGGAGAACAAGTATTTGATACACTGCCCATTTTGCAGGTTTTCCTACTTACAAAGCATGTAGAGGTCTGTAATTTTTATCATAGGTACACTTCAACTGTGAGAGACGGAATCTAAAACAAAAATCCAGAAAATCACATTGTATGATTTTTAAATAATTAATTTGCATTTTATTGCATGACATAAGTATTTGATCACCTACCAACCAGTAAGAATTCTGGCTCTCACAGACTTGTTAGTTTTTCTTTAAGAAGCCCTCCTGTTCTCCACTCATTACCTATATTAACTGCACCTGTTTGAACTCGTTACCTGTATAAAAGACACCTGTCCACACACTCAATCAAACAGACTCCAACCTCTCCACAATGGCCAAGACCAGAGAGCTGTGTAAGGACATCAGGGATAAAACTGTAGACCTGCACAAGGCTAGGATGGGCTACAGGACAATAGGCAAGCAGCTTGGTGAGAAGGCAACAACTGTTGGCGCAATTATTAGAAAATGGAAGAAGTTCAAGATGACGGTCAATCTCCCTCGGTCTGGGGCACCATGCAAGATCTCACCTCGTGGGGCATCAATGATCATGAGGAAGGTGAGGGATCAGCCCAGAACTACATGGCAGGACCTGGTCAATGACCTGAAGAGAGCTGGGACCACAGTCTCAAAGACAACCATTAGTAACAAACTACACCGTCATGGATTAAAATCCTGCAGCGCACACAAGGTCCCCCTGCTCAAGCCAGTGCATGTCCAGGCCCGTCTGAAGTTTTCCAGTGACCATCTGGATGATCCAGAGGAGGAATGGGAGAAGGTCATGTGGTCTGATTAGACCAAAAAGCTCTATTTTTGTCTAAACTCCACTCGCCATGTTTGGAGGAAGAAGAAGGATGAGTACAACCCCAAGAACACCATCCCAACCGTGAAGCATGGAGGTGGAAACCTCATTCTTTGGGGATGCTTTTCTGCAAAGGGGACAGGACGACTGCACCGTATTGAGGGGAGGATGGATGGGGCCATGTATCGCGAGATCTTGGCCAACAACCTCCTTCCCTGAGTAAGAGCATTGAAGATGGGTCGTGGCTGGGTCTTCCAGCATGACAACGACCCGAAACGCACAGCCAGGGCAACTAAGGAGTGGCTCCGTAAGAAGCATCTCAAGGTCCTGGAGTGGCCTAGCCAGTCTCCAGACCTGAACCCAATAGAAAATCTTTGGAGGGAGCTGAAAGATGCTGCCCAGCGACAGCCCCGAAACCTGAAGGATCTGGAGAAGGTCTGTATGGAGGAGTGGGCCAAAATCCCTGCTGCAGTGTGTGCAAACCTGGTCAAGAACTACAGGAAACGTATGATCTCTGTAATTGCAAACAAAGGTTTCTGTACCAAATATTAAGTTCTGCTTTTCTGATGTATCAAATACTTATGTCATGCAATAAAATGCAAATTAATTACTTAAAAATCATACAATGTGATTTTCTGGATTTTTGCTTTTAGATTCTGTCACTCACAGTTGAAGAGTACCTATGATAAAAATTACAGACTTCTACATGCTTTATAAGTGGGCAAACCTGCAAAATCAGCAGTGTATCAAATACTTGTTCTCCCCACTGTATCTTTAGATTATTCATGATAGGTCATGATTATTCATGATAGTTTTTTTTTAGCAGTACTTTTGTGCAAACTGAATGGAAGATGATAAACAATTTCATATTCTAGGGAAATAGCTGAAAAAATTTAAAGGAAAAAATGTGTGTGAAAAAAAGCAAAAGTCAAGAGATGAGTATCATCTGGGCATGTACTCCTCAGGTACACCAGACAGGTTTCTCTTTCTGAGTGCTGTGTTCACAGTCTTAATAAGCCCATCAATGGTGGCACGCATTTCAGGCGTGTAAGGGTCATATTCCAGCTTTCTGAGCCCAGAGCGTTTAAAGTTCCCATCTTTCTGTCCTTCCACACACAGCAGGCGGTCCTCTGACACTTCCAGGCCTAGAAAAATGACCATGTCTTTTAACTGAGAGAAAAGGTCCCGTTTTAAATTCTCAAAGTGCACTACTTGAACTTTCTTCCCATATTTCAGCCAGTCTAGTGTGTGGGATGCCCACCATGGAGCGTAGTTCTTCACAAACTCTGGCCACTCTGATTGAAAGAGAGGGAGAGAGAGAGTTTAACTTCTTGAAAAATAATATCTTACAACAGGCATGTCCATACACGGTCCTGGAGGGCCACTGTCCTGCAGCGTTTAGCTCCAACTTGCCTCAACACATATTTGTTGTTATATCGCTAGTAAACATATGTGCTTTACTGAGCGGAAAAAAATGTGTGTGAATATCTCTATCAGCTGCACATTGTTAGTCACTGCAGGGCGCATAAAACTATATTTAAGATTACATTAAAAACTTAATTGTAATTTAATAGATATTTAATTCATTAAAATTATATGTATTTCCCTTTCAGTCAGTACACTATGAGTTACGTCAGTTACTGACGGAATGGGGGTTTCGCTTAGAAGCCAATCGCCTTCGAGATCTACAAAACGAGCCAATGGCATGAGAATGCCATGGGTCTGCGGAATTTGCATAGCGCAACTCCGCCCCACCTCGTGGGTATATAAGGAGATGCGCGGCAATCTCGCATTATGTTTCTGCTTCGGGGCCGAGTGTTCACTTGCTTTCCTGAGCTTTTCTACTCTTCAAGACGAGCGTCTCTCCAGAGCGTCGGTGTTACGGCGCGTTCCAGCGAGTTCCGCATTCCTGTCTGATCTGTGCAGTGATCTAGCACAGCGTGTGTGTTCTCCCTGGGCGCTTCGGCATTTCTGCAGAGCAAACTTCTCTCTAAAAGAGCTACACATGGCACATCTTTTTCAAGATGTCTCGCCCGTGTGTTTCTGGGTGCGGTCGGCTGGTTAGTTCGTCTGACGGGCATGATCGCTGTTTGGCATGCTTGGGCCTCGTGCACGCCGAGCGCGCATTCATGGATGAGTCATGTTCTCACTGCGGGAACATGACCATCGCAGTGTTGCGATCGAGACTCCATGATCTCCGTCTAGGAGGGAGGGTCCCCTCTACCACACCCCAATCTACCTCCTCCACAAGAGGCGGTACTTTGGCTGGTGGTCAGGGTGATCTGAGGGTGACGGTGTGGGCCAACCCGACGCACATTCCTTGGGCCACACCCCCCCTCTAGCAGACTGCAACCCGGGGTTATGCTGGATGAAGGCGTTCGTGTTTCCTGTCCTAGGCCCAGCATCTCATTCGGGGCACCGGCGGATGATACTATGTCGATCGCCGCATCACAAGGTGGGCTGGATTCCTCTGGAGATGAGGATTCGGCTGTGCTGCCTCCCTCGGGAGTCCCAGCATTGCCGAGTCTGATCCGGAGCTCACAGCCATGCTTGCCTGGGCAGCTGAGAGCATCGGGCTTGAGTGGAACCCTCCGCCATGTCCCGAGCACTCAAGGTTGGATGATTGGTATCTGGGGGCGGCCCGTGCTGAAAGCGCCCGTCAGCCCCCAGTGCCCTTTTTCCCGGAAGTGCATGAAGACATGTCGAAATCGTGGAAGTCCCCGCTGACTTTTCGCGATCGCTCGGCAGCCACTTCCGCCTTCACTGCCCTCGATGGTGGCGCGGTGAAAGGGTACACTGGGGTTCCTCCTGTTGAGCGTTCTGTTGCGATGCAACTGTGTCCGCAGAGCGATTCGACATGGCGTGGTGACCCAAAGCACCCATCCAAAGCCTCTAGGTTTACATCTACTCTGGTGGCGAAGACCTATAGAGCTGGCCAGGCCGCGTCCGCTTTGCATGCTATGGCCATCCTTCAGGTCCATCAGGCAAAGGTGCTCAGAAACATGCACGAGGGCTATGCTGATACCGCTCTAATGCAAGAGTTGTGTGTGGCTACTGACCTTGCCCTATGGGCGACGAAGGTTACCGCACGCTCTCTCTGTCAGGTGATGACCACTGCTGTGGTCCAGGAACGTCATCTATGGCTCAACCTGGCTGATATGCAGGAGTCTGAGCGAACACGTTTCCTCAACTCCCCTATCTCCCAGGCTGGGCTATTCGGCGGGACGGTTGAGGACTTTGCCCAACAGTTCTCGGCCGCACAGAAGCAGACTGAGGCAGTAAAACATACTCTGCCCCGGCAGCCCGCTGCTGCCTCCACCCAGCCGCCGGCACAGACGCCTCAGCCTGCTCCCCGTCGAGGCCACCTGGGCCAGGGCACGGAGGTGGTCGCAGGAAGGCCGCTCGGAGGTGAACTCTGTTCTTTCCCAGGAGATGGTAGCAGGACCACTCTTTCCCCCGGTGGAGGGACGGGGGAGAATCTTTTGCTTTCCCCTTCCGCCGCTGGCCTCACGGTCGGCGGTACCCTATTCATGGTTAAAGAAAGAACTGACATATTCACCTCCCCAAGAGGGAGCGGTTGACAGTGTGCGACGCACAGCCTCGCCACTCTCAGCCCCCTCTGTCGCCAGACCCCTGTCAGACGAGACCCCCATGGAACGCTGGTCCTTCCCTGGTCTCCTCTGTCAGGGCTCCCACACCTCCCATGTCTGGGCTGGTCATTCCGCTTTGCTGCCCCATCGTGGGTACGCCTGTGGTTCGCATGACCCCACTGGTTCAGTTTTTAGGAGCCTGGCTAGAGCTTCCCAATCTGTCCAGCTGGCTCGCTCGCACCATCAGGCTCGGCTATGCGATTCAGTTCGCACGGTCTCCTCCCCGGTTTCGGGGAGTCCGCTATACCATGGTGGGTGGCAACGCCCCTGTCATGCGTGCGGAGATCGAGACCCTACTGGTGAAGGGTGCGGTCGAGATCATCCCTCCAGCTGAGATGAAGTCCGGCTCTACGATATGGCGTAGAGATATGCACGAGAGATCACTTCCGCCGCTTGTATCCGACTGAGATACGCCATATTGTGTACATTTGACCTCACTCACTGGAAGTCATCGCGTGCTGACGGCTGTTGGACATAGATCGCATTCGAGGTAAAAAAAAGTATATAAATACTGTTTGGTTTCTCGCCCAAACCGATCGTTTTGTGTCTTAAGACATCAATGTGACGTCACGAGCCGCAGGGTTTAATATGGATTCGTATGTGTATGTTTTTTTTACTCTCATAGTTCTCATACTCTCATCTGTTACCATTGACATGCATTATACGACTGGCAGCCTGCAACGGTTGGAGTTAAAAATCTTAATTTGTGTTCTACTGAAGAAACAAAGACGCCTACATCTTGGATGCCCTGGGGGTAAGCGAATAAACATCAAATTTTCATTTTTGGGGCAAACTATCCCTTTAAAAAGCGTTATATATCACCAGCAGTCATAAATACAATACAAGTCTAACCTGGCAGCAAAAGAAAGAACACTTCATTTTTATTTTCATTAAACAACATACATTTATAATTAAATTATTCATTTTCTCTTTATTCATTAAAATGCATAATATCTGCGTCATATGCACACATGCAGTTATAATAGTCATTAGAATTCAAGTCTTATCATAAAACCTGAAAGCCAAAGAAAGAAAACATTGGTATTACTATTAAATATATGGTGATGCCGTAAATAAGTCGCGACATACCCTTCTCTGCCTTCTCTTATAAAATAACCTTTATCACAGTAAAATCTACATATCGTTCCCAACAAAAAAATATAACATAAAAGCATAAAACATGTTAAACATTAGCAGACAGGCAGTCGATTCATTAAACGATACGCTATTTCCTCACAAAGCGGTTTATTCAGTGTAGTGAAGCCTCTTCTCCATTGACATCCATTAAAAAAACGGCCTCTGGTCTCCTTCCCTGCGTACCGACAAAGACGCCGCGTAAGCATTAGCTGTTACGCTTTTTTGGCTAAAGGTTGCAGGCTTGCCTTCCAGTGGCTTTGTTTCTAGTATGCCTATAGCAAGACACTGATTAGCTGTTCAGGTGTGTTTAATTGAGGTTGGAGCTAAACTCTGCAGGACAGTGGCCCTTCAGGAGCAAAATTAGACACCCCTGTCTTACAGTAACATGCTGTCCCATGGTGCCTAAGATTTTGTGCATTAGAAAACCTTTACACATCTGTAGACATGTGACAGCACTACACAAATGTAACAGACATAGGCAAACACAACTTGATGGTTTTATGAAGGCTGGAATAGTGGAGCGGCATAACTATATTTTTAATCAATGATAGCGCTTTTCTGAAATGAAACGTTAAGCAAAAGTCAATTATACTGTGAACTGATGCATTTATTCTTTTTCAAGTAATAGTAATTTTTCTGCTGATTATCAGCGGAGAGAAAGAAAAGCAATATCTAACAAAGAGCTAATGTCTTTTTTTCACAAGTGACTAAAATGTTCCTAATCATGATGAGAGAAGATGTCAAACAATTGAATACAAAAAAGAAGAAGCAAAAAATGCAGATTTTTTTTTTTTTTTATATGCTTCTGCTTTTCGGTTAGTGTGATGCATCAGAAAGGCACATCAACAAGAACAGTGAAACAACAACTGAGGAACACGTTTTAAGAAAATAATTAAAAAACACGTCATTAAAAATTCAGAAACCTAATCAAAAATGAAACAAGACAACAAAATGTCACAAGTATCTGCTTCTCTGTGGGGAAAAAATATTGTAAAGAAGCAGAACAAAAAGCAAACGTTGCTTAAAAATGGACTTGGTTGGGGTAAAGGCAACTTTGCACAATATATTTTTGGACTGTACCACTGTTCACAAAATTTTCAATGATCAATGCAGTTCTTGCAGAGTCTTGGTTTAATAGTTAATAACCATTAACCATTCAAAAAGTAAACACCAGAAACATGTATTTAGTGCCTAGTAACAGACTCATGTACCTAAAAATAAGCAGCAGTTTCTCTGCATCAGTTTTCAGGAGGTTTCAGAGTTAAAAAGGGAAAGACTCTCAACAAAACCACATAAAAGACAGTCATGGCCTTTTCTGTCTGATGAGTGCATGCTCCCGACCGCACGCAGTACAGCAGATTTACCCTCAAATTGACGTCAACGGCAACAAAACAGAAGTTATTTTGACAAACTTACGAACTGGATTGAGACACAGATAATGCCAGCATATATAGCGATGAGCACAGTGAAAACGAGTTGAGAGAAATGTTGACTAAAACATGCACTATTCAGTGCTGAAAAATACAAACCCGATTCCAAAAAAGTTGGGACACTGTACAAATTGTGAATAAAAACAGAATGCAATGATGTGGAAGTTTCAAATTTCAATATTTTATTCAGAATACAACATAGATGACATATCAAATGTTTAAACTGAGAAAATGTATCATTTTAAGGGAAAAATAAGTTGATTTTAAATTTCATGGCATCAACACATCTCAAAAAAGTTGGGACAAGGCCATGTTTACCACTGTGTGGCATCCCCTCTTCTTTTTATAACAGTCTGCAAACGTCTGGGGACTGAGGAGACAAGTTGCTCAAGTTTAGGAATAGGAATGTTGTCCCATTCTTGTCTAATACAGGCTTCTAGTTGCTCAACTGTCTTAGTTCTTCTTTGTCGCATCTTCCTCTTTATGATGCGCCAAATGTTTTCTATGGGTGAAAGATCTGGACTGCAGGCTGCCCATTTCAGTACCCGGATCCTTCTTCTACGCAGCCATGATGTTGTAATTGATGCAGTATGTGGTCTGGCATCGTCATGTTGGAAAATGCAAGGTCTTCCCTGAAAGAGACGACGTCTGGATGGGAGCATATGTTGTTCTAGAACTTGGATATACCTTTCAGCATTGATGGTGCCTTTCCAGATGTGTAAGCTGCCCATACCACATGCACTCATGCAACCCCATACCATCAGAGATGCAGGCTTCTGAACTGAGCGCTGATAACAACTTGGGTTGTCCTTGTCCTCTTTAGTCCGGATGACATGGCGTCCCAGTTTTCCAAAAAGAACTTCAAATTTTGATTCGTCTGACCACAGAACAGTTTTCCATTTTAAATTAGCCTTGGCCCAGAGAAAACGCCTGCGCTTCTGGATCATGTTTAGATATGGCTTCTTTTTTGACCTATAGAGTTTTAGCTGGCAACGGCGAATGGCACGGTGGATTGTGTTCACCGACAATGTTTTCTGGAAGTATTCCTGAGCCCATGTTGTGATTTCCATTACAGTAGCATTCCTGTATGTGATGCAGTGCCGTCTAAGGGCCCGAAGATCACGGGCATCCAGTATGGTTTTCTGGCCTTGACCCTTACGTTCCAGATTCTCTGACTCTTTGGATGATATTATGCACTGTAGATGATGATAACTTCAAACTCTTTGCAATTTTTCTCTGAGAAACTCCTTTCTGATATTGCTCCACTATTTTTCGCCGCAGCATTGGGGGAATTGGTGATCCTCTGCCCATCTTGACTTCTGAGAGACACTGCCACTCTGAGAGGCTCTTTTTATACCCAATCATGTTGCCAATTGACCTAATAAGTTGCAAATTGGTCCTCCAGCTGTTCCTTATATGTACATTTAACTTTTACGACCTCTTATTGCTACCTGTCCCAACTTTTTTGGAATGTGTAGCTCTCATGATATCCAAAATGAGCCAATATTTGGCATGACATTTCAAAATCTCCCACTTTCAACATTTGATATGTTATCTATATTCTACTGTGAATAAAATATAAGTTTATGAGATTTGTAAATTATTGCATTCCTTTTTTATTCACAATTTGTACAGTGTCCCAACTTTTTTGGAATCGGGTTTGTATCAATAAAACAGTTCCATCTAATTCAAATGTTCTATTTTACCTAATATATGTGAATGTGCTGTATTTTGTATGCTTTACAGTATTGCACCATTCGCTTAGTAATATGTTTGTCAAACCAGAGAGGACATGGACAAATTGTAATGGGGGAAAATGATCAATATGGCAGCAGTAGGAAAGAAAGTTAATAGCCAGTTAACATGGTTATGTGCTTTATGTGAGAAGCGCTGTTTGTGTTGCACACTAAGTAGAGCGATCACTAGGTTTTAGATGAAGCTTTCATCTCTCACCTTTCCCCCTCCAGTGAGCTTGAGAGGCAAATCCAATATGGCCGCCATACTTTCGGTTAAATTCAGCCATGAGTGCTTTATAAGGGTTCCGGATCATAAGGATGCTAGCATCAAAGGTATCAATCTCCTTCCTGCCACTCTCATGGGTCTTGATACATATGGTTCTACCGCTGCGCCAGTGATCTCTCTCCCCTTTGAATCCTGCATATTCAAAGAGTCCAACAACAAGAAAGGAAGACCATGAGCAAGCAAGACCGAAATAAAATGGCTTTATGGAGAACTAAAAGTCAAGTTAACCTTTGTTGTACAATGAGCCATCAAAGTAGTAACTCCCGGTGTAGAACCCCGTGGCCAGTTCAATAAGGTGACGGGCCCAGGTATTCCCCGCTCCTGGGAAACTAGCTAGTGCCATTAGGTGCTTGGAACGAGTGGGTAAAAAGCGCCGGTCCATACAGCGATTATCTGTAGAGATAAAGGAGGAAACACATCAGACACCAAACATGAGGAATTTTAGTGAAAAATATCCTTAGTCTCATTAAAGTTTCCTTAAAATTGCTTGACAAGTATACTAGCATATATATATATATATATATATATATATATATATATACACTACCAGTAAAAAGTCTGGAAACTGTACTATTTTGATTGTTTTTGAAAAGTCTCTTCTGCTCACCAAGGCTATATTTATTTGATCCAAAATAGCAAAAACAGTATTATTGTGAAATATTTTTACAATTTAAAATAACTTTTTTCTATTTGAATATATTTTAAAATGCAATTTATTTCTGTGATTCAAAGCTGAATTTTTAGCATCATTAATCCAGTCTTTAGAGTCACATGATCCTTCAGAAATCATTCTAATATGCCGATTTGCTCAAGAAACATTAATTATTATTATTATTATTATTATTATAATCATCAATGTTGAAAACAGTTGTGTACAAAAATTTTTTTCAGGATTATTTAATGAATAGAAAGTTCAAAAGAACAGCATTTATCTGAAATATAAAGCTTTTGCAACATTATAAATGTCTATACTGTCACTTGATCAATTTAATGCATCCTTACTGAATAAATGTATTAATTTCTTTAAGTTCTTTCCCAAAAAAAAAAAAAAAATCTTACCGACCCAAAACTTTTGAACGGTAGTACAATGTTACAAAAGCTTTCTATTTCAGATAAATACTGTTCTTTTGAACTTTCTATTCATCAAAGAATCCTAAAAAAAATGTTTTACACAACTGTTTTCAACATTGATAATAATCATAAATGTTTCTTGATCATCAAATCATCATATTAGAATGATTTCTGAAGGATCATGTGACATTGAAGACTGGAGTAGTGATGCTCAAAATTCAGCTTTGCATCACAGGAATAAATTACATTTTAAAATATATTCAAATAGAAAACAGTTATTTTACATCATTTTGTAATCATTTCACAATATTACAGCTTTTTTTTGTATTTTTAATAACATAAATGCAGCCTTGGTGAGCAGAAGAGACTTCTTTCAAAAACAATCAAAATAGTACAGTTTCCAAACTTTTGACTGGTATATATATAAAACATATATGGATTAAAACCACAAAAATAATGGTCTTTAAATAATCACAGAATCATTCTGTAAAAGACTTGTAAAAGAGTTTAAATGGTTTGATAAACAGTGGAAAGGCTCATATTTTGAACTTATTTTGACGAAGTGAGACAAGTTGTTCTTAGAAACTGCTCTTGAAAACAATCTTTTTTTAAATTGCTTAGATTTCAAGTTTGGTTTGGACCAATCATGATGATCATTCAGAATTTGAACCACAGAGCGGATGACTACTAGACTGAGCAAGAAAAGAGGTGAGTTTGTACACCCCCTTATCTCTGGAGGGCCAGAGATAAGGGGGTGAAAGGTGGGAATGATTCTAGGGGCCCGCAATGATTGCAGTATGATTTATTTAATGCATTTTAAGCCAAATGCCTCATACAAAAATAATGTGCTTGTGTTATTTTAACATTATAAATAATATTATATAATATGTAAAATTTAGTTTAATATTTCATGTATTTTGTTTTAATATATTTATAGAAGGAAAATATTTATAGTAAATATTTGGTTACACTTTATTTTGATGGTCCACTTTAGACATTCTACTAACTATAAGTAACTTTGCAACTACATGTCAACTAACCTGTACTAGAGTATTAGTAGACTGTAGTAGACTGTTAGGTTAGGGTTCGGGTTAGTAGAATAATGTGTGTTGTTGAAAGCTGTTGCCAGGTATGTGATATACAGTTGAAGTGCATGTTTGTGATGTGATGTTTATTGTGCTAAGCGTTGTTATATTGTGGTGTACTTGAATGTATTGAAATATGTTTTTTATTTATGCACGTTACTTGATGAATGTTGGATTTTTTTTTTTTAATTGTTAGCACAATAATAATGGTGTTTTTCTGGCTCTGTTTTAGGAGCTGGCCTATGTCACTGTTTTGAATTACTATTTAAGTTTGAGTTAAAGTATTGCACATCTGCACATGACATACTTGGTGTTGAATCCTTTTTAGTATCAACTTGCTACCACCTAAGCCTATTTAGGTGACCGTTTTAGAGGTTTTTTTTTGTGGTTGTCAAATGAGGATTAAATGGACAACTGGGGTTGAGAACTTTTAATGTGCATCATCAATAGGCTTTACAATAAGTTGACATGTAGTTGCAAAGTAACTTATAATCATTCAAATGTCTTAGCAGATATTAAGCAGACAGTCTACTAATACTCCAGTGACATGTAGTTGCAACGTTACGTCTAGTTAGTAGAATGTCTAAAGTGGACCATCGAAATAAAGTGTTACCAAATATTTATAGAAAGGGGCCAGTCTATAAATGTCAAAATACAGTTTCAAAAGTATAGCTACAAAATGCAAACATTATGTGTGATAAAATTAATTCTAGTATGATATAATGGCTTACTAACCTTATCTGTGTAAAGTTATCTATGTAATATCTAATATTACAAGGACAATATTTGTTGTCATTTTGCCTTAAACTTAAAACTTAAACTTACACAGATTTTTACACTTACACAGACTCTTACATTTATGCTCCAAATACTTAACTTTTTTTGAGCCCGGAACATCTCTTTAAAAACTGCATTTCCTCTTCACTCAAAGTCAACAGAGTGTGTGGGGTTTTTTTTTTTTTTTTTTTTTTTTTTTTTGGTCGAGTGCATGTTTGTGTGTTTCAGAAGAAGGTGTTTCAGAAAAGCTGCATCATTTAAGTGTCGCAAGTGTGCATTTACTGAAACTATATCATGCATATGCATATATCTATATACACTCACCTAAAGGATTATTAGGAACACCATACTAATACTGTGTTTGACCCCCTTTCGCCTTCAGAACTGCCTTAATTCTACGTGGCATTGATTCAACAAGGTGCTGAAAGCATTCTTTAGAAATGTTGGCCCATATTGATAGGGTAGCATCTTGCAGTTGATGGAGATTTGTGGGATGCACATCCAGGGCACGAAGCTCCCGTTCCACCACATCCCAAAGATGCTCTATTGGGTTGAGATCTGGTGACTGTGGGGGCCATTTTAGTACAGTGAACTCATTGTCATGTTCAAGAAACCAATTTGAAATGATTCGAGCTTTGTGACATGGTGCATTATCCTGCTGGAAGTAGCCATCAGAGGATGGGTACATGGTGGTCATAAAGGGATGGACATGGTCAGAAACAATGCTCAGGTAGGCCGTGGCATTTAAACGATGCCCAATTGGCACTAAGGGGCCTAAAGTGTGCCAAGAAAACATCCCCCACACCATTACACCACCACCACCAGCCTGCACAGTGGTAACAAGGCATGATGGATCCATGTTCTCATTCTGTTTACGCCAAATTCTGACTCTACCATCTGAATGTCTCAACAGAAATCGAGACTCATCAGACCAGGCAACATTTGTCCAGTCTTCAACTGTCCAATTTTGGTGAGCTCTTGCAAATTGTAGCCTCTTTTTCCTATTTGTAGTGGAGATGAGTGGTACCCGGTGGGGTCTTCTGCTGTTGTAGCCCATCCGCCTCAAGGTTGTGCGTGTTGTGGCTTCACAAATGCTTTGCTGCATACCTTGGTTGTAACGAGTGGTTATTTCAGTCAAAGTTGCTCTTCTATCAGCTTGAATCAGTCAGCCCATTCTCCTCTGACCTCTAGCATCAACAAGGCATTTTTGCCCACAGGAGTGCCGCATACTGGATATTTTTCCCTTTTCACACCATTCTTTGTAAACTCTAGAAATGGTTGTGCGTGAAAATCCCAGTAACTGAGCAGATTGTGAAATACTCAGACCGGCCCGTCTGGCACCAACAACCATGCCACGCTCAAAATTGCTTAAATCACCTTTCTTTCCCATTCTGACATTCAGTTTGGAGTTCAGGAGATTGTCTTGACCAGGACCACACCCCTAAATGCATTGAAGCAACTGCCATGTGATTGGTTGATTAGATAATTGCATTAATGAGAAATTGAACAGGTGTTCCTAATAATCCTTTAGGTGAGTGTACATGTACTGTATATACATCATGCATTTAGAGATATCTACAATCGATTTACATTTGGTGGAATCATCACATTTGACTCATTCTTGAAAACAAAGCAAAGTGTAATAAAGGATTCACACTTTTTTTTTGCTTACTCTGACAATGAACATTAAGTGTGAATTTTGCAAATGTGAGGGTCGGCATCTTTATAAGTGATAAGCAGCCACAAAAGCACAACAGACGAGCTATTTTTGTGCTTCTGTGACCACATGTTTGTTCCAGTCCTAAAATAATCAAACCCGTATGGTGATAATGCCTGTGTGCTGCCTGTGCATTGGCCTGAGCAAACTGTTTTAGTACAAACAAGGTTATGTTACCTTGCACTTGGGTCTGGTACACTACAAAGAAGTCATTGTTTCCGCAGCTCTCAAAGTCTTCCCCTACACATCGCTGGAGACACATTTCCTCATCCTCACGCTCATGCAGAGTGAAGAGAGGAGTGGGAAACCCACAGTGACATTTTTCGCCAGCCAAGGCAGCCAGAGAGAATTCCTATGCCAGACAAAGGAAGAGATAATATAAGACAGACTCGCATAAACACAGTAGAATGAGAGACACCAGATGCACATCATGCATACTGTACATACTCACTTTCTCTGTGCACATGTCAACACACTTGTCCACTGACATGTTCTGAATAACAGCACTAGCAGGGAGCGCCAGGGTCACGTTATCTGGCCTCTTGAAACATCCCTTGAAGATGGCACTCCCATCTTAATAGCCAAATAAACAAGTACATGATTTTTTTAAAAATGTAAAAACAACAAAAACGTGTATTTTCAACATTCAACAAACATTTTAGTATTTTCTCAAGGAACTATGAGTGTTGCTTGCTTGAGAAAATCTCACACACATGATGCTAGTGTGATCTGGGTGGTTTCTGTGCAGTTGAGTTTTTTTTTTTTCATCATGTCAGTTGTGAACGGCTCTAAACACTGAGTCAGATTCAAAGCGTGAATGAGCAAGTTCAAAACTATTTTGTAAATCTTTTTGATTGACTCATTAAAAAGAATTGTTCAAAAGAGTCATTGGTTCACAATTTGGACATCATGTCTTGCATTGTTCAATCGAATGTGCAGGACAAACTGGCGCACAAACGAATATTTTCCCAAACAATCGCCAACGATGACTACAGGACTTGCTACTGCCAATACATACACGACACGCTGCTGTGTAAGACAAGTAAGACATGCTGCTGCTGCTGCTGTACAATATAGTTACATCAATTACCCGCAGCAGATCTATACAGGTGGAGCTAGGGAAGGTGGAGAATTTCTGAAAGCGTGCTGCATCAGATGTGCCCTATAGAGAACTATGTGATCGCAAGCAGACTGAGTTAAGGACCTTTTAGCTTGCGCCATCTAGAGTTTCATGACAGACTTTTGTATTTGTAATTCTAATTGAAAGAGACACTTTTTTTCATGTTTAATACTGTAAAGCTGTTTGCTTTTAAATATATATATATATATATATATATATTTGTATAAAATGGTACATAAATAAACGTGACGTGAGTGCAAACATCGCTATGATCAAATGCTTCCTTAAAGGGTTAGTTTACCCAGAAATGAAAATTCTGTCATTAGTTACTCACCCTCATGTCATTCCAAACCCGTAAGACCTTCGTTCATATTCGGAACACAAATGAAGATATTTCTGATGAAATCCGAGGTCATTACAACTTTCAAGGCTCAGAAAGGTAGTAAAGGCATTGTTAAAATAGTCCATGTGACTACAGTGGTTCAACCTTGATGTTATGAAGTGACGAGAATACTTTTTGTGCGCAACAATCAACAATCTCTTCTTTTCAATGTCATTCTCCTATGCTATTCACGTAGTAAAGACTTTGCAGTGCTTCCAGGTCAATGTCAGAACGGCGGCTCATTATTGGCCAGCTACTGCGTCAGCATCACATGCATGGGTCGTGGTGCTCACGAGAACAGTGTCGGCCAATAATGAGCCGGCGTTCTGACGTAGAACCTGGAAGCGCAGCACTGTCTTTACTACATGAGAGTTGAATAAAGTCGTTACTTTTTGTGCGCAAAACCCCCCCCAAAAAATATTCTCGTCGCTTCATAACATTAAGGTTGAGCCACTGTATTCACATGGACTATTTTAACGATTTCTATAAATCGAACCGTACCGTTCTCCATCCACGGTTCGGCATGCACTTGCACCGCGGTTCATTTCAAATCTGACGACGCATCTATAATATGGTTTGTTGAAAATAACAGTGGGTAAAATAGACAGACAGAGTTCCGCTAATGCATGTTTCTGTCGATGGATACACATGCTGGGTCCCCAAAAATACATTACAACAGCAATAATCAAAAAACCGTGAACAAAACGGTCACTCTTTGTAAAGTGTGTTCAATGCGAGTGCTGCTGTATGATCGAACATGACCAGTCATTTACGCCGTCATCACCCGGGTGTTGATAACGCGCAAGCTCAGTTGAGACCTGAACACCACACGTTGCTATCTGTGTTTAAACTAAACTCATTTAAGCCTAGCCAATTTAAACATTCAAAAGCCAGAAGACGCAATGTTATTGTACATTTGATTGCTTTATTCAATTTCTGTACCTGAAAACTAATGTTAGACCTGTCTAAAAAACCGAAAAGCACTGTTTATTTTATTACTATCTTTGCTCTATATTGTACTTATTTGCGCCGTTGCTTGTATTTAGATTATTTGTTCTTATTTTCTTATTTTTTATTTGACAGTAGTCCTTTTTCCCTGAACATAGTCAATACCGACCCGTACCGAAACCTAAAACCCCAATACAAACCAAACTGTGAGCAATATGAACCATTACACTCCTAGTCTTTACTACCTTTCTGGGCTTTGAAAGTTGCAATGACGTTGCTGTCTATGTGTGGTTCAGAATCCTCTCGGATTTCATCAAAAATATCGTAATTTTTGTTCCGAAGATGAACGAAGGTCTTACTGGTTTGGAACGACATGAAGGTGAGTAATTAAGGACAGAATTTTCATTTTTGTGTGAACTAACTCTTTAACTACCGTTTTCTCAACACTGTCATTTTTTGTGTGTTTATTTTGTTATCGAAAGGAAAGTGCGCAGCACATATTAACTCATTCATCTAAATGCCATTCTCAGCAGCGTGGATGGCACCAGATGTTCGCTAACAGTATACCGCTGCTCATGTATTTCAAACTTTTTACCCCAAAGCAAAGAACTAAAAAAAACTTCGCTATGAGTAGATCAGGGCCTTAAGGACAGTGGGTTTGGAACCATGGCTCCTTCCTAAAATTTCGAGGACAACTTTACTGATCAGCAATATAGTTAGGGTTAGAGGTAGGGGTGGGCTTCACAAGCAAGGTCCCAATAATGCATCATCCATTTAAGATTTTAATTAATGTAAGATATACACTAAATATGTTGTTTTTAATTGCATACTCTTTTATAATGTACTTCAATACAATGAGGAACAAATCTGCCATTAAAAATAGTAAAAATATTAGTAGAAATAGTCTTTGCTAATGCGCTGTGGTCCCAAGGACTTCTTAACTTAATAGATCAAAGTTGTTCCTGCACAACTATTGTATTTGTGTTTGTCACATAACCTCTCCTACGCACGTGCATCCTGTCACATGAGAAAAGTGCTTAATCAGGACACAGGATGGAATGTCACAAGATTCTGCCAGTGCTATTTTTTTTTTTTTAATCAATCATGAGGCATAAGGAAAAGGGTGAGGATCATGCCATGAAATAAATTTTATTCATAGGTTATTATAAAAATAAATGCCGTGAGAAACAGCTAAACAATACTGGGAGTTTTCAAAGCTATACTAAACACACACAAATGAATGAGAATGGGAAATCCTCAAATATGCATCAGAGAGATAGAATCTTTCCTCAACCACAAAGAGACAGTAGAAATATTCACGAAAATCACTCCCCAGAGATCAATGGTGGGGAGTCATTTGCCCTGTGCTACCCTGCTGTGATTATTAAAACAGCTTGAAGATAAACAAGACTGACAATTTTCAGTACAGTAAGGTATCATTTGCTAACATTAGAGCTATATATTTTTACAGCATTTATTAATCTTAGTTAATGTTAGTTAATAAAAATACAATTGTTCATTGATTGTTCATATAATTCACAGTGCAAAACCAATGTTAACAACTTGATTTTAAAAATGCATTAGTAAGTGTAGAAATTAACATTAAGATTAGTACATACTGTAGAAGTATCGTTCATTGTTACTATGTCAACTAATGTAGTAAATTCATGTTAACAAATGAAACCTATTGTAAAGTCTCCTTTAAGAAATGAGTTGGTCTTATCGATAAAAGCAGTTCTATCATGACACCTCTCGGAAGATTGTTAGCATGGTAATGGATATGACAATGTTAATGTATTTGGTCTTGGCGGAATAGATCTGCTACGCTGCTGCTGAATTGCTGCTGCTGCACAGCAAGTACAGGAACTTGCTACTGCCAATACATATGCCAATACGCTGCTGCAAGTAAGACATACTGCTGCTGCACAAATAGCATATATCAATAACCCATAGCAGATCTATACAGGTGGAGCTGGTGAAGGTGGAGGGTTTTAGAGGAACTCTGAAGCGCACTGCAACTGCTATAGTGCATGTAACCAGCCATTTAAATGTGTTGAGCAACAAGCTCATTGGATGCAGATGCAACGTGGACCAATCAGCTTGTGTCAAGTAGTTAACGCTGTAATTATCATCAGCTTGCGTTAGAACCATCAGCCTGCGCCATCAAGAGTTTCATGACAGAACTATGTATTTATGTGTGCGTTTCCGCTTTCCTGAAAGTGACATCAAAATGTCGAGCCATATCTGTGAGCCTGTATCATGTAAGCTTGCTGATGAACATGTGTAAGTGTATCTGTGTGTCAGGGTGCTCACATCGGCGGGCCGACTCCTGGCTCAGCTCCAGCCTGTATATGGACAGTCGATTAGGTCCTCCACAGAGGTTACTCTTCTCCCCTTTACACTCCATATTACATTCGCTCTCTGACACATTGGGCGCCTGGATCTTATGGCCACAGTAGCACTCGGCTCCAAACTCCAGACCCGCATAGAGATAACCCCTAATAACACAGGATAAAGAAAAAACATCTTTATTATGCATTTAGTTCACTGCAATGTCAGGGCACTGGACTGCCACTGAAGGATCTGACATGAGCTGTGATGCTTGTGAAGCAATGCAATATGAAGTCCTGCTTGTGATCCCGTTTCCTGATAAGAACGCTGATTCTTATCTAAAATTGTGCCCAAAACATGCACAAAATGTGCAAAATATATATATTTTTTTAATTTCTGGGAGAATACAAAACAGAACACATTTGTATTTGAAAATGACAGTGTTGCAGTTGCATGCAACCAGGATGCATACAAATCCTGTAAATATTATAAAAAAATTATAAAATTATATGTTGGTATATGCTACTTGCTACTGCCAATACATACGCTGCTTTAAGTATGTAAGACATACTGCTGCTGCACAAATAGCATATATATAAATTACCCATAGCAGATATATACAGGTGGAGCTGGGGAAGGTGGAGGGTTTTAGACTCTGAAAGCAAGCTGTGACTGCTAACCAGCCATTTAAATGCTGAGCAGCATGCTCATTTGCTGCAGATGCATGAATCAATCAGCTTGTGCCAAGTAGTTAACGCTGTGAATATGATCAGTTTGCGTTAAGGACCCATCAGCCTGCGCCATCTAGAGTTTCATGACAGAACTAGGTATATCTTTTCATCCGTATTGTGAAGTACATCTGGTTGAAACAGATTAATGAAAAAAGAAGAAATGTAGGGCGGGAACTTGGTTTTATGCATCGGTTGTTGATTGGATTTTGAGATGTGGCCATTGCCCTCAAAAGAGGAAGCAGGTGAACGTGAGCTTTAGGGGTGGGTTTAAATTACTAAATGATCGAAGAAGTCCTGCATATTTCACCAGAGAGAAGTTGTTTTCACCGGAAGATCCAGTTATGATATTGTGATAAAATATTACAAGGTCAAAAAATTAAAAATTAAAATGAAACCTATGCACAGACGAATTGTTTACAATAAGATCTATAGTAAGTATTTAGAAAATGGATAGGGTGAATATTAATTTCATGCTGACTTTAAACACTTAAAACAGAAATGAAATTATTTCACCATAAACAATGCAACTCTGTAAAAATGCTGCATATATCTTCACTGCTTTATGATGTAGCCTAGTGTATATATATATATATATGTGTGTGTGTGTGTGTGTGTATATATACACACATATACACACACACACACACACACACACACACACATTGGGTATTAACTGAAAAGTTGTAGGTTCAAAAAGGGGTGTTTCATGAACTATCACATTTTGCCTTTGAGCAGATCACTTAGGCTTTTCAAGGGGAAGTGTAATACGTGCACCACAATTTCCTTTATACTGAGGCATTCGGTGATGCACATGGGTGTGGATGTAGATACAGATCTTGAAAACAGTAGAAAGAATGTGGTTTATTGTTCTGACACTTCGACCAACTCCCAGCAATGTTCCCCTCCCTCAAATTCAGATCATACCATTTGGCATAAGAAATTGGTTTCGATACAGTTCATGCACTGTGTAGAGAGTATAATTTCCAAGCACTCTTGGGAAAAAAAAAAGGTTTTGCCATGCTGTTGGCAAGCAAAATTATGTATAGTGGTTCTAGACCTCACTAATGCAGTATAACTACAAGGCTGAGAGAAAAAGTTAGCTGAACAGAAGCATTGATTGTGAATATGAAATTCTATGGTTCAACAGAAGAGTAAATGAGTAAGTAATGACAAAATGTTCATTTTTGGGTCAACTATCCCTTTAATGTTCTCTTCAACCTTCAACCTCCTCCTCTATGCAGCTGTTTTCAGACTTTTCAAAAAATGTGAGAACTGTCCCAAGCTGAACCCCCAGTTTAAAGCTTCAAAACATCATTGTCCATAATACAGAGCCTGTCCTTTTAAACATGATTCTGGCAGACCTTCAGTCCACGAGACAGTCGGGAACTTCCTCTTAACTCGTGAACAATCAGCACTTGCTTTCATCAATGTTAAAGCTTCTCTTGAAATTTATTTACAACAAAAATACATGCAAAACTGGCAAAATAAACTTGAAAACAAAGTCCATCAGTTAATTTGTTCTTTTGAGTGTGCAAGCACAGTCAATGATTGTTTCTGCTCCATTAACTTATATTGCCCCTGTGTATTGGTAACATTTTACCTACAGAGGGAGCACAAACTCAAATCAACACATAATAAATAATTTTTAAATAAAAATTAATTTAAATATAGAAATACATTAAGGAAAGTTAAATATAATACTTCAATTAGATTAAATAAACACCATAAACAAATAAATATACAGCTCTTACAAATATAATGCATGTTGTCAGATTTATATGCCCTATTTTGAACAGAGGAGGAAAGAAAATAAAGGATTGTCTACTGTCGCAACGGAGCACTGAGAAAAGATGTGCTGTTCATGTAGACTCTGTAACTCTCACTCTTTCCTTTAAAGCAGTCCTGATGCCAAAATCCCTTAGCATTTTTTTTTTTCTCCCTTTCTCTCTTTCTGTGGCTTTTCCAAAGCACAGACTGAGGTGATTTAGTGTATTCATGTTAATAGGTATGTAGTGTTAAGAAACATTGTGAAGCAGGCAGGGTAGAGAAACTGAGGAAAGAGGAAGGAAGCAAGAGTGCTAACAGGATAGACTGTAAAAAGCAATATTAAAAGTTTAACCAAAAATAAAAATTTATAAAATGTTGTCATCATTTACTCACACTAATGTTGTTCCAAATCAGTGTCAAAACTGGAGGAAATTTGAATAAATTTGCTGTTTTTTTTTTGTTTTTTTTATAAATTTGCTGGGGGGTTTTCTCCACAAAACTTGGATATATGAGGAAGCCTAAATTTAAAAGTGAGAGTTCTAGACTTGGAAAAATCATGTAAATTAATTAGAAATTGTGAGTAAAAATATTTTTTACAAATCCTTATCCAGTAAAAAACAACAACTAGAGAATTAATTCAATAAATATGCATGAAATGGAATTATTTTGATTTGAATTATAATTAGTTCAGTTACTTTTTTAATTTACAGGAACTAGGAGTGTCCATAGATTAAAATATGCTTTGAAAGCAAAACTACTAGGGCCTTCGAATATTGTTGCGGACAATAATGGGAGTGGGGGGTGGGGGGGACTTGGGGTCTGTAACGTGTGAGCAGGGATGAAGCTGAGTGAGAATCCAAGTGCAGCATGAACGATTTAATAACAAACAACATCAACAGAAAATCCAAGAACAAGGGTATCCAAAACAGGCAGGAGTGCAACGACCGACACCCAACAACTGAAGTAAAGAGGTTTAAATACACAGGGCCAAACAAGCTTAACAAGACACACCTGGGGAGACTAATCAACATGAAAAACTACAAAGAACTACAAAACGTGGCACAAGACAGGAAATAACAAAAGTCCTCACAAAAGACAGGGGAACACAGGCTAGGATCATGACAGAGCCCCCCACTTAAGTAGCGGATTCCAGACGCTGCACATGAAAAAAAGAGTCCAGGAGGGTGGTGGAGCGGAGTCCGAACGGGGGAGGGATGGAGGGCCTGGGAGCATGGGCGGACCTGGGCCGTGGAGCAGTTCAGGAAGCCATGGTGGTGCAGGCAGTTCAGGGGACCAAACTTGAAACCACTTGCATTATGGGGGACAGATATCTGCTAATGGCCATCAAGAAAACTGCTTAATAAACATACTAAATAATGTCTTAATGAAAGGTTTCTGTCATGGCATTATTCTGAGGTTAGAGCACAGAAAATATAATTATCTGAGTATATAAACAACAGCAGTCAAAAGAAATTCGTCATTGTGATGTCAATGTGTGAGCGTACTCTTGTACCTGGAGATAAAAAGTTTCAGTCAACATACCTCTCAGCGCAGTTGTCCTGGCAACGGAAGACAGTCATTTTTTTGTAGTCAAAAAAGGACACCCCTCTAAGAGCCCGTTTCTGTGTGTCATCGACATAACAGCCGATATACTTTGCTAAAAAGAGAAAGATAATGAAAACATAATTATTTCCAGTACCAAGATTTATTGCTGATTTGAATCCTCTTGATGAGTAAATCCTGTTGATTCATGAAATTAATTCAAGAAACAAGGTTGTAAAGCACATTTCAAAATTACTATAGTTGAAACGCAACACCATCTAGTGGCCAAACAGTGAAATCACAGCCAGATCTTGTATGAATGCTCTGGATTAGGGAATTTTGAATATTAATTTGTTCAGTTCAAATATTCACATTTTAAAAATGCAAAGTGTCAGATTAAACATGGGATTTTCAAACATGCTGAAACTGTATTACAACATTTTGAGAATAATGAGAATAATATTGGATAAGTTCCTTAATATAAACTTAAGTATTATACATGTTAAATATTGTAAATAAGTTAAATAGTTTTGATTATTATTATTCATTATTATTCAAATTATTATTCACACTAGTTAACACATATGCATAATATTTAAGTCTGTAATTAAGTAGCTATAATTTGTGTGTATTTTAATGTTTATTCAGGTGCAACTGATATTGCTTGTTTTTGAAAACTGAGGGACAAGTCAAAATGGGATAAATCAACATTGTTTTACCTTAATTTTCATATAAGATCCAATTATAAATCCTCTGAAGATTGAATGAAAAAAATACATTTTAACAAGTGCTAACAGTCTGGCATCACATATTGTGATGAAACATTAAAAAACATCTAGTTTGGATATGGCCACATTGTTCTGGACATTTTGTTCTGAAAACATTTACAGACCGATGCACAGATGCATCATCTGCTCCATCAATCTCATCATTTGTGACACACACACACTCCCAAAATGCCCTGTTGCATGACATCCGTTCTTTCTCTGTAATCTCATCTCTCCCCATTAGGATTGAATGTATTTTCTAATAGCCGAGATGAGCTGGCGAAGGCGGATTCTGTCATATACACATACTAACCAGTACAACATTATAGTAATTGCAATTGTCTAAAAAGCAGCGAGCAGGATGGTGAGCTGTGAGTTAATCGTATTGGCAGGCACAGAGGGCAAGCTCGGTAATCTGCTTTATCTACAAGTCAAGCTCCATTCACTCAACACTGTATTGCCATTCTGTGAAGCAGCTAAGTGCATGGATGAAACTCTCACTAGCAGCACGACGACAGAGTTAATGATGCTCTGCTGTACTCACATGATGAGCTCTCTGCATGAACCGTTTGCTCTGGATATATGAAAAATAATGAAAAGGGGAACAGGGATGAGTTATAATAGTTTCGCATAATATATTTGAATAAACCTCAATATCAAGCCTATTAGGGTAAAACCTGTTTTTTACGCTTATAAACGCTTGCTTCTGTATTTTATTTTCTTACCAGCAGGCTAAAGCTTTGTAACTATTTAAAAAAAAAAAATAATAATATTTCCTATTTAATGTAGAAAGGACATGCCGTTTTCTTTTTCTTTCTTTTTTTGTGTGTCTGATATTTGTCTATTACTGCACTCTAAAAATGCTTGGTTATTTTATTTTTACCTAAATGCTGGGTTCAGCCTGTTGGTTATTTTTTAAATATTTTTACCCAGTGCTGGGTCATTTTTACTGTCAATACAAATGATGAACCACTCACATACCTAACCGGCGCTGGGTGAGTGTAAACCATTGTTGGGTAGTCTGTGCAAAACCGGTTAAAACTGGATACGTTTGTCAACGGTCATTTTGTGTTCTGCTCTGAGAGAAAACTTCCTGAGGGGAAAATTAAATTAAGGTTTGTATTATTGTATTCCTATCAAATTATTACTGGACAAAGAGGAAAATATTTGTAGTCTCACATTTTGCCTTTTTTGTTTACATGTATGTCGCAGCTAATGTCTTTTTGGAACGCTAGCCACCACCGTGGAAGTTTCACGACCGTCAAACAGATGCGCGACCAGGGCTGAAACACGTCGCGAAATCCTGTCATGTAACAAAGTTGCCGTGCGCTACTACTGCAGCTGTGGTCGTGCTATGCGTTTGATGGTTGAAACTTAAATGTCTGACAGACGAGATGGCACTAAAGCTGCAATTTTTCAAAAATGTTAAAAATATAAAAGATTATAAGACTGACTTGCCATTGAATAAAAATATTGTATATGAACTGTTCCTGTCCTATAACAGAGATTTTAGAGTGCATTTTTATTATTTAAAATGAAAAACCTTCAATATCAAATTGACTGACCAAGCACTGTTAAAAAAAACAACCCAGCAAAAGGGTTAGTTAATGTATAACCCAACGTGTTCTGTCCAATTTTTACCCAGCGCTGGGTTGCCAAATATCCCAGAAATGTTTTTTTTAACTCAGCATTCCCAAACTTTTCCATTCAAGGACCCACCTAGAGAAGCAAAATCTATCTCAAGACCCACCAAAATATTTAAGATTAGAAAACAACT
The DNA here is from genome assembly GCA_039654105.1 of Coreius guichenoti. Taxonomy (NCBI): domain Eukaryota; kingdom Metazoa; phylum Chordata; class Actinopteri; order Cypriniformes; family Gobionidae; genus Coreius; species Coreius guichenoti. The sequence continues at coordinate 13,950,042 of CM077169.1, forward strand.
GACATTACTGTAAGCTTAATCTTAATCAAAAGTTTGATATGACAGAAATTGAGTATTTAATTTTTATTTTTATAGTACTATAACTGTGTAATTTTTCAATACTAATATTTACGTTTTAATTTCTTCATTTGCAGACGTTAAAGAGTATATTAAATATGTCAATAAAAACTTAAACGTTCTAAAACGTTTAAAGGGATGAAAATTACCCCATGATTTACTCACCCTCAAGCCATCCTAGGTGTATATGATATGACATTCTTCTTTCAGACGAATACAATCGGAGTTACATTAAAAAATGTCCTGGCTAATCCAAGCTTTATAATGGCAGTGAATGGGAGCCCAAAATTTGAAGCCCAAAAAAGTGCATCCATCCATTATAAAAGTAATCCACACGGCTCCGGGGGGTTAATAAAGGCCTTCTGAAGAGAATCAATGGGTTTTTGTAAGAAAAATATCCATATTTAAAACTTTATAAAGTAAAATATCTAGCTTCCGCCAAACCGCCTTCCATTCAACTTACGAATCTGTATTATTAATAATAATACAGATACATTTTGTAGAGAAGAGCAGTGCTAGCTGTCTAAAAAATATTTACTGGATTAAAAGTGTGACAACTAGCCCCAGTCTCCCCTATATTAATATTATGAAAGCTTCTTAGTCACAAACAGTGTAAAAGTGTCCTGAAGGAGGCAGAGTAGAGACACATGTAAAACACATGTAAAAAGAAACATGACGACACAAAAATTGAAGATTTACTTAATGATTGTGATTAAACAAATCTATATAATAATGACTATATTACATAAATATAAAATATAAATATATTATTTAAATATCAAACAAATATAATAACTTCCTCTGAAATTTTTAAATCATTAGTTCCTTTAAGTTTTGTTTCACCCAAAAATACATCAGATTACAAAGTAAAGTGGGTTGTAAAAGTTAACTTCCACATGTCTTACATGTTTTAAAAACACTACTTGGTAAAAAGCTCACACTTCCCTTCCCTTTCTTTTTCTCTCATCATGGAAAAGTGTCTCTGTGAGACTTAAGTCAATTGTCGATTTACTTCACTTTTTAAAATGATGCAAGTGTTTGATGTTCAGACCACAAGGCTGATGTACTAACTGAGCTAATATAAGACAGAGTGACAGTCGTGCATTTCCACCTCTAATACGTACTGTCACCCCATCTGGTGCTGTTGATATCACAGTTATCGTAGACTACAGTGAAAGATGTTGGGGGCCTGAGCTCATGTTTCTGTCCTTGACATCCTTTGAGATTAATTAATTAGATGTGTGCCTTTACAACCACGAAGATACAATCTCCACAATTATAATACACTGGCTTCCTATTTATCAGAGGTTGATTGCTAAAGCCATGCACATATGACTGTCAAAAGTGAAACGTGCAGTGTTTTACTAGAGGCCCACTTGAGAACCATCTGTTCAAACCTCACTATGGATAAAGGTAATGACCCGAGACTTACACAATCCACTAATTGGCTTTCTTTTGCCTTTTTGTGGGTTTCTATAGTATGAACTATAGTGAGTTAGCACAGAGACTTTTCTGTATGTAGTCCATCTTTCACAGAGAAATATGGTTTAATTTTGAAGGGGCCCACATTGGCAATTCAGTCTTTTTCTTGTGGTGTAATGTTCACTATGATATAAGTAACTTGCAAAATGCATCCTGTAAACTAAACCAATCTGACTAAAGTCTTTCAGATTTTACTTTGGACTCAAGGAGGAAATGCAAAGTCTGTGTACAGCACACCATGAACTATAACTATAACCATAAAATTTTTATCTTTCAAGATAATAGCCGTTTCCATACAACAGCTATAACAGTAATGACACAAAGGAACAAAATTGTTGGAATCATTTTTAAAGCAGTTTTAGCTGATAAACGATAAACACATTGACACCCAATCAAAATCCTTCCTACTTTAAAAGCACACAGAGCCATTATGATCACAGAACATAACTGAAGCTCAACATTTAAAATAAACCTAAATTAACTGTGCATTGGAATGGACACTAATATACACTACCATTTAAATGTTTGGGATTTTTTGGAAGAAATTAATACTGGTAATTACATTTAGCAATGATACATTAAGTTGTTTCCAATAAATGCAGTTTTTTTTTAAAAACTTTAAATTCATCAAAGAATATTGAAATAAAATGTATCACAGTTTCCACAAAAATATTAAGCAGCACAAATATTTTCAACACTAATAAGAAATGTTTGTTAAGCACCAAATGAGAGTATTAGAATGATTTCTGAAGGATCATGTGACTGCCAAAAATTCAGCTTTGCCATCACAAGAATAAATTACATTTTAAAATATACTAAAATAGAAAACAGTAGTTATTTAAAATTGTAATAATATTTCCCAATATGACTGTTTTTACTGTATTTGTATTGTATTTTAATGCAGCCTTGGTGAGGCTTCAAAAACATAAAAAAAAATGTTACCAACCACAAACTTTTGAACAGTAGTGTAGCTGTCATCATGTTATAGTTTTCGTTCTTGATGTGAATGGACCTTTAGGTATGATAATATCAAATGTTGATTCAAAAGTGAAACTTGGCATCTGTTGGTCAGCTGTTTAACAAGCAGTCAAAAAAGCATAGCGATGTATAAATAACAGGCATGTTTCAGCTTTTTACATCTAAGACCTTCAGCGAACACACTTTCCTACTAAACCATGATGGAGGTCACATCATGCATATTTTATCGCATCACCTTAAAGAAGAAGCTTTTATTTCAAAGATTAATGAACTGACTTTACAGTTATTTACAGGAATATTGGGGACTTGAGAAAGTCAGATTTTTAAATAAATAAATGCGAATAGTGTTAAACTTCTTTATGATAACGATAAATGCTTTCATTGGGATCACTCAAATTAGCTTTTATTAAATGCATCAAGGATATTTTCTCTATATTATAAAAATATATTTAATATATTTAATTGTGTGCCTATACTGTTAAGCAATATGATTTTTAGAAGAGATGAAGCATCTGCCAAAGGCTATGAACTAACAACGGCTCTCAAATGTGCTACTCTAGCGTTAGAAAAAACACACACATTCATTATTTACTTCAACAGTCAAAAAAAGGGCACTTCATTCCTCCAGCTTAGCGTTTTAAAGACACAGGCAGTTTGCCATACTCCACTGAGCTTCAGCCATGGCCTTCATACCATGACTGTCTGTGACAACTGACCAATGACATGCTGAATCATTCTCTTCTGATCTTGAAGGGCCAATTAGCTTGTTCTAATCAATAGCTGCGTTCTGCTTCACAGGGCACACAGTGTTCACTACACCCTGGGCACTTCATCTGACAAAAATAAGCCAATTTGGAATGCCCTGCAGCACTTGAGTCACACAGATTAAGTTGGAGTATGATGATATAATATGTTTATATAGATAATTATAAATATATCATAATTAATGTTTTATATAAGTGCATATATAAATATTTATATGTATCCCCCCCTCAACAGTAATCAATGCTACTTCACCAATACACCATATAAAATATATAAAATAAAGATATGCAACACGCACGTTTAAACATCAAACAATAAAATCAGAACTAGATGAGAGATGACACATGCAGCGCGTTTAAATTATGATCCTGGTTCCAGTGGCCTTAATCCATGCGCGGCTTTCCAAAATGTCACGAGTTTTGTGATTGTTTTGTATGAAATATTGAAGTTTATAAATAAGTGTTTTGGCGCACCAGGCCAAGTGTCGCAATGCATTGTTCTAAAATCGGTTTTATTCTGGCATGTTGAATTAGCGTTCACTTGGATTTTTTTTTTTTTCTCATAACAGCTGAAAGAACGTCAAATACTCCGTCGTTTTGGGTCATACAGATAAGAGTACATCATTCGAACCTGTAAAAGGCCTACTTTTATTCATGTACACTCATAATAACAACAAAACGTTGTGCTTTTGTAAAATAAAGAAAACAAACATGCGCTTTCTGTCGTCTCGGTCTCTGGAAACTGCCCGTCACAAAAATGAACCGAAACTCTATAGGTTACTTGCCTTAGTCACAATAAGAAATATGTCTATAGAATGCTTGAAACGTGAACAAATATTCTCTGATTATGTAATCTGTATGAAACCAACGAGAGGTACAGAGGTAATCTACTCAAACGTAGATGTTTATAATGTGTATGAGCGCTTCCCAGTGAAGAAAGGACAAGGCATAAGAGTGAAAATCTTTCTCTAAATAAATGTAAATCGCTCTGAATTAAAATGTAATAAAATGTAAATAAAAATTCTTTGTCAAAATGTTCCGATATTGTTTCATTAAAGTTCATAATTATTCTATAAATGTTACTTTAGTTTAACAGCTGCACGAAATACCCATGGTTCGTGATTTATTTTCATGAATACATTTTTTTTTTTTTTTTGTCAAAAGATTAAGGCAAATTTGATTTCTCATGTCATGACCCCTTTAAGGATGTTGGAATATTTTTTCTGATAATCCAAAAATATTGATCGATTTTTTTGCAGTGTAGTATTAACCAGATTGGACTAGTATGGACATACACTACATTGCTACTGGTTTGTCTAATAGTCTTGCTATACATTCTTCTCTAAGTTTTGGTTAACATCAGGTCATTGTTTACCACTATAACTGGTTAAAGTTAAAACAGATGTTACATTTTGGTGACATGGTGAGGAAAATGTTCCTACCTCTCCCATCATCCATCTCTTTGGTGGTTCTTCCTTTGGCTCCATGGCTCCAACTGCTGGTATGTTCGACTCCTCTTCCGGCCCACTCCGGTGCATCCTGTGCTCCATTTTCCTTCATCCATGGTGGTCCGAATCTCCGGGGGGCTCTCCGTGTTTCCTTAAACACCTTCCCTAGGAGCCCCAGACCATCAGAGGTAGAGCTCCCACCACCTGTGCCGCCCCCACCTTCGGATATAAGTGGGTCACGGCCACTTCCAGAGGCGCCAGCGGTGGAAGTATCGCTGGAGAAGCCGGAGTGGAGGAAAACAAGGCTGCCAGCGGTGAGGTAGAGGAGGATGAAGGTGAAAAAGCGTACCGGTTTACGCCGGAAATAGCGGTGGATCTTCAGCAGCGTTCTGGCCATGATGGGCTCTCGAGCCACACGCATTGGCCTTTGATGTTGCACAGAAACATATAAAATCAGAGACAGCCCCTTCCTAAAACGGTCATTGTACTGCAAATCCCTTTGAACCACTAAAACGATGCCCTAACCAGTAAACAGTAGTTGTATAGGTGACAGTACTGATGTTTAACACAGTTTGTCCATCTGTAACAGCCCTGAAGACACTTCCCCAGCTTTCCTCTGCGGCAGTATGCAGGAATGCGTCCGTGTGTCCAGTGTCTTTCTATGTCCTCAAAAAGGCAGCGACAGAAGAGAACGGTGCTACAGCAGAGGCCATGTTGTGAAAGACGAGTGGCAGTGAAGACTGAAAGATGATATTGCTGTGGCGACGCTTTCACTCCTGTTATCAGACTCTCGCTCTCCAGAGGCCTTGTTTCCCACCAAGCTATCCGTCACTCAAAAGCAGCGCTGATTCATCCCTCACTCAGTCCTCACTCACAGACTGGAAAACATAAAATGACAGATACTGAACAAAAAGTAAATACTGATGAGGTCTCTGAGCAAAGGAAAGCACTATATCTAAAAGCGATTATCACAGTGCAGCAGTATTACTCATGAACACCCAAACCATCAAACACAGAAGCGAGACACTTTTAAGTGCCCGGCTCTGCAGAGAGCAGAAATGTGCCAACAAGAGCCTATACACATTTACGCAACAGCTACACTGAAAAAGACAGACGCTGGTCATGTCTTAATTATGTCCAAAAGTTGTTTGGCTTGAGGATGTTTGTCTTTTTACAGATATTTCCAAATGACAAGGCTGATGTTTATAATTAAAATGTTCATCTTGTGATTTAAAAAAACATCTTTAGGGCATTAAAAGAGTAATTTTAAATGCATTTGTTCTTCTGTTGATCTCTTTGTTTCTCATAACAAAACTATCAAGATCACATCTCATTAATTTGCTTCAAAGAATGAAACAACCAAAAAAAGTGTTTCACACAGAGGAAAAGAATCTGTTTCAAAATGATGTGTCACAATCTTACTTAGCACAGTATTAAGTAATAAGTAGCTTTCCAAACACTGCAATTTTCCTAAATAATGTTTTTGTCTCATTTTCCAGTAAAAATATCTAAACATACTTGACGTTGAAAACAAGATCAATTCACTTGAGAAAAAAAAATGCAAAAGTAGCGTATTCAGAGAATATATCTTAAGTCTATTTTTCATACCCAATTGGAAACCTGGAAACATCCCAACATCTTTAAAACAATGAAAGAGAAATCTTCAAAATACAAAAATCTACAAAATCTACAAAAAAAACAAGCAAGGGGAAAATAAATTGCCATTTTGGTTTAACCATAAACCTCACAAAAACGGTTAGATTTAAAAACAAGACTTTGTGTGTACATTTGTGAATTTTGTTTAAAGGATGTTTATACCTGAAAATTTACTTGAGAAACAAAACTGCATAAGGTATTAAGACTTGCATTCAGAGAATATATCTTGAATACATGTTTATTTTTTTTAATCCATTTGGAAAATGCTTGTACCATAAATCTAAATGTAATCAAAAAGTGAGGTAAACACTTTAGTTTAGGGTCCAATTCTCACTATTAACTAGTTGCTTATTATCATGCACATTACAAGGATATTGGCTGTTTATTAGTACTTATAAAGCACATATTAATGCCTTATTCTGCATGACCATATTATACATCATACATACATAATTAGGAGTTTATTGAGGCAAAGTTGTAGTTAATCTAATCTGAAGTGTGACCAACAAGTCTTATTATCTGACACAATTTTGCCTTATGAGTAAATTAACTAGTTTAGATATTTTTACTATAAACAAGACAAAAAAAAAAAATTCATTTTTGCAGTGAATAAATTGTAGAGCTAAACAAGATGGAAGTAGTCCATTCCCGTTCTCTCAAAGTCCCCAGTGTCCACAGTGGGCAAAAACATTCAGGCAGAGTGTTTAAACAAGCAGTTATAATCAGGCTCATTCTGAGGGTAACGGAAATTTCCGTAGCTAACATCTCGCTACAGACTTTGCATGAATGTGCATGTGAGAGTGTGTGCGTGCGTGTGTGTGTGTGTTTGGGCATACAATGACCCAATGTCACCGTTACCTGACCCTTGGGCTCCCACCTGCCGCAGTCAGAGCGGAGTCAGGCTGATGTTATCGTGACAACATTCTAAACCAGCAGCACACAGACTTCATTCAGCGTAGATATAGCTCAGTTCCTACAGAGTGGGGAGAAGAGAAGGGAAAGAGAGGGAAAATTCATTTAAATTCATGTTGCACACCAGGGTGTCAAGGATTTCACTAGTATAAGCTCTTTATACTTAATTTTTTTTTTTTTTTTTTTTTTTGCCTGAAGCAAATGTTTTTTAACTTTGTAGACCCAGGCTTTAAAAGTGCTTGTAAATGTGTGTGTGTGTGTGTGTGCGCAAATGTGTTTTTCTTGTGGTAAAACTCATAGACTCCTTGGAGACATATGGGCGTCTGTTAGTAACATAGTAAAAAAGCAGTCAAGAGTGCAGATCAATTAAAATAAAGACACTAATAATAAACTATTAGACCTACAATCAAAAACATTCGATATAAAGTACAATGTTAGGTTTTACTGTAAATTATAAAACAGATACACTGGTAAAAAATAAATATTTTCTCACTGTCAAACATTAATGGAACATGTTCATAGTTTAATATATGTTCATCATTTAATTACACTGATATCTGCACACCTCGTTATAATTTGAAGGACATTCTCAGGGTAGCATGATATTTCAAAATAGAAAAAAGTGGTTTGACCTCTACTTTGAGGTTTGACAGGACTGGTGTTCTTTAATGGATATTTTTTCACATTCACACCAAATAAGCTGAAAAATGTTCAGTAAGAAAGACTCATGGGCAAACCATGTCAGAATTAATCTTGGCTGCTTGAGTTAAGGGCTATGACCTCAGGTTGCAGTCCACAGGCTTTTCCATAAATACACACTCCATTACTGCTAGAAGGGGCAAGCCACTGCGCATCAGCACACAGAGAGCCAAAGTGCCATTACAGGCCCTTCCTGCACATGCCCCACTGTAAATAAAAAAAATACCACTGCTCCTGTGGGACCACCCATGCTGTCACTGCCGCATACAGACTGTAAACCTTCACCTTAACTCTGCATCTTTAAACAAGTGCAAAACCGCAGCAATTTCCCATATACAGCTCTGAAAAAAATTAAGAGAACACTTAACATTGAGAAATCAATGTTAAGTGGTCTCTTAATTTTTACCAGAGCTGTATATTAGAGGTGTAACGGTTCTCAGTTAAAAAAAAAATATATATATAACCGTACCGTTCTCCAGCCACGGTTCGGCACGCACTTGTACCGTGGTTCATCTCAAATCTGACGACGCATCTGTAATATGGTTTGTTGAAAATAATGCGTAAAACAGACAGTCAGAGTTCTGCTGATCCCAATAATACATTAATCAAAAAAAACGTGGACAAAACAGTCACTCTTTGTAAACTTTGTTCAATGCGAGGTGTTGCCGCATGCTGGAACATGACCAGTCATTTACGCCGTCATCACCCGGGTGTTCATAACGCTCGAGCTCAGGTGAGGCAGCAAGCGTTGCTACATGTTTAAACTAAACTCATTTAAGCCTAGCCAATTTAAACATTAAAAAGCCAGAAGACGCGAATGAGAAATATAGAGTTCTCTTTCAAGTCTTGCACTCAAGACAAATTCACACAAAAATTATGTTAACATGCCCATCTTGATGAGTATCCTAGCAGACATAGTCTGTTATGCCTTAAGTCAACTTATACAGTCGAGAAAGACAACGCATGTGTACAGTATCAGTATTTTGTGCATTATGTCTTAAAGTGACAGCAGCCTTTACTGCTGTCTGTGCTTTAATGTTATTCAAAACAACAAAAGACAAGGAAATCACTCACTGCTCTTCTTTGAATATCTTGATTGAATAAGGATTAATATTTAATTTATACTATCAAATATGCAATGTTATTGTACATTTGATTACTTTATTCAATTTCTGTACCTGAAAATTAATGTTAGACCTATCTGAAAAAACTGAAAAGCACTGTTCATTTTATTAGTATGTTTTTGTATTTGCACTGTTGCTTGTATTTAGATGATTTGTTCTTATTTTATTTTTATTTGATTGTAGCCCTTTTTCCCCTGAACATAGCAAATACCGAACCGTACCGAAACCGTGAACCTAAAACTGTGATACAAACCGAACCGTGAGCAATTTTAACCGTTACACCCATATATATATATATATATATATATATATAAAATATAAAAAAAAAAAAAAAAAATCACAGATGGATATACACACTACCATTTTGGGGTTTTTTTTCTTTTCTTTTTTTTATTAATACTTTAATTCAGCAAAGATTAATTTAAATTGAGAGTACAGACTTTTACATTGTTACAAAAAATACAAATAAATCTGTTGAACTGAAGAATTTTGAAAAATAATATCACAAGTTCCCACAAAATGATTAAGCAGCACAACCGTTTTCTCAGAAAAATGTCTCTTGAGAAGCAAGTCAGCATATTAGAATGATTTCTGAAGGATAATGTGACACTGAAGACTAAAGTAATTATGCTGAAAATTCAGCTGTGCCATGACAGGAATAAATCACATTATAAAATATATTTAAATACAAAAAAGTTATACAATAAATAAAACCAGAAAATATGTAAATTTTTTAAGGTGAACGTAAAGTGTTTTATGCCGGGCCTCAAATGAACTGCTGAATTAGTTTTCATTCATTGGGATGAAAAAAAGTGTTCAGTGAAGTAAACGATTAGAACAACGTTCTGAAGTTCCAAATGAACTGATTATCAAAAATGAATCAGAATTTCCAATGTATGAGAGAAGAAGTGGACATTTTCATTTAAAGAGTAATAGATTATTAATTCAATTCAACTACAATGGTACAATTGCAAACAAGACAGCAATGACCGAAAAAGTAGCTTGACACGGGGAAAAAAAACTGTACGCCTTTCAAAACCGTTAAACTGAAAATGTAGTTAAGTTAGCACCATTACCTTCAATTACTCAAAAACACTTATTTTAAACATAAAGAACATTTTCAGACCAGTGAGAAGTTTAAATTCCTTCACTTTTCCTGGATTCAAGCACTGGAAACAAGTGTAGCCTCAGAACTCTGTTTTCCCATTTGACTGATTGGGTAATAGAAGTAATAGAATCTCTGAGGTCAGGTGGGGAAAGTCTGTGGATGTCTTTTCACACTCTCCACCCAAGCGGTTCACACGATAAGGAATTGTGTTTTGATGTTTGGTTCACATGCTAAACTGTCAGAAAATATCTGGGGGAAAAACTAGCTCATTCTGTGTAAAAAATCCACCCCAGAATCACAAAGACAAACATTTATAGTAAATTAAAGAAACATTTTCTTGAGGGAAACAAAATTTCGATAAAGCAACAAATGTTTCTCATCATAAATGATGTAAGTGACTCTCTCCCCACGTGATTGTGGTTTGGCCGCAGTTGCGGTTCTGCAAAAAATACAGATGGATGTCAACAAATTGCCAAGAGATGTGGTTCTCTACCAGTGTTACAGGAGAGTGGGTGGGGTATATTTTGGTTTACATATTTTCTTTTAATTGTCAATTTTAATATGAATTTTAATACTACATGGACATGAATGGACACATGCCGATTACTGGACTTAGTTTTTGTCTCGTGAATGATAAAACAGATGGAAAAAAAGACTTGGACTCTTTTGACTTGGACCAATAAATCACAACACAGCAACCAGAAAAAACACCTTAATAATGGTCGACCGATACTGTTTTTTTTTTTTTTTTTTTTTTTTTTATGGCCGATGCCGATATCTTAGAGAGCAGGGTGGCCAATGGTCGATATAAAGCCAAGCCAATATATAATTTATATTTATTTTGCTTAACTCTTTCCCCATGAGTTTTTTTTTTTTTTTTAAGTTGCCAGCGACCGCCAGCGTTTTTAATCATTTTCACAAAAATGTCATGCCTTCCAGAATATTTTGTTGCATGAATATCTGAACATGCAATATACCAAAAGAAAGAACAGACCCACATGAATGTAGATACATTTAATAAAAAAGCAACATTCTGAAAAGCTGAGAAAATCATGTTTTGGTCAAAGACTACATCCAGATGGGATTCAGAACGATGATCAAAACAGATGGAGTAGATAGAGCCCATCAACACCCCCAAAGCGTCACAATCCTGCTTAGGCAGTTTTGATTTGCGCTGTTTAATGTTGGTGATCGCGTTATTTTACATATGCATAAGATTACATATGATATCGCTTGTTTCTGCATCTTCTTCGCATGTGTTTTGATCAGGAGATTCAGTACTCTTTCAGAAGATGTGTCATAGCGCCCCCTACCGTATAACAGTGAAAACACGGAAAGCCAGAAAATTCCGTCAATGGCAGGGAAGTGTTGTCTCACAAATTACGGGGTTTAATAAATTGGAAATAAATCAATTGAACTTATCCTTATGACTTATACTTTAGATGGCAACTTCTTGATTCTGTAATCCTATTACAGTATTTATCACAAATAAAGAAATTGTTAAAAAAATAAAAAAATAAAAAAAAAAGGATGTAAACACTTTAACCAACTGGGCACTCAGCAATCTGTAAGTTTGTGTGTACTGGGAATCATGTTTTTTCCAAATATAGACAAGGTAACACTCATTTTACATACAGCACAATGAAAATGACATGAATATATGAGTGGCCAAGTGGATATAGTGCAGGGTACGTCTCCTGTCTGCATTAAATTAGCATTGACTGACCATCAGGTACAGAGTATAACATCTTACTTGTACCACCTGGCTGCTGCAGATTCATTTCGGCATGGATAGTGTTGGCATAGAAACGCATAAATCTGAGTCTGAGGACGTGAACAGCTCCGGGTAAAACATCACGGTTTGCCATCTCGTCTTTGTTTAACAGTTTAATTAATAATGTATTAGACTATTAGAACTATTAAACAGAGATGGTAAACTAAGCAAGACAGAGAATGGGAGCGCTGTGCGTTCAGGCACTGGCGTTCTCAGTGCTGTCGAAATAAAAGTCCCTCTTCCGACGCATCGGGCAAACAGAAAAAAGCCAAATATCGGATGATATATCGGCCTTGGCGATATATCATTCGACTACACCTCATCAAGTCAACACTCTAGAATCTAGACTCATGGATGAGACTTTTGCAATGCACCACTCACATCCATTAGAAAACATCAACATTTAGTTTTATGTTGTTGCTGTCATAAATCTTTCATTTTCCCCCATCAAAGCTTCAAATGACAATAGGAAATTGTGATTGCTGAAATAAGCATCATGACACACGACAGAAGCTGATTCTTCAGCCTGACAGAAGGGTAATTTAGTTATTTAGGATTTGTTTTGTATTAGAGATTAATATTATACTGAGCACACATGAAAATATCTTTAGTTGAGTAAAAAAGCAGACATTCCCCAATCCCTGCCAATAGTTCAGAGCAGGACCTCATGTAGTGTGTTAAAAATAACAGCATCAGCATTTCCCCATTAAAGTGCCATGACCCCAGAACCACAGGGCCCCTTCTCTCTGCCTCTCTCTCTCACTCTGCCTCCTCATGTTTTCTTTGTTCAGCAGCTATGGCTTTCACATCAGATTAAAGGTTGAATTCCACAGCTACCGTAATGATGTTTACATTAGAATCTACAGGCCTGCAGGCATCTTGCCATATACCAGCATGTGTCAAGCTTTGACGAGCACTCACATTTGCGATGAATGCCCAAATGATTCTACTTAGCATTACCTTTGTGTTCTCAAACTCTGGTTTACTGTCACATTTTGACATATCAGACCATATTTTACTTACTATATGTCATTACATTTAATGTACCACAGACGGACAATACCTTCGCCTACGCATGTGAAATTGTCAGCTCATCAGTAGAAATCAGTAGAAAACTACATTTTGTGCACAGAATAAAAACATCCAAACATTTATAAAAATAAATCCAGGTTCTTGAGCAGCTTGTTTATTTTATACAGCATAAAAATAAATGCATTTAATGTATGATGTGATTTCACCAAGTAAATTACAATGTGAAAGTCATTTCCATTCACATACCAACTACAAACTACATTTTCTCGATATTTCAGCTGATATTTTCCCCTTACTGTGGCCTTTAGTTACGGAAAAGTCTTGGTGTGAGCATAATATGCAAATATGTCACATATAAAACATTGAGGCAGTTGTGTGCAAGACAGCTTCCCTAGTAACTGTTAATTAATTGATTAAAAAGGGAAAAAGAAAATACATTTATTCTACTGGAAAGGACTTAACTAGTCTCATAACTTTGTTAGGAACATGTGTCTACCGTTCATACCCCAACCCACACCCATGCACTGCACTTAAAGGCAGGGTATAGGTGATTTGTTCCAGAAACATTTTTGTTATGCTGGTTGAAAGGCTCTTCACATCTTGATAGCAATCACTAATTTAATTGGTCTAAATATATTTTTATGTATATACACCGATCAAGCATAACATTATGACAATATTGTGTTGGTCCCTCTTTTGCTGCCAAAACAGCCCTGACCCGTCGAGGCATGGACTCCACTAGACCCCTGAAGGTGTGCTGTGGTATCTGGCACCAAGATGTTGGCAGCAGGTCCTTTAAGTCCTGAAAGTTGCTTAGTGGGGCCTCTCTATGGATCGGACTTGTTTGTTCAACACATCCCACAGATGCTCGATTGGATTGACATCTGGGGAATTTGGAGGCCAAGTCAACACCTCAAACTCATTGTGCTCCTCAAACCATTCCTGAACCATTTTTGCTTTGTGGCAGGGTGCATTATCCTGCTGAAAGAGGCCACAGCCACCAGGGAATACCGTTTCTATGACAGGGTGTACATGGTCTGCAACAATGCTTAGGTAGGTGGCACATGTCAAAGTAACATCCACATGGATGGCAGGACCCAAGGTTTCCCAGCAGAACATTGCCCAAAGCATCACACTGCATCCGCCGGCTTGCCTTCTTCCCATAGTGGATCCTGGTGCCATGTGTTCCCCAGGTAAGCGACGCACACGCACCCGGCCATCCACATGATGTAAAAGAAATCATGATTCATCAGACCAGGCCACCTTCTTCCATTGCTCCGTGATCCAGTTCTGATGCTCACGTGCCCACTGTTGGCGCTTTCGGTGGTGAACGGGTCAGCATGTGCACCCTGACTGGTCTGCGGCTATGCAGCCCCATATGCAACAAACTGCGATGCACTGTGTATTCTGACACCTTTCTATTAGAACCAGCATTAACTTCTTGAGCAATTTGAGCTACAGTAGCTCGTCTGTTTGATCGGACCACACGGGCAGGCCTTCGCTCCCCACATGCATCAATGAGCCTCGGCCGACATGACCCTGTCACCGGTTCAACACTGTTCCTTCCTTGGACCACTTTTGATAGATACTGACCACTGCAGACTGGGAACACCCCACAAGAGCTGCAGTTTTGGAAATGCTCTGACCCAGTCGTCCAGCCATCACAATTTGGCCCTTGTCAAACTCGCTCAAATCCTTACGCTCGCCCGTTTTTCCTGCTTCTAACACATCAACTTTGAGGACAAAATGTTCACTTGCTGCCTAATATATCGCACCCACTAACAGGTGCCTTGATGAAGAGATAATCAGTGTTATTCACTTCACCTGTCAGTGGTCATAATGTTATGCCTGATCAGTGTATATCGTCTGTGGAACGTGTAAGACCATAGAATGTTCATCCAATCATGGCATTCGGTCCGAATGCAATGACGTTATATTCGGAGCAGTTTGTGGCTCGAATTTATGCATTTCAATGACAACACTATCAACGGCAAAATAAATCTGCAGCAGTCAGGTGGTACAGGTCAGTGCTCTTTAAGCTGTTTATGCTCATTATTATTATTATGTTAGGTACTTTGAGATATGAGGTAGTTTAACACCGTCTCTTGTGACGCTTTTGTTTGCTCCCTGCTACATGCGTTCATGTGTTTTGAAGGAGGCGTGGTTTTGGGGAGCGCTCTCAAAGCTAGCTCATCATATCTCTTGACTGGATGAGTTCTCTATGGCTATAGCCTGTTTTAGGCACACAAAGGCTGCCTCACCCTGCCGTTTTCGTGCCAGCCATTTTAATTAGAGGGATGTCTGATCTCTTAGCATGTGCCTGTTACTGGCTCTATGCCCAACTGCAATTAATTACTGGTGTGCCTGCTCAAATGATCTGGCAGCCAGATAACAATTTCTCAGTGAGAATCCACAGGGATTTCCTCTCCTCCGTTTGATCCTGCTACTGGGCTTTACACGCCACTTAAGGCAATTTTCCTGGGTGTAGCAGGTGAGAAAAGAAGTGGGTTATCTAAGCACTGAAGATCTCTTTGAGACTTCTTTGAGATCTTGACAAGTGAGTCTTTCCCCAATACCGTATACGGACTTCTGGTGTGCCCTTGAGTTCAGAAAATGGTTTCACACTCTGATGTCAGATTCAGGTCTACAACAAAACTCTAGTGTAAAAGTGCTCTAAAACATTTTTTTAATTAAAATTAAATAAAATAATAATCTATATATACTTGAGTGCACATCTGAGAAAGCAATTATAAAGGTTTTAATTTTCTAAACAGTTTTTTTTCTATTGCACTTAGCCTTCCGAAAATACATAAAGCTCAAAACAAAACCTAAGAATAATGGTGAAATACAGTACATGTCATGAAACGGCATGGTAGGAAATGAGATATAGCTGATTAAACCCTAAAACTAGGCATCTAGACAAAAAGGGGAAATATATATTTAGAATGTATTAGACCGCAAAGGGAACATCTGCTGTATGACTAATTGTTACGTTACCTCCATTTTGCTGACACTGAGAAGCTATTTCCATCAAAATGTCTAACATCACCTAATAGTGACTGTAATGCTTCTATGGCCAGCACAATAAGAGCATTGGGTTTTACAATGAAGCTAAACTGAGGGATTGAGGAGAAGTGCATCATTGTAATCTTTGTAATATTACATAGTCCATTACCCTCAATCCTCATGCTTTTATTCATCTGGGGAAACAGAGGGAGGTATGGACAGAGCGAAAGGAAGATAACAAAAATAGGTTGAAAGAACAGTAATCCCATCACATATGTGCAGTACAATAGCACTGATCTTGTGCATGATATTCTATAATGTATGTGTAGCTGTGCATTTGGCAATGTTTGTTTGTCCTCAGTTACCCTCACCAATAATACTCACTGGATTATGAGTCAAGTCCTGCATCTTGTATTAAAACGTGTGTAGAGTTTATCAACTGTTGGGAGGCTGCACTGTTTTGTCCCCCTAATGGATTCACATTCCTATCTATAGTTTGAACAATAAAGGACAACAAAACGAGTTTTGCCACGTCTACAAAAAGACTGAACAAAAATACACTGAACAAACCTAATAACCAATCTGACTTCCCCAACACAGGGGACATTCGGCCATTATGTTAATAAAAAAATTAAGACAATTTCTTTGAACTGCTAAAAGAGGACCTTAAGAATTTGAGACATTTTTATTGCAATAGTGTTCTGAAAAAGTTTGCGACAATGTCCATTGTGAAAAGCTATATATGGGCCCTATTATACACCCGGTGCAATGCGACGTCAGGCACGACGCAAGTGTTTTTTGCTAGTTTCAGCCCGACGCAGTTATCATTTTCACGTCCTGCGCCACGTTGTTTAAATAGCAAATGCACTTGTGCCCATCTGTTCGCCCATGTGCGTGCTGGTCTGAAAACGAGGTGTGTTCAGGCGCATTGTTGGCGCGTTGTTATTTTGAGGCAACTGAAAACGACTGCACCATTGACCAACAAAAAGTCAATAGCGCAGTATTTTTTGTGTTATTTAAAGGGCACGTTAGTAATATGCGCCTATAGACGGGTGCACAATGCTCGCACACTTATTACACACACAGGGACGCACAGCAGCACACAAACATTTTTAAATATTAAAAATTAAAGGATTCCTCTCTGGAGAAGTGCTCAGTCTTTCCGCTTGCAAATTCCACCATGTAAATAGCGAATCCGCCCTGGTGTAAGCACAACTGGCTTTTAAAGGGAATGGGAGATGAGACTCTGATTGGTTTATTGCATGTCACGCCCAAAACACACCCATTACTCATTAAGTGAATAGGGGCAACCCTTTTAGACTATGCGTGCCGACCATTTTTCCCGTCGTTAAACTAGTAAAAGTGGATTCGGACATGCCCTAAGTGCACTTGCGCCATGCGCTTTAGACCATGCACTTAGATCGTTAAAATAGGGCCCTACAACTGTAAACCTAAGGTTATATTTACAGTGAAAAAAGATACTTACTTACTGCACCTTCATATAACAATTCAATGATGATTACCACTCACTAGCACAGTATATTCCAAAATCAATGATGCAATCACATTTGTATCTTAAAATTCATCTGCTACATATAGCGTTGCAACGTCTTTTTTTAATCAATACTTTTATTCAAAAAGGATACATTAAAAGAGATTTATAAATGTTATTAAAAAAAATCTATCCTGAAAGAAAATGTATCACAATTTCCAAATAAATATTTAAGAGTACAACTGTTTTTAATGTTGCTTATAATAAGAATGTTTCTTAATTGATGTTTATTGATTAATGTTTCTTGATCACCAAATCCTCATATCAGAATTATTTCTGAAGGATTGTGTGACACTGAAGACTGGAGTAATGATGCTGAAAATTCAGCTTTGCCATCACAGGAATAAATGAAATTTTAAAATATAATAAAATAAAAAAAAGTTATTTTAAATTGTAATAATATTTTACAATGTTACTGTTTTTACTGTATATGAGCAAACAACTGCACCCTTGGTAAGCATAGGAGACTTCTCTTAAAAACTTTTTATTTTTTTAATCTTACCGACCCCAAATTTTTGAATAGTATAGTAGTTTATGAACTTTATCTATCTAAAAGGCCTAGCAAATAGAGCTTTTCATGCATTTCTTTGTAGCCCTCATCTTAGACCCCTGCAGGCAGAAAAGTTAGTGAATAAATCTAGAAATATCTGACCCATAGCATGACTGCTATACACCCAAGTAATAGCTGTATTTCAAAACTAACTGACCTGAAACTCTCATGCTATTCCAATCAAGATAATGAGCAGCACAGTGGTTTGGGCCATTGAACTGATTAGATGTTTTGCTGTTATTCTCATTAAACCCCATATATCCAATGAAGCCTCACATAAGCATGGACTGGGCTTAAAGGTAACACTTTACAATAAGGTCTCATATGGTAACATACATTAGCTAATATGAACTAACAATAAGCAATGTTATTTATCAGGGCTCTAGAGTGCGACCAATTTGTAAGGGTGCAACTAAAATTTTTCCTAGGTCGCACAGGTGCACCTAACGTCCTCGCATCGCTGCCTCTCCACGAACGAAGCATTTGTTCTCCTTTGACGGAACTCACACGCATGGTTGGATCATATCGTGGTCTAAACCAATCAGAGACAGAGATGGGGCGGGTCTTTGCCTCTGATTGGCTGTGGTCCAGATATTCCTGTAGGCCTACACTGCTCCGTGCTGTGTGATTGAAATTGCGACCGGAGCACCAGAGAATCAGTTACGGCAATCAGCATCAAAATAAATGCAAGAAAACAGACGACGAACAATGAAAAGAAATAGACCCATAAGTCATCTTTACACAGTCGAGTTAAGGCTGATCTAAAGCGGCTCTGTGTCTGCTCAAAATTCTGTGTAAATACGCAATGCCGCATAAAAGCAGATTTAAAATACGCCGGGTCTGACCCACCTCAGCCCCTAGTATCAAAGGCAACGCTGAAACGGTTTGTGAGTCCATTTCACTGAAAGTGTGTGTGTGAGCGCAAGTGTGTGAGAGACTGTGTGTGTGAGAGAATGAACGTGAACTTGTGCCGCCCTAAACTATGTCATTGTCATGACAACCGCCTGTCAGTGTCAGCTCAGGTGGCACGAGAATCAAGAAGCTGGAGACAAAACAGGATTAGCTCCATATGTTTTAGGCAAATTAAAAAAATGTCTATCATTAAAGTAAAAGAGTCCTGTGCTCACATCGTCAAGCAAACCACCAAAATAACAGAGTCATCATGTGTAATCAATTGGCGTTTGCCGTTTGTAATCTTCCTTTGAAGAGACTGGCAGATTGCGCTGCAACATTTCCCTCAGATACAGTAAATGCTTAACCCAGTCGGCGTCACTGTGATTGTGCATTGTTATATTATATTCCAAAAATAATCTCTTTGAGAATGATATTTGCTGATATATCTACTGTCCTACCTGAAACGCTAACGTTAGTATCATTGTTAATTTGTTGTGCCTGCTGCAAAGTGACTTTCTGGCTCTTTGAAAAAACTTTCGACCACTTTTAATCCTGCGGTGATCTACCTGTAATAATTCATAATTTCATTATAGCATTTGCTCCAGCTGGCACAATTTTATTAAGAAATATAAACAAGTATAGGCTACCGTAGCCTACAATAGCCTATCAGTAACGTTACCACATAATTATGACAATCATCAAAGCGTGATATATATAGCAGGCAGAGGAAATTAAAAATTCCTTATTTTTATTTATTATGAGTTGTATTTCATTATTTATTATTTCATTATTTTTTTAATTAATTTAATTTATAACACTTTGTTAAAACTGTAGTTTTAAGATAGTAATGTTCAAAGCATTGTTTCCTGTGATTTTAATCCCTGTGTAAATGCATATGTTGTCAATTACATAATCTATATGAATGAATATGGAGCATTATAAAAAGGTGACCTTGAAATTGTGGCGTTAAAGGTGACGCGAGCCGGCTAAAAATTTGGGTGCACCTAAATTTTGTGCTGGTGCACCTAAATAAAAAAGTTAGGCGCACCAGTGCAACCAAGGCAAAAAGTTAGTCTGGAGCCCTGTTTATTAATCTTTGTTAATGGTAGTTAATAAAAATTCATTTTTTGCTCATTGTGCATTAAGTAATGTTAACAGATGCAATCTTTGATATTAAAAATATATTGGTAACACTTTACAATAATGCTTCATTTGTTACCATTAGTTAACTACATTAGTTAACATGAACTAACAATTACAACACTTCTACAGCATTTATTAATCTTAGTAATTGTAAATCTCAACATACACTAATGTTGAGGATCAAAAGTTGTATCTGTTAACATTAGTATTGCACTGTGAATTAACATGAACATGAATATTTACATTAACAAAAGTTAATATATGCTGTAAGAATTTATTGCTCAGTGTTAGTTCATGTTAGTTAATTAATTTGCTAATGTTAACAAATGAGACCTTATTGTAAAGTGTAGCCAATGTATTATTAAATGTTTAAATACTGTAGAATTATTGTTGATTATTAGTTCATTGTAACTAATGTAGTTAACTTATTTTAACAACATTAAACTTTATTGTAAAGTATTACCGCCTTAAACATTTTACAATGACTGCCCCGAGCTTATTACTGCTATTCATATCAGTCATACAACGCATTTAGCTACTAGAACAAACATTGTTTTTATTACAGAGATTGATGTAAGCTGAATCGATGTACTAAATATGTATATCAAGAGATAAGCTGAATAAGGCAACTCAAGCACGCACACACTCACAGCAGAGTTTGCTACCGCAGTGTTTCCTGTGTCACCTTCGGCCAACAGCGTCATTAATTAACTTAGAGGAACAGTCTGTTTTTCCACACTATAGCCAAGCCGGAAAAACGCTTCACTGATCTTTCCTCAGAGGAGTGTGGCTCTCCCTTCCTGGACGTTTTTCCCAAATTACGGTGATTTCCCATTCTTTACAACTCATACAAACTATATACAAAATTACTGTATTCATTTTTAATAGGTTAACAAAAGCTCACTTGGGTGTAATTTGGACTTCATATGCTTATAATATTGGAATCACAAATCCTTGGTACACAGTAATATCACAAAATGAAAGCACAGAATACAAACACACAAGCATGCCCATCTACACTACTTCAATCTGCCACACGCTGACCTCTGCATATCTGAGCCGGAGAGGGAGAGGGAGAGGGAGAGGGAGAGGGAGAGGGAGAGGGAGAGGGAGAAACGGGCCAGTGATTAGTTTTATTTTTGAGCCTGGCCAGAGGATGGATTGTGTTATCTGACAAATGTCAGTCAAACCTCCACCCACACAGACCACCAGATCAGAGCCAAGAACCTTCTGCCTTGATACAGATCAATTCACAGCATAACGCCAGTGCAATCCTGCACTGTAAAAAATTATTGTTGGTTTAACTTAAAAATTTAAAAAGTTAAAAAGTTAATACAACGAAGGAGATTGGTTTAATCAACAGAAACTCAAAATATTATGTTATCTGAACCACATTAATTACCTAAGTTGATTTGACAAAAAAAAATTGTGATAAATCATGAAAATATTTTTTTACAGTGTATGCTGTCTTCTGCTATACAAAAACAAATCAATGTACAAATCTCAAGTTAAGTTTAACTCAGTTCAACTAAGTTCTAAATAACTTCAAACCAGTCCACTGAAAAAATATATATTTTGATCACCCATACCTGCTGCATAGGAAATTTTAATACAGAAAATTAAAAAAAAGCTTCTGAAAGAGTAGTGCAGGTATCGTAAAAGCTCTTGGCATGATTCAGATAAAAAAAGTATTTTATATGCATATAATAAAATATGTATATTAATATTTAAAATGTGTGTGTGTGTATGTATGTATGTATGTATGTATATATATATATATATAATAGATACAACAATGTATAAAAATAGTAGTAAATTAATATTAGTAAAAACTAAATAAAGTTGAGACATTAAGTCTGATAACAACTAAGCATGCAAATAATTTGTACATTTATGTAATTGGTTTATTAGTCGAAAAAACAATTATCTGCTTAAAATTAAATGATACTGTATTCTAAATGAGCATAAGACACAAAGTAGTCAAATGTGACATCTAAACTTTACAGTAAACTGACTGCAAGACACTATAATCCTGTCTGTCTTTTGCTCCTATAGCCTCTTAGTCTAGACTGACTCCTCTCAACAGGTTGAGAGAAAACCAGACTCAACCCTGAAAAATAACTAAATCTCCCCCTCAAGCTAATTCTGAAGATAGCCAAGTGTTTTCTTACAAAATATGTATGATTTCATTAAATTTTAGAAAATAGGACATTGGTACACCAATGGCTGAAGTTATCATTTCAAGTATGCAGCTAATTTTTTCACAAAAAAAATGTGTTATAGTCATTATTTATATTTTCTCACCTCCCACCCAAATGATTTCCTTGCCCAGAGAAGAGAAGAGAAGAGAAGAGAAGAGAAGAGAAGAGAAGAGAAGAGAAGAGAAGAGAAGAGAAGAGAAGGAAAGAGAAGAGAAGGAAAGAGAAAGAGAAGAGAAGGAAAGAGAAGAGAAGGAAAGAGAAAGAGAAAGAGAAAGAGAAAGAGTACCAAGAAACAAATAAAGAAGGTTTTTATTAGTAAGTCTTTCAACATAATTGGGTTAGTACACCCAAAAGTGAAAATTCTCTCATCATTTACTCGCCTTCATGTTGTTCCTTTTTCTTTTGTGGAACACAAAAGGAATGAACTGGTCTTTTTTCCATGCAGATACAATGAACATAAACTGAAGCTGTCAAACTTCAAAAGGACACAAAAGCACTATAAAGATATGATAGTTTTGTGTGTCACTGTTCACTGAAAATCGGATGACATTACTCTACCTCTCCTTGACAACTGAGAGAAGAAAATCTTCAATTCATGAACAAATTATTATTTTGAGTCTGATCTTTTCAATTAACCTATTGATCTGATTCACAAATCAGACTGAACAAGCAATTTCTAGCCTTTCATCATTAGTACTTACTGAGTATCTAGTCATTCTCAAGCTTCACATGTAATAAAGAGTAGAGCCCGACCAATTTATTGGTCTGCTGATTTTATCGGCCGATATGAGCCTGTCGCAGATACAGTGGTGGTCAGAATTATTGGCACCCCTGGTAAATATGATCAAATATGGCTGTAAAAAATAAATCTGCATTGTTTATCCTTTTGATCTTTTATTCCAAAAATTCACAAAAATCTAAACTTTCATTGAAGTAAAAGAATTGAAAGTGGGGGGTAAATCACATTATGAAATAAATGCTTTTCTCCAAAACACGTTGGCCACAATTATTGGCACCCTTTTATTAAATACTTTTTGCAACCTCCTTTTGCCAAGATAACAGCTAGAGTCTTCTATAACACCTGATGAGTTTGGAGAACACCTGACAAGAGATCAGAGACCATTCCTCCATACAGAATCTCTCCAGATTCCCAGATCCATGTTGGTGCTTCTTCTCTTCAGTTCACCCCACTTATTTTCTATAGGGTTCAGGTCAGGGGACTGGGATGGTCATGGCAGAAGCTTCATTTTGTGTTCAGTGACACATTTGTGTGTTGATTTTGATGTTTGTTTTGGATCGTTGTCCTGATGGAAGATCCAACCACGGCCCATTATAAGATTTCTAGCAGAGGCCGTCAGGTTTTGATTTTTTATATGTTGGTATTTGCTAGAATCCATTATACCATGTATCTGAACAAGATGTCCAGGACCTCCAGCAAAAAAATAGGCCCACAACATTAAAGATCCAGCGGTATTTTTAACCGGGGCATGGGGTACTTTTTATCCCTGTTTGCACCAAACCCATCTGGTGGATTTGCTGCCAAAAAGTTCTTTTTATAGTTTCATCTGATCATAGAACCAGGTCCCTTTTGAATTTCCAGTCGTGTCTGACAACTGAATATGCTGGAGTTTGTTTCTGGATGAGCAAGAAGGATTTTTCTTGAATCCCTCCCAAACAACGAGATGATGTAGGGGTTGTTTGATTTTTTTTTTTTAGGCTTTCTGACCCCAAGACTCAACTAATCTCTGCGATTCTCCATCTGTGATCCTTGGAGAGTCTTTGGCCACTCAAACGTTCCTCCTCGCCGTGCATTAAGACAATATAGACACACGTCCTCTTTCAGCCAGATTCGTAACATCTTTAGTTGATTGGAACTTCTTAATTATTGCCCTGATGGTGGAAATGGGAATTTTCAATGCTTTAGCTATTTTCCTACAGCCACTTTCTATTTTGTAAAGCTGCACATCAGAACTATATTCTTTGGCTTTACTCATTGTGATGAATGATTAAGGGAATTTGGCCTTTGTGTTTCCTCATATTTATACTCCTGTGGAACAAGACATCATAGCTGGACAATTTAATGTTCCTAGTGAAAAATGTAAATATTATAAATAATAATATACTTCAGAGATATTTTACTCATAAAAAATTCTAGGGGTGCCAATAATTGTGGCCAACGTGTTTTGGAGAAAAGCATTTATTTCATAATGTGATTTACCCCCCACTTTCAATTCTTTTACTTCAATGAAAGGTTAGATTTTTGTGAATTTTTTGAATAAAAGATCAAAAGGATAAACAATGCAGATTTATTTTTTACAGCCATATTTGATCATATTTACCAGGGGTGGCAATAATTCTGACCACCACTGTATATCGGCATCGGCGTATATGCCTCAGATATGCCACCGATATGAACGCGCGCCCACGCATCTCACAGCGCGCAAGTATTCACACAAAATTATGTCAAAATGCCTGTCTTGTCAAGTATCATCGTAAACATAGTCAGTTATTTCTTAAGTGAACGTAAACATGAAATTTGCCATCACCGCCAGGGTTTTTGGTCATTTTCATGTTTTCATGGCCCACAGAATATCTTGTGTAAATATCTGAACCTGCATTATATCAAAAGAAAGAACAGACCCTCTGTTTTATTCTAGTTTCATGCATTCTTTTTTATCAACACTTGAATGTGGGTACGTTTCGTGAAAAAAGCAACATTTTGTCAAAGACTACATACAGATGAGATTCAGAACGATGATCAAAACACAGATGGAGTAGATGGAGTCTACACCACCAAAGCTTCACAGTCCTATAGCTCATCCTGGGTCGACATTTCATTTAATAATAAAGCCGTTTTGATTTATATGCTGTTTAATGTTGATAATCGCGTTATTTTACATATGCATCTGCTGTTTCTGCTTCTTCTTCGCCTGTGTTTTGATCAGGAGATTCAGTACTTGTTCAAAAAATGTGTAATAGCGCCCCCTACCGTATAACAGTGAAAACATGGAAAGCAGGAAAATCTCGTCAATGGCAGGGAAGCGTTTTCTCATAAAAGACGAGATAACAAAAGACAGGGAAAAAAATCACTCACTGCTCTTGACTGAATAACTTTAATAAGGGTTAATCCATATTTATACAGTGAAGACTATGAAGTGATATTTTACATTTGATTACTATTTCTGTAGCCTACCTAAAAATATAGTTTAGACCTATGAAAAACCTGAAAAGAACAGTTTTTCATTTGTATGTTTGTTCTGTTGTATTTATGTACAATGTATGTATATTATATATATACTGTATTATATACAGTACCAGTCAAAAGTTTGGACACATCAGTGGGAAAGTGTGTCCAGACTTTTGACTGGTACTGTACTATAATATACACAAAGAACATCGGCCGATATATCAATATCAGACTTTTTTTACTCCCTAATATCGGTATCGGCCCCCAAAAACCTATATCGGTCGGGCTCTAATAAAGAGCTGCTTCGTCGCTGACAAATGATCAAAGACATTTGCAAGATCTGTTTCCTACAATGGATTGTAGGTAAGTATCCACCTTCAGTGCTCTTTTTGTTTTCTGTATTATAAAATGTCCTGTTACTATTATGGTGTGAAATACCAATAACTGTTTGAATAAATCTAACTGAATCAGAAACAATCTTTTGACCTTTTTGTAAAACCGTTAGACTGATTAGATCAAAAGCTTGATTCATTCGCAATCTGGCATCATTAGTTCTAAACGGCTGATAGAAAACATATGACATGATTATTAAAATATTATCAGGGAAAATGATTTTCACAAGATTTTTCAGCAATATTTTACCAGGGTATAGCAGTATTTCATACTAAAAAGGTTCTAGTGATACCCTTTAAATGATCGTCGACTCAACGATCTGGTCTTAGTGGGAAAGACTATAATTTATCTGTTTCTCACACTATATACACTATAATGACTTCAGAAGTAACTGAATACGTATAATACACTTCTATGGTACTTTTATGATGATTTTGCAAACTATTCTGAAGCTTGAAAGCACCCGATTAATTTTAACTGCATAGGAAAGAGTCAGCAATTTCCCTTTTTGTATTCCACAAAAGAAAAGGACATCAAACAGGTTTGAAATGACATGAGGGTGATATAATCAATTTCATCAATTATCCCTTTAATGCAATTGACGAAGAGGCAGAAACAAAAAAACAAAACAAAAAAAGAGTGCTCGAAGGCTATGTGGCTTGCATACATGCACACAAAAAGACGTCTGTCAGCTGCTGTGAGTGGGTATGCGCTGCAAATGTCCTTGTTGCTGAGCGCCTGCATGCAGCACTGAAGTTTCCGCTCTTCCTTTCAGAAACCATTCTGAATATGAAAAAAAAATGAGCTGAGAGAGCAAGAGAAAAAGAGACTACGAAAGAGAGCGAGAACAAGACAAAGAGCTGGTGAGTCTTGAGAGAGTGGGCGGAAGATAAATTGCAGAAGTTGGGTGAACTACGAGAAGAACGGAAGAACACAAACAGGAGGGGCGAAGGAGAAGAAAGGTGCCTGCATGAGAAAGAAATGACTGCGGGTTCCTTTAAGAGATCTGGCAGAAAGGCTTGCTGTTGCTAAAATGCTATTATTCAGCATTATTATATTATTCATTACTATAAATATTCAGCTGAAGAAATGTATTAATACATTAGCTGGGGGAAGGCAAACCTCAGATATAACATAAGTTCAAATCTGATCTAACAACACTGATCTAATTGTGATTTATTATCTAACCATGAAGTTAAGTTGTCAGATCAGCCCATTTTGACTTATTATCCTGAGCTGTGTTTATTCAGCAGGTTTATTCAACAATGGTGAAATGATAAGATTCCGCTTATTGACAGCATAATTGCTCATCACAATTGTTTGTACCCATTACGTCACTAAAAGCCAGACCCCCCACCTGACATGCAGGAATAGATGGTGACATTCCTAATGTGCCTGACAGCATTGTTTAAGCTCTCCTCTTTGGCAGGAGCAAAGTGCTTGATGATGTCCAAAGTAAACACATTCAACAGAGATATGAGATATGCCTCATACCAGTGTAAGCGAAGACTGACTCATTAGACCACAGACACACTGCCACCACAGAGGTTTACATTTTTTGTAGTCTCAATAGAGTAAATCTAAAATCCTGTTTATAAAACACTGTGTTAGTGCTGCTAAACAGAGTGCTACTGACTGTTATTTGTATATGGTGACATGGGATGAAACAAATGCCGACTGCAGGATGAGCTGTGCAGGATGAGTTTATTATTTACCTTCAATCTTAAATGTAGCCCTTATTTATGAATAAGGACTGTTAATGGCAAAGGAAAATTTGGGGGGCTTAAGCCCTCAACCTAAGGATGAGCTGTTGTGGCTTACAAGTACCATTCAAAAGTTTAGGGTCAGTAAGACCCAAAGGACCAGATTCACTAAACAGGGCAAATTAGCAAGAGCGTGCAATTCCAAAAAAGTGCCGATGGGAGTGGAAAGTTCTGCATGTGATCTACTGACGACGCGCAAACTAAAGAACACAGACGCAGCCGGATCATTTCCATAATGACCAACGCAATCTACCAGTAAGCATCTGGTTTAAGACGTGCTTTTTTGGGAGGTAAATAATGGCGCAAACACCAGTAAATTGACGAGCGCAAACCTTAGTAAATCACCTTGCATGATTCATTTAAATACTCTCCTCCCATAAATTTTGCATCTGAAAGGGAAACTCCAACTGCAAGTGCATATGCAATAAGGTCAGCCGCAAAAATAACTGTTAACCTTTTTAGCGATAATTTTTCACTGCGTGAAAGTAAATCCTGACAGTAGTTTAACGCCAAAAGAGGGATTGCGCTGGCGCAAGCTGTTAGTAAATCTGGCCCTAAGTTTTTAAAAGAAATTAATACTTTTATTCAGCAAGGATGAAATTGGTCAGAAGTAACAGTTAAGACATTTAAAATCCTACAAAACTTTAATTAAATGCTGTTCTTTTGAACTTTTCAAAGCATCCCAAAAAAGTAAAGTTTCCACAAAAATATTAAGCAGCCCAAGTTTTAAACATTAAAAATAATAAGAATTGTTTCTTGAGCACCAAATCAGCATATTAGAATGATTTTTGGAGGATCATGTGACACTGAAGACTGAAGTAATGGCTAATAAAAAATTCAGCTGTCATCATAGGACTGACTAAAATATACACTTAAATTGAAAAAAGTTATTTTAAATTGAAATAATATTTCACAATTACAGTTTTTACTGTATTTTTGAACAAATAAATGCAGCATCGTGATATTTCAAAACATTTTTAAAATCTTACCGACCCCAAACTTTTGAAAGGTATATCTTGACTTGTGAAGTGTGAGAAGTTTATCATTAACAGTGGTGTATTTGGTTGGCAGGGTTGGCAAAATTCAGACCTCAAGAATTAGTTCCCTTTCAATTCACTTGGCCACACTCCACAGCAGAATTTGAATGACAGGAAGAATTTACTGAATTCAGTTATATGAATTACATTAAATTTTAATTCATTTAAATTTTTCTTCCTTCCATTCAAATTGCAAATCTGCAACCTCAATTCAAATTCAGGTATTCTCAATTCCAAATGGTGCACAAACCTGATGATTGCGTTTTTTGATTTCACTGGAATGGAGAGCATTCGGATTAAGAGGTGTGGAGCACTCGTCTGAGACACTCCTCCAATGACTAAAGAGAAAGAAAAAAACTTGTTATAAACTTTAAAGTTTACTAACGACTTGTAAGGTGAAGATTCAGATATCTACAGCCACTGCTTTCAGTAAACCTGAAGAGAGATCACATCGCAGATTTTTAGGGAGGCCAAGATGAATGATATGCCCCCTAAATAGGGTATTGCAACCTATTTTTGGCAATATTTCAAAACAAAAGTGAATCTGTATAAAAGCAGTATTCGTGTCAAGTCAGCAAAACAAGTCAAAGCATTCTTGCTTATGTATGCAAATTACTGTAACATTTGTATAAGCAAAAATGCCCTTAAGGACATTGTGAACAGTTTACATCATCCAAATCACTCAATGTTTTGTGCTGCCCCCAATTTAAAGCGACACACAACCTCCCAATAATGCTCTTACTCAGTCTAAATTACATTCAGTCAACAGGGTTGATTATTTTCAGTGTTTTTGGTTGTTTTGTTTTGGTTTGGATTTGATCCCGCTCCATTAGCAGGTGATTACCGGGTGCATAATGAATGCATTAATAAAGCAAACAGCATACGAGGGGAAAAAAGACAGAGGAAAGCCTAAAACAGCAGCAGTCTGTTTATCTTTCCCGTTCACTCTCACTGAATCATCTCCCTCAGAGTGCATTAATTACACCAGAATAGGAATTAATTCTAAGGAATTAAGCATAATACGGCTAAATTCCACGGATCGGGAGAGCTGTGTGTGCATTACAGTGCAAGTGGATCTTACAGTCCTTCCTGTCTCATTTATTTCCTTCCATTCCCTCCATTGCATTCTATTGTTACACGTAATGTGTTGCACACTATTCTATTTCATTCCATTATACAGAGTGCAATTCCTAGCCATTTACTTCCATTAATTTTCATTCTGTTCTATTCCATTCCATTGGTGAAAGTTGATCTCACATTGCCGCCATTGTGGTTGGTAATTTCATCCAACATCCTGATTGGATTGAAAGTAGGGAGTGAACATTGGCAGGACCCCAGAGTGTGGTGGCCCTGTGTACGGCCACCCTCTCAGGTTCACACACACCCACAAAGGCCGTCCTTTGAGCCGACTGAAGAGTTCACTGTCGAAACAAGCACAGGTCTGCCATTCCCAGTGGGTAATTATTGCTTGCTGCAAGCCTACTGACATGGTGAATGTTATCTCAAGACCACTTTTAAATCCCTATTATTCTCGTTCGCTCTCCCTTTCAGGAGCGTCTTTCTCAGGGTCCTTTCTCACACACAATCAGTTTTTCATTATCCCGGCCCTGGGTCTCATTCAGAAACCAGTCTACCCTTCAATAAAGAGACTGAAAAAGAGTGTGAGATGGCTGCCATACTGAAGGATATCTGATAAATCGATGGTTTGTAACTAACTGAATTAGTTAATGAATCTACAGATTTCAATTAACCAAATTCATTAATTCACATAATATCAACCACTAGTCTCTCAAACAAAGCTGCTTCATATAGACTTCTCCTTGGACAAGTACTTTATTTCCTTCTTTTACAGTCCTTGAAACTCTTTGCTGGGAAAATGACACTTTCTCCTCCATTTGCTAAATCACATGAACAATTCAAGATCATTACCAAGTGTTCAAGGCCCCCGTGGAAGCTGTCTGCATTAGTCAGGTCTCCATCACGAAGAGCAGACCAACAGACTAACCTTGAATAATAGCCATGACACCATTAGTGCACCATTATAAATCTCTAACTGTCAGCAGCTAGCCTCTTTATCTTGGTTATGTGCGATAAAGTCAGAAAGCCTATAATTAGCCTGGCCAAGGTCCCATTAATTCCACTTTGAACTTTATGAACCACTATGCATAGCTTGTTTTGTCTTCTGCAATTCCTTATATTAACTATATTGTGATGTATACCATTACGTTCACATAAAATGACTGCGAATGTGATGTTTTGGTCAGACTGCCCAGCCTACCCCTAGATCTTTACAGGGTCCCATTAATTCCAGTTTGAACTTTATGAACCACTATACATACATTGTTTTATCTTCTGCAAATCCCTATATTAATTATATTGTGACGTACAACAGGGCCGTAACCACCATAGACATTAAGGGGGACTAGACCTCCCAAATAATTAGAAATGGCCAAAATGTCCCCTCCAATATTTGATATTCTCGATGCTGCTCTGCTGTACTCCATTACACACCGCTCTGTTTGTTGCTAGGATGACAAAAGTAAAATGTTACATTTTTAGGTTGGTCTGCCTCAGCGGTCTAGCAGCGCTCGTCACTGTCAGAATGAGTGAGATGGCCAATCAAATCAAAGAAGGCAGGGCTTACTGTTAGTGCGAATTCCAACGCAACACTTTAGCAGTAAAGGAGTGCGTCGTAATATGCAAGTAGCTAAAAACTTTCAGCGACCAACTGTAATAACAAGTGATGCAAACTACTTGACATTTTTTATGAAATTTCACCATTTTGAATTGAAAATATGACATTATGTAAATCATAACTAAATTTGACGTGACAAGAAACGTTTTGCATTTTTACATATTAGGCAGACGAAAATTAAAGTGAATGTGTGCATATTTAAAGGGGTCATATGATGCAATTTCTTGTTTTCCTTTCTCTTTAGTGTGTTATGTAGCTGTTTGTGCATTATAAAATCTGCAGAGTTACAAAGCTCAAAGTCTCAAACCCAAAGAGATATTCTTTGTAAAAGTTAAGGCTCAGCCACACCTTCCTAAAACGATTTATTCAAACACGCCCCCACAAATCTACGTCAGTATGTGGGGGCATAGTTTCATAACACCGCCCAAATGTATAAACAAAGAAAGAAGGCGTAACTTTTATTCTCGCTGTATTATTGTTGCCGCACGTGCCGCCATGTCGTGGAGACGCTGTGTTTTTCGTTGGCCTTTCAAAAGAGGGGACAATTAGAAAACAGTGGTTAAGCTTTATTTACAACACTGTTCCAGAACAGTACAGCCCAAATATTCGACTGTGTGCTGCGCATTTTTCGGAGGACTGTTTCTAGCACCTGGGAGAGCACAAAGGCTGATTCTAAAAAGTGGGGCAATTCCATCTTTGCAAGTACAGTCTGGCGCTTCTGACTCACAGACACAGCCTGTAAGTATGTTTTCATTTTTTAAGAATTTGCTACTGACTATTCAAACGCGAGTTTTGAGCAGCATAGAGTAGCGCTTGTTTATCGTTTGTACGATAACAAATGCGAACTTACCAATCTGATACGTTCTGGTCCAGTCGCGCTGTCAAAGTTGATCGATCAGCTTGGTCATCTGCATTTTCCGGATCAGGTTCAGGCTCGAATTGATAAGGTAGGACCGACATTATCATCTGTCAATATTGCTTCGGGAGCTGGTTCCAAATATGGTAAGGAGCGTGACATTTCTGTCACACACGGTCCAATCTCAATGCACTGGATCGCTGGCCAATCAGAGCACACCGGGCTTTTCAGAACGATGAGCTTTGTAAAAATCTACGCGTTTCAGAAAGGAGGGGCATAGAGAAGCAACAGTAATGTACAGTATGTGTAAAATAATGACTTTTTTGAACCTAAAACCGCATAAACACATTGCATTAAACCAAATACACAAAATAATGTTCTTTTTAGAACCGTCATATGACCCCTTTAAAAAAATATTTTCAAACAGTTTACTTCATAACTACAATACTAATACTAATAAAATACTAATACAAACTACAAAACATTTTACTTTAGAACTAGAACTTTTACCCTTCTTATTTCTTTTTCTTAATTTCCTTAAATCCCTTTAATCCTTTAAATAAACCAATACGACCAATAAGACATGGTTATGGCCTTGATGTACACCATTAGATTTATATAAATTGACTAGAAATGAGAGAATTTGCTCGTACTGTCCACCCCTGTATCTTCATGTGGCCTTCTACTTTTAGTCTCACTTCTAAACTACCACCTCCAGTATGCTAATCCATTCTCTATTTTGATCTAAAACAGCAAGATTCTCAGTCCCCCCCCACAGAGTGCTTTAACATGGTCATTAATCAAACCGACCTAAAGTTCATCATCCATGCAGTAAAAGAAAATTAGTCATGGCTTAGAGTTGAAAAAGGTTGACAAAACATAGACACAAAAGCATCTGGAGGACAGCTTTCAAACACCCCCTGCTCACACCTTCACAAGAACACAGACAAACCTCTCCAGACTGCACCCTGTAGTTCATTCCAGTGAGCATGTGAAAGTTCTTATGTATCAGTCACAGAGGATTTAAAACATCTGGCCAGATGTTTTATTTTTTACATATCATGTTTTGAAACCGAAGCTAATTAATAAGCAAAACATTAGAACAACTGGCCTGACTGCTAACTGATTTATTCATAAAAAGTTATGCATGAGGTATGTGTAAATTATGTAAGCTATAACATTCATAACATACATGTAACATCCAGTCAGCCCATCATTATTGCAAAAAATAAACCTCAATGAGTGGTAAGTGATCAGGACCTGATGCACTTACCAGACGGACATTAAACATTCATTTAAGCTGAAATTAATTGAATATGTGACCAATGAGCGCTATGAGAGATATGAAAGATAATGCAAGAAATTGATTAGCAGGGACAACTGCCAATTATATATTAATTTAATGAAATATTATAAATTTACAAAGCTGCATAAGTATAGCAAACTAACATCCAAAAAAGAAAAAAAATCAGGGCGCCGACAAAGGAAAAAAAGAAGAAAAAAAGAAAGAGAATATTGATCTGTTCTCTCATATCCCACCACCTGTGCAAACAGCGATTACTTGAGTATTATTTACTGAAAAAGCCCAGTGTTGCTGATAATCCGGGACTAAGCTGAAAATCTGGCTGAGATGTATATGGCTGCTCTGCAGTCAACCCATTCTTCAGGCTTTCCTTGTAACAGATCAAAAAAAGCTAAATAGATTATCTTTTCTCTATGGATGAAATGAGATATAGAGGAAATAACATCACAAAGTCTTATTTTCAGCCCTAATTGTTTGTTGATAATGCTGTCAGAATGAGTGAGTGTGGTGAATAACATCTATAGTTAATGGGCAAGTGAGCCATTTTCACATAACTAGCATCAATTGCAAAAAAAGTGATTGTTTTCAAACAGGTTTCCCAAAAAATCCCGCTGTCCTACCACTGGTCGAGCAAACTGATTGCCCTGCCCCAAACTCACACAATTTGCTGAGCTGATTTTGCTATGCTGGGATGGTCGGGATTCTCAAACAAAACAAAACAAGCCACAGTGTGTGCGCTTCTTGAGTACATCAACCTACAAACGGTTTACTATTACAAATAGATTTGTCTCTGCATATTAAAGGGTTAGTTTACCCAAAAATAAAAATTCTGTTATTAATTACTCACCCTCATGTCGTTCCAAACCCGTAAGACCTTCATTCATCTTCGGAACACAAATTAAGATATTTTTAGATGAAACCCGAGAGCTCTCTGGCCAACGTAAACTGCGTAGAAGACTGACACAGACGTGAAGAAATTGTTGAATAAAGTCGTTATTTTTGTTTGTTTTTTGCGCACAAAAAGTATTCTCATCGCTTGATAACATTAAGGTTGAACCACTGGAGTCACATGGACTATTTTAACGATGTTTTACTACAATTTCTGGGTCTTGAAAGTGTTAATTAAATTGCTGTCTATGGAGGGGCCTGAGAGCTCTTGGATTTCATCAAAATATTTTAATTTGTGTTCCGAAGATGAACGAAGGTCTTATGAGTTTGGAACGACATGAGGGTGAGTAATTGATGACAGAAATTTCATTTTTGGGTGAACTAACCCTTTAAGCTGGAATTGGAAAAAAGTATTTTACCATCGGAAAAATAACACATTTTCTGGAGTTTCTGAACGATCAGTAAACTCAAGCAGTGCTTAAAAGTGCCAGTAAGTTAAAGCCGTTGAATTTTTAAATTAAAACCCATTTTCTGTGCCAAGCATTAGCAAGAGATTTATGCTTATGCTGGCATGACTGCACATCCTCTGACAGCCCAGGCATCTTAAATGCAAACATCACTTACTGCGACTCAAGAGTTCAACTCAAAGAGCTTAGTGTGATCTTCCTCAAGATGATTTCGTCTCACAGTGATGCTGTGCCTCAGCGATTGGTCAAGCAGAGGACAGGGATGATCAAAGAAAGATAATAACACTTCCACTGCCCCTCCCTTGAACTTTGAAGATACAATAAATGCAATATCTGAAGTTAATATCCATGTAACCAACAATTCAAGCTCTGTTCCAAAACATAGTGAGCATCATATGCACAATCACAAAGTGAAGGCTGTTCCAAAAGTGTACACAAAGTAATTATGGTGCCACCTAAGATACATTTTTTGGGCAAATTCTAAGGCAGTGTTCTTCATGGGTAAAGACAGTTCTAAAATGCATTAGTGAAATGTCAATTATACAGTAAATATATTGCTGCGCCCAAAACCGCAAACTGTATAGTATGTACTACATTTGGTTTGAAACTTGCTTCATGACCGTTAAAAAAGTATGTTCTATATAGCATGAATGCGTGTAGTTTGAAAGAAATTTGAACGTGCTATATCTGCCATGTTGTCATTGTCAATGTCATCTCCCATGGCCTGATGGAATAAAGTGTCTATCAGTTGCACACTTCAGAATCTCACCGGTTGTAGTATGGTCACCCGATACTTTTCGCCAACTATTTTATGAATACTATGAATTCAGACACATTACTCAGCTCGGATATTGTTTTTCACCTATTATATGGAAGTATGCATATTTGGACGCTGGGCATATGTTTCGTCATCTTAAGCAAGGAAATCTCATGATGAAACATTTTTAAGACATGCATATTTGTATGCAGGCCAAGAAACAAATCTGCAGCAATGCAATCAACTTCAACTCTGCCAAGGTCAAGAAGAAAGTTCAGACAGTAAGTCTTCAACTCATACAGTACACTCAGCACACTGATAACAGGAAATTAAGAGTGAAGTGATGAATACAGTACAGCGAAAGCCATAAAGAATAAATCAAGGAGAAACCTTTGGAAGTATCACAGAGCTCAGGGGACAATTGTTAAAAACAAGATATATATCTTTTATTATCTTTCTAATTTTGTCCAGAGACTTGCTGTTGGAAAACAAACTCTGTTAGGAACTGAATGGCAGTGTAGCCCTGTTAATATCTGCTATTAACTCTTTCCCCGCCAGCATTTTTATTTTATTTTTTAAAGTTGGCTGTTCCTCACCAGCGTTTTTGATTATTTTCACAAAAATTTCATTTAGTAACGTCAGGCAGTTTTGATTTATATGCCGTTTAATGCAATGTTGATCACATTATTTTACATATGCATATGATAACATATGCTATCGCTTGTTTCTGCATCTTCTTAGCTTGTGTTTTGATCAGGAGATTCAGTACTCTTTCAGAACATGCATAATAGCGCCCCCTACCTTATAACAGTGAAAACACAGAAAGCCGTAAAAACTCATCTTTGGCGGGCAAGTGCTCATCAATGGTGGGGAAACAGTTAACATCAGTCTCGAATGACGCGATTACAAGTGGTCAGTGCTAAATACAGGTGTAAACAGCTTTGAAAACTCTTTGTCAGTCCTGTATATTTATTAATTTAATGACTTTTTTAATGGATGGCAGCTATTGTAATTCCAATGTTAGACAAAACGTATTGAAAACTCAGATGTGACACGTCTACCCATAAAATAAACCATTTATTATAATGGCAAATAGCCCAATTTAGAAAAATTGGCTTAAATTCAGTTTTCAAAATCTTGCAGAGACACATCATGATAGTGTAGCCCTGTCCACATTTGGCTACAGACACATGGATAAAGTTTAATTTGACATCCAATGTGCACTCAGCAATTACAACCCCCCAGAAAAAGCAGATTGATTTCCTCTACTGGATTGTTAAATTCTGATTAGTTCCTTACCTAACTGTGGAACACTTTCAGGCCAGATAGGCTACCAGTTGATTTCTGAGCAGTAGAGCAGAACTGAATAATTAATTTTCTGAATAAGTTCAGTGCTGAATAGGCAAAGAGCTGCAATACGAGCAACAGCAGTTGATCACAAATTAAAATAAAATGTTGCAGTGTCATATTTAACTCAATGACTGGTGATTAAAGTCTGAATTCTAAATACATATTAGACTTTAATTGACTGCTTTAAATTAATTAAGCATCCTTGATTAATTGAGAGTACCTGATGCTGAGACAAAACCTGAAATATGAAATCGACATGAGATTGCATGTACCAACTATTGTACCAACTAAATGTCCAAGTATGAAATGAAGATAATAGACACATCTTTAAAGGGGGGTAACACACACAGTTTCAGCCAATCTCATGTTAATCTTGAGTACCTATAGAGTAGTATTGCATCCTTCATATCTCCGAAGAGTCTTTAGTTTTATCATATTTATAAAAGACAGATACGCTGTACCGATTCTTTCCGAAAACAGCCGAACTCATGGAGAAGTGCAGTGGGCGGAGCTAAAGAGAGCACGCACACACACATGCACAATACATTCTGGCATTATCCCTCCATGGATAACTTTCTATTCAATATACGTTTGTGTTGTTAACATTATATGCACTTACGTGCCGATTGCCAACAAAACACAGACATTTGATGCAGTTTCACTCTTTCGACTCGTGACAGGGAAAAAACAAACAGACTTGCGGAACTGTTCTGCTGTTGCTGCTCCAGAAAAACAAACTGCATCCACTGTTTCCTTAAAGCTGGGTTATTTGGGAAGTTGAACAAGGTTATCTTTCCCTCACAACCAGAAACACGCTTCTTTAGTGACATTGTTGATTACGTGGTCTAAAAACAAAATGCCAGTGCTGCCGACGGCTTCCGTAACCCGGACGAAGCTCGTTGATGTGCGCGCTCCGCATGCGCTCATCCGGGAGAAGTGCCCATACAAGCAATTCCGCCTATTATGATCTCACACAGGCCCATACTCGAAAAAAAACTTTCCAAAACTTATTCGAATCCGGAAGGAGTGTATTTGGCACAGAAATGCTCTGTCATACGTCCAACTCATTTTGTTTTAAATTTGGCCATGTTTAGTATGAGAATTCAACTCTTTAACAGTGTAAATAAGTCAGAATGCATGAAATAGCATTAGACCCCCCTTTAAAAGATGCTGGAATGCAATACTGAAATCATGAAAAAACATCAAGTATAAAGTATTGATAAATTTGAACTGTTCTACATTCTTTTAAATTAGAGGTCGACCGATAGTGGATTTTACCGATACCAATAACTAGGTTGGACCGCACTTGCCGATAACCGATTAAAATGCCGATAGTTTTTAAAATGGATACTGGATAAAAATAAAAAAATAAAAAAATTCAACCATAACACTCTAAGCAAAACAGTGCTGAAGCCATGAAAATGTGCTAAATTAAATACATTTGTAAATATGAATGTATTAAAATGAGAAGTTCTAAGAGAACACATTTTTACAGAAAATAATTTAAACATTAAAATAATATTATAAATAAATGTTTCGTTAGCTATAACCTAGAAACGTACATTTTATAGGTAACACTTTGCAAGTCTCATTTCTTAACATGGATGTATTAGCTAGCTTACATGAACGATATGCATTATGCAATATACATTTTACAGCATGTATTAATATTTGAGCAATACAATTGTGCCTTGATCATTCATGTTAGTTCATAGTGCATTAAGTTCAAGATCAAATAAAAATTAAAACTCAATAAAAATATATACAATACTTCTACAGCATTTACTAACCGTAATTAGTTAGTTACAAATGGAATCTTATTGTAAAGTGTTACCATTTCATATAAATCCAAACTGTCTGCTTTTTTAGAACACTTGACGATTATCTAATCAAAATAACAAAATATGTATTGAAATCTAATGGGTTTCTGATTTGTTTATATTTCTGTCGGCTGCATGACGATACAGTTTGCTTTCTCACGTCACTAGTTGTTACATTGTTTTAACTGCTTGAGGTACTGCTAATGTTAGCGTCCTCTCAGCCTCAACAACAAAGTACATACATACTGCTGTTCTTTACCTGCTAATGCAGCATCTAGTCAACAAATTAATTACTTTATTATGATTTGGCAACATGTACTTAAGTGTTCTGTATTCATACCGTTTCCATGTTGGTGTTTTAAACGCACATCTGATGTGTCAGCGCTCTCTGTGCAGTGTGTGCTTTCCGTGCAGCGCGCAGCCTCACTTGTCAATATAAACAACGTCAGTGATAGGTTTTATTTCGCCTCTAGAGGCCGCTCTCGTGCTATATAATGCCAGCAGACCCTTCTCAGAGCTCTCATACTGTGTAATGACAGCGCACCCTTCTCAGCCTCTCCAGCAACAGATGCAACGCGGGAAAACTATCGGTATGGATTTTTGCCGATAACCGATCGTTCCACCAATCAGCTATCGGTGCCGATTAATCGGCAAAACCGATGAATCGGTCGACCTCTATTTTAAATGTGCAAGTTCTGAATGGAAGGAATCTTAGATAAAAATGTAGTGCTCTACTTTCAAAATAGAGCACCCAGTTTATGACAGAAGGTCTTACAGTCTCCGCTGATCTGGTCATTGAAATGACATGTGCAAACATCCAACATTTCCTAAAGACTATGGTAAATCTGGCGCTTTGTATCCGATAACAAGTCACATGGAACACAACACAGCCTCCGATCAGAGGAGTCTCATACCTCCCAGATACACAGACTAAGTAATCTCACACGCCACTGAATGCATAAAAAATAACAGCCCAGAGCACTGAATCTATGATGAACACAACCGATTAGCACAACGCAGCCTTGCAGCTGGTCAGTTATGTAAAAAAAAACAAAAAAAAAAAACACGTTAATTGTAATCTACTTATCTAATATGGAAATAAAATTCCAGAACAGCATTAGTATTGAAATGCGTAGGAAACAAGCTCATATAAAGCACCAACCTTTGTTCTCTTATGCAAACTAAAATACCCCCCAGCTGTTTGAAGATTCATGTCGGGTTCATTACTTCTCTCCGTTTTATCTTTGCTGGTTTGGTTTGGCACTCCTTTGGAGCATGAAAAAGTTCTCTTAAACAATGGTCTGCATAGAAAATGCTTTTCAGAAATGGCATATTAACAGAGAGCGATTGGTTAAATTATAGATGTATTTTAGCACTTACAGGGCAGTAGTACGAAGATAGACAGAGAGGCTGAAAGAGAGGAGAACCATCTTACATTTCAGTAAAAGATAAAAAAAAAAAAATCTATGTTCTAGTAGAATCTGGGAATATGTGTTTAGAGAGTATGAAGAGGGCAACTCACTATAGCAACCGCATCTCAGTGACTGAGAATGAACAGAATCATAAAACACACACTGTGCTGCTAATTTGCAGAGAGGCATTTCAGACAGTAGCGAGTTATTAAACCTTGTTACAAGTCAAGCTCTACACAACCGCTCCCAAATTAGTTACAGAGACCCGCAAGACATCCAAACGCTTGTAAATGTGAAAGGGCCCACTTGCTTTTGGAGTTGAGAACTCTCTATGATATGTATTTCGTTTGGAAGTTTTGTAACTGGCTTATGAGAATATTTAATACCAATATTATAAGGTTCATGAGACACAAAGAGTTCAACTCTTTGTTCTGAACATGTCACAGCTTTAGAGTACCTGATGATAAAGGAATTTCTTCCACATAAGCACTAGAGATCATACAAAGCAGCGCTGATGTCAAAACACTGATCCTGTTACAGCAACAAAGACTTATGAATTATCTCATTATGAATAAATACATTTCACCACATCACCACAATAGTGCATCCGCCTTATGGGTAGAGTGTCAGTTCAAAGGACGTGTGCAATTTTTCCTTTGAAACATAAGTTAGCATACAAGCAAGAGTAAAATCTATGTCTAAGCTCAGAGATATGCTGACAGAATGCGAAAATGGTCAGAAACCCAGCCTATGCCATATATTAAAGTTATATAATCTAATATGCCATATCTATAGTATATTGTGACACTGATCTTACAAAATTATTTTTGTATTATATCCAATACTGGGGATGTTAGCAATTATTTTCAGATGTTTTGGCAATGCCCCTATATATCTTGGTTCTTTGGAACTACAGCTAAAAAAAAACAATTTACATCAAAAAAGGTTTTAATGGCTTGACAACGCTTTAAATATATATATATTTGAATGCACTCTATGTAGCTATTTAATGCATCTATAAAAAATATTCTGAGTTATATTCTATTAAGTATTTTATGGCATTTAGGTTGTTAAAAAAAAATCTAAAGCAATGAAACCAATGTTAGACGAATATAACACATCTGACTGTCAGACAGTCACAGGAGTGTCCTGCAGTGTGACTTGATGTACTTCATCTAAAAAAAATATATACAACATTTTCTAATATTATTGTAGCCTAACCACCTAACGGGCGGTTAAAATGAAGAAAATGAAGATGCTAATAACAAAAAACAGAAGACTAAGTTGACGGTGCAACATAGCTGACATATAAACTCTGAAGATGCGGACTCCAATTCACTTTGCTCCTAAAACGTCACCCTCAATCAGTCCCTTACACTCTTGTCGTCTGACGGCACGATAAACTTGTATATTGACGGCTTACCTGACTGTAAGGTCTTTCCAGCAGCTTTGAATTGAGCAGGGCAGAAACTACGGAACCCCTTGAGTGTAAATTCGCATTCAAATGCTCTGTGCGTCTCTTCCACTGTGGTAATTGATCGAAGAACCAGGCGCCTGGAGGCGCACACAATGAATACGTCTGCAAATGATTGTCTGGTTGATTATTTGCTCAGTGATCAGCGTGGTTTTCCATGCCCCGCTGAGTTTTCCAATCCCAGCTATTCCCGATCACAGCTGCCGCAGAATCCGTACGCGCTGTCTTTTACATCGTCGCGCGCTCAGAGCCGCACGCGCGCACCCACAACGCGGCCACATAGTACCCTGCTACTCCTCTTTTTCTCAGGCGGAGAATCAGAAGGTGTCCTGTCCGTTAGATGTTGTCAGGAGACCTGTCTGTCTCTTCTCTCGTACAGGGCGCGTGTCTCACATCCCTTCGGTTCACAGCAACAGCAGCAGCCGCGCGTCAGCTTGCGCTCCGCACCGCCCGACAGCACTGCCTAGAGTTCTCACACAGACACAGCATGACACACATTTTTAAATAAATAAATCGAGATTATATGAATAAAACGCGACCTCTCGAACAGTCTACATTCTGCTCTTTTGTAAAAACACTGTGACAGGAAATCAAAAATAGCCTACTTTGACTGAGTAAATTCACATGGCAGTAGTCTAGGATGTGAACTCGAATAGGTAATCATTTTTTTCTGATATAGGCTACGTTACACGACAATTATCATGTTATTTGTATTCGGTAATAAACTGCATTTGTAAGTAATCTATCCAGAACTGGCCATACATGCACAAAACTACAGCTGCCTGGGGTAAAATATTTTAGAAGATTTGCATATATGCAAATTGAGCTAGAAAAAAAAGATGGCGTCCGAAAGTTGCGTTTGCTGGTCATTTAGTGTGTAAATGTACATTTTTGACCAACATTTTCCACTTCTGGTCATTTCTAGCAAGAAATTTCTAATGTGGTAATTAAATATTTGTTTAGTTCTCACCAAAGCTCTCTCTATTTTGCTGTACATCATTAAACTGTTACACTGCCTAAGTCTGTCCGAAAATCAGTTTTGTGAGGTGCCTTCATGCACAAACAGGCAACAAGTCAGCTGCCTAGGTTTTCGGACGCAGTCACAGTCTTCACTCCTATTGGTAGTCGGTACATCGAGTCAATTCGCTTTTACATAAAATTAAACTTTTCTCAACTTCGTCGAGTTCCTGAACACACAGCTGACCTATTGCTGACAGTTTCTGTCGCTCATGCCGCCAGCTCATTGAAAATGAGCTCAGTCGGTTTGAGCTGGCGGTGAACTTGGCCTTGGACGACCTTGTGATGTCAGATTCGTAGTTTAATCTTTTCAATGAATCACGTCTGAATCACTACTTGAACCAGTTCGCCGAATTCTGAGTCGGTTTCAGCGCTTCTTCGAACATACTAAACCGCAACTCATTTACGTTTATTCATTTAGCAGATGCTTTTATCAAATCGGCTAATAAATGTGGCAGGCGTCATCTACTCCCAGTGTAACGAGCAGTTTGTTTGTTTATTTATTTGTTTATACACACACAATTATTTATATATTTATTAATTTATTAATGCATGAATAT
This sequence comes from Coreius guichenoti, assembly GCA_039654105.1. Taxonomy (NCBI): domain Eukaryota; kingdom Metazoa; phylum Chordata; class Actinopteri; order Cypriniformes; family Gobionidae; genus Coreius; species Coreius guichenoti. The sequence continues at coordinate 13,993,401 of CM077169.1, forward strand.
GCACGAAATGAGTAATTATTTACAGTGGTGTAAAGTATTTGAGTAAATGTAATTAGTTACTGTAGCCTACTTGACTACATTTATGAATAAGTAAATATACTTTTTACTCCAATACATTTGTGATTTGTGATTACACATTCCATTTTGCATGGAACCTAACTTTTTCCACAGCAGTTTGGTTCTACTATATCTTGTGTTTTTTGCCTTCACTTGTCAACAAGGCTACTTTTCATGAATGCGAGTGCATTAGTTGCTGAATCGCAGGTGTTTGATTTATGAGATGAGGTCATGACTGCAGCCTGTGATGAGACAGAAACCAGCACATCCAGTGCAAGTAGACTGACTATTTAGGATATTGATTTACTTATGGCCTTTTTAACTGAGACATTAAAGATGCTGTTGTGTTGACCTTAATTTATTGCAATATTGAGGTGTTCAGTTTTATTAAATTTCTCACCAAATAGTGTCTACAATAGTCCAGTCAGATCAGTAATATTGTTGAATACCAAACAAGCCAGAGGCGACAGTTGTAGGAACCCAAACTCCATCAGGTGACAGAACGGAGAAAAAAAACCTTGGAAGAAACCAAGCTCAGTTGGGGGACCATGCAGTTCTCCTCTGGTCAAACTAAGCAACATGGTGTGGTTTAATTCCAGGAAGTCAGAATGTGGTCTTCTATATATCAGCATCTGATTGAGGATTCTTTAGCTCTCTGATGACAATTCACATGCTTTGTAACTGTTCCCCTGCCAGCTCATTGGGATGAATGAAACTTTATCCCTTATGATCCAAGGCTGATCTCATCCTTCTGAAGACATTTCTTGCCCACAGACCCCCGACTCATAGGGCAATACAGAGAGTTCATGTAATACTTCATCTATAAGCTCTATTCATGCCCTGCACTGAATAAAGCTTCTGTCTGGTTTATCCATTTGTGTGTTGTGCCGTATGACTAATTTGGTATGGGTCCAGTTCTGACAATGATCAGACAATAATGGATTTCAAATGACAAAAAACACAGATTGTCATTTTTGACATGTAGATTACATGTAAAACTTCCTGAAATGTATGCACGTCTTCCAGTTCCAGTGATATCAAATCTGGAATAATAATAAAAATGTTCCACCAATTGTGTTTATGTATCATCCAAAGACTGCTGAACAGTTATTTTTTCTTGTAATGTGATGATTCATGCTGATCAGACATTTTTGCTGCCAGCTGACCCTCTGTACTGCTTCAGGGAAGTAAAATGCAGTATAGGGTACAGGGCTATTTTGGAGGATGAATGATTCTGCTGGTAAGTGTAGAAGCAAAGCAGATTCACCTTCATCACCATCTAGGAGGAAGGGGGTAGAGAGAGGGTTTGAGATTGGTTTCTTCTGGCTGTTGGGTCCCAAGTGACTGTCAGGTCTAATCACTGTCCTGCACTTTTAAGGGTTAGAAAAAAAAGTGAACCCAACCTGCAGGCCAGAGATGGGGCCTCTCTGCTCTTCTTTAGTTGAAAAATTCATGTGGGCCAGACAGACCTTTTGCTCCCTCAAACCATGGTGAATACAGTCTTATTGTGGAGTCGCTGGTTTGTCAAACATGTACAATTGCATTACTTCTAAGCATATTCCAAATTACTTGGGAATAGGGATGGAACGGTAGAAAAATTTCATATCACGATTATAGACCCAAATTATCACGATTATCAATATCATCACGGTTTTGTTCAAATGAGATGAAAGTGTTCAATAAGAACAGATGCACACATTGAAAACATTTCAAGTTTTATATTTGAAAATCAACAAACAACAAATAAAACAAGCAGCTCTATGCGCTTTAAGCAAGATTCTATTCTGTGGAATATCCTTCTTTATAATGACCGTCGTCAATAGCAACGCATTATAACAGCGCACATCCACGTATCAACGGACGTGCTCTCTCGTTTCATTCAAATGCAGCTTGCGTCTTTGTTTTTGATTGTATTGAAAATGAAATCAGAGGACTTTATTAATACTACTATAATTATTACTATAACTTCTTGTGATCATCTTGTCTGGACGATTGTTTTGTACACTGTATGTAAATGGATAAGATTTAAACAGGTAAGATTTAAAACATTAATCTCAATTCAATATGTCCCCATAAAATTTATGTGGTAAAGAAAATCTGTGTAATAAGTGTACAATGAATATACATTATTATCCCTTAAATGTCTCCCTAGTCTTGTCTGAACTTGTTCGTTCGTCTTTGGATCAAAGCTACTTGCTGCGAACTTTTCTTCGTGGAAGCTTCACGTTAATTTCAAGTGAGTGAGATAAAATATTTTAACTCAAAACTTTGTGTCCAATTATTTCCCAGAAGTAGTTTTGGTATTGAGGTCAAAGTCCACTTGTCTTGCGTTCGGTATACAACAGTGGGTGGTCATGAAAACGACTCGGCAGATTAGAAGTGTTTGCCCCTATAGCAGCGACTTTATTTTTGTATGTTCTGCAGACAGGGTGACCATACACTATTAAGTTTCCCTCAGGACTTTTGTAAAAGCCAAAATATGACCACACCTCAGATTTGGTCCTTTTAGAAGGCCGAAAAATCTCCCGGCGCTGTCACTGCCTTCTGCCATTTCTTCTCATTCAAAAAACAACGTTGCGCGCTGCGCCAGAATGATGCTAGCTGGACAGGATTTACCGCGAGTTTTCAAAATCGTGATAATCAAACACGGGTTTAATGATAATTAAATTTTAAACGATATTACTAACCGTCAGTACATTTTATCGTGGTTTATCGTGAAACTGGTAATCGTTCCATCCCTACTTGGGAAACATTTCTCATTAAAGTTCATATAAGGCCTTAATATCAATGTATTGGGGGAATAAACACATAGAAATTTTACTATAGACACAATATTTTAAAGTAGGCTTTCATTAAGGCACAATATGTAAGATTTTTGGATTCAAATATCCAAAAACCACTAGAACAATATTATATATTTTGTTGACTTGTGTACTTACATTATCCCAAATGTTTCCAAGAATGTTTAAATCCAGAGAAATACGCTATTTTAACCAGGACACGGACCGTGTGTGTGCGTCGCCAATCAATGACATTACACCCGCGTTACCCTCGATTTCCAATTTTATTTTGTAGAAACCATGGAAACACCAAAGACGCTTTAATATATTATGTGTTTTATTAGACAGGTGAGCAACTGTTTGGATACATTCATCAACAGAAAACTAATCATTGTTATATAGCTCAACACAGTCTTATTGTTTAAATCCCATTTTCATGATTTACTGCGAGTACCATGTTTTACCATGCCTAATATCGATCTAGCTTACTGCAGTGTGCAACAAGTATCTCATAGTAGCCACCGAGCGAACGCCTTAATTTTATGACCTTAATTTATTGCAATATTGAGGTGTTCAGTTTTATTTAATTTTAGAAAATAAACATGATTTCTCATCTTACAAATCAATTGTTTCTTATTTTCACTGGCATGTATTTTAGGTGTTGAGCATTTATGCATCTTTGAGCGTACATTCAGTAAAATACTTAAGTACTGTTAAAATCAGATACTCTAAGACTTTTACTCAAGTTGTACTGGAATTGGAATTGGAATACTCAAGTTTTCAGGTACTCTTTACACCTCTGATTATTTAATTCCTTATCATTTTAACAGGTTTGCTCTTCCAGTACTGAGAACCTTTTGAGTAGCATTATAACATAACTTTCAACACACTCAAATAATGCATCTAATATGATAAAACACCACGGCGTACGCATGACCGGAAAAACGGTCGTCTGCGGCATAATAAAAGCTCCGCGAAATCCAGGCGTCATCAAGCTACACCTTTGTTTTGAATAAGCGACCTCTAGCGGCGAAAAATTACATATTGTGGCTTCAAGCAAATATTTTAAAACAGACATCTGTGGAGCTGTTATCCGCCAAAGTGCAGATTCGCCACATGATGAAAAAAAACAGGAAGAAAGATCCTACATTGTCCTGAATATCTTTGAATATCTACGAATCTCTGAATATCTACGAATCTCTGAATATCTACGAACAACAAACTGCTTGTAACGGTAGGTGCTAGAAGTGCACAATAGCCTTTAATCAATCCAAACAGAACACCCAGGAGATAAACATGAAACAACCACTTTGATGCAAACGATATCGGACAAAAGAACTAGGGAAACTTAGGTCTTATATACTCAGAGAACACAATCAAAAGAGAAACAGAACGGGTGTGTGGAATCAAGAACTATGGAAACTAATTAACAAACAGGAAAATTAACTAGGAACTAAGGGGCTGTATACATGACACCGTTTTCAACTAAAAACTGAAGACTTTTTATGTGTTTTTGCCGTTCATTTACACGACAACAGCGTTTTGGTGGCCTGAAAACGCAAACTTTTAAAAAACAGGTTTCAAAGTGCACCCAAAGCGCACCCTTATCATCTCTGTAAACTACAAAAACACGAATCTGTGAAAACGGTGACGTCATGCACATGCACAGGCTATTTCGTGTTTAGTCTATAGGCTTTTTTTTTCTTTTTGCAAATGAAAGGATACAGATATTAACTGTAAGAAATAAGGGGGGCATACGGACATCATCACGTGGTTATAAGAACTACACAAATCAACACAATATAACATTTTGTCATCATGAAAAATTAAAGGTTCCTTACAACAGACTCAAGGATAATATATGTTTTCGAAGCCTTTGTGTTCAAAGGTTTTGACATTTTCTTAAAGGAAGTAAAAAGGGACTTTATATCAGAGGAGAACATTCTAAAATTGGGATTACAGTAAATGTTTCTGTCTTTGTGAAGATGAAATTTACCCAGATGACAAAGTAATAATACGGTATTATCCAGATTAACATCCTTAGAATGAAAATCGGACAAAAAAAATATAGATTATGTAATTTGTTTCTATAGGCATGTGCGTTCGGCTCGAGGGCACTGTAGTAAAAGAATGCATATGTGCGTAGGCGCGTAGTCTTTCTTTACAAAGTGACATCGCCAACTTGTCTTGCATGCATTATAAAGCAACGTGATCTCATGAGAATACGTGTCTATTTTTACGTAAAGTGTGGTTCTACCACAGGTACATTTACTTACGTTTTCATACACATTATAACGTACAATATTGACGTATTGACAGCACTAAAAACTTAAAATATTTACGTATCCGTGTGAATGTGTAGCAGTTCCCGTGCATGTATATTAAATCGTATATTAATATTATATTAATATCGTGGCATTAATGTTTTGATTCTATTGTATAATTGTCATATCAATTACATGTTTTCAGTCGCATTTATTAAATGCAGCAGTTTACTCGTCCACTTACTGTAATATTTCTCCTATGCAGCGAATGACAATACAATCATAAAATACAACAAAACACAACATAAATTCACCAAAGACATCAATTTTATTTGTTTGCTATAATCAAAATCTTTAGAATCCATATGTTTGCGAGGAACAGATCCAAATGTAGCCCTTTATCCAGCGATCTTCATCTCCATTCTAAGCAGCGACAGTGTAAACGTCAAATCTCGCGCTTGCCTTGTTATGAATTCAAAATTTTAAAAATCGCGCACTCAAGAAGCGTTACGACATGTTTTACGGCAGTGGTATCAAATGCTCATTGGCTCTCGCCTGCTTCGTCACAGATTGCGACATGCCGCGTTTCAGTCGATGTACATTTGAAATAGGGAAATCCGCGCCTTCACGGACAGAAACCAGATTAACATTTTCATGGATTAATAATTTAAATTCTACTCTGTACCCCATACAAAACTATACCGCCAGAGAGAAATGGGAGTGCAACACATCGTCATCTGAACTACTTTTGGTAGAGTTTTTGTCATTTTCGCAAAAAAAAAAACAAATTATTGTGATTACACGTGTCTGTCTGTTATGCTTTTATTTATAACAGTACATAGTTTTGAGAAATGGTTATAGGGTAGGTTTAGGGGTAGGTGTAGGATTAGCGTAAAAACGTAATAATGCTACGTTTAAATGTCGCCAATACGTCCATATTTTACGTTTCAGCACCTAGCCAAACGTACAAAAACGTACGTTTTGTGTCTTTGAAAGTTACGTATTAATACCCACGTATTAACGATGAGACCAGGCTGAATAAAGCCTTAGTTGTTTTCGTGGATCCTTGTGAATGGGGATCATTTTGATAACGTTGTCATCTGTACAAAGAAAAAACTTTGGGAACAGAGTGAAAACGAACTAAGGGTACGTTTACACGACAACGATGTACTAAAAACGGAAACGTTTTTTCTTTGTACAGATGACAAAGTTATCAAAACGATTCCCGTTCACACCGATCCGCGCAAACGTCCAGAAACACTAGATTTTGCATGCCAGGCCAGCAGTTAACAGCGTCATTAAATTTTTATATACACTGTTAATTCGGAAGAATGAATTGCACTTTTCTATAAATCAGTTCAAAGTGACCATATCTGTCATGATGCCAGATACATTTTTGAAATCAACCTTCAAATGGGTCCGATGCGTTTTGCGCTCTGCGTGACCCATTTGAACCTCAGTTCTCTCAGTTTGACTGTAGAAATGTAAATCCTTCAGAAGATCATCAGAGTGAAACGGCTGATATTTGATGTGTCATGCCACATTGGATAATTTATGGTCAGCTTTTATTTAATAAAAAAAAAAAAAAACAAGGATATTTTTAGACATTTATGGCCATAACAATCAACATTTATTCAGAAAAGTTTGTTGAGATACATTTTTCATCTTGGCACTCGCAGAAAAAATAATTAATAAAAATAAATAAAAAGTGTGAATTATTGAAGGCACATGCAGAATTAATTAGCAGTCAGATGAATAAATAACGAGATTATCTTAAACTCTCGCCTTTAATCCAAAGCCCCCAACAGAAATATCCAGTATGTGATTTCTATCAGGCAGGAGCACGGAGGAGTTTGAGTTTTAGTTCTGGAATGTAGATCTCATGATCAAAATTCAGGAAACGCTCATTGTTTGGCCCACAAAACCAGATCAGCTTTTATTAGGCAAATCATTCAGTGATGGCTATGGATTCATTCCACAAGGGATTGGAACCCAGAGTTTCAAGATTCTAGTCAGCACTTTCCTCTTCCCTCTCTTCAGATATCGTAAACTCTCTTGAGATTAAAGACTTCAGTTGCAGTGAATATTGCAGTGACTATATGATTTAGAAAAGTGAGGGCATTATAATAATTACGTTTTCTAAAATTTGTCCACATGCCAACAACATTTCTATTTCCTCTAGGTTTAAAAAATCTTTAAACATTGAGCCTCGTTCATGTACACGAGCAGAACTAATTTCTGTGTAAATTACTCGTAAAATCATTCTAACACAACTTGCTGACGATTTACATAATATTTGGTTTGCAAATGTTTTACTTTTAAATTTGTTCTGCTTGTATTTAATGAATAAGGCCCATTGACAGCCAGCCACACTTTTCTATGCCTCTTTATTTCAACACATATGTGCCTTTATTTGCCATATGGTAATGCTTCAAAGTTCCCACTGTGCACATCATTTATAAAAACGGTCACTGCAATTATTATTGACTGACTACAAGGTATTAAGGATGACTTAATAACTGTGGTAATTTCAGGCCATGGCCCTCAAGGGCACCAGTCATTTAAAATGAGGGCTATTATGGACAGACAAAGGCCAATAGATTGGTTCAAAGACTCAAAAAGGATTATTTTAATAAGAGACATCCTACACCACTAAACTATTAATCGTCCCTTTATTTGTGAATAGACAATAGGATCCATAGTGAGTGAGACAGAAAGAGAGAGAGAGAGTATGGGTTATACAAGTCAAACCAAAAATTATTCAGACACCAGATATTATTTTTTACTAGTGGGTGCAGGACACTATAGTTCATTTATGTAAGTGAGGATAGCAAAAAAAATCAAACTGTGACATTATACCCAAAAATTCTTCATACAGTGGACTACCAGTAAAATTACATATGAAAGGTCTTTACCATCAAAACATCCTGCAAGTTTCATAGCTTGAAACTTCGTCCTCATTATAAACAAAGCATTTATTTAATCAAGCTTTAAAAACAGCTCGTTCTGACATTGCGGGATCTGTGACATCACACGGGCAAATACTTTTGCATAAGACTGCCCCCAGAGCAAGACATCGACGAATAGTTATACATCATCACAATATAGGCCCCGCCCACTGGCATTCAGTCGACCGACTTTTTCATACACTAGATGTGAGCATTGCTTCATGTCTAAAGCAAATAGAACCCATTAATCACTCGCAATAGCAAGTGGGCGTTGGTACGATTTCCTATGCAATTATGTTAGCCAATCATAACAGTGGCCGTTTACTGACAAGCCTTAAAGGAGCCGCCCCTTAAAAAATAATTGTTTTTCCACATATATATTTGTTTTGTGTGTGTGTGTTCATGATTTTCTATCCCGGTGGGCACTTCAACCTGAATGCACACTGACTTATGGGAACTCGTGTCACCGTGGGGACCTAAATTGAGGTCCCCATGAGGAAACAAGCTTATAAATCATACAGAATGAGTTTTTGAAAATGTAAAAATGAAGAAAGTTTTCTGTGATGGGTAGATTTAGGGATAGGGTTAGTGTAAGGGAATAGAATGTAGAGTTTGTACAGTATAAAGACCATTACGTCTATGGAGAGTGCCCACAAAGACAGCGAACCAGACGTGTGTGTGTGTGTGTGTGTGTGTGTGTGTGTGTGTGTGTGTGTGTGTGTGTGTGTGTGTGTGTGTGTGTGTGTGTGTGTGTGTGTGTGTGTGCAAAAAAACATATTAACATTATAAGTAAACCTCAAGGAACATAATAACACATGTGACTTTTGGGCCCAGTTTTGGTTTGTAGCTTCACCAGACACTAGTGCAGGCTCTTTTATTGTGTATGTGTAAACAGCTCAATAACCATTTTATTAAAAGGATTCATTTATGCTGTTTGAACGAGTGTTGTCACTGATATGCTTGTTGTGCTTCATGGAGTTGACGTGTTTTATAGACTCGATATTGTTTCTTATTCAGTGACCACACCCAGCTGTGACAGCTGTGTGAAAAGCTGTGTAAGGTTTTTTTTGTTGTTAATTCTCCTTTAATTTTGAATGGAAAGAATCACAGCATACAGGTTTTGAACGGCATGAGAGTGTGAGTGAATAATGACATCATTTTGACTTTTTTTGTGAACTGTTACTTTAAATACTAGACTTCATATTGTCTGAAAATGAGACAGTTAATTCAGGTAAAATTACACTGAGAGAGCTGAAGCCTTTCTGAATTTACTGCAGGGAATCATGGGAGCGTTGATGGGGTCCAGTGACAGCTCATATATTCACTGCACATACGCTCCATATCACAGCTCATTTTCAGGTATATAAAAACATGATGAATTGACCCAGTAGTACAACATCTCACATTTAAATCAAGGCTGGCAAATGCTAATCGATGCACTGATTTGTGGACATGCAGTCATGTGTGAAATGTGTCTGACATTTTCATGTTAGCTCAGGGTTTGAAAAACAAATGTCTCATTTGCTGTTTAATTTGGTGTAAACCCTTTCATTAGAATTGCATAAGAAAGATTCAGAGGATTTAGACTTTCTTAGTTTCTTCAAAACTTCATCTGACCTTCAGTTGACAATCTCAAGAGAACTACAGTGAACTCATAGTAACCAAGTCGCTTATCATTTGAAACTGCTTATTAAAGCCTGCATCGGTTTCATATAACATGTTACCATTGAGCCAATGATATACTGTATATAAATAGCCTACAGTAAGTACAGTGCAAGATACAGTCTTTTTTCTTTTTTCCATTTAAACCTGGAGGTTTTTTGGATTTGGTGGGAAGAAAACAAGCTTTTACATACAATTTTTTACTCAAAAAATATTTTAGATTCAGATCTCCAGATCAATAATATAATGTAACATGTGACTATTTACTATGTATAACTCCTTTGTACAGACAGTCAGATGTTTCTGCTTCCATTAAAGCACAAGATCTCTGTGGATCATTATCAAGTCATGCTGGAGTATGTGATCATCGGGTTTTACACACGTTTGTGGAGTCATGTCAAATAAATAAATAAAGGAATATAAGATCTTCTTACTTTTAAAAAACTCCACCACAGCAGACAGTAAAATGTGTTGTTTAAAGGCAGCTGAAATGTAATACGTGTAAGTTAAGTGATCTCATTTCCTGCCAGCACATTTTGATATATGACTCCTAATGTTCTACAAGTACATCACATTTCACTTGGACCCTGACACTGGATCAGATGGAGACATTTAATCTGAGGCCAGACAAATAAAAGGAACTCATGGTATTTTATGTTGAGAAATATCACACAAATATGCTGTAATTCACAGGGAAAATAGAGACCTACTATGCCCCAAGAGAATACAAGATTATCCCACATACTGTAAAGGCTTTAAATTGTCCAGATATTAAAACAGAAAACAAAAGACAAATGTTATGAAGTTAAATACTTCTGCTATAATTGAAAACATGCAACATGGAATCAATCCCAGAAATAATTTACTGTAAATTTGCAGATAGTATAAATATGGCTGCATGACTATATGGTCAACCAGTTTATTCGCTTGATTTATCTCATATTTCAACAGCCTAATCTATGTTTACATAAACCTTTCTGGGGACTTTTTGGCAGACATACTAAAGACACAATTTGTGTGTGTGAGAAGGGAGAAATGAACCATGCACTCATTACTAGTCACCTTTACATTCATGTCTTTAGATGCTTCATTCCAAAGCAGATTCCAAATCATACATTTAGTATGGTAATTGGGGTTGTACAACCACCTAGAAGCACCCTAGCAACCAACTAAAACATCCTAGCAACACCCTAGTAACCATCCAAAATGTCAAAGCAACCAAATAGTAACACCTTAACAACTGTATATAGCAACACCCCAGCAATCACCCACAACAGCCTTGCAAAATGGGTTTCACAAGGGCAAGTACCACTCACATTTAAGTTAAAATCTATTTTAAATTCTAAAATTCATTAAACATCTGTAATTTCTCCAAATGAATGTTGCGTAAGAGCTTGTTAATTTAATGCCACCAGTTATAAAACAAAGATATAAATAGCTGTAACCTCACCCTACTCTTCCGCCTCTCACGATCATGCCAGACTCTCCCTCATTCACTCAGCCTTCACTGTCACCAGAGTACTAACCACGCATACCTGCCACTCATCAGCCCTCATCACCAGCACTATAAAGCACACACACAAACACACCCATACCCATTACAAGTTGTCTGGCCTCGTCTAGAAAAGACAGAAGCAGTGTTCGAAATCGTTCCGTTCCCTAATTCACTTTTCCCTACATTACTCCACTAATGTAGTCCACTCGAGGGAGTGAATGAAAACGAGGGAGCGAATTCGGAAACTGAGTGCGCTGGAAGGGCTGCCACTTTTGCAGTTTGTGCTTGCTGTTTAATAATCATTTGAAACTTAGCAAACTGGCAGCTTGTTAAAGGGATAGTTTACCCAAAAATTAAAATTTCTCCATGATTTACTCACCCTCATAGGCCGTATCCATCGATTTACGGTGAAAGAGTAACCCGACCTGACGCATGACGTATTGACAAACGCGGAAGTGCAGAGGATAGAGCAAAACCAAACACCAGTCATGAATTAGAAGTTTAAAACGAGAGTTTTTAAAGAGAAATGTCAGAGGATTTCAATATAAGAGAAGAAGAGCTAGAGTTTGTTGCCCAGCCCTATTTGTTAGAACAGCAAGAGGCGTCAAAGCTTACTGTACTCCTATATTGCGTCAGGGGTTACTCTTTTGGCGTAAGTCGACTTGCGTAGGCCATCTGCCAGAAGCTAGTTCTTACAAAAACCCATCGCTTTGCTTCAGAAGGCCTTTATTAACCCCCTGGAGTCGTATGGATTACTTTTATGATGGATGGATGCGCATTTTTGGGATTCAAAATCAGGACCGTCATTCACTACCACTATAAAGCTTTGAAGAGCAATAATATTTTTTAATATAACTCCGATTGTATTCGTCTGAAAGAAGAATATACACCTAGGATGGCTTGAGGGTGAGTAAATCATAGGGTAATTTTCATTTTTAGGTGAACTATCCCATCAGTTTTCACCTGCATTGGATTATGTTACTGCTGGTTCATTTAATAAACTTACCAATTTGTTATTCCTCTGATAACTCTGACATCATCATTGTGTTCAAGCCTTATCGTGACACTGCCATCGTGAGTGCTATATGTAACTTTTTTCTTTAAGTAATTTTTTTTTTATTAGGCTCAGTACTAGGACCGTTGCTTTTTACCCTGTACTTGCTACCCTTGGGAGATATCATTACAAAGCATGGCATTAGTTTTCACTGTTATGCTGATGATACTCAGCTCTATATTTCTTTATGCCCCGACGAAACTTACCAATTCACAAGATTAACGGAATGCATAGCTAATATAAAAAATTGGATGACACGTAATTTCTTACTACTTAATTCTGAAAAAACAGAGTTTCTCATTATTGGACAAAAAACCTCTGCACGTAGTAACCTAGAATACTAACACTTGATGGCTGCTCTGTCAAGTCTTCGTCGTCAGTTAGGAACCTGGGTGTGCTCTTTGATACCAATCTTTCATTTGAAAGCCACGTTTCTAGCATCTGTAAAACCGCATTCTTCCATCTTAAAAATATATCTAAATTATGACATATGCTCTCAATGCAAAATGCTGAACAGTTAGGCCTAGTTCATGCGTTCATGACCTCAAGGCTAGATTATTGTAATGCTCTACTGGGTGGTTGCCCTGCACGCTTAATAAACAAACTCCAGCTGGTCCAAAATGCAGCAGCTAGAGTTCTTACTAGAACCAGGAAGTATGACCATGTTAGCTCGGTTCTGTCAACACTGCACTGGCTCCCTATTAAACATCATATAAATTTTAAAATCTTGCTTATTACTTACAAAGCACTAAATGGTTTAGCTCCCCAGTAATTGAGCGAGCTCTTAACGCATTATAGTCCTTCATGTCTATTGCGGTCTCAAAATTCTGGCCAGTTGATAATACCTAGAATATCAAAACCAACTGCTGGTGGTCGATCCTTTTCCTATTTAACACCTAAACTGTGGAACAGTCTTCCTAGCATTGTTCGGGAAGCAGACACACTCTGTCAGTTTAATTCTAGACTAAAAACACTTCTCTTTACTATGGCATACACATAAGCATTATACATTTTTTATTATTCAGATCAGTTTTAATGATTGTTAGCAGATGGTGGACCTGCACCTAGACACAACCACAACGCATCCCTGAAATGTCTGCAGAGATTGTGTCAACTAGACTCTCCCCCGTGAAGGCCTCATCGGCACGACAGCCAGTGGCACTGATCTTCAACAAGCCCGTCTCCTGTGTGATGACTCCGATCTTCAACCAGATAGAACTGGACAAATATTCTGAATGTTCCGATCTAATCTGACTTCTGACCTGTAATGCTGCCTGAATCATAATCATACACTGTTCGTTCATTGGCCAGAGGAGAACTAGCCCCCTGACTGAGCCTGGTTTCTCCCAAGGTTTTTTTTCTCCATTCTGTCACCTGATGGAGTTTTGGCTCCTTGCCACTGTCACCTCTGGCTTGCTTAGTTGGGGACACTAAATATTAAATTATATTACTGATCTGCCTGCATTGACACCATTGTATGAGAATTGAACTGAGCTGGACGATGACATCACTGTTTTCTCCAGAGCGGCTGTACAGCCGTAACTAATTTTGTTGCGTTATTTTCCTGTTATCACTGTAAAGCTGCTTTGAAACAATCTCCATTGTAAAAAGCGCTATACAAATAAAGGTGACCTGAACTTGTGACATTTGCAGTGTTATTCCACGATGGCGGGCAAAAATAATTTTGTAAGATGTGCAGCACCAAGATGAAGCAGCTCACAGTGACTGTGCTGGGATGTGTGATTGGCTCATGGCTCATAGGGATGATGAGGTCATTCCAGTATCTGCAATGCAGACAGGAAATAAGGGCTTAAATCTCATATGGAAGCCCATGGAGAAAAGCAGCAGCCGAGAGGAGGGGAAAAAAACCCTCATAGGGAATGGGAATAAACTGTTTGGGCTGTTGAATAAATGCAAAAGAGACTTCCATCATTATTTCTTCTCTGAACAGGCTCCTATGTTTCTATTCAAACAAGACATCTGGCAAGGCTGAGAAAGAGGATTATAAGAAGATACTTTCAGGATCATTGCATTGTGTGGATTCACCAAATAAACATCAGAAAACAGAATGAGTTGATCTGCTATCAAATAAATATGATTGCATCAAAAGCTCATGAAAAGCAACAACATATTCCATGATTATATAAAAAGCAAAATACACACAAGTGTCATGCCTACTCAAATTAAGTGACTTATAAGAGAGCAATGCTTTCGAAAGCATCGCAGAGTCACAATATTTACAATAATTAAATCAGCTTATGAATCACACCATCTTGACCAGTCTTAATTCTGAAACTTTGTCATTCTGAAAAAATGATGGCTTGTATTTAAACTGAAATAGGGCTGTGAAAACCTTCAAAGATTTTATACATCAATTAATTTTATGGGTGCGAATCAATTAAACATCAATTAAACTAGACATAAATAAATTTACACACTGAATCCCAAATTCATTTATCTGAAAAAGAAAGTATATATAATTTGTATGGCATATTCCAAGACTTTTACAGCCAACACAAATACTCATGTTAAATTGATTTTATGTTTTTTGTTTTTTTTAGGTCATATGCAATGACTAGTTAAAACATTTAGTATCGATACTTTTATGTGAGGATCGATCCTCGCATCAATATCGCAAGTATCGATTAGTTCTATCGCTACCTGCGTGGCTTAATCTTTGGCATTCTATCCAAACACAAAGCTCATGGCCTAGAACAGAAGTGTTATTTACAAAAGTATTTTTTACAGTACGACCTCTTTGAAAACTGATAAGCAAAATGCTATTACTGAGATGCAAAGTAAAGAGAAAATGCTTTGCTGTACTCTTGCTGACTTCAGGCTATTAGGAACAAAGGATTGCATTCATTTGCTGATTTCCTGTAAGCAGAAAAGGTCAAACCTGAGGTCAGCATGATGTATTGTTGTTGCTTCCTACACAGAGACAACTCACACTCTCATAAGACTGTGGCAAACAATAAACTCGCTAACATTGTTATGCAGAGTGGGAGGAAAAACCTTTCCAAAAAATTACAGATACAATTAGCTGACTAGAGGCTAAAACTCAAAAGATCTGCACTCAGCTAAAATGCTGTGAACAGTGGAGTCACACAAATATGCACACTTTAGGCAAGCTCTATTTTAGGAGCGCCGAGCCTGGTTTATACTCTGTACACACACAAAAAACCCAACACAAATGTTCTTAGCAGATAGTAAGCAGAGGCATCATAGCACTCTTTCATCCAAAGGTCACATCTGCATGTTTACTGCTCACTAACTCACCAACATTTCAATTACCAACAAATGTAAATAGGCAAGTATAATTTTTTCAAATGCACTTGTGCACTGGGTTCAGCAATGCAGCAGATTTGTGGGAAAAGGCTAAATAAAACTCACATTTATTTATATTATTATATAAATAAAAATACACACATACTCTCAGTAGGTCTCTGAGATCCATTTGAGTGCATTCAACCAACGATGTCTATGGTACCAGATCAAGCCCTTGACCTCTAATCCACCTCCAGTCAAATATAGTCAACAGAGACATATCAGGCTATTCCTACAGGGATTTTTTTTTGAAACTGCATCAAATGTCTGTTTTGTTGTCAGTCGGCACACGTTAGTGCATATAATGTCAACAACATGAACGTATAATGAATCGAAAGTTATCCAGGTAGTGTGTGTGCCCGAGATTCTTTAGCGCTGCCCACTGCACGCCTTCACGAGTTCAGCTATTTTCGAAAAGAATCGGTACAGCGTATCTGTCTTTTATAAATATAAAACCAAAGACTCTTCGGACATAAGAAGAATGCAATACTACTCTATAGGTACTCAAAATTAACATGAGACTGGCAGAAACTGTGTGTGTTATGCCCCCTTTAAACGATTTTAATGCAGGACGTGGAGGCAAAGAACCGCCCGACGCGAAGCGAAGCCTCCGCGAAGTGCATTAAAATCGTTTAATGCACAGCTAGCCGTGGATTAACCCGCTTATACCATGGTAATTTTCCGGCATTGACAACTTAAGGCTGTTATTCATGTTTGCAGCGGAATATTTGACCAGAAGGGTAACCCAGCAAACATGCTCCTTTGGGGCCATTGCGGGCAGCCCCATTGGGGCCAGTTGTGGGCCCACAGCAAGCCCCTTAGGGGCCCGTGTGGGCCTATTGCGGGTTGCCCACTGTGGGCCCAGATACCGGCGTGAAATGCGGGGCACGTGTGGGCCCCACACTATGGGACCCAGGTGGGGCCCTAGTGGGACAGCCCAAAGTGTGGGTTGACTGTGGGCTGGCCCACACTAAGCAGAGTTGGGGCCATTTGTGGGCCCACAGCAAGCCCACACTGTGGGCAAAGTGTGGGTATTCTGTGGGTACACTGGAAAAAGTGTGGGCATACTGTGGGCAATGCACAGATGTGTCAGAATATACATGTAGCCCTAACAAACAACAAGATTAGTTTGGTTCTACTTTGCATTTGCCACGATACACACACAATAAATTAACTTGTTGAAAGTAGAAGAAATAAATAAGTCATATGTTTCAAATAATTTAATTTATTCACAGTCAAGTAAAAAAAATTAAATATACAATATATTACCATTCAAAAGTGTGGGGTCAGTAAGATTTTTAAAATGCTTTTGAAAGAAGTCCCTTCTGCTCATCAACCTGCTCATCATGTAAAAGTCTTTACTGTTACTTTTGATCAATTTCATGCATCCTTGCTAACTTTTTCTCTCTCAAAACAATAAAAAAAAAATCTTACTTTTTATAAAACAGAAAAATGACCAATTATAACCACATCACAACACATTAAGTGGATTATGAATCCTCTAATAAAATGTATCAATCCCCTTGGATACCAGGAGATCTTTGCCTGATCTCCAGTCTTCTGGTTTTTCCGCTCCTTCCACCATCTTGCATTATGGAGCCATGATTTAACAGGAGTTTCCACTTCAGATGCTCCGGCCTGGCCGCTTTTTGTGCCAGCATCTAAAGTGAAGGGGAAAAACAACAACAAAAATTTAAAATGTTAACATAAAAAAAAAACAACAACAAAAACAAAGATTGTCCCAATTGTAATGTAATTGTCATAATTTGAATTCCTAAAAAATAGTTCCTGGTGTTGTTTTTTTAATATAAAAACAAAATTTAGGCTGTGTTGTTGAGAGAGAAAGATAAAGAGAGCAAACAAATTGAGGGCATGATGAACAGAGCATGAGAACAATATACTAAAATTGTCAACACAATGTAAAGAAATTGTCAACTTATACTCACCCTCGTCATTCCAAACCTACACGATTTCTTTTGTGGAAGATGATATTTTTGGGAAAAAAAAAAAGTCAATGGGATCCAATGCTGTTTTTATTGTATGGACAAGACAGATGAAACATTATTCAAAATATATTTTGCATTCCACAGAAAAAAGTAATACAGGTTTGGAACAACATGAAGAACTATCCCTTTAATGTCTTTATTAAGAAATCATTGATGACTTTAACTTGCAGCATGAATATGCAAGCTTTATTAAAATAAATGCAAACACTTAGAATGTGTCTGACAGTCAAAAATGTACTTACACAGAAAAAGATGCAGTGATCTGTGCCTGAGTGGCCTTTGGCTTTATTTAGCTGTGGTTGACACACAATCACAAAGGAGAAAAAGAGAGAAGATAACGGAATATTAGTCAAATATTGCATAAATCTATACAAATTAAAATGTATTATTTTTCAGGAGTTCTCAACTTTGGCCGTTGAAGTACACCATCTTGCAGAGTTTATGTCCAGACCTGATCAATCTCACCTGCTTGTGACTTTCTAGTCAGTAAACCAAAAGAGCTCGATCAGCTTGATCAGGTGTGTTGGACCAGGGTTGGTGCTAAAATCTGCAGGACAGTGGTCCTCGAGGGCCAGAGCTGAGATCCCCTGCAGTATTATGTTCTGAGCAAGACAATTCAGAGATCCAGAATGACTGCTAGATCAGTCACTTACAACACTGGTGTCCAGTCCTGGTCATGGAGGACCAACACCTACAGAGCGTAGCTCCAGCCTGTCTGTAGTTTTTGGTGATCCTGAAGACCTTGATTAACTGGCTCAGGTCTGCTTAACTTGGGTTGGAGCTCAATTCTGCAGTCAGGACATACTGAAAAGAGAGAGGACAAACAACATTTAATGGTATAAATCCAGTTTAAAACCTTTATTCATAAATATGTACAACATCTGAGAATGTACGACACCACTGTACTGACAAATACAGTATTTAAGTGGGTGAGAATCATCTCATTTAAAAAAATGTGATACCCAAAATATTAACAAATAACATAAGCAAAATGTTTATGAAAATACAGTTATATGGTGCAAAGAAAGCTTTTTGTCTATGACAAATCTACAATGTAAAAACTGGGAATGTGTCAACTAGAAGAATACTTACAGAGCAGAACCAATGATCTGATTACACACAAGGAAAAGAGAGAAAAGAAACAAGAATTAATATCTCAGTCAAATATTGCTCTGTATGAATGAACGTGCTGATGAACTGTTTATATTCAAGAGAAATTACTACATTAATATTTAACGCGAATATTATTTCATGGCCTAAATGTTACACTACTAACGTTATATCTTTTCATAATTAATTAAATATTACAGATGGTTGATTTCATTTGACAGTTATCAATCATGTTTTCGGATAAATATATAACTTAGGCCAATGAGTCCACTCTTTCACTCTCTCCCCGTGCACGCGCCAGCTTGTGTGTGTGAGACAACGCGTACAAAGTCATAATTGTACAATCTGTTATTTTTAGGTCACGTTAACATGATAGTAATATGGCCGTAGCTTTGTAAAAATACAATGCACATGTAACGATAGCCTATGTAAATATATGGTTTGCCGTCTGAGCTGTCAGCGCGCAGTGTTTGTCTATCAATTATGACATTAATCATATGTAACAAGGTTTAATAACAGTGTGTAGCTTATGTATTGTATTTACGCTGCATAAATCCTTGTTTACGTCGCTATTTAAATCTTTAAAACAAAAACATGACTGACTCAGAACGGCCATATGCCTAGCTCGTTCGTAGTTTGCTAAAATAGCAACTGGAAAACAAATAAATCAAATTAACACCAAAATGGACGTAAAACAATTCAAGGTAATGAATTCATTCAGTATTAAAGCATATATTACCTCAGAGATGACCAGATAATGGGCTAGTCGACCGTTATAACCGTTTATCGTTTAAACGGCAGCAGAGTATAGCGTTAATCAGATAAGTTAAACCACTAAAATGAGAGTGTAGGTTAATATCAATGAATTAATTCGTTACCATTTTGACCTGTTTAACTAATTTTAATAGAAAACTCACATATTAATATGGAAACTTAAAAAGCTTACCTGTTGGGAGCAGAGCTTGGCGGTAGCAGTCGAATCCGGAATGACAGCTGAGCTCATTAGCGGTCAAAAGGTCAAGCAGTCTCATTGGTTAGAATTAATCACGTGATAAAGCCATTTAGTGTATTATTAATCATATAATTTTTCTTTTCTTTTTTTGCCATTTCAGAAATATTATATAAAAATAAAAAAAATCATCAGTGATGTATTTATTATAATAAAAAATATAATAATAATAATAATGTAATATAAATAATGTATATAATAATATAAATAAATAAATAATCACTGATGAATACCAATGATAATAATGAACAAATCAGTCAATGGTCAACCATTTGCATTATTTTATTGTGACAAATAAGTTTTTTTTATTTAATTAATTTAATTTAAATTTAATTTAATAAATACGGTAATAAAAATAATCATGGACTTCATAGAAAGTGCTGTATTACAACATACAATTTATAGTATTATAATAATTTAGTGTTATTTATGAAAGTATTAATATATAAGTGCTGTGATTTATTGAGGTCTAATGGTATAATGGTGTTTAAACTACTGTAATATGGTCTGTCTGACTTTATCAGTCTGTCTGGGAACAGCTGCTATGGAGGGTTCCCTCATGGTGGCCCCACAGTGGAAAAATACTGTGGGCCCTGGCCCGTGTGGGTTTTCTGTGGGCAAGCCCAAAGTGGGTTGCCCACAGTAAACCCTCATTGGGGCTCAAAAGTGCAAAACTGCTATGGGCCCCGCATGGGCTAACCCACTGGGGGCCCGTGTGGGTTTTCTGTGGGCAAGCCCACAGTGGGTTGCCCACACTAAACACTCACTGGGGCCCAAACGGGCAGAACCGCTATGGGCCCCGTATGGGCTAACCCACCGGGGGCCCGTGTGGGTTTTCTGTGGGCAAGCCCACGGTGGGTTGCCCACACTAAACCCTCATTGGGGCCCAAACGGGCAGAACCACTATGAGCCCCGCATGTGCTAACCCACTGGGGGCCTGTGTGGGTTTTCTGTGGGCTTGCCCACAGTAAGCCCACATGGGGCCCCAAAGGGTTTGCCCTTGCCCACACTGTCCCACAGAAAACCCACAGTGAGCCCACCTGGCGTGTTTGCTGGGAAGGCTGACGGTTATTTTCATCAGTTACGGCTCGTTAGATCTAGCCTTCTGCCGGCTTTGAATCAGACACAGAGATAAAAAGTAGTGCATAAGATTATATTTATTTGAATGAACGAATTAAAGCAATTATTTGAATTAATTATCGAGAGAGAGAGAGATGCGTAAGTTACCTGCGTCTGTCTCCATTAACAATGAA
This sequence comes from Coreius guichenoti, assembly GCA_039654105.1. Classification (NCBI taxonomy): domain Eukaryota; kingdom Metazoa; phylum Chordata; class Actinopteri; order Cypriniformes; family Gobionidae; genus Coreius; species Coreius guichenoti. The sequence goes on from CM077169.1 coordinate 14,014,366, forward strand.
GCTGTATGAATTTAATTACTTCAAAATAACGATGTAAACCCCTCGTTGCTGAGAAATATAATGTAGCGATTCAGTAGCAAAGCTATTTCATTACTAAAAGTCGCAGGGCAGCGTTGACAAGTTTCTGTGTTTCTTCATGTTTTTGTGTGTGCGCAGCGTGATCTCCGCTCTGTGTGCGAATGACGTAGGCCTATGTGTGTGGGCTTCAATGAAAACAGCAGCACATTAATATAGAACTAATATAGGTGATTCAACTAACTTGGAACTACCTGTGCATTAAACGATATTATTGCACACCTTCCAGCTAAACAGAATCGACTATTCAGACAGACAATGGTATAATTAAGATTAATTGTGTTTTTATTCTTTTTTAATAATGTCTAAGTTTTTAAATTTTTTATTTCACTCCTAGTTGTTTTTATTTATTTTAGATGACATTATTAAAATTCTTTTTTACACATATGATTATCTCTATCATTTTCACCATGATCAACAATCATTATAATTTACATAATTTTTATGAAAAGTTACTTGTTTACCAAGGAGAAATAGAAGGTTAATTTCGATTGTGAACATAATATCAAGAATAACAAACGTTTTACTTAATTGTGCGTATTTAAGATACATGTTAGCTATGAAATTAGCCTTAGCAAAACAAAGTCAACCATTTCATTCAAAAAAATGTTTAAAAGGCCATTTCCACCACAGAATGATTTCACAGACAATACACAATGCAATTTTAGATGTGGTGGAAATTACACTTTGGTCAATGATGTTTCACATTAAATATCTGTTGTATCTACTGTAGATACATTAAAGAAATTAGTGAGAAACGTGTTGTAATAGAGTTTAAAATGTGCCCATAGATAAAGCACCACCCTACTGGCATCTCTTTCAGAGAGATTGAAAAAAGTAAATCTATAGAATGTCCTCCAGTGACAGATCTGAGAAGGACACAGACAAACACTCTGACACCAGAGTGAAAGGTAAGCGTAAAGGTGACTGAGTGAGTGTGTATTCTCAGCATTATTCCTCTGAGTCCTTTGAGCAGCTCTGATTCATTCTTATCATCGTTTTCAGGCACACAGCTTCACTACACAAACATACAGACCTTCTCCATTCAGCAAACTCTAAGACAGGCACAAATACACAGATTGGCAGACTGTGTACACTCAGCTGTTAACTCTAACACAGCTGACCCTTCATTCCTTGATGGGAATCCACAGTAAGAGCCTTGTTTGTTTAAACATTCATTCATTCGTTCATTTTATCATTTGCTTGTAGTTTTACGTAATTGATCTTAGCCATTGCTGTCTTTCTTGATTAGCATTACAGAAGAAATATTTATTATTCAAAGTTTGTTATTTCATAAATCAAGAGACCCAATTCTCTTCGTCTCATTTTCCAAAAATTACTTACTAAAAATACACACAAATGAGAGAATTGTTGGCATACAGTAAGAACATATAGCAATAAAATGACTGTGGATTGCATAGTTCAGATAATTTCATGTTACCTGTAAAAATGTTTGTAATTTTTACAGAAAACAACTATAAATTTGGTTAAGTTGCCTTACCATGTTCAGTGAACAATTGTAAATTGTTGAACATTGCATTATATGTAATATGACTGTAAAATACTGTCAAATTAATGTTTTTTTTTTTAAGTAAAAACTATGAATTACCATATAATTTACAAAGACATTTCCAGAAGTCCTTGCATGACGTCACATACAAATATATTTTCTTGAAAGTTATGTTTATTCTTATTTTTGTTATCAGTAATATAGAGAAGGGTGTTTTGTGTTACATTTCATGTTATTTAGTTAATGTTTTTTGCATTATTTTAGTGTCATGCATGTTAGCCTGACTGTGTTTTGTCTTTGTCCAATGTGTACCGTGACGCCTATGATTTTATATGAACTCTGATTCTGTTTTTCCATTATTCTGTATTATTATTGTGGTCATCAGTACATTTTAAGGTTAAAAAAACAAAAAAACATATTTTGATAGTTTAAGTAGCTTTGTGTTAATTAACACTATGTCACTTAATTAAATAAATATATAAATTGTATAGGCTACAGGCACCAATATGTCATCCATAATCCCTGAAACGTTGTCACTGTATTTTTTACTGTGAATTTCTGGCAACCAGCTGCCATTTTTTTTTTTAACAGTGTATGAGGAATATATTGAGAATTTATATCTTGAAATAGTAGTAAATTTTGGTAGCAAATTGGCAAATATGAGCACTATGTGAAACATATTCTCTTCTGAAACTCTACACTCACCTAAAGGATTATTAGGAACACCATACTAATACTGTGTTTGACCCCCTTTCGCCTTCAGAACTGCCTTAATTCTACGTGGCATTGATTCAACAAGGTGCTGAAAGCATTCTTTAGAAATGTTGGCCCATATTGATAGGATAGCATCTTGCAGTTGATGGAGATTTGTGGGATGCACATCCAGGGCACGAAGCTCCCGTTCCACCACATCCCAAAGATGCTCTATTGGGTTGAGATCTGGTGACTGTGGGGGCCATTTTAGTACAGTGAACTCATTGTCATGTTCAAGAAACCAATTTGAAATGATTCGAGCTTTGTGACATGGTGCATTATCCTGCTGGAAGTAGCCATCAGAGGATGGGTACATGGTGGTCATAAAGGGATGGACATGGTCAGAAACAATGCTCAGGTAGGCCGTGGAATTTAAACAATGCCCAATTGGCACTAAGGGGCCTAAAGTGTGCCAAGAAAACATCCCCCACACCATTACACCACCACCACCAGCCTGCACAGTGGTAACAAGGCATGATGGATCCATGTTCTCATTCTGTTTACGCCAAATTCTGACTCTACCATCTGAATGTCTCAACAGAAATCGAGACTCATCAGACCAGGCAACATTTTTCCAGTCTTCAACTGTCCAATTTTGGTGAGCTCGTGCAAATTGTAGCCTCTTTTTCCTATTTGTAGTGGAGATGAGTGGTACCCGGTGGGGTCTTCTGCTGTTGTAGCCCATCCGCCTCAAGGTTGTGCGTGTTGTGGCTTCACAAATGCTTTGCTGCATACCTCGGTTGTAACGAGTGGTTATTTCAGTCAAAGTTGCTCTTCTATCAGCTTGAATCAGTCGGCCCATTCTCCTCTGACCTCTAGCATCAACAAGGCATTTTCGCCCACAGGACTGCCGCATACTGGATGTTTTTCCCTTTTCACACCATTCTTTGTAAACTCTAGAAATGGTTGTGCGTGAAAATCCCAGTAACTGAGCAGATTGTGAAATACTCAGACCGGCCCGTCTGGCACCAACAACCATGCCACGCTCAAAATTGCTTAAATCACCTTTCTTTCCCATTCTGACATTCAGTTTGGAGTTCAGGAGATTGTCTTGACCAGGACCACACCCCTAAATGCATTGAAGCAACTGCCATGTGATTGGTTGATTAGATAATTGCATTAATGAGAAATTGAACAGGTGTTCCTAATAATCCTTTAGGTGAGTGTATATGCAAAACAGATGAAAATAGCCTACTAGGATGAAAAAATGAAGTGTGTAATTAAGTGTGTAATTTTTAGACCATTAAAATACCTTCTAATCAACATTTACTTAACCAATGAATGTGAATTTGTGCCAGAAATATTTGTCCAAACAATGGAAGAAAAGTCATTATTTTTACAAGGCAGAAACTGAACACACCTGCCCTCATCAAACTGTATTTGCTAATCGAAATGGGTACATTTACACAACAACAATGTACTGAAAACGGAAAAGTTTCGCATACAGACAACAATGTTGTCAAAACGGTTCCCGTTCACACGGATCTGCGAAAATGACTAAAAACACTGTATTATGCATGCCTGATGGAAGCTGATTGATTGATGGACCTATTTTTGCCCACAAAATTTCTAATGTTGCCACACTTTAAAAGAGAAACAGTTGAGATACTACAACAATATCATACAGGATCAGCGCTAGAGCTAAAACTGGACAACTGTGAAAGTAGTTACAGTTGCAATTTCACTGGAAGCCAGTGAAAATGCTGAAATGTTTTTTCCCCCATCAGCACAGCCTGTTTGTTTGTTTGTTTGTTTGTTTGTTTGTGTGTGTGTGTGTAAGGAAAAAGAGGGACATGTGTCTTTATTTCCCTTTAAGCCTGATTTCCTCTTTCACTGAATGTGAACCCTCCCCTGCAGCAACACTGAGTGTGATCTAGCACACCTGCGCTCTCCCACACCAAAGAAAAGAAAGAGAAGGCTAATTTGGCTGGAGTTCATTTGCAAAGGTACCCCACAGGTCAGCTAGGGGTCAGCCAGAGGTCACAGAAAAGGCGGCCAAGACCTAGGGCAGCTCTCCAAAGACCTGCGCTCCTCCCAGAGCTCCTCTCATGTTGCATTCGGTCCTGTCAGGTCACAAAGATATCACTTCCCAATGCCACACAGCCTACATACTCTGTTATACAGACGAGACACATCTTTCCAGTCCCTAAAAAACTAACATGCCTGTTGTAAACACATCCAAATGTCCCTGTCCTCTGCTTGCACACACTCTACTATTTGAGCCGAGCTAACAGCAGTGTGGCACATCCCTCCCACTGAGGCACTGCTCCATCGCAGGCTGCAGCGTATTGATCTGCTGCTGGCTATAAATGAGCTGCTGTGGAGGCATCCAGCCTGCCACTGAACTGTGCGAGGGTATTGATCTGCCATCCCAACTGCAGTCTCAACTGACTTCTATTAGTGCTTCCGCTTTTCAGTTATAGTGCACAGACACAGGAAATGCCATTGATCTAGAGGTAGAAGTTATTCTTAAAGGGTTAGTTCACCCAAAAATGAAATTTCTGTCATCAATTACCCTCATGTCGTTCCAAACCAGTGAGACCTTCGTTCATCTTCGGAACACAAATTAAGATATTTTTTATGAAATCTGAGAGCTTTCTCACCCCCCATAGACAGAAACGCCATTACCACATTCAAGGCCCAAGAAAGGAAGTAAAGACATCGTTAAAATAGTCCATGTGACTACAGTGGCTCAAGCTTAATGTTATGAAGCAGCGAGAATACTTTTTGTAATGATTTTAATTCATACAATCCCTAGTCAACATTGCAACTTCACAAATAATAAATGCACATTCAAATATTTTGCTAAACGTGGATTATCTAAAAAAAAAATCACTTTTAATTTTTTTTTTTACTTTTTTTTTTTAATTAGGTCACTAATTAAGGTCAAATTAGGCCACTGTTACATTATAAGATTATATTAGATATTTCTATGCTGATTTATAAGAAAAAAGAAATAGAAACTAGATTTTTATTTACAAATATTTAAAATATAAACAAGTTAAATAAATATATTTATGGGAAAAAATAATCAAAATATAACAATGAATTATAATATTATGAATTTAATATTATATAATTAGAAATAATATTATATAACTATATAATAATGAGGCCAGGAGGGGGTGCTCACCCAGTGGTCTGTGTGGGTCCTAATGCCCCAGTATAGTGATGGGGACACTAAACTGTCAAACAATAAAAGCAAGTTAAACCGAGGTCCTGACTCTCTGTGGTCATAAAAAAAATCCTTCCTTCGAAAGAGTAATGGCAATCCTGGCCAAATTTGCCACTATCATCATGGCCTCCTAATCATCCCCATAGCTATACTAATGAGATTCCCCCCTTCCATATGTAAAGAGCTTTGAGTACCCAGAAAATACCTATATAAATGTAAAAAAATATTATTATATTATATAAATAATAAAAAGTACTGCCTATGAACGGCGTGTTTGTGATAAATGAAGGACTGACGTCAGAAATGAATTGAGCTGGGGTGACATCTTGTGGTGAAACGGCCGTACTACACGTCATCATATGGAACTGTGCAGAAGCAAAAAGAATCTGACAACGCAATGCCTTTTATTTTGATAAGACCACTTGCATATAAAACTGCCAGTCATGACATAAAAATGACATTTTAATATGATCATATATAAAAAGGTTTCATCTTTATAAACAACCTATGATGACAAAATAAAGAACAACTGTTTGAAAATGATTGTCCTTCTGTGATATCACTAATCATTTTAAGATAATACAAACAAGGTGACATATGGCAATGATATACATAGGTTAAAAAATAACAGCAGCGCTAAGCCTTGGTACAACTAATGAAGACTGTTTTCACAGATTATTACTAATTATATAATAACTGTATTGCATTGCATTGTGTCAATCCTTCAGTGGACACTATTACCTCTGATTTATCAATTACTAGTTGGAACATTGCATATTAAAAACAAACCATTTTATTTCTAAATATGCGTTCCTCTAATTTTAGTGTCCTGGACATTTTGATTTAAACTTTGGCTCACTTTTTGGTTAACTTTTTTTTTCTCCAAAAGGTACTTTTTACTCTAAAAAAATTAAATAAATAAAAAAAATAGTAAACATTAATATTTCTCTATCTATATCAGAATGCATAGACCTTACAGGCGACGTGCTTATTAAAAACGGCACACATTTTTACTTACAACCCTTCCTTTCTCCTTTTTCTATTTTTTTTCTGTAAACTTGGGCAAAGTTTTTTACTACTCAACCATCTATTTGTGTTTTAGAATATGTGCCACAGTTCAAGTTACAAAGTAGAGGGCAAAAGTGTCAGAAGCAGCTGTAAATGTGGTGTTCATGTACCCATAGTCCTCTGTTAACACAAAGGCATCTGAAAGCAGTTCTCTGTATATCTCTCTTTTTCTATGATCTATTTGCTAAAGCCTATGAGAGTGAATATTGTTGTACACAAAATAAACTGAAGCTGACTTCATGGAATTTAAGAGTTTCATGAAAACATTTTGTGCAGGTGTTTGTTAGTGCAGTTTTTGAATTTTGAAATGACATTTTGTAAAATCAAGTATGTTGTCCCTAACATTCTAAACATAATTTCAAGGTTTCATCAGTCCTTCAAATCAGTATATTCAAATATATAATTTGACAAGGATTAAAGGTCAATGCTTGAATAACGGAGAAAACCAACCAAAATCTTGTCATTTCTCTCTCATTAGAATGTCATATATTTTACATTTCTTTACTTGAAGAAATTTATGCATAAAATTTCTAATGTCTGACATTAAGTTTTAATACATGTAAAAAAGTAATTCAATAAGAAGAAAAAAAAAACAGATTTTCATCAATATTAATGCCATATTGCAAATCTGGGAATATTTTGATGTTTGTACTTTACATCATTAATTTCAAATGCAATGAACAGAATATAAATACTAGTAAAAACATAAAATTATATTTTTACAGTTTAAGCAGTACTACTTTGCACTTCTAGTGAGTAAACATATTAAGAACACACACATGCAGGTGTCTAAGGTGCTGTAAACAGCACAATGGACTCGGAAGATGGTTTCTCTGAAACAGACTCCAGATCTATAGTTGGAATTATGGACTTTTTTAACCTCTGCAACAGAGATGGAGAAAGGCACTGGGTTCATTTTGACATGGAGAAACATAACAAATATTGGTATAGGGAGTGTTTGTGCACTGTACATACCTGCAGCAGAGACCCTTCGGTGGTCCAAAGCTCATGTAGAGCCCCAAGTGGAATCCAGATGATGGAGGAGAGAGAGATGAACCAGCCGACCACCTCTGCCCAGAGCGGATATGCGTAGGACTTACCGTATCGAGCTGGAGTATACTGAAAAATACTGGAGATCAGAATACCCTGCAGAGAGAGACAGGAAAGAGGTCATTATTATTAAAGGGATAGTTCACCCAAAAATGAAAACTCTGTCATCATTTACCTCAAGTTGTTCTAAACCTGTACGATTTTCTTTGTTCTGTTGAACACATAAGATATTTTAAAGAATGTTGGTAACCAAACAGTTTATAGTCCCTACTGACTTCCATAGTATTTTTTAAGTCAATGGGGACCAGCAACTGTTTGGTTAACAACATTCTTCAAAATATCTCTACAAAGCTCTACATGGTTTAGCTCCTCAGTACCTGAGCAACCTCCTATTGCATTATAGTCCTTCACGTTTATTGTGGTCTCAAAATTCTGGCCAGTTGATAATACACAGAATATCAAAATCAACTGTGGGCACCAGATCCTTTTCCAGTTCATCTATAAATCTAGATTAAAATCCATCTTTTAACCTAGCATACACATAACACACTATCACATACATTTCTATAATTCAAATCCGTTAAAGGGGTGCTTAATTATGATTTCACTTTTTTAAACTTTAGTTAGTGTGTAATGTTGCTGTTTGAGCATAAACAATATCTGCAAATTTACGACACTCGCAGTTCAATGCAAAGGGAGCTATTTTCTTTTACAGAAATCACTACAACAATTGGCTGGTAGGGACTACAACGAGCTTCTTCCCGGGTTGGTGACATCACAAACCCTAACATTTACATGAACCCTGCCCCCGGGAACACGCAACAAAGGGGGTGAGGCCATGTTGGGCTGTTTCAGAGAAGAGGAGGAGTTGTTGTAGTAGAACACATTTAGGAGTCTGCACAACCATTCGGAAACGTCCTGTTGGATTCTACATGTTGTCACTTCTTAGTGAGTCTCTCCATCATCGTCCAACTCTGGTTTGAACATAAAAGGCTGAACAGTTTCTGCATTTTCAGTGCGTGTCTGCGTGAGGTAATCGGAGCTGCTAACACGAGCTCTTGAATCTCTGCCCTCTTCCTGAAAGGGGGCCGTGAGCAGCAGCTCATTTGCATTTAAAAGAACAAAATGTATTAATTGGTATCAGTAAAACTGTGTGATCAGGAACTAATGTCTATTTTGAGTTTTACTCCTGCAGGTCATTAGATATGGCATAGGATAATGCTGAGACATGGTGGTGGCTAAAGATGAGGACAGCTGTTGAAGTTTAAAGAGAAGGTCTGGATAACAAAGGTATTTAAATTAAAGATAATTTAAAAATGCTCCTAGCATAACATATTTGAGACGATTATAATAGTTCTAATTTGAAAGTTAAACATTTAAATTTTACATTTTACATTTAAACGTTGTGAAGGATTAAAGGTCAATGAATTTAATATTATAGGTTGTCTAAGTTACAGTCTTAGGAGGCTGTTGAAAAGATAGAGATAGAGGGAGAGAGACTGCTTGAGTGGAATCAGGGATTTTACTCTGTCGGTTATCACCTTGCTAAAGCTGAAACAAAACAAAGCAATGATATCAGAACCAAAACAAACCAGCTGACTTTTGTAGAGACAAATTAATAATGAACAGACATGATTTGAAATTGGTTAAGAGATTTTGTAAGAGCTGAGTTTAAATAATTTTTAGAGTTACCACCAAAAGCAAATTTTGAGAATAAGCAATTAATATTTATGTGTTTAGTGTGCGTGTGTATGTTGATGACTGCACTTTATGTTTTGTATGTGTTGGTTTGTGGAACTATTCTGTCCTGATTGAGTGTATGGAGTTATTAACCTCTGGAATGAGTGTTCATCATTACAGATGGGTTAAATGAAACGACAAACTTTAAAGAAGCTTATACTTCTGAAGGAAACTGATGAAAAGATGATCCAGAACATGGGACGAGCTTTAAGTGGATTGGTATCCAGCTCTGTCTGTTACTGGTAATTGTGACTACTTTTGTCATTCATGATGCTGATTTGAATTATTCTCTGGATTAGTGTATTTATGTTAAAATGGTAAACGTAAATGTTATAGACTTGACGGCAGAGACAAAGTGACAAATTGGCTGAAGTCACTATTTAAACTATCCAGAGACTCCCTCATATTTATGAAAGGCAGGAGGGCGACCAAAAAGATAACTTCTAAAAGGAAATGTTTTATTTTTATCCATTAATAGTCATGACATTTGATTTATATAGAGAACTACAATTATTGTTAAAAAAGCAAGACTATAAGGCCTTCTGTGTGACTGGGATTGAGATACGAGTAATATAATAATTTGGGTTTCTGCAGAGCAGTAGAGATAAATGGTACTAAAACAATAATGATCATATGGTGCATCTGTAGACTAACTATTTGATAGAGGAATAATGTGACAAGTAAGTTAAAACAAGAGAGAAATAGCCCCAAAGATTAATGTTGTGAAAAATGGACGGAATTTATGCATGTTTTTCAAAATACAGATTGTTTTAAAACAGCCTTAAAGAAATTGATGATACCTTATAGTACAAAGTTAAAGTGCTTAGATGGATTATTATCTATCTATCTTATTTTTGCTGTTTCTTCATGTATTTGGTCTCTGAGGAGTGACTGAGGGTCTGGCCTAGGGATGTGTGATGTGTCGCTAAACACTTGATAGCGACAAGTTGTCGGGTGTTTTGGATTTTGGGGGTATCACACACCCCTAATGTGCAGTAACAGTGCTTGCTCACTTAGCCCGGCTTCCAGATATGAAATATGGATTTGTCTTTCATTTTATAGGATATTTTCAGTATGTTTTGGGAAACTTACTGGTTAGAACTGGAGCTCATAGCCCTGACAGAAGCATGCAAGCTGATGGAGGGTAAAAGTGTTACAATCTACACAGATTCGTGTTATGCATTCGGAGTTGCGAATGATTTTGGGGCGCTGTGGAAACACAGAAAATTTATTAAAATCTGATGGGCGCCCAATTCTGAATGCTTCTCTTGTGTCTAATCTGCTAGACGCAATTCTCTTGCCTGGCCAGGTTGCTATCTGTAAATGCGCAGGAAACGTGAGAGCAGACACTGCTGCGAAGGCCGCGGCAGAGCAGCAGACAAAAGAACCAGAATGTCTTTTAGTATCTGAAATAAACACGAATGCTTTGTCTTCTTTACAGGCCAGAAAAGCAGCGATGGGAACAGTGTGGCTGCACTGTGCAAAATGGCGTCTGGACAAGTGGTGATGGCAAGCCTCGTTTACCCCGACAATTTTTTCGCTCATTATGCTAAATTCGTGGTTTACAGCATTCGCTGAAAATTTTCGCATCTTGATGCGTATTGATGTACATGTGAACGAGAAAAGGCCTCGAGCAAATCTGCGCCCGGTTGAGATTGTTTTTTGGAAGACCACCATTCATGGTAATGAAAGGGGGTAACCAACAGCTTCCATCAATAGAAATGTGAATTACTGCAAAGAAATGTCTTCTTTGTTGTCTAAGGTCTGTGTGCAGGTAAAGGCTGCTCAGGGAAACCAGCTGAGACTCCTTTACACGACATCAAGCCAAGCGATTTCGTGGTGATACGGGACTACAGAAGGAAGAGCTGGAAGGCGAAAAGGTGGCTAGGACCTTTTCTGTTGCAGACGACTCATACGGCCGTGAAGGTAGCTGAGAGGGCGACGTGGGTTCACGCGAGCCACTGCAGGAGAGTCCCACCAGCGATCGAGGAGGAGGACGAACAGAGAGGAAAGGAGCCAGAGGCACATGTCAGTGTATGCCGAAATCCTGTTTAAACAACAGGTGCAGTTATCAGTTCACACAAGGTCACCAACCCTTCAGAGTGGTGAGATCACAGGCAGCAGTCACTGTGAAAAGACGAGAATGAAACCGCAGAGAACTGTAGTGACAATCAGCAGGGTATTGGTTTTACTGTGTTGCCAATCCTTGAAATAGTAGTACTGATATTGATGTGTCTGCAATGTATTTTCCAGTGTATTTCCAGCTCAGTACAGAGACACAGAGTATAAAGTATGTCACACCAGATGGTTAAAATGACTATTTACAATGATGGTGATGAATCTCCAGATGCATTTGATGATGATACAACCAGCGGAAGTTAAAGTGAAATGCATTAAGTGACTTTCCTACTTTTAAATTTGGGAATGAGAAGCCTTTAGAAAGGTCCCAAGAGATTGAAAAACTGTTTTGCTTGCTAAGTTTAAGGGACTTTACCCACAAAAACAGCCTAAGCGTTTTTTTTTCTTCTTTCACAAATTCAAAAGAGTGATAATTTATACGAAAATCAGAAATGAACAGCATAAGATGTGATAACTTGAATTTGTTCTTTTACTACTATTATCTATATATATTTAATTTTTTAATTTTATGGTTTATCAAGGAATGATAAAAAGGGGGAAATTGTGGTGGAAAAATTTAATCATAGAAGAAAATGCATTTTAATTATTATGCATGAGAATTTATTGTACACATATTTCCATATATGAAAGAATATTATGCATACAGAGAAGCATAATGGCCCGTCCATGACCCTAGGGGTCACTGTCTAAATCTGAGGGCCTAGTGTTAAGATGGATGAAACATGGGGTTATTTGTGTATGTGCTCCGACTTTTACCATGTGTGTGGAAAACTACAGAAGAAGCTAGTGCTGACCTTGGAGGTCAGGGGAGGTATAAGAATGGAAAGGATTGTTTTGTGCGTCAGTGAACACTCTGCAGACATTGAGATGGCTGCCGACTGTTGGCTCCCTTTGCAAAGGAAATAAACCATTTATTATAAATATAAAGATTTGTCTCTTATTTAGAAGTGATAATTTATTGAAATTTGCCACAACAGGACACACACAAAAACGGCACATTTTTGCTTACCCTCAAAATGTGACTATTTTGACATGCTATAAAAAGTTATCTATGGGGTATTTTGAGCTAAAACTTCACATACACGCCCTGGGGACATCAGAGACTTATTTTACATCTTGTAAAAAGGGGCATAATAGGACCCCTTTAAAGGATTATTAGGCTGCATAACATTGTAAGTAAAATGGCATCTATTAGTCTGTTTCATCCTTATCCTGAGGTCACTGCAGTCATCCGAATCCGTTCCGTATTCAGATCAGATGATGGACCTGCATCTGGACGACCACAACAGCCCTGAATGTTAGCGGACACCATGATAAGACAAGCCCTAGAGACAGATCCCCTGTGAAGACCTCATTGATACGACAGCCATCCTCACAGATCCTCAGTGAAGACCTCGAGAACTAGACAAGTCCTCTGCACAGACCCTATGGCCAGCTTTGACTCCTCCCTACCAAATGCTGTCGTAATGTATCCCGATCTTCAAGCAGAAGGAACTGGATGAAATATTTTGAATGATCAATCCACAATCTGACTTGTGATGCAGCCTGGAATTAAACCACACCATGTATGTTCGTCAACTGAGCCTGGTTTCTCCCAAAGGTTTTTTTTCTCCATTTCTGCCACCTGATAGAGTTTGGGTTCCTTACCACTGCTTGCTTAGTTGGTGGCACTTAATATTCTGCAATATTATTGATTTGACTGTACTAAGACTATTGGAATGAGAACTGAACTGAGCTGGACGATGACATCACTGTTTTCTACAGAGCTGCTTTATAACTGAATTGAACTCATTTCATATTTGATGATCTTTACACAGTTATTGAACGAAACTGAATCAACACTGAACTGACCTCAGCTGAACAATGACACGAGTTGCTTTACAGAAGAATTTACAGAAGAATTCTGTTTGCATCATTGAATCATAATTTTCCTGTTTATCACTGTAAAGCTTTTTTAAAACATCTCTATTGTATAAAGCGGTATATAAATAAAGGTGACTTGACTTCAACAGAACAAAGAACCTTTTTTGAACAACCTGAGAGTGAGTAAATATTGACAGAATTTTCATTTTTGGGTGAACTATACCTTTTACTCAAAAGCAAAGCACTATACCTCACACAACCTCTCAGATCTGAACAGACACACACCGGGCTCCACTTTATAAATATCTATTACTATCAACAAATGTAAAACCTTTTTTTAAAGACTTTAAGATTTTAAAGACTTTTTAATGTCCTTAAGTTTACACACATACATATATATACACACACACACATACATACATACATATATACATATATATATACAGTGGGGAGAACAAGTATTTGATACACTGCCGATTTTGCAGGTTTGCCCACTTACAAGGCATGTAGAAGTCTGTAATTTTTATCATAGGTACTCTTCAACTGTGAGTGACGGAATCTAAAATCAAAAATCCAGAAAATCACATTGTATGATTTTTAAGTAATTAATTTGCATTTTATTGCATGACATAAGTATTTGATACATCAGAAAAGCAGAACTTAATATTTGGTACAGAAACCTTTGTTTGCAATTACAGAGATCATACGTTTCCTGTAGTTCTTGACCAGGTTTGCACACACTGCAGCAGAGATTTTGGCCCACTCCTCCATACAGAACTTCTCCAGATCCTTCAGGTTTCGGGGCTGTCGCTGGGCAATACGGACTTTCAGCTCCCTCCAAAGATTTTCTATTGGGTTCAGGTCTGGAGACTGGCTAGGCCACTCCAGGACCTTGAGATGCTTCTTACGGAGCCACTCCTTAGTTGCCCTGGCTGTGTGTTTCGGGTCGTTGTCATGCTGGAAGACCCAGCCACGACCCATCTTCAATGCTCTTACTGGGCGAAGGAGGTTGTTGGCCAAGATCTCGCGATACATCGCCCCATCCATCCTCCCCTCAATACGGTCCAGTCGTCCTGTCCCCTTTGCAGAAAAGCATCCCCAAAGAATGATGTTTCCACCTCCATGCTTCACGGTTGGGATGGTGTTCTTGGGGTTGTACTCATCCTTCTTCTTCCTCCAAACACGGCGAGTGGAGTTTAGACCAAAAAGCTCTATTTTTGTCTAATCAGACCACATGACCTTCTCCCATTGCTCCTCTGGATCATCCAGATGGTCATTGGCAAACTTCAGACAGGCCTGGACATGCGCTGGCTTGAGCAGGGGGACCTTGCGTGCACTGCAGGATTTTAATCCATGACGGCGTAGTGTGTTACTAATGGTTTTCTTTGAGACTGTGTTCCCAGCTTTCTTCAGGTCATTGACCAGGTCCTGCCGTGTAGTTCTGGGCTGATCCCTCACCTTCCTCATGATCATTGATGCCCCACGAGGTGAGATCTTGCATGGTGCCCCAGACCGAGGGAGATTGACCGTCATCTTGAACTTCTTCCATTTTCTAATAATTGCGCCAACAGTTGTTGCCTTCTCATCAAGCTGCTTGACTATTGTCCTGTAGCCCATCCCAGCCTTGTGCAGGTCTACAGTTTTATCCCTGATGTCCTTACACAGCTCTCTGGTCTTGGCCATTGTGGAGAGGTTGGAGTCTGTTTGATTGAGTGTGTGGACAGGTGTCTTTTATACAGGTAACGAGTTCAAACAGGTGCAGTTAATACAGGTAATGAGTGGAGAACAAGAGGGCTTCTTAAAGAAAAACTAACAGGTCTGTGAGAGCCGGAATTCTTACTGGTTGGTAGGTGATCAAATACTTATGTCATGCAATAAAATGCAAATTAATTATTTAAAAATCATACAATGTGATTTTCTGGATTTTGTTTTAGATTCCGTCTCTCACAGTTGAAGAGTACCTATGATAAAAATTACAGACCTCTACATGCTTTGTAAGTAGGAAAACCTGCAAAATCGGCAGTGTATCAAATACTTGTTCTCCCCACTGTCTATATATATATATATATATATATACATATATATATACATATATATATACATATACACACACACACACACATATATACATATATATATACATACACACACATACATATACATAGATACAGACATAGGATACATTTTAAATGATTTTGATGGTTGGATTTTTGTTATTTGGCCATTAAGTTTCCTAAAAATGCAAATACACACAGCATTTTTCACATATTAAAATGTTTTAGTAAAAATATATGTAAATAGATACTGCCTTTTGTTAATTTATTGTTAAATTGGTGCACATAAATACAAATTTAAAATGTAATATTACTGCATATCCAAATACTTTCGTTCCGTTCATTTTCACATGACTTTATTTAAACTTAGATTTTTATCGTATTTTATTTTTTTAATTGGAATTTTAAAAAACATATTGAATATAGTATGAATATATAAAACTTGAATATATACTGAAAAATACTGAGATATATCTCTAAATCAAACCTTTCTTCTGAAACTATAATTATATTTAGGTCAGGAACAGTATAAAATCCAACTGATCCAAGTATAACAAAATCTCAAAAAGTAAGAATACAATATGTGTTTGTAATGTGAAACTAGAGCATATTTACTCTGGTAATGTGAGGAATCCCCAGCAGAAAGCCAACGCTGCACACTGCCAGAACAATCAGCTCCTTCCTCTTAAAAACGTTCAAAGCTTTCTTGCCAAAGCTGTGTACAAATTGCACAAACACGCACATATAGCTCTGTTGCAAAACCTGGTGAGCTGGGCACTTCCTGATCACATTTCCATACATAAGAATGAGACATTTTAATTTATTATCCTGCATCATCTAAACACATGGGTATGGATTTTGCAACTCATATTTCTACACTTATATTGGCTGACACTGACTCCCTTACAGTTGCGTCTGTCCGATGTGTGCAATGAGGAAACAGCTTTTCACAGCTCAAAGAGAAAATAAGAATCCTGTGTGATTTTGGTCCTGTGATTTTTGGCTGTACAGAAACATAGCAACAAAATCAGATGATAAATATAATCTTTTTTTACTCCATGAGATTTAATAAATTTCCTTCTCATCAACAAACCTTGAGAACACATAAGGACATTGGAAGACTGGGCCTACAGCTGCAGAAACTGATGATACAGATGAAAGAACATAAAATGAGCAAATCTATGGCCTACCAAACTTTACCAAGGCTGCATCATGTTTATACTTTGTAAGGAAGACAATTGCAGAATGCACTGTGACAAAATTGATCTAATATGTTGGACAGAATGCAAAGAATTGCATATGTATTTACATATGTATTTAAGTATAAGATGCTGAAAAAGCAGTGAGATCTATTGCAAAAGTCAAGTTTAGTGATTAAAAACAAGAGTGTGTCCTGTGCGAATGGTTTCTTAGAAGGTAGCTGCCTGCTGTATGTAGGTATTAGACAGAAAGGCAGCTTTCTAGGGTTTAGAACAGAGCTAGTTTGTGCATGTTTGTGTCATAGGTTAGGTCATAGGGTTCTACCTGACTGTCCAGTCCGAGGCAGAGTAACATGATGAAAAACAGAGGAGCCCAGAGCTGAGAGATCGGCATGGTGGAGAACACTTCAGGATATACCACAAACACCAGACCAGGCCCTGCAGAAAAAACACAAACACACACACAAATGTCACACTGGTCAAGAGAAAGATGACACTAATTGACTAGTTGTTCTGCCAACGTAAACAGTAACAAAGGTCTTGGCCATGAAGGAGAACCAGATCTTTCACACAGTACTTTTGTCAAATCCGTTTAATGTTTAGTACTCTCAGCTCTGCTTAACACATTTTAACATGTTTTTGAATTTTCTACAAAAACCAGCGCAAAAACTGTAAATAATAAAAAAAAGCAGATTCTAGATTCCTACAGTACTCAAAACCAAAAATAAGATATTGTAGGAAGGAGGAGGAGACTAAATAGAATGGAAAAAGAGCTGGAGAAATTGGTTTGGGAGAGGCTGTGCAACTGCCTTATTTTTGACAGAGACATTAAACCATTTATTTTGATGATGAAAAACTCAGCAAAGCTGCTGAACAGCACAACTATAACTGCATTTCTCAGAAAAAAGATCTGCCTGTTGTTCTGAGATGAAGGTGTGCTGATAAGGTGAGCGTAGTTGAGGCAGTGAAGTTTTTGAGAAAACACTACAAAATACAAAACTATAAAAATAAAACAAAATAAATCTAACAAAATAAGCTATCAAACAGTGTGCAAACTAATAATTTTTCTGAATTATTACACTGCTGAATAGCTGTGCAGGTTTCATTGGACGGCAGCATCTCTGGTTAAACTGGTAAAAATGGATGGACTTGAATGACAACATCTTATAGTAAACAGTAATGTAATATAAAAACAAAATATTATGATATTGTAAACTGCTGTGAAGTTCTTCTGAGGGCAGCTCAAAACTCAAGGACATTCTTTTATCATTGTTTTTTGTATTTACACTAATCTACTCTGCCCACGTTTTTACTCTGCTCATTTCTTCCTGATTCGGTTTCTTCCATGAATGGTCTCTTTTATTCTTTTTTTCTGGCATAATCCTATCCTCCCTTCACCTCCTCTCACACTTATCCTCTCTCTGGTGGTACAGAACGAAAACATTTCATTTATCATCCCGCTTCATTTTAACTTTTGAAGCTGGAATTTCCCCACTGCATTTCCATTTCCTTAGCTTGCAAGGTGTTGATATTTACTTCCTTAGGCCTGTTTCACGCACAAAAACAGTGCATATTTATATCAACGCCCACATTAATAGGTTAGGTTAGAGAGCAATTCACATTGCCAGCGTCCTATTCTGTGTACAACCCCATTTCCAGAAAAGTTGTAAACTGCAATAAAATCAGGAATCTGTGATTTGTTAATTCTCTTTAACCTTGATTTAACAGACAAATAATTTGCATCCCCCATGTTTTTCAACCGGCTTAATTTAGAAGAAAAAACAAAGTCGACGGACCGAAATACGTAACATAAAGATTAAACAGGTCATGAACACGTCAAAGTGAAGGGGGCATTGAACGCTTTAATACAATATCATCATGCACGTTTCAGTTCATAAAGTTTCATTTGATGTGTCCAGTCAGTGTGAACAGCCTCAAATAGTTGTGGTGCGTCATGTCAAAAAATGTGCCCAGTGCAGATCCATTGGATGGATTTATTATAAGCGAGACGCAAATATTTTTTCTCCGTAAGACGAGAGATGCATTCACAAACGTCTTTCTAGCCATGGTCTATACCCTTTCAACAATGAATCAAAAAAGACTATCCGCACTTTCTTTATTGACCTTAGAGTCTGAAGTGGTTAACGGTTTGGATTTTCAGGATGTCAATAACCATGTTAAACTCTAGAACGAAAACCTACATAGACTGCTTTTAGTGGGCTGTTGGTTGTGATTGGCTTAGAATCAGACATTAGCATTAGCAACTGTCCAGATTTAGTTCAGTTATGATATTTTGCAGCATGCTTTATTCAAATTTATATTTTATATTATACACCGATCAGGCATAACATTATGACCTAATATTGTGTTGGTCCTCCTTTTGGTGCCAAAACAGCCCTGACCCGTCGAGGCATGGACTCCACTAGACCCCTGAAGGTGTGCTGTGGTATCTGGCACCAAGATGTTAGCAGAAGATCCTTTAAGTCCTGTAAGTTGTGAGGTGGGGCCTCCATGGATCGGACTTGTTTGTTCAACAGATTCCACAGATGCTCGATTGGATTGAGATCTGGGGAATTTGGAGGCCAAGTCAACACCTCAAACTCGTTGTTGTGCTCCTCAAACCATTCCTGAACCATTTTTGCTTTGTGGCAGGGCGCATTATCCTGCTGAAAGAGGCCACAGCCACCAGGGAATACCGTTTCCATGAAAGGGTGTACATGGTTTGCAACAATGCTAACCACTGTCAAATTAACATCCACATGGATGGCAGGACCAAAGAACATTGCCCAAAGCATCACACTGCCTCCGCCGGCTTGCCTTCTTCCCATAGTGCATCCTGGTGCCATGTGTTCCCCAGGTAAGCGACGCACACGCACCCGGCTATCCACGTGATGGAAAACGTGATTCTTCAGACCAGGCCACCTTCTTCCATTGCTCCGTGGTCCAGTTCTGATGCTCACGTGCCCACTGTTGGCGCTTTCGGTGGTGGACAGGGGTCAGCATGGGCACCCTGACTGGTCTGCGGCTATGCAGCCCCATACGCAACAAACTGCGATGCACTGTGTATTCTGACACCTTTTTATCAGAACCAGCATTAACTTCTTGAGCAATTTGAGCTACAGTAGCTCGTCTGTTTGATCAGACCACGTGGGCCAGCCTTCGCTCCCCACGTGCATCAATGAGCCTTGGCCGCCCATGACCCTTTCGCCGGTTCACCACTGTTCCTTTTTTGGACCACTTTTGATAGATACTGACCACTGCAGAACGGGAACACCCCACAAGAGCTGCAGTTTTGGAGATGCTTTGACCCAGTCGTCTAGCCATCACAATTTGGCCCTTGTCAAACTCGCTCAAATCCTTACTCTTGGCCATTTTTCCTGCTTCTAGCACATCAACTTTGAGGACAAAATGTTCACTTGCTGCCTAATATATCCCACCCACTAACAGGTGCCGTGATGAAGAGATAATCAGAGTTATTCACTTCACCTGTCAGTGGTCATAATGTAGGTGTAGCTATAACAGTTGGTTTCACTAGTTTCATTTTGCTGCATACTTGTTCAGATAGTTGAACAGATAGTTATTTCTATAACAGTTGGGTTCACAAGTTATAAATAATTGTATATATTTTTTTTTTACTTGATATAACACTTACAAAAAGTCTGACTGTCTAGATGTGTTTTTTTCTTAAATGTGTCATTAGATAGCTGCCATTTTTGTAATAACATAAAAAGGGTGCTGCTAGTTGACGTGAAGAACATAACGTAACTGAAGAGACAAATTAGCATATATATAATATATAGTTCCTAATATTATTATAATATACTTAATATTTAATATACTTAGGGTATAATATATACCCTATAAGTATAATATACTTAATATACTTAGGGTAGAGTTCTAATGCATGACAAAACAAAAATCACATTTAAAATAATTATTGAACAACTGTCAAATGTTAAGAAAATTGTATTATTAAAAAAAAAGCATTTCCCTGGATCTGACAGGGTGGGCCCTTAAAACTGAGTGATTCTTAGCTGAATGAAGACACAGCAATAAAATATAACAGGAAATGTGGTCTTTCCAGTTCAAGCGATTCAATGTATTTACTGCTTGTGAGAGAGATAATAAGGTCACCATGTGTCAAATTTGAATGATTTATGGACCTCACAATAATACCACTCACAATCCACTGCATTGGTTAAACACTGCAATCAGGGGGTGGTTTTTATTAATTCTTTTATTTAATTATTATTTTCACATACATTTGAAGAGTGTGTACATACCCCCACATACAACATTAAAAATGCTAAACAAAAAAGTCAAGATGGGTATAATGTTTTCACATGATGTAAACAATTTCAGAAGAGGTAAAATGTGTTTCTAAAACAATGTTTCAAACAAGCTGTAACGCAAAGTTGAAATGTTTCATTGCCCAAAAGGTACCGGATGAAACGATGCACGAGAGACGAGAGCTGCCGTGTTTTCCCTGGGTTTAATAAAATGACTTAAGCACCATTACATAAACATTCAACTCAGGTCACAAATATAAAAAGAAAAAGAAAAGAGAAGAGAAAAGTTCCTTTCTGCTGCTCACCTTTCGCATCTCTTACAGTCACACCCTCTACGCACATGTGCAGTTGTCATTGTACCTCGAATTACCATAAATGCTCTAAGTGACCATTACAATGCGTAATGTAATGTATCCCACAACCAAAGGAAAGGTACGCATAGACACGCCAAGGTGTAGATTTAAACTTTGGTAAAAGAATTAAACAAAATCTTGTTTAAAAATGTAATTTTAGTTAATTTAGTTATTTATTCATTCTTCGATCTTTCAAGCCTAATACTTTCAAGCATCTAACCCCTAGCACAACCACCACACCACACACACCTGCAGACAGTTGAACATCTAAACTTTTACAACATCATACAGAATGTAAATACTTTGTATCATGTTGTTTTAGATAACGAGAAAGGATGTCTGGTCGGATGTAGAATCAGTAACGCATGAATACTAGCTCTTCAAAGGCTGTAAAACATCTTCTAAAGATGTTTCGGGATGTTTTACAACACAGCTCTGATAAATCTGTGAGGGTCTGGCATCGTGAACTTTGGTTGGCATTGTAAACCTTTACATACGGCCTATATATAATGTAGGTTTCTCTCAAGAAATTGATAAAACACTATAAAAACATTAATACAACTCTTGCTTTATTAAGTACTGTTATTTTACTAAAACAAGACAAAAAAATAGGATATTTAATTTACACCAACAGTTATTTTTTCCCAGTTAGCCATATAGTTATTCATTTAATTCTGTATTTTTCAGAACTAAAGCCATAATGCTCTAAAGCATTTGAAGTAAATGACCCAAAGACACGCACGATTTAAACATCTATACATTTGTGTGTTGCAAAAGCAGAAGCTTTTGACAAACCAACATTTCAAATTAATTACCTGAAGTGTTTAACAACCATAGGGAATACTTGTTGATTACTAAGTAGTTGTGCTAAATTCTTTGTGCATATTTTTACACGCCTACATATTTTGTCAGGCCTATGTCACACTGCTGTGATGCAAAGTTTGACACTCTTGTAAAGGCTAAGATAACTTTCAAACATAAACTTTATACAGGAATTATGTGCATCTAGAACATCCATGTAAAATTAAAAAGACCAAATCACTCAGAAAAGAGGGCACAGCACATATTGAGAAGTGCCAATTATAATACATACACAAGTAATTGAGTAATTGTGAAAGTTTGTAAATGTGGTTTTGTAAATGATGTTTTTATTACTTCACTAGTTTTAGTCATATTGTCCAGATAGCAGATGACACTGTTCACATTTGTGTGTTGGACTGTATGTGTTTTTAGGTGAAGACTCTTTTTGAGAGCTGTCAACATTCAGTGTTTATAGGAATACATTTAAAAAAATTAAAAAAAAGAATTTAAGTGATAGTCTTTCTGTTTCAGAGTCTTTTTAGTGCATCTTTACAGCTACGTGATGATGTGGGATCACATAAAGCATCAACACGAAAAGGAATTAATGCTGTTTACACTTAAAACTATTACAACTCATTCACATCTGACTATTGCACTGAAAGCTGCACATTCATTAAAGTTTGAGGCTGTTAAACAAAGTTCCACACTGTGATAAAACCCGTAGACAAAACACAGATGTGTATAAAAAACACTATGTAAATTCAAGAGCCCAAATCACTAAGAAAAGAGGGTACACCATACAAGAAAAGCAATGTTTATAATGCCCACAGAATACAGAAAATCCATTTATGAGCAATTTGTAAGTTTGTTACAAGTTTGTAAATGTGGATTTACAATGATGTTTTTATCACTCCACTAGATTTAGTCATCTTGTTCATATAGCATGATACTGTTCACATTTCTTTGTTTGTTGGAGTGTGTTCTGTTTTAGGTGAAGACACTTCTATGGATGTTGTCAACAAAGCAGTGTAAGTTCATGCTATTCCTCACATAGGAAAGCGTGTGTGATGAACACAGACCTTTCATTTAAGAAACGTTTTAAATATACGACTGAACTTTGTTTTGATAAGGTGTCTAATGTACGCAGAATCGTTTCTTTCAACATCCCACTTGACATTAAAGATTATAGTATGTTTTCAACTATTATCACCATCTTCTTTGACTCAAATAAAGCTACTGTATGCGCTAAAAATCTTTGTACATTTTTGCTCTTCTGTCAGATTTGTTAGAGGAACTATGCCACACTGCTGTAATGCAACGACATTTAAGAACTACGATGCTCCACACTCTTATAAAGGCTATAGATAAGATTCAAACATAATCTTTATACAGAAATTATGTTTGCACAAAAGTAAATTCAAGAGAGCAACTTACTAAAAAGTAAATAGCATGAGATATTTAAAATGAATACAGAAATCCTCTCTCCTGGTCTATTGTGAAAGTTTATGTTGATTTGTAAATGACATTTGTCCACTAGTCGATGACAGTGTTTATTTTGTTTCTTTTGTTTTTGTACAGATTGTAAAAAGACTACTCTCTGAGCGTGGTCAAACATGTTCATAAGAATTCATTAAAAAACATGAACAAATACAGCATAAAGAGAATTAAATGACAGTCCTTCTACATGAGAGTTTAAGACTAAACAAATTATATTTCTTTTAGGACATCTTTCTGGTTTGTCTACGATGTGGACATGATGCCTCAACATGAAAAGTGAGTCTTGCTGTTTTTCTGTTACCTATACAACTATTACATTTCAAACTTTTCTAACTATTACACTTCAAGCTGTGCATTTCATAGCAGTCATAGATACACATTTCTCTAAACTTCTCTAAACAACAGTTAAGTAAATGAATTAGTTGATAAGTAATTTTAAGTGAAAGGTGGGATGATTCATGCCTTTTTTTTATTCTGTCCACACCAATACTTTGACACCAGTGTTTTAGCTGTCTTATCCAAAAACAGACGTTGTTTTTTATGTCTTTTGTTCTTCTTTTTAAGAAAACATATGGTAAGCAGTTTTTGTCCTCATCAGCAGAATACCAAAATGTTTTAACATTTCGTACAGTTTGATAGTTAGCTAGCAAATGCAAGTGAGATAATTTACAGTTATATGAAACAAGCTCAGTCACATCAGATTTGGGTTCTAGTTTATATTAAACAGTTATTGTCCCAGCATGTTTAACAGTGCTTACATGTATAACAAAGTTTACACAAGTCACAAAGTTTTCATTGTAATATACTGACTCTGAAACCATACCAAAACTTTATGCATGTAACAGTTTGGAGACATCTGTGTTTTATGCATCTTTGATTTTGTTTGCATTTCTCCTGAAACACACTGTTTTTGAAATTGTTTAAAATTGTTTAGAATTGTTATTAGGAGGTAAAAATACAAATAAAATAAAGAAATAATCATAATAAAAATCTTAATTATCTTAATAATAAAATGATCTTAAATTATTTCAAACGCTACATACACTGAAAAAAAAAGTGTGTTGGATTTACATGATTTAATTGTGTACATCGGTCCCACATGAATCAATTAAGTTAAACAAACATAATTTGTTCATGTAACTTCAACATCATTGAATGAATACATTTTAAGTGACCCAATTAAGTAGTCTCAAAGTGAATTTTATATGGCTCCCTGAAATTTATTCAGGCATTCAATTTCATATATTCATTCATCCACTTCAATTTCATATATTTTAATGTTACACAACTGAATTATAATACTGCACTAGCTAGTTGACAAACTTTTAGTTAGCAATAGCACATATTAAC
This sequence comes from Coreius guichenoti, assembly GCA_039654105.1. NCBI lineage: Eukaryota > Metazoa > Chordata > Actinopteri > Cypriniformes > Gobionidae > Coreius > Coreius guichenoti. The sequence continues at coordinate 14,039,282 of CM077169.1, forward strand.
ATCTTAAATGCTAAGCATTAAAAGCTCCTTCAGCAAAGCTGTTATGACATTAGTTGTTTTAGTCCACAGCCTAAGCAAATGCTCCACTCTTCTCCACAATGGTAACCCACTGTAATTTAAATTGTTCTAATAATTCCAACATAATCAAATATTAAACACTATTAAACACAATCAAGTCTCCCCCTTTCTCATCTTGCTCAAAAATACATCAAATAACACTTTTACTTATAAAATAACATTTACTCTCTCTTGATTTAGCCATATGCAAAGCATGCTAGGAACTAACAAGCCCCGCCCAGTTTCAGTTAATGCAACACAAATCATTCATGTAATCTCAACACAAACGGATTAAGTAAACTTCAATTTGATTTATATTTAAGTGGATTGAACACAATCAAATTAAACTAGGACAAAATGTATAGCAATTGTGTTGCTTTAGCTCATTTTAATTAAGCAATTTGAACAAGCAGTAAAAATCATTTTTTTCAGTGTAGATGTTTTACAAGATAAAATATTTTTTCCGGACAAAGTGTAAGGAAAACAGACACACACAAAACATTACAATCACACGGCATTACACTGAGAATGAAAATTTTAAACAATTTCAAAAACAGTGTGTTTCAGGAGAAATGCAAACAAAATCAAAGAAGCATAAAACACTGTTACATGCATAAAGCTTTGGTATGGTTTCAGAGTCAGCATACTACAATGAAAACTTTGTGACTTGTGTAAACTTTGTTATACATGTAAGCACTGTTAAACATGCTGGGATAATAACTGTTTAATATAAACTAGAACCCAAATCTGATGTGACTGAGCTTGTTTCATATAACTGTAAATTATCTCACTTGCATTTGCTAGCTAACTATCGAACTGTACGAAATGTTAAAACATTTTGGTATTCTGCTGATGAGGACAAAAACTGCTTACCATATGTTTTCTTAAAAAGAAGAACAAAAGACATAAAACACAACGTCTGTTTTTGGATAAGACAGCTAAAACACTGGTGTCAAAGTATTGGTGTGGACAGAATTAAAAAAAAGGCATGAATCATCCCACCTTTCACTTAAAATTACTTATCAACTAATTCATTTACTTAACTGTTGTTTAGAGAAGTTTAGAGAAATGTGTATCTATGACTGCTATGAAATGCACAGCTTGAAGTGTAATAGTTAGAAAAGTTTGAAATGTAATAGTTGTATAGGTAACAGAAAAACAGCAAGACTCACATTTCATGTTCATGTTGTCATGTCCACATCGTAGACAAACCAGAAAGATGTCCTAAAAGAAATATAATTTGTTTAGTCTTAAACTCTCATGTAGAAGGACTGTCATTTAATTCTCTTTATGCTGTATTTGTTCATGTTTTTTAATTAATTCTTATGAACATGTTTGACCACGCTCAGAGAGTAGTCTTTTTACAAACTGTACAAAAACAAAAGAAACAAAATAAACACTGTCATCGACTAGTGGACAAATGTCATTTACAAATCAACATAAACTTTCACAATAGACCAGGAGAGAGGATTTCTGTATTCATTTTAAATGTCTCATGCTCAACATTTTTAATGTTGTATGAGGGGGTACGTACACACTCTTCAAATGTATGTGAAAATAATAATTAAATAAAAGAATTAATAAAAACCACCCCCTGATTGCAGTGTTTAACCTCAAAACCTTGTTTCACATTTAAAATGTTTAAAGCATATAGTTTTATACTGCTTCAGAAACACATTTTACTTTTTCTGTAAAATCAGCTGCTGCAAGCCATCCCATACCCATACTTTAACACTTCTATTATTAACACTTCATTGTCATATTGCTTACCTAAGGATGTTGTTGTTGTATTTGTTGTAACTGGCCATAGATATCATAGAACCAAAGGAGATGCCGATGGAGTTAAAGATCTGAGCAGCAGCATTGACCCACACCTACAATGTAAGATTAACAAAAACATTTTATATTTTTATCATATACAGACATCTAAATTGTTATGTTTTAATAAAGCATTAACAGGAATCATATTTAATGTCTGCTTTATTTTATAGGCATAAAAGTACTGTCAATCTAAACATTTAATAGCAAATTAAATCACACCATTTTGTAGTTAACAGACTCAATAAGATCCTTTTTTTTATGAAAAGAAAACAATATAATGTGTAAATACTGGGAGTCGGCAATGTATATAAGCATTTATGCAAGCAACACAAATAGAAAAAGGGGAAATATAAAATAAATAAAACCTGCCATTCATTCAGTGACCTGGTTTTTACGTGATTAGGTATTTTCAAAGATTTGGCGGTGTTAAAGTTATTTCACTCCTGCTCCAGACCTGTTGATTAACTTCACCAAGTGCCAATTACATGTCAAATGGTAAATAGCCACAATTCCCACAACAATGGTGTTGTTTATCAGTGGTACTGCAGTAATGATATGGTAGCATGCAAGCTAAAATATAATGTTTAGGTTCTAGTTTGTTTTTAACACTACTTGACTCATGAATGTTTATTCAAATGATCTCACCTGGACTTCCAAGAGCTTACTCCAGTTTGGCATGAGGAAGAAGAGGATGCCATCTTTTGCTCCAGGCAACTGGACATTATTGATCAGCAGTGCAAATAGTATGAAATAAGGGAATGTGGCAGTGAAGTACACAACCTATGGACAGAGTCAACAGAGGGGTTTTTATTTGTGATAACAAGGACAAAAGTACAAAAAAAAGTTCCTTTAACAACTAGGTTAAAATGTATTGAGGTTTATTCACCTGAACAAATATAGTTAATATTACAGTTAACATACTAAGCCTTTTTGTACTTTTTGTACACAAACACATTATTTATATTTTTTATAAAGATAAAAACACTAACTATCATTTTGTAGCTTAAATATTCTATTGTGCCCTAAATTAGATAATTAAAACACATTGTATCTATTCGTAAATGACGTGGGCTCTGAACTCTGACCTTTCCGGTGGATTTGACCCCTTTAAAGATACAGAAATAAACAATGGCCCAGGCCAGGACTAGGAGGCCAAAGAATTCCCAGCGAATCCCTCCAGCGTGCTCAATCCCTCTGGTCATTTCTAGGACCTTATGACTAAAAAACAAAACAAAAACAAAAAAACACAGAACACATTGCAGATGGATGGATGGATGGATGGATGGATGGATGGATGGAACTTTTCCAAATTTTCCATTTCCATTACAGGAAATGAAGAGTCCCCCAATACAGTGACATTACATACACAATTATAATCAAACTCTGACAATTCTCACCAAATACGGCATAAACCAATTAAATTTGTCACTCACTCAAAGAACTGTTGACTGGCTGATTGCAGATGTGTGGCATTGCCAGGAAAACCATTGGAACAGTTGCCAACAGCATTCCACGTGTTATTGCAGGATTGCCATGGCAAAGAGGGGCTGAACGAATTAAGCAGGTAGTAGAGAGCCCAGGTCATGAGCACGTTGTAGTAAGTGCAAAGCACGTAAGAAATCACCACCGTGGCAAGCCCCACACCTGAGGACAGACAAAGAAACAGTGAGACACCAGAAAACGGCACCTTTCATGCTACCTTATCCGAGTCTTATCCGACTCATATTGGAACAGCACTTAGAGCTCTTCAGAGGCTCTGAAATGTTTCGTTTAAAAAAAAAGAATAAAACCGTTGACTTCCAGACGTACATTTTTAGGTTGACGCACAAGTTTCAAAAGAACAGACAAAGCAAATATTCATGACAGATGTTTTCATTTTACTTTAGGTCAAGTTATATTAAGAGGACTCTTATCTGACAACATATCTAAACATACGCTAAGAAAAGAAAACTCAGTTTCTCATTTTTCTTTTGTTATCCTTTCTTAGTGAATATGTTGGTGGTTGGCCAAGACACCAGGGGTTTCTTATGGCTCCAGAGACCTTGTGCAAGAGGTTCTGGGAGATTTGAATCAGAAAGTGTAGTTTTTTTTTTATTATTGAAGATTGCATGAATAAATCCAGTGAGGCTGTTTAATGTTATGCTGTAGCTTATATTTCAAATGACTTCAGCAACACACAATCCTGAAGAGCTAAAAAAATATTTGTACCCTACTTACATGTGATCCCGACTGGATTGATATTCTGGGGTATTAAATGTGTTGTTGGAACAAGTAGTCTCATAATCTTGATTTTATGAAAACTTAAGCTTCAAATTGCTTTTTACCACTTATTTGTAGCTTAGACCAATGGTTCTTAACTGGTTTTACAGTGGATTTACAGTATCAATTGGTGACCCAAAACTGTACCAAATTGTACAAAAACGTATATAAAAACTTGTTAAAAATCAAACTTCTGCATAGGCCCAAATGTGACCCTGGACCACAAAACCAGTCATAAGTCGCACGGGTATATTTGTGGCAATAGCCAACAATACATTGTATGGGTCAAAATTATACATTTTTCTTCCACGCCAAAAATCATTAGGTAAAGATCATGTTCCATGAAGATATTTTGAAAATTTCCTACTGTAAATATATAAAAAATGTATTATTAGTAGTAATATGCATTGCTAAGGACTTCATTTGGACAACTTTAAAGGCGATTTTCTCAATATTTAGATTTTTTTGCACCCTCAGATTCCAGATTTTCAAATAGTTGTATCTCGGCCAAATATTGTCCTATCCTAACAAACCATACATCAATGGAAAGCTTACAATTTCAAAACATTGACCCTTATGACTGGTTTTGTGGTTCAGGTTCACAAATATATTGTGCCAAACAACTTGTGTTAGGCACGAGCAGAACTGTATTTAAAGCAATCTTTTATGCTGCCAAGTTGGATGAGAGGATGTTAAGCAACCTGTCCATGTAAGTATCTGCCTTTCATGAAGTGACTGATGCAAAAAAATATCATAATGTTAAAGGCTGTGCATCCAATTAAACTCTAACAACAAAAGCTGAGAACCACTGGCTTACACAATAGTATTTCTTTCCCAATAATTTCATGTATTATTAATTGCATCCTGAAAAAACAGAGAAACAGGACTCTTAGCACGCCACACAATATGCTTTTCTTTATAAAGGGATTCAATGGCCAGGGGTAAACTTAATACACTTCTTTTGTGCTGGCACATCACTGAAATTCTGATATACAGAACAGACTTGCTTCCAGCGATTTTGATTCATTACTTCCAAACTGTAATCAGAATTGAATCTCATATTAGCCTGAAGTGAAACAGAATTTGATTTAGAAACTGAATATGAACATCAGGAAGTTGTTTAAGAATTAAGTGTCGAATAATAACAAAAACATTTCTCAAAGACCCGTCCAGTCATCAACAGAGTTATTCTTTAAATAAGCTTTTACCATTAAAAAAATCTGTACAGAGACAGGAAAAATGCTATATTAGCTATTCTTAGTGATCTGTTTATGATTTACTTGCCAAACCAAACAGTTCTGAATTCAATATAGACAATATAGTCTATTCTGCATAACCTAGTTATCTTGTAACTCAAATCAACATGGTAGGAGGGTGACAATGCAAAGATCACAGATGGTTTTGATGCCATCTTTAAATCCTTGGATTAGCTATCATCACTCTCTGTGGATCTTGGCATTGTTTTCTGTCCTATTCCCACCGCCTAAACGGAATGTTCATTAGTTGTTTCAGGCCTGAATAGAAGGCACTGAAAACAGGAATGTTGTTGTTGTTGTTGGCACATTCTGTGGTGCCCGCTCAGGTCATGTAGAGCATTTTGTTCTCCTGAACTTGAGCCTAAATTATTCCACTGCTTAACAATAATATAGACCAGAGGCATTATGGGATTATTGGATGTTCTACTGGAAATCCAGAATTAACAGTCAAACTGACCGAGATCCACTGCATGTAACAATATTGTAAACGTTGTGTTAAACTTGAAGTTATTAAAAGGTTTGTATGTATTTCTAATTAAGAACAAGTTTGTTTGAGAACAAGTTTGAACCTAAAATACCATCACATATTATTAAAGGAGAAAACACTACATGACGTGTAAATACGTATTATCTTTCAAAGAGTAAATAACCCCTAAATCCATATTGTTATTATCTTATGGAGAACAGCTAGGCCCCAAATATTATAAATGCACAATGCAAAGTTTAAATTGTGTAAATAGGCAACGCTTCAAAATCTAATCTAGATGAAAGAAAATTCTTAAATATTCAGTTCAGTTTACTGAAAACGAACATAAGAATTTAGTTTTTTTGAAAAATATTATCGCCTGCAGGTATTAGGTACGTATAGAAAGGCATTATAGCTTTCTGCCATACAACTTTATCAAGATAGAAAGATAGTAATAACATTAGCTGTATCAATCCACAGCCTAAGGAAATGCTCCACTCTTCTCCACAATGATAACCCAGTGTAACTTAAAATTGTTCTAATAATTCCAACACAACTGAACATTAAACACTATTAAACACTATCAAGTCTCCCCCTTTGCGCATCTTGCTCAAAAACACATAAAATAACACTTAATTTAAACATTTTTACTCTCCTCGTTAAGTCCCAAGCAAAGCATGCTGGGAATTACAGTTTCAGCAAAAATCATTTTCGAGTACTTGATTGGTTCACATTCACCCTAAATAATTTAATCTAGTAGATTGCACATTATAGAGAATTATATTAATCGAAAGCAAAGAAATCAAGTTTAGAATAGAAACACAATTTTATTGCATAAATCGCAAATAATATGATTGAGTAAATTGGACAATACGTGTTTTTTCAGTGTCGTGCATTAAAAAAAACCCAGATAGAATTCATCCTCTCCCAGGTACCACATGAAATCCTAGCACCATGTTTCACATTTTTTGTATCACATTAGTGCTGTATAACTGAACATAAATGCCTGCACACACACTCTCTTTTTCCTGTTTAGTGCACAGTAAGCCATTCCAATGTTTTGTTCTAAATGAGCTGAGTCATGGCATTTTGACCTTGCACCTTGTTAAATCATGCAACCCTGATGTCAACAACGGTTGAAGGCTAACCCATTAGGAAATTATTACTCCAGGGACAGAAAGGATACTTAGGTGTGAGGTTACTTTTCTGACCATACCAAGACAGAACCCATTAATAAAAGTCCCGAAAGATATTACAAAAGTAAAAGGAGGGGAGTTATTAAAGAGGAGGGCCACTGAATAGCCCATTACTCACTTTTTCTGTTGGATTGTCAGAAACATCAAAAAGAATGTGACATAAGAGTACATTTCAGTCAATAGAATATACAGAAAGAACTACCTACTTCAGTCCCTCTGCTAGCAAGGAGCCATAATCGGCTGAAATGAGCCCTAGATCAAGGGATGGACCCAAAAGATTTGACCGGGTAGACTATCTCTGTCTTTGAGGAGAGAAGCCTTTAGTTAGCAGGTGAAAGAGTCAAATTTAAAAATAAAAAAAGGAAAAGGAAAGAAACCCAAATGATGAACAGTGATGGCTGACATTGATGTTTTCACTCATTTTAGTTAAAATTTTATTTAAAATTTATATAGTATACAACAATTATAATATATATAATTACATTAATATTTTAAATACTTTTGTAATATTTTTCAATATTTTATAATATATAACAATAAAACACGACCTGAAAATAAATAAATAAACAAACAATAAAATATATATATATTTCCAAATATTTTTAACGAAATTGTCTCTTGGCTCAGGTTTGATTTAACGAATTGATTTCTTCTGAATTATTATCAGTAATAAATATTCTAGAAGAAGTAATTATGTTGTTTTCACACGTTTTCATAAAAGTAAGAGTTCAAATATAAAGAGAACTGATTCAGGTACAGAAAACAGGAGGAACACAAGAGATCAGCCATCACCAGATCATCAGATATGAAATGCCATAGATACAGGTCCACACATTTTTACAGGGAAAATCCAACACAAGGGTGAGAAGATAAGCTTTGCACTCGGTATCCATGCTTGAACTGCCATGTCAATGCAGAGAGATGGGTTGATTCACTAAACATAGTCCAGCAAAATGATAATGGGTAATTGACATGATGTGCATAATTTTGTGTCCAAGTGTATTATTTCTTTTAAATAATTTCATAAATTCATGACATGTATCACTTTATTCTATAAACATTCAAATAATAAATATAATTTTGTTTTGGCATCTTAAACCTCCAAAATGTCAGGTGGCGCAACCTTCCGCACAAATGAACACACTAGGAAAACTATTTAATGGTGTTTTAATAAGAAGAAAATCAAAATAAAATACTATGGCATAATTTCATGTGTGAAACCTTTACTATAAACAACTTTTATAATTATTAGTAGTTTTAAAACTGTAATTGGAAAACTTTTGTAGTTGTATGTTCTCAAATGTCAGGATGGGTCTTTTATTATGAAATTAAAAGGTAATAACAGTAAGCATGATAATGCATCATCCAGAGGACCCCAATTAATCTTTGTGGCAGAGGGAAAAGTTTGTAGATCCCTCTCAAAAACTGATAAAAGTAGCTACTTTCAAGTATGGGACACTTTACACTTTCCATGTCAAGAGGTACAACCAATGTAACTAGGAATTTTTTTTTAATTATTTTAAAAAATAATTAATAATAAATAAATTATTTTAAAAATATTTGTATGAACGTTGTTAGCATAGGCAAAAGCTAAAACAGGCATCCAAGTAGAAGCCTGTTCAATGTAAGTCAGGTGGTACAACGGCAATGAATGTCCCTATATGAAATAAAAAAAAAAAACATTTAAGCTAAATAAAAAACAAATTTAAGCTAAGATTGTCTATTATTATTATTCTTATAATTATTACACTTTCAAGCATTTTCATGATAATAATTAAATGCCACTATCGTATCAAGTAAAGAAAAATGGATCACGCTTTATATTAGGTGTCTTTAACTACTGTACTTCCATAAGAAATGTTAGGTATGATGTACTTGTTCATGTTGTTTTGCAAAACACTTGTGCTGCTATTGAGATGGGATATGGGTAAGATTAGGGACAATTTTGCTGGTATGGGTAGGTTTAAGGGTGGGTTAATGGGTAAGGGAAGGGTCAACAGTGTAATTACAGATGTCATCACCAAAATTAATTAATTACAGGTATTTAAAAAAATAAGTACAATGTAAAATCATGTATGTACACAATAAGTGCATTGTATCAAATTACTAATCTAAATGTTAGTACATAGTAGTTAAAGACACTTAATACAAACCCGATTCCAAAAAAGTTGGGACACTGTACAAATTGTGAATAAAAACAGAATGCAATGATGTGGAAGTTTCAAATTTCAATATTTTATTCAGAATACAACATAGATGACATATCAAATGTTTAAACTGAGAAAATGTATCATTTTAAGGGAAAAATAAGTTGATTTTAAATTTCATGGCATCAACACATCTCAAAAAAGTTGGGACAAGGCCATGTTTACCACTGTGTGGCATCCCCTCTTCTTTTTATAACAGTCTGCAAACGTCTGGGGACTGAGGAGACAAGTTGCTCAAGTTTAGGAATAGGAATGTTGTCCCATTCTTGTCTAATACAGGCTTCTAGTTGCTCAACTGTCTTAGGTCTTCTTTGTCGCATCTTCCTCTTTATGATGCGCCAAATGTTTTCTATGGGTGAAAGATCTGGACTGCAGGCTGGCCATTTCAGTACCCGGATCCTTCTTCTACGCAGCCATGATGTTGTAATTGATGCAGTATGTGGTCTGGCATTGTCATGTTGGAAAATGCAAGGTCTTCCCTGAAAGAGACGACGTCTGGATGGGAGCATATGTTGTTCTAGAACTTGGATATACCTTTCAGCATTGATGGTGCCTTTCCAGATGTGTAAGCTGCCCATACCACACGCACTCATGCAACCCCATACCATCAGAGATGCAGGCTTCTGAACTGAGCGCTGATAACAACTTGGGTTGTCCTTGTCCTCTTTAGTCCGGATGACATGGCGTCCCAGTTTTCCAAAAAGAACTTCAAATTTTGATTCATCTGACCACAGAACAGTTTTCCACTTTGCCACAGTCCATTTTAAATGAGCCTTGGCCCAGAGAAAACGCCTGCGCTTCTGGATCATGTTTAGATATGGCTTCTTTTTTGACCTACAGAGTTTTAGCCGGCAACGGCGAATGGCACGGTGGATTGTGTTCACCGACAATGTTTTCTGGAAGTATTCCTGAGCCCATGTTGTGATTTCCATTACAGTAGCATTCCTGTATGTGATGCAGTGCCGTCTAAGGGCCCGAAGATCACGGGCATCCAGTATGGTTTTCTGGCCTTGACCCTTACACACAGAGATTGTTCCAGATTCTCTGAATCTTTGGATGATATTATGCACTGTAGATAATGATAACTTCAAACTCTTTGCAATTTTTCTCTGAGAAACTCCTTTCTGATATTGCTCCACTATTTTTCGCCGCAGCATTGGGGGAATTGGTGATCCTCTGCCCATCTTGACTTCTGAGAGACACTGCCACTCTGAGAGGCTCTTTTTATACCCAATCATGTTGCCAATTGACCTAATAAGTTGCAAATTGGTCCTCCAGCTGTTCCTTATGTGTACATTTAACTTTTCCGGCCTCTTATTGCTACCTGTCCCAACTTTTTTGGAATGTGTAGCTCTCATGAAATCCAAAATGAGCCAATATTTGGCATGACATTTCAAAATGTCTCACTTTCAACATTTGATATGCTATCTATATTCTATTGTGAATAAAATATAAGTTTATGAGATTTGTATATTATTGCATTCCTTTTTTATTCACAATTTGTACAGTGTCCCAACTTTTTTGGAATCGGGTTTGTATAAAGTGGAACTGAAAACTGATCCGGCTGCAAGAGAAGCATTTTTTGCAAAAAGAAAAGAAAGGTGATGAATCTTGTTTAGTAGTTATTATATAGTGTTCCATTCCAGTTGCTATCCATTTCATGTTTTAAACATTTTGATTAATGCATTTTTGATATTTTCATTTAAAATTCTCAACCAACTTAAGCTGATGATTCTTTTTGTATCAATATAAAATATGACTTTGATTACAGTGATCTAATCAATCTATTGCACTGTAGCCTATTCCAGTTTCAATGTTCCAAATGTGATGTCATGATTTATTCTTTTTTTGATCAATTTACTACTTTACCTTTGTTGACAATAAAACAATAGAATAATAGAAACCAAAATAAACAATAGAAACAAAGCAGAGGCCTGTTCCATAAAGTGCGGGGATTACAGTCCAAAACCTTACTTGAATGAAATTAACAAATCAGTCGGGGCTAAAGCGGTTCCATAAAGAATTATTTAAGTTCAAGCAATCCCACTAATTTAACCCAAGTTCAAGGAGACAAGATCATTTGATGTGCATGCTATTCTTAAGCAGCTCTAAAGGTCGATCATGAATCAGATCGATCCACCATGGCAAACAGCATATTTTGCGCTGTTTAATGCGTTTGAGATGTGGTGCTTTCCACAGTGCATAACGTACATTTCACAGGTATATGCTCCATCTGAAAATGTTAGAAAGTCATGCCAATATTTCCATTTTGCCGTCATGAGTGGACAAGGCTTATGCAAGCAAGTCTCCGCTAAACTTCACAGTGAACGAGCGCTGCTGCGCACCAAACGGAGCGCAACAGAATAGGAGCTCAATAATTCTGACTAAAATATACAATTCTATAGATAGAGATATAACTTATATTAAAGTGGAAGAGATGACTTGCGCTGCACGCTGCAGCTTGAACTGAGGCACTACAGCGATCTGTCACGTCACATTTATGAGCGTCAAAGCGGTATTAACTGTTTGAATTTCGTGATAAAATGGACAGAATTTGAAAGATGGCACTTTGTTTCTTAAGTAACAAAGCACAGTGCTTTTTGCGATTATTGGATGAGAGGTGCGCTACAAATAATGTTTAGTGTAGGGAAAAACCGCAGACCTGGCAATCCTGGCTTGAACTACGTAGCCTGCTTTAATGTCGCTATTTTTTAACTGTTAATGCGCTATTGTCACGTTAACTTGCCCTAAATTCAACATTTACATTTATTCATTTTGCAGACGCTTTTATCTAAAGGGACTTACAAATCAGGAATACATCTAGAAGAGACAGACAAACACGAGAAGTGCTCAAAATACAAAGTTTCAGACACTGCTTCGAGTATTATAAAATAGAATAGGGCAGGATTAAAGTTAAGTGAAAGACATGATACATTTTCTTCACACACACACACACACACACACACACACGAGTATGAGTTGCAGTTGGACACGTTTTTCTGCACCCTTTTGATTGAAAGGATACCATGAAGGCCCTGATCATCGTCTGGTTTTAAACAATCGGCCGATGGTGAAAATAACTGCTTTTACCGATACCGATTATTGGCCGATACATCAGTGCATCTCTAATATATATATATATAAACATTTGATATTATACAATATACAATGATTTTCTGTATACTGTATATTTATTTTTAGACTGTTAATAAAGTCAAATAATGTTATGCTAGAGAGTCAGGTAATATCATTGTGTTCCTGTCGGTCAGTGTTAAGCCCGGGACACACCAAGCCGACAATCGGCTGTCGGGCAATGTCGGGCCGTTTTTGAGCGTCAGCCGACTTAGTTTTTCCGGTGTGTTCCGCACCGTTGGCTCTAGTCGGACACCGTCTGGGTTTTTTGGGCCAATTCAACATGTAGAATCGGCGTCGGGCCGTCGGTGAGAGAGAGAACTCTGATTGGCTGTTCAGCTTAGCGAATGAGTCAGTGGACGAGAATAAGAGCAAAACAGCGAGCAAAGAAGTCAAAACGGTACAGATAGAAAGCTGTTCTAATTTCAGGTCATCTTACCGAGTGTTCCTGGGCGAAATTTTTAATATTAACATGAGCGGAGTGGAATAAAGAACATGATCATCAGGATTGATATTCAAAAAGGTAAGCGCGCGCTGATTTGTTTACGCTTTGCGTATCTGCAGCCTGGAGCGTCGGTTTCCCTTTTGAGTGATGAATATAGAAGAATATATCTGCAGAAATAGACAGTTGTCTCATTCACACGCAGGCGCAGAACAGACAGTCGGCTATAGTTCTCTCGATGTGTTCAAGTGCAGCTTTTTGGCCCAGACGTGGCCGATGAGAGGCGACAACACCGTCGGCTTTTATCGCTGCTAGTTCTTTGACGTCGGGTTGGTGTGTCCCGGCCTTTATAGGAACTCTGCAACAACTCAGGCTTAGCCTGACAGTTAGTCTGCCCTGGGCCAGGTTAGTTTCCAGCATAAGTTGCCAGAGTGACTGAGCTTATGCTATGTTAAATTTGCTTTAAGGAACCAAATCAACTGACAATGACTCAGACTAACTGAAAAAAGCCTGGCTTATTTGGTAAACTTGTTTTATGGAACAAGCCTCTGGACATAAATAAATCACTGATGAAGCAAACAATGCGACACGGTGCACAGCAGGCAAAGCCGTCCAGAGATTTTTTGAGGATTATATCTCTATATAACTTATTTCTAGAAAAAAAATATTCCTTAAACTCATTTGATGCCAAATCATAATTCAACAGAACACAGTTCAACAGCAGGCCATTAGTTTGACTGAAATGCCAGAATCAATAAGACTTCCCATTTGCTGTACTATGTTTGGATGGTAGAATAAAACCCAGGAGATGTGAGTGATTGGGACACACGGCCCACTCACCTTTGAAGAGGGGACATATTTTAGCCAGAGCGTGGACCGGCCCCAGGCGAGTGTACTGCCCAACAGTGAACTCCATGAACAGCAGTGGGATACCACAGAGAAACAACATGATGAAGTAGGGAATCAAGAAAGCACCTGGAACATGTGAAAGATTGGAAAACGAAACATGAGGCAAGATGAAATAATTATTAAATAAATAATGAAAATAAATGAATGATTAAATATTCTTTAAATAAAACTTTTAATAAATATATTGTTTTGCTTCAATGGTCACAAATGTATTCCTTTTGTCTTCATAAATTTGACAGGGATAGTATATTGACAATCCTTTAATTCAATTTTCCACCCTTTAATTTGTCTTTTTCTTTTGCAGAGTCATTCTGTGAGGTTAAGACTATTTTCTTGCAAATGTTGTTAATGCAAATTTAACATGAAAAGAGGAAGTGGCTTTCAGGAGGGCAAGATGATTTATTGAAATGCTCTGTAGATGAAAAGGCCATAAATCTATTCCCTGGAATAGAATGCAAATTTTACATGATTTAAAAAAATAAAAAAATAAAAAATAAAAAAATCAAGAATCTGAGGTTGTGAATGGATTTACTGTCTATGAAAACACAGGTGCAGAAAGCAAACATTCATCTGGACAATATGGATGTGCAATGAACACACTAAAAGAGCTATATGGTTCTATACAAACATGAAACAACGGGAGGCAGGATTATCTGCTGTGAACTTTGTGACAGCTGTCCTATAAAACATGTTTATCCTAAATATCACAGATCACATAAAAGTGAGTTTTATTGATTGTCACTCTTGGGACAGTGTATATTGCGTCTTCTTTAACATTTCGAGTTTTTTACCAATTCAAATAATTTTTGCATGCTTTTAGTACATCTTTTCAAGATTTTTTTTAAACCAAATGGTGGCATGTCGCCAACCCAGAAAGGAAAGTCAAAGGTGGGGTAAGTGCTTTCTGGTAACCGATGTTGATATTTCAAATCACCAAAACAAACACGCCCTTACCTCAAAAGGGTATCGCCCCTATTTTGATAGCTCCGCCCCACACATACATACGCAACGTAGGCAACGACTATAGCAGGCTAGAGGCTATGATGCCATTAATAAGTGAAAGCAATGTGTGTTACTATGGTAATCCAGATCGAATGTTCAATGAAAAAGTCATCCCTTACATCCCAAAAACACAAACACAGTTCTCATGAACAACTCGATAGCACGAACACGACAGTCCAACTAACGAATATATTACAACTGTGACAAGATTAGAGGGTTATATCGATCACTAAAAGAGGAACCAAAGGAAACAAACATATATTAGGAGTTTATTATCTTACTTTTCGGACACACTGCGAGCTGACGCTTGAAACAGACAGTGGTTTATAGGATGTGTAAATGAATGGGTCTTTATCATAGCTGAAGTGAACGACGATACGATTGCAAATGGACAAACAAGCGAACATGACACACGAGTATATTCAAGCAAAAGCCAGCATATATTAGTTCTGTGAAACAAAACAAAACCAATGTTACTCGCCTATCGAGAAGAAGTAAAGCAACCTCGGCGTCCGATTGCAGGCCTTAGCGCTCCTTGAGTTCTCTCCAGTGCTGGAAAGCTGATACTTCTTGCCTGATCGTAAGCCTTCTTTTGTTCCATAGACATTTTCCACATTTGTTTTTTATCTGCCATCTCTCTATTTCTGTCGTCGCTCAGCTAATGTCCGTCCTGTGTGTCATGTCTTTTGAATAATTACGTGCACTGAGCGCTCTCTTCTCGTCATCATTATTAGACACGCCCCTTACTGCTGATTGGCTACAAGTTTGTTTTGGTACTCGGCTGAGACACTTTTACTAAAGCAGTTTTGAAATAACACTTACCCCACCTTTAATGGTTGATAAATATTAATGAAAACAACAACCCATTCTAAGTCAATGAATATGATTTAAGTCAATGATTAACAATGGAAAAGTAATGGAAAAATAATTTATATAATTGTCTAAAAGATTTAGATTTTTTGTTTTACTCTACCAAGAAAGGTGGTAGAACTGTAAGTAAAAAGTATTATAAGACTCATTTCAACATAAACGTAGCCTACACAACTTAATCATTATATTCAAAAAAGTTATTTTAAAATATCATGTTTGATTCATGCCTATCAAGAAATTACCTAAGCTTTGACCTGAACACAAAAGTGCCTTTTCACAAAAAGGTCAGAGTTATATATATATATATATATATATATATATATATATATATAATTAATGACCTTGGCATACATAAGGGGTCCTCTCGGTGTTATGTTTTTTGTCACATGACAACAAAATGGCTTTCTGCATGTTTATGTAGGTTGCCTACACTTTACTTTTTTGGAAAGTAAAAGTTTTTTCAGATATTAATATTATATAAAAATAGCCACGACGTTTTCCTTTTAAATATATTTGAATCTCAGTAATATAATTGGTCATCTCTGGACACTCAAAATGCCCGTAGCTATTCGTATTGTTAACTGTAAATCAAAATTAATATTCTAAAGAAACCCATTATGTTTACCATGGCAAATTTTGTATGGGGTAGTAATAAGACGAAGATGAGCAAGACACCAGAGTGGCTAAGCACCGTGGTGCTTGATGAGAGAGGAGCAGCTGGAGACAGGAGTCTCTTGACTCACCTCCTCCGCTCCTGTAGCACAGGTACGGAAAGCGCCACACGTTCCCCAGACCCACCGCATAACCGATGGTGGCGAGCACGAACTCCAGACGTCGACCCCACGTTTCTCTTGGTTCCGTTATCTGGTGTTCAGCCTTTGCCGGCCTCATGGCTTCAGCATTGCCTGGTGTCATCTTGGCGAGATCTACCTCCTGTTTTCCCTCTCCAGGCTGCTGCAATGCATACTTACTAGATAAGGTCGTAGTCTTGTTCTCAGCTCCAACTCCCATCATTACAAAACGGTTACAGCGCAAAAAAAATATTATTATTATTAGCGCTTAAAATATAAATATTAGCGCATTAAACATAGCGGTTTTAATATCGGCAAAGAAGAATGCATCAATCTTTCAAAATTAGCTTTACACTGTTACAATTTGCCGGTATATTACAAATTTCACTATCACCGTATTACAGGAAATTGATGTGCAGCATATATTTGGCTAACTAAATCGACCCTTGTAAAAAACGAGATCCCGCATCCTCTTTTAACTGTTCCGAATACATAATATGCACTTAGTTGTTAGCTGCTTATATAGCTCAGTTACACAAGACCAGCCCCCTAAAGTCTAGTTTTCTATGTTACATAGCTTTCTCCATTCTGGCTTCCTTCGGCTCCGCCCATTGAGTGACGTCAGAAGGCGGTATATAATAGTCAGTATATAATATTCATTGTATCATTTATTTTGGTCATGTTATTATTCTAAACAACTTTGGAAGAATATTGAGGCTTTTATTAATGACAATATCCAGCAAGGCATATCCATAACTTTTAAATACATTATTTTTGGTCACTATGGTTGTGACTCTATTAAAAACAATGCTTACTTTGTTATAAATTTAATGTATTTTCTTTGTAAATTTGATATCCACAAATGTAAATTCACCAACAACAAACCAATCTTTTGTGTCTTTTTGAAAGAATTTAACATATATCTTAACACTATTTCATCCTCTGTAAATAAGAAAGCAAGTAAAACGACTTCAATTTGTAATTACTTTAATTTGTATACCCTATTGATGTATAAATATCTTATCCTCATGTTCTTTTTCTATGTCTTCTTTTATTTAAATTTTTTTTACCTTAATCTTTAACCATTTACTGTTCATTATTTTCTCTCCTTTATATTCTGATGGCATTGAACATATTATTGATACATTTTATGTACTGCATACAAACTTGTATATTATAAACATGTAATCTCTGTATATTTTGCATTAATAATAATAATATATAGTATATATATACAGTATATACTATATATATATATATATATATATATATATATATATATACACATACATACACAGTATCTCACAAAAGTGAGTACACCCCTCAAATTTCAGCAACCATTTTAGTATATCTTCTCAAGGGACAATACTATAGAAATGAAACATGGATATATTTTAGAGTAGTCTGTGTGCTGCTTGTATAGCAGTATAGATTTACTGTCCTCTGAAAATAACTTGACATACAGCCATTATTGTCAAAATAGCTGGCAACAAAAGTGAGTACACCCTAAGTGATAACAGTGGTATGTCGTTTAACATGCAAAGCCACATGTCCTATTCACCATGTTTATGTTTTTGTCTGCTTGACAGGACCATACAAATTTGTGTATCTTGTATTAGAACAGTAAAAATTTGGTGCTTTGAGTACAATTCTCTCATACTGACCACTGGATTTGCAACATGGCACCTCATGGCTAAGAACTCTCTGAGGATTTGAGAATTACAATTGTTGCTCTCCACAAAGATGGCCTAGGCTATAAGAAGATCGGTAACACCCTGAATCTGAATTACAGTACATTGTCTAGGGTCATACAGAGGTTTTCCAAGACGGGTTCCACACGGAACAGGCCTCACAAGGGTCGATCAAAGAAGTTGAGTCCTCGTGCTGTGCGTCAGGTGCAGAAGCTGGCTTCAAAAAACAGATGCATGAGTGCTGCCAGCATTGCTTTAAAGGTTGTAGAAGCGGAAGGTCCGCTTGTCAGTGCTCAGACCATACACCGCACACTGCAACAAGTTGGTTTGCATACCCTGTGGTCTGATGAGACCAAGATAAACCAAGCCAAGATTGTTTGGCTCAGATGGTGTCCAGCATGTGTGGCAACGCCCTGGTGAGGAGTACCAAGATAATTGTGTCTTGCCTACAGTCAAGCATGGTGGTGGTAGCATCACACCGTGTCCTAACTACAGGCGACACGATAAGATTCCAGCGACAAGCAACTTGTCTGTCCACACCAGACGCGACGCGACTGCAAGATGCGACAAATCAATCAAAAACCACAGCCAATCAGAACAGCGCGTGGGCGGGCTCTCGCGGCAAGTGCACGGCACCAGAGATTAATCTTGACGGCACTCGCTGGGAAATGTATAAGTAGCCTACAAAATCAAATTCACAATTATTACACCATTTAAACATTACTAAAATACATACTGAGTTACTAAAACGATCTTTGTTATAGAATATACTTGTTTGTTCACAGTTTGAACGTTCTTGTTTCCATTTGTTTAATTTCAAGATCTGAGGTGAATTATCATTGTTGCTTTTAGTACGACTACGTTACAAAACTGGGAGCACTAAATGATATTTAAAGTCACATTACACGCTTTTAAGTTAACACGTATGTTAAGTTATTTTCAGAGGACAGAAAATCTATACTGCTATACAAGCAGCACACCGACTACTCTAAAATATATCCAAGTTTAATTTCTATAGTATTGTCCCTTGAGAAGATATACTAAAATGGTTGCTGAAATGTAAGGGGTGTACTCACTTTTGTGAAATACTGTATATATAATATTCATTGCTGGGTGGATGTGGAAAATTTCATTAGAATGAAAACAAATGTTATATTTAAATTAAATAATTTTGATATATGTATGTATGTATTATTCCAATGAAAGTAATAATAATAATTTTACTTTTATTGTACAACTTTTTATTATTTTGGGAAAATGTCATATACACAAGAAGAAATGGTCAGGATCCAAGCCAAATTTTATTAATTTTCTTCAGGAGACTAAGGACTATTGCACCAGTTTGGAGAACATTGTCAATAAAAAAGCAAGGAAGACGTGTCATATTTTTAATTAATATACCTAGTTTTTTGATCAATGGATCAATGGTTTATACACTCTGGCATGGTTTGTTGTTTTTTTTGTTTTGTTTTTTTGTGTATTAATTTGTAAATTTCTGTATTCTATACTGTAAACTACTAAGTTTCTCTGGCTAATAAATATATAATATTCATTGCTCACGTGCGAATTTAAAATCGAGTCAAATTGGTTTGTTTACTTCATGCACAATTAATGTAACCTGTATTACCGAATTGAAACATTATACAGATTGTAATAAAAGGTTTTAAACGTGATTGATGTTGATAAGGGATTGTTTGGCTACACTGTATAGGCTACTATAAATTTGAGGATTTAGATTGACCATATTGTATATCAATAATTAAATTTAGCAACCTAAAGGTTTAAGTTTACACGTAACATACTCTCTTTCACGTATCGAGTAAATGCATTTACAGGATTGTATTGCTGACTCATCATGAGTTGCAGAAATGGGAAGGAGAGAGGGGCGGTGCCTTTAGTCAAAAGACGGGAAAAGGCGGGATTTCCGCCTTTAACGACATTCATTACTAAAAAATAAATAAATAAAAGCTCTACGCTTATATATAAATCATCTTATAAATCAGCACACAACATAAACCCAACGACAAAATAAACCTCTGAGGGTAATTACTACAAGAATTTAGGGAAATAGTAAGGCTAAGGCTTTTGTTTAGATCAGTACATTCTGTTCTAAACAAACAGATCAATCCCCACGTTGTTTTTTTTAAGTTTGCCTAAAGTCTGCCTCAAGCTACATTAAATGTATTGCATGAGGACTTATGTTGTATCATAATTCTTCCAAAATAGTCTAGCCTAGGCTACTTAATGCTTCAGTGGTAAAATTGCTTTTTTATTTTTAATCCTAATCAAGAACCGCACTTGAACCAGCGAGGTACACTTGCTGGGAAGGGTTTGTGTAAATATGAAATGAGTGGCTGCTCAAATTCTTAGTTTAACAATGTAGAAAGGTGCGGTAGAATGCGTCATCATGAATGCGATTCACACAGTGACTTAGGAAAATTG
This sequence comes from Coreius guichenoti, assembly GCA_039654105.1. NCBI lineage: Eukaryota > Metazoa > Chordata > Actinopteri > Cypriniformes > Gobionidae > Coreius > Coreius guichenoti. The sequence goes on from CM077169.1 coordinate 14,059,823, forward strand.
AAATGATTTAGGCATGCATACTTTCCTCTCCATCCAGTTCTAGGTTCACATCACATGAGCGCCCTCTACTGCTCAAATGGCTGCTTCTCTGAAATAGAAAAACTCATCTGACAAGAATCCAATTAAATCAATAAATACAAAAACTTAAATGAGTTACCACCATAAACTCCATGTATTGTACATAACAATGTTGTATTGTTCTCAAGGCAAGGTCGAGGTTAGGGTGTTTATCAAAGGCTGTTGTCACCCACAAGCCACGCCGTACACATCCAAGAGAACCGCACTTGAACCAGCGAGCTACTCTTCTGCTCCCCTTCTCCCAGTCAACAGGGGTGGAGCCTTCCCATATTGAACATTTAATAAAAGTTCCCCAACGCCAAATGAATAAAATACAACGTTAACATTAACACATCCTTATCTGTAACACAGCCACATTTTGAATACACTACAATATATAAAAATGAGCAGACCTTACAATTATTTAACAAGTTTAATTTGGTTCTGTTATTAAAATTTAAATCCCTACAGGGTGACTAAGTAGTTGGAATATGAGTTTCATTAAAAAAAACATCAAAAAGTGTTTGAAATAAAAAAGAGAGCGATGTCAAAATGAACAAATCAAAATGTAAATTTGCATAACTTTGAACATTTATTACCAGTGTTTTGATTATTTAAATTTGAGTAGTCCACACTTTAACAATCAAAAGATACTCAAGGCAACATTGGAGGATTCTCAGAATGCTACACTGGCCGAACCCTTCTGAGGGCACCTCAAGTATTCTATTGTGTACTTACAGTAAGTGACAAGTGTTCATTCATTGTCCATAGAATCGTCCTTTTCAGTGTCTTTTCTCTGAAACAAGATTCTCTCAGTGTTGCCATCTAAGAAAGTGCAAATGGTGCTTTTTTTTTTTTTTTTTTACCCAGTTTTAATACTCTATGGCCCGATTTTACAGACAGGGCTTAGATTAAGCCAGGATTAGGCCTTAGTTCAATTAGGACATTTAAGTAGCTTTTTTAAACGTGCCTTAAAAAAACATTACTTGTGTGCATCTTGAGACAAAACAATGGCAGTGGCATATTTTGAGATATGTCAGTGCAAGCTGTTTTCGGTTAAAACAGCTCAAACATGCATTTTAGTCTGGGACTAGGCTTAAACCTTGTCTGTGAAACCGGGGATATATGGCAAAATGTCGACACCCCTTTCTTACTAGCAGGTTTAGTATTACAGTAATTCCAGTAAAAATAAATCTTAATACTACGCAATATGCATACAAAAATATGGTATGGAAGAACTTCACTGGCCTGCACAAGTCCACACCAGTGCCAGTTAATTTCTTACTTTTGCTTATATTAAGGATTTTCACTTGTACACAGGGACGTTATCATTCTGGAACAGAACATTTGAAATAGAAAATCCTCTTTAAAATGTTAAACAAAGTTAAAAACGTACATTCTCTAGAATAGTGAATATTCTAATAGATTAAATTGTCGTGAATACATGCTCTTTTTGAAGTGTGTGTATGTGGTAGTGTTGTAGTCAAGACCACCTAATCCGAGACCAAGTCGAGACCAAGACCAATGTGTGTTGAGACCAAGTCGAGACCAAGACCAGTGTGTGTTGAGACCAAGACAAGACCACGACCAAGGCAGGGCGAGACCAAGTCAAGACCAAGACCAGACCAGCACTCCTTAAATTCATAAAGATCCACATTACCGTCTGAGAAATGACTTATTTTTAATCAATAAATATAATTATTAGAATAAGACACTATAGCACTGCAGAGGTGGTACAGAAGATGCATCTGAATTGGTAAATTACAAATGCATAAATAATGTTGAGAATATTGTTTTTTTTTAAACATTATTGAATGTTTGTATAAAAACAATATTATGTTTGCAGTCATGCTCAAATTTGTGAAAACAGCTCTCTTGCTCTTGTGATATTGCTTAATTATATCACGTTATAATATAAAAATCCAGATCTCATACAAGTACTTTTTTGCAACAATATCTTGAATTTTGTGCGCATTTGGATTAATTTTGGGTGAAATTTTTGACAATCCTTCATTGATTTCTGAACCAGCACAATAAATAAATCAAATTAGAAATAAGTTATTGATTGCATCTGAAGCAGTAAGTTTTACATCCAACCACATTAATGCTGTTAATAAATAAATCAGACAATGCACTGGGAATTTAGTAATATCCCAGCAGTTGTGGTCTTGAAACAAAATCTGAGACCGAGACAAGACCAAGTACAAATGCAGTCGAGACCGAGACAAGACCAATGCTGCACTCAAAAAAAAAATGTATGTCTAAACATAAGATTTATGTATTTGAATTGCATATAAATTTTCCATGCATATGGATTACATAGTTTTAACATAAACAAATTAATAAACTTAATGTGATTCATATTTGTAAGTCATATATAAATGAAACAGGTAAGATTTATGTAATTGTATTAATAAACTGAATGTGATTCATATATGCCAGTCATGTGTAAATGAAACAGGTCAGATTTATGTAATTGTACACAGCAAAACGCCCATGTTAAATTAACACTTCCTAGTGTTCATGTGTGTGCTCACTACTGAGTTAAAGTACCACTGAAGCAGTGTTGAAGTTAATGATTTAATTAAGTGATGATTGAGCATTAATGATGAACACCTGATGATAATGAGCAGAATCACTGAAGGAAAGAGAAACACAAGAACTACAACTGACTTCAGCCACAGCCTTAGATGAAATCAACTGAAGATAAAAGACATTAAATCTCTGAAGATCTCAGCAGAGGAGGATTAAACAACTCCACAAACAGCATTACCATCTTCACTTAATACTAACCAGATTGATTTTATTTCTGTTTTATTCAAAATAATAGTTTTGTTTGAAGTCACCATGATGGTGATCAGTGTTTGCTTTAGTTGGGCTCTTGACCCTTTACTTTTTAGCTTTAATTTTTCTCTGGCTGCTTTAACTGTGTGTTTATAAAGCACATTTGTTATGGCAAGAAAAGCCAAAAGAAAATGTGATCAGATGATGTTGGCTTTTTACTGATGATGACGACATAATCATCATGTTGTGGCCTAAATCACTGGTCTCATTCATAGTCTAATGCTCTGGTTATAGAGGTAATGTATTATTAATTTTGTATTACTCATAATAGTGGCCATGTGATTCTACAGCATGAGATCCAGCACTGTTGTGTTAATTGAATAATATGCCAGATTTTAAAAAATTTGTGCACAAAAGGTTTTAATCTACAACATTACATAGACACACACGGACATCAAGAATCAGCGTATGAATCTCAACAATATATAAAATATATATAATCCAAATGCATGGAAAATTGATATGCAATTCAAATACATACACTCACCTAAAGGATTATTAGGAACACCATACTAATACTGTGTTTGACCCCCTTTCGCCTTCAGAACTGCCTTAATTCTACGTGGCATTGATTCAACAAGGTGCTGAAAGCATTCTTTAGAAATGTTGGCCCATATTGATAGGATAGCATCTTGCAGTTGATGGAGATTTGTGGGATGCACATCCAGGGCACGAAGCTCCCGTTCCACCACATCCCAAAGATGCTCTATTGGGTTGAGATCTGGTGACTGTGGGGGCCATTTTAGTACAGTGAACTCATTGTCATGTTCAAGAAACCAATTTGAAATGATTCGAGCTTTGTGACATGGTGCATTATCCTGCTGGAAGTAGCCATCAGAGGATGGGCACATGGTGGTCATAAAGGGATGGACATGGTCAGAAACAATGCTCAGGTAGGCCATGGCATTTAAACGATGCCCAATTAGCACTAAGGGGCCTAAAGTGTGCCAAGAAAACATCCCCCACACCATTACACCACCACCACCAGCCTGCACAGTGGTAACAAGGCATGATGGATCCATGTTCTCATTCTGTTTACGCCAAATTCTGACTCTACCATCTGAATGTCTCAACAGAAATCGAGACTCATCAGACCAGGCAACATTTTTCCAGTCTTCAACTGTCCAATTTTGGTGAGCTCGTGCAAATTGTAGCCTCTTTTTCCTATTTGTAGTGGAGATGAGTGGTACCCGGTGGGGTCTTCTGCTGTTGTAGCCCATCCGCCTCAAGGTTGTGCGTGTTGTGGCTTCACAAATGCTTTGCTGCATACCTCGGTTGTAACGAGTGGTTATTTCAGTCAAAGTTGCTCTTCTATCAGCTTGAATCAGTCGGCCCATTCTCCTCTGACCTCTAGCATCAACAAGGCATTTTCGCCCACAGGACTGCCGCATACTGGATGTTTTTCCCTTTTCACACCATTCTTTGTAAACTCTAGAAATGGTTGTGCGTGAAAATCCCAGTAACTGAGCAGATTGTGAAATAGTCAGACTGGCCCGTCTGGCACCAACAACCATGCCACGCTCAAAATTGCTTAAATCACATTTCTTTCCCATTCTGACATTCAGTTTGGAGTTCAGGAGATTGTCTTGACCAGGACCACACCCCTAAATGCACTGAAGCAACTGCCATGTGATTGGTTGATTAGATAATTGCATTAATGAGAAATTGAACAGGTGTTCCTAATAATCCTTTAGGTGAGTGTATATCTTATGTTTAGACATAATAATTTTTTTTTTTTGAGTGTGTGTTCGAAATGGCATACTATCATACTACTCTTACTATTTCTGCAGTATCCAGTATGTATACTGTGCATAGTATGCAAATTTTCAGTATGCATGGAATACCCGGATGACCTACTATATTCGCTAGCATCTACTTACAACTCAAGAACACTGAAATTAGTATGGAAGCTGTGTTTGGAATGGCATACTACCATACAACTCCTACTATACTGCAGTATGCAATGTGTATACTATGAATAGTATGTGAATTTTCTGTATGCATGGAATTCCCGGATTAACTAATACATTTGCTGAAATCTGATGTATGCATCTGAGGACACTGCATGGGATACTGTTTCACACAATGCAATGCGTGTAAAGAGTACACCGTGAGTAAACTGGAGGTGGGGAATAATTATAAATGTAACACAAACTATAAATCATTAGTAGCACATAAATTGTACTTCTCTACGGCATGTTTCCAATCAAGTGAAATCAAGTTTATAATATATCATTTTATAATACATATTTTTATTATTAGTAGTAGTATTAATAATATATCAAAGCTATATTGTTACCTGAACCCTTAAAATTAGCTAACCTAATGTAGTCAGTTTGATTCAAACATGTCAAACCGGTTAATTTACGTTACCACATTAAGCACATTTTTGTCGACATTTGTTGAGCAAATAAAATCTAATCAACTGATTTTAAGTGAAAAACATTATTTCATTTCACAGAATCAACTTGAATTCACACCAACAAACATAATTTTTATGGGTTAGATCAAGACTGTTGGTGAAAGTCAAAAGGTAGGACATTTTCAACTGTCGTACGCTCGTTCACGAGAGACTGGCGTTCCAGCGTATGCTGTTGGACGCTCTGGTGAGAATATGCTAGTTCTCGCGAGAACCAAGTTTTGTTTTGCTCTATCCTCTGTGCTTCCGTGTTCGTCATCGGAACTTACACTACGCCTGCGTCCTACGTCATACGCTGGAACGCCAGTCTCTCGTGAACGCGCGTACGACAGTTAGCGGAAGTTAGAGATTACAGTTAGTAAAGTTTTAAATATGGATATTTTTCTTACACAAACGCATTGCTTCGCTTCAGAAGGCCTTTATTAATTCCCCGGAGCCATGTGGATTACTTTTATGATGGATAGATGCACTTTTATGGACTTCAAAACAGAAACAGCCATTCGCTGCCATTATAAAGCTCGGAAGAGCCAGGACATTTTTTAAGTATAACTCAGATTGTATTCGTCTGAAAAAAGAATGTCATATACACATAGGATGACTTGAGGGTGAGCAAATCATTGGCTAATTTTCACTTTTGGGTGCACTATCCCTTTAAGACCGGTCTTGAGTACTACAACACTAGTATGTGGTGCACATTGCACTGAATAAAATATAGGCCTATAACAAGGATTGTGAAACAAAGAAAAGCAGTGCATACTCTACGCTTCGTTCCACTAGCGATAGATGTCGCTGCGGTATCATTGGACGTGGGCCCGGCTTTGTCGCGCAGTCTGTTGCAAACGCTCCTGTTTCAGGTGATTCTGTTTGATCCCTTCCGGTCTCCGTACATTTCTATGTTATGACGTCATCTGGTCGGACGAGCGAGAGAAAAAGAGAGAAACATTGAACTTGGTAGTAGGAAGCTTGATGAAACATTGTTTCTCCCTCAACTTTCAGCTGGATTGTGAGTCTTACACATGGATCAGAAATGGAGCATCTCTGATACGCGGCGCGTGAACTTCAGACTTTTCTGGACCAGCATGTGAGCTTGAACAAATATCATTAAATCAGATCAGGGAGGACATGGACGAGCGAGAAGGTAAGGATTACGCGAACGATATTTACTTTTGTGCCAGAAAATGTTAACTTGAGCTCCTTTAATACTTACTAATGAATTCTTTGTGTTGTTCATAGACACTAGTTAGTTACCCAAGGGTTTTCAAATCAGATGCAGCCGAAACTAACATGTAGGAATTTGCTCGTTCGATCGCTTGTTTTTGTGTGTGTAGTTGACGTTTGCCGAGAAACATCACTTTGTTATATGTCAAAATGTATGTAACTGTAAATATGTATTAATAATTTCTAAAAATTCAAACGTTTTCTTTAATAAACGTTCAGAACTGTTTTTGTGTAAGGTTTTTATCACACAAGTAAATAAACAGCTAAAATGGGTCCCATGTAACCTGTTTTTCATTTTAAAAGAGACTTTAATAAGAGATTTTAAAGCAGTGTTATTAGATCCATTACATTTAGATGAGTTTTTTTTTTTTAATGGTAAAATGCTAATAAATGATCTAAATGTAACCCATCATTCGCTAGAATAGCCTAGATAAAGCCTACATAATGTGAAGTTTTAAAACACAAAATGTCCTACATCAAGTTGAAAGTTAAATGCGTGGGGTTTCCCATGAAAACAAATGTGTATGAGGTGCCAGTTCTGAAAGTTCCTCTGGTGTTTGATTGACAGATGTGACGGAGCGCGCGTGCACGGGCTGCGGCGGGAGGATTCAGGACGCGTTTCATGTGAAGGTTCTTCAAGATGCCTGGCACAACTCATGCTTTCAGTGAGTCTTAACTTGATTTCTCTTTAAACTGAGCCAGACTGGATAGGAATGGAGCGAAATAAACAAAAATCAGTTTGATTGCTTTTCTTGGATTTGCCTACTTCTTTTTAAATTCTTACCCTGCTGAAAAACACCCAAGCATTTTAAACCAGTCTAACATGGTTTGCTAGTTTTAACTGGTTTCCCAGTCTTGTCTGTTGGATGGTTTTAGAATGATGTCCAGCTGAGCCAAGCTGTAGACCAGCATAAACCCAATAAGCTTTAAACTTTTATGATTTTCAGCCTGAGAATTGATTTTTATCTATTTTTTTTAAGAGAAAAATATCCAGATTATTGCATTCAAACGAAAGCATTCTGCATTGTTTTCTTTTACACCTACACACGTACAGTGGGGAGAACAAGTATTTGATACACTGCTGATTTTGCAGGTTTGCCCACTTATAAAGCATGTAGAAGTCTGTAATTTTTATCATAGGTACTCTTCAACTGTGAGAGACGGAATCTAAAACAAAAATCCAGAAAATCACATTGTATGATTTTTAAATAATTAATTTGCATTTTATTGCATGACATAAGTATTTGATCACCTACCAACCAGTAAGAATTCCGGCTCTCACAGACCTGTTCGTTTTTCTTTAAGAAGCCCTCCTGTTCTCCACTCATTACCTGTATTAACTGCACCTGTTTGAACTCGTTACCTGTATAAAAGACACCTGTCCACACACTCAATCAAACAGACTCCAACCTCTCCACAATGGCCAAGACCAGAGAGCTGTGTAAGGACATCAGGGATAAAATTGTAGACCTGCACAAGGCTGGGATGGGCTACAGGACAATAGGCAAGCAGCTTGGTGAGAAGGCAACAATTATTAGAAAATGGAAGAAGTTCAAGATGACGGTCAATCTCCCTCGGTCTGGGACCCCATGCAAGATCTCACCTCGTGGGGCATCAATGATCATGAGGAAGGTGAGGGATCAGCCCAGAACTACACGGCAGGACCTGGTCAATGACCTGAACAGAGCTGGGACCACAGTCTCAAAGAAAACCATTAGTAACACACTACGCCGTCATGGATTAAAATCCTGCAGCGCACGCAAGGTCCCCCTGCTCAAGCCAGCGCATGACGAGGCCCGTCTGAAGTTTGCCAATGACCATCTGGATGATCCAGAGGAGGAATGGGAGAAGGTCATGTGGTCTGATGAGACATGTTTGGAGGAAGAAGGATGAGTACAACCCCAAGAACACCATCCCAACCGTGAAGCATGGAGGTGGAAACATTCTTTGGGGATGCTTTTCTGCAAAGGGGACAGGACGACTGCACCGTATTGAGGGGAGGATGGATGGGGCCATGTATCGCGAGATCTTGGCCAACAACCTCCTTCCCTCAGTAAGAGCATTGAAGATGGGTCGTGGCTGGGTCTTCCAGCATGACAACGACCCGAAACACACAGCCAGGGCAACTAAGGAGTGGCTCCGTAAGAAGCATCTCAAGGTCCTGGAGTGGCCTAGCCAGTCTCCAGACCTGAACCCAATAGAAAATCTTTGGAGGGAGCTGAAAGTCCGTATTGCCCAGCGACAGCCCTGAAACCTGAAGGATCTGGAGAAGGTCTGTATGGAGGAGTGGGCCAAAATCCCTGCTGCAGTGTGTGCAAACCTGGTCAAGAACTACAGGAAACGTATGATCTCTGTAATTGCAAACAAAGGTTTCTGTACCAAATATTAAGTTCTGCTTTTCTGTTGTATCAAATACTTATGTCATGCAATAAAATGCAAATTAATTACTTAAAAATCATACAATGTGATTTTCTGGATTTTTGTTTTAGATTCCGTCTCTCACAGTTGAAGAGTACCTATGATAAAAATTACAGACTTCTACATGCTTTGTAAGTGGGCAAACCTGCAAAATCGGCATTGTATCAAATACTTGTTCTCCCCACTGTATTATGGGCTGCTCAGTTCAATGAAGCTTGTCAGCAACTACTGGGAACTCCTAGAACCTTCAGCTTAGATGTTTTGTTTATGTAAATGTGTGAGAGATTAGTTTATGTAAAATAAACAGAAAAACATACAATGATGATTGAAATGAGACAATGAAATGACTAAAGTTGTTCTTCCTTTTTCTAGCTCTCTTAAAAGGAGTACTTTAAAATGAAAATTACCCCATGATTTACCCTCAAGCCAGGTGTATATGGCTTTCTTCTTTCTGATGAACACAAATTGGAGTTATATTAATAAATATCCTGACGCTTCTCCACACGGCTCCGGGGAGTAAGAAAAATATACATATTTAAAACTTTATAAAGTAAAATATCTAGCTTCCGCCAGACCGCCTTCTGTATTCAACTTACGCAGAAAGCAGTTCAAAATGCTTACGTTAAGTTCTAATGATACGTCGCACCAGTTACGTTTTTTTTCGTAAGTTGAATATGGAAGGCGGTCTGCCGGAAGCTAGATATTTTATTTTGTAAAGTTTTAAATATGCATATTTTTCTTACAAAACCCCATCGATTCACTTCAGAAGGCCTTTATTAACCCCCTGGAGCCGTGTGAGTACGTTTATGAGGGATGGATGTACTTTTTTGAGCTTCAAACTCAATGGACCCTGTCACTGCCATTATAAAGCTTGGAAGCGTCAGGATATTTATTAATATAACTCAGATTGTGTTCATCAGAAAGAAGAAAGTCATATACACCTAGGATGGCTTGAGGGTGAGTAAATCATGGGGTAATTTTCATTTAAAAGTGAACTACTCCTTTAAGGCTACTGATCAGCGGTTAATGGTGTAAAGGTCCTTTTTTAAGAAAAAGCTAATGATCTAAAAACTCTTAAGTTCTGAATCGGCAGTTCTTGGCTAGATTAATGTGTCATCTGCTTGCCAGAGTCCATACTGTCCATATTTCTAAGGGCAGCTCTTTATTGTACCGGTGACCATTGTTGCATAAAGGACATCAGTTAACATTACTGACCTCAGGAAACATTGTCAAGTTAAGTCACCTTTATTTATATAGCACTTTATACAATACAGATTGTTTCAAAGCAGCTTTACAGTGAACAGGAAAATGATTTAATTATGCGATCATGCAAACAGAGTTCATTTCGGCTGTAAATAAGCTCTATAAAAAAAAATAGTGTCATTGTTCCGCTTAAGTCAGTTCAGAGTTGATTCAGTTCCTTTGTAAATATAATAAATTAATAAATTAGTTTTGGGGGGCCTAATTTATACCCAATCAGACTTTTAGACTCATTGAATCTGATTTGAAAGACAAGTTTGAGAATGACGTCCTTGGATGTAAACCCAATGGACTTAATGCTGCCTGAGAGGTAGGAAAAAACCCTCAAGTCATTCCAAAAGTCCATAGCCAAGGTTTATGGAACAGTTTTGTCATCATGATCGAATCAGTCCTGTGCTGGGAGGCTTGGCACCAAATGGAGGCTCTGGGGGTTCTCAGACACCGTGTTCTTTAATGAGGGCAGGAATTACTCCAGTGCACACAACATTTTATGCAATCTGGAACAATGGTACAGTCTAGGCCTTTTTTCACCTGTTGGATAAATATAAGTTTCCCAATGAAAAGTTTGTTGTCTCTGGCTTAATACCATCACAAGGTTTATTGCTATAGTTTGGTGCTTGATTACACATTTAGTGATTAACTTCTTTCTACTGTACTGTTTAATTTATTATTAGCTTAATTGATTGACTCTTTGTTCCTTCTTATCTCTCTTCTAATCCTTCTTATGTTATGGCAGGCATTCCCTGTTATCCTGTAAGCATTTAGTTGCAGTGCAGGTAGGATCTCCTCTCTGGTTAGTTGTCACATTCCCAGACATCGGCTCATAGCTCCACAGGACAAATACAAGACTGTTTTTTTTTCCCCCCTTTCTGCCCCTTTTGTGATTGGAGGGACAGACTGAACTCTTATGCTTTAATGACTGTTCTTACTATAATTATGGGAGGGACTGGAATGTCGTCTTAATGCGTCCAGGATCTGAATTTCCCTATTTACTTGCATTTAGTGATTAAAATGTAAATTATGTTGCATGGAGTTATATAGTGTTATAGTTATATAGTGTTATAGCCAAAGTTTTTTCGTAACTGTCGCCACATTTTTTGTTGTGGTTGTTATCATTCAGCATATCTGTGTGAAAGTTCCTGCAGATAGCACTGTTTTGTTTTAGTTTTTTTTTTTTTTTTTTTTTTATAAATTATGGTATCGATTGAAGCTTTTTTGACCATGACAAAATGCAGATTTAAAATATTCACCTCTGGCATCTTTAAACTCCTGGCTTTTTTAAGCACAGATTTTTGTAGTATTTGAGGATTTTTTTAATGTAAGGTGATTATTTGGATGGGACTTTCTATGTCTGCTCCCTTTATTTCTTTTGATCTTTATCATCTAGTTCTGTGAATGAGGTAGAGCAGAGCTAATAAATGTGATGGGGTACCTGCAAGGATCAGGAGGTCGGAATACCAGTTGCGGGCAGCAGAATGTGTCTTTGTTAATGTGAATGCTAGAAGAATGAAGGAAATGAAGAACTGTTGGTTCTCTGTCTGTACTGTTTGTCTTGAGTATATGTCAAGGTTTGAATAATTTCTTTTGTTTCATCACGTGAAGCCTGTTATTTTTCCTCAGGGTGTAAACTGGAACGTGAAAGAGAGAGAGAGAGATTTCTTGAGATACCTGGTCATCTAAAAGGGTGTTACACTTTACAGAGGTTCTGTGTTGTTTACAATGGCAGTATTGTAGGTCATTGTGATTTATTATTTGAATGTCCCAATAGAAATTGGTTATCTCTTTCATATGTCTCTCTGAAATATGATTACAATGTAAAATAACCGTTTTCTATTTTAATATATATTTTAAGATAGAATTTATTCTTCTTATGGAAAAGCAGAATTTTCAGTGGCCATTTGTCTAGTTTTCAGTGTCGGATCTCTAGTGGGAAAAAAAAACTACCAAAATGTATTTAAAATTTTCATACTAAGTATAGTACAGATCCATTTACTGACATATCACTTAAGACTTAGCAATATAAATATTATAATTAAACATTATTTGGAGTACTTCTTTATTGCACAATGCACATTTCTTAATATTAAGCCTAAAATGTGTTTTAATATCACTATTAGTAAGGATAGTATGATCACTGTATAATATCATTCTTTAAATGCAAGATATTTAAATTGTACCGTGTAAAAGTATACTTGCAATAGTTCCATTTTAGCACAATGAAATATACTTAAGTACACTCCCCGGCCAAAAAAAAGTTGCTGTTTGGTTTTAAACAAGGAAATGCTTAAGTCCATGATTGGATCATTATTGCAGTGATTATTATGTTTCTATCATGTTATATGGCAACAGTTCTTCTAGGCAGAAAATATTCTAATATGCTGATTTGATTCTATTTTTACATTCAGATTACCTTTGCTCTCATCTAATGCTCACTTTAAGTTGATCTTTAAGAACACAAAAAATTTAATAGCACTATTAAATGTAATCTCTAGCAAATGTCAGGATGCATATGCATTTTTCATACTGTTTATTTATTTAAATTATAATGCTGCAATGCCTAAATTCCCTTGAATGTTTAAATTACAACATGAAAAACAGTTATTATGAGCTTATCTAAGTTCTGTGCATTGGTATTCTCCATTTGGAACACGTCAGACATGTTTTGAAATTAGTGGCCAAAAACGTACCAGTCACATCTGGTGCACAGGTGAAAGTTTGTCATGTGTGCACACCTGCTCAGCCTTTGCAATGTCCTCCTCACAGATGTTAGTTCAATGTGTTTGCCAGAGGATGATTCACAAACCTTTTTATCTGCTATGATGTCACTGTCAGAACACAGGTTGCCCAACTTGTGAGGTTTCACCCCACAGGCACACAAATGGTGTTCCTAGACTGGATGACAAGGTTCTACCCACTCTGCGTGGGTGACTGACTTATTGTGTCTGCCTGTAGAAACAGAGCTTGTCAACATTCCTCCAAACAAAGGCAACAATCGGGCTCATGGCCAAAATCTAGCCGTTCTGTCGACAGGCTTGAGGGTTTGGTGGCCTTCTCACACTAATGTGATCATTATCAGAACGCCTCAGCACTATGTTGCTTTTCCACATCCTCCCCACGTTCATTCCATTGAGTGGATTTTTTTTTTTCAGTTTTCCCCATTTCTTTTCCTCTATTTCCCTTTTTCTGGCACATGGTGTACCAGAGAGAACAGCCCTCAGCAGGACATTGCATGGCAGACGCTTCCCTTTGGCACTTTGTGTTGTTGGGTTTGTCAGAGAGTTGGTTTCAAGTGATAGTTGGCCTTCAGTGTGCAGGGCTTGATTTAGATGCAAAAAAATCTGCAACGCATAGCTCTAAAAGTGAACACATAGTTGTAAAATTTGGGGGAAAATAACTAGATCTTTAAGTTGGTAAATTTCCATTCATACCACACACCAAGCCATTCATGCTGCGTGCCAAATCAATTTTAATAGGGTATTAAAATAGATTAATGGTTGATACTTTCAGCATTGGAGAGTATTCGTGTTTTCCTCATTGTGGAAATAAAGCTCATTGAACTTCTGGAACATGGCCTGGAGATGATTTCCTGCCTGGATGCTTGGACTTTGCTTTGGTTCGGTTCAGACCTGGTGGCTGTCTACCTCCTTTCCTGACCCTCCTGATGAGTCTCATAAAAAATAAGTAACTGTTTTCCAAACATGACTGATTTTACCATTGTCTAAGAGTTTAATCTTGCTATTTTACCCCAGCAGCGAAGATGTTTTACTTTCTTACCATTAATTTGTGCCTTTGGAGCATTAAGGATTTAGAATTCTGTACAGAATTGTTGCTTTACTCACAGTGGAAAATGTGGCCAGATTCGCTCCTTACACAATTGTTTTACCTGCTTCAGTTCTGTCCGACATGAGGGTGAGTAATTAATGACAGAATTTTCATTTTTGGGTGAACTAACCATTTAAACCTACTGTGATTTTAATAATGATCCAGGAAGAGTGTTGTGATAACTACCTAAATATAGCATGAATAATAACTACACAGTACACAGGTGTAATGAATGATACTACCCATTGGCAGTTGATTTATAAAGTTATGTAAGACAAAACAGTCCAACTATTTGGCAAGAAAAGAACAGACAATTTGGTGAGGGTTTTGCCTACATAAAATTACCTCCAAATAATGCTAGGGTGCTGTGGGCCGTTGCCATGGCATTTCTATGTGGTTGCTAGATTCTGCTGTTTTGAGCTATCATTCATATCTGTACAAGGACAAGTAACACAGGGAAATCTAATACTATTGACTGATTATGAATATGCATCTATGTATGAATGCATGCATTTTAGTATTTTTGTGTCTGATAACTAACTTGCAGAACTTTTTAATTTAAAATTATTTAAATTATCATACTACAACTGTAACATAAATATGGTTATCGTTATTTATCATTACATTTATGCAGAGTTGTTTTATGATCACTAATACACACACACACTGTACACTGACTATATGAGCGGGTCTTGGTGTATTTTTAGCAGAAATATTTTGGGCATTCATCATGGTACTGCCATTTGCCTCTAAGGCTGTTCTTTAAAGTTATGGCACCCATTAGGTGTTTCAAATCTGATGTAGGTCCCAGTTGCCCTCCTCCTCACCTCATCTAGTCTGGCAAAACAAGCTGTTGCATGTAAAGAGGAACTTTTTGCTTTTCACTCATCCTTCCCTGTCTCCCCTGGACAAGTGATCCTTTATTGTTTTAAAAAGCCTCAAGGTGCAAGTGCTCTGCAGTTCAAAGTCTTTAATTGGGTTATTTTTTTCTTTCTCGTAGGAAGTAGATAATGGCTTAAAGTGGCATAGCTTGTATCCCAACATCAGGTTCTAATTGTAGGTATAGGGTGGTTGAGAGAAGAGTGTATGAGAGTATTTCATGACTTGTTTTGGCTCACGTCCCAAATTCCTTAACTATAGTGTTTTTGTGTGTTGCCCAGTTGGACTTTGTCTCAGCCATGATTGAAAGAATGTTTTTGTACATACTGATTGTGTCTCCTTTGACATCATTGACCACTGCTTTAGCTTTACCTCAGATACTAAGAAAATATGCCTTAAATGTAGATTGTTCTTTGTGAGGTATATTAGATGTATGGCTAAAAACACTGTAAACTTTTAATGACTTATTTAATGTTTGGTAAATGTTAAAGTTCAACTAACAATGAAATAAGTTACTCATCCTCATGTCATTCCAAACCTGTATGACGTTCTTTTGGCTGTGAAACACAAAAGGAGAAATATTGAAGAATATATTGACCACTTAAAACTGTCAAGCTCCAAAAAAGAGGAACAGAAGAGTGACCAGTACAATCTTCAAAATTGCTCCTTGTATTCTACTGAATAATGAAAGTCCTTTTGGAAGTTTGGAACGGAATGACTGAGAGTAAATGATTGTTAGGTGAAATATTTCTTTAAAAAATATGTGTGAAATTCCCAATGACATGGTGAACATGTCAAATACGTAAAGCAGTCACATGATTTGGTACTGAGCAAAGCAATCCTCACTTGCTAAACATTTCAGTCAATCAGGTTTCTATTCTCTCCTGGAGAGCTGAATTCAGATCAGTTGTTTAAGGGAACATCCGCAAACAGAATGCTTCACTTACAGACTTTTCCGTTTTTTTCCCCCCAGGTGTTCTGTGTGCTCTGATCTCCTGACAAACTGGTACTTTGAGAAAGAGGGGAGGCTGTACTGTCACAAACACTACTGCGAGAAGTTTGGGGAGTTGTGCCATGGCTGCTCGCTGCTTATGACGGGACCTGCTATGGTAAGAAAAGCAATGTAAACTTGTCTGAATTCCAGGGCAGTGTGTTTGTTTTTCCAGAGAGTTTCAGGGAAAAAAAACAGAGAGCGTAAAGAAACTGACTATCAGTCGAAAGGTCTTAAGAAGATAATTTCAGAAGGTTCTGCTAACCTGTGCAAGAACCACTTAGATAACATGCCATTGTCTCATTCAGTAAATATTTACATGGATAAAAGAAGAGGTCTAAAGAAGGCAGGTAAAGTCAATAAATGCAGATGTTTTCATAGTCCTGAAGAGGTCACTGATAAGGTAAAGGGTGGTGGCTCTCTTTTCCACTCCTAATGTGAGTAGTGAATCACATTTGAGTGATGCTTTTGGGAAACTCAAAGCTTCAGTCTCTCTTTATGAAGTCCTTACATCAGCATTACAGAGTTTCTTTTCCCTACAGCTGTCTCACAAATGAAAGCCCTGCTATTTCTGTTATATTAATTAGAATATATATCAAAGGTGAAAGTTACAATTATCCAAACTGTCATCAGATTCAGCAGAGCTTGTGCTGAGATGTGTCATTGATTGTTTTGCAGCCTTAATGGGATGGTTCACCCTAAAATGAAAGTTCTATCATTATTTACCCATCCATTAACACAAATTAAGATAAATGTTATGTAAGTGTTATGGTAACACTTTACAATTAGTTTCCATTAGTTGAGGTTATTTAATGCATTAACTAATATTAACTAACACTGAGCAATACATTTGTTTTGTTACAGTACTTATTAATCTTTGTTAACATAAATACAACTGTTCATTGTTAGTTCATATTCATTAACTAATGTTAACAGATACATTAGCTTGACTTTTTTTTTTTTAATAAAATGGACAACCAGCTGTAACATTCTTCAAATATCTTCTTTTGTGTTTCTTTGTTCTTCTTCTATGATATATAACTTAGTTTTCTCACGTGTCTCAAGAATATAAATGAATCTCATTCCTGATGAGATCTCAATTACAAATGATCTCATTTCTGTGAGCAAGATGACTGTGATCTGAAGGCTGGAATGGCCACAGTGTTGTGTGCTGTTCCATCATGCGTCTGGAATGCCTTTGCATGGGCTTCAATGAGGAGCTTTGTAATCATAATGCTAATGGAAGCTGTATCAATGTGAGAGAGACTTACAAATCCATCTCTAATGTAAACAAATCACTGCTCACAAAAACAGGTAGTTTTAAATGGGTTAAGAGAGAAAGGGGGGAGAAAGAGGAGAATTTGTCAGCGAGCAAAATGCATAATAGGCCTTTTCTGTTTGGGCTTGGATTAAAGGATGCCAAGTATTTCTGGTCGGGGTGCGTTGCCAGTTGTGGGCTCAGAAGCACAAGGAGTGGGGTGTCAAAATCTTTGAAAGACAGGCAGGAAGAAATCACATCCTCACAGCTGAAGTGCTTGTTTGAATATGTTTGTGCATTTGTTCATAGATTATCCATGATAATGAAAATTATTTTCTTTGGCTGCCTGAAAGTTCCTCATTGTTCAGTTTAGTTTCTTCCTTCATCTTGGATTGAACTTTTTATGTTTAAAGTACTGCTGTACTGGTTTTGGTCACCAATTTTTAGCACATCAATTTTTGGGTGAAAAATGAACTGACTTTCTTTTCTTTTTTAATCTGTTCTATGTTCAGTTAGCCGTGGTCATGTGACTCCTTGAGTCCTAAGGGAGGGGTGGCTCTTTTACAATGTACTGCTGGGAAACAGCCGTTCTCAAATGTACATTCACACTCTGCTGTAACACATGGGCGGGTATGATGCTTGTGAGTCGTGTAAGCACAAAAAAAAATTGAGACATCATGCTTACTCAGAGGTTGAATGAACCAAGTGTCAAGCAGTTCAGCTAACTGCCCTTGAGCAAAGCATTGTAAGCGTAGACTTGGTGTACTGTAAATGAAGACCGTAGCAAAAAAAGCACTGTAAATGTAGACGGTGAAAAATTTAATTACATCACTCCCATACTCTGTCTGCTCCACTGGCTACCAGATGGTCAGTTGGTGTTATTTTTATATATGTGTGTATGTGTATAATTATTATTATTATTTCTCTCCATGCTATGTCTATTATTATTTAGTGTTATGCTATAAAGTAATTTGTAATGGTGAAATGCATTTCTATTTTATGCTAGAATGAGTGATACCAAAACCAAGTAGGCATAAAATCCTCTAATTGCCTGTCTGCATGTTCTGCACTCTGATTGTTGAATAGTGTAGTCTGCATGAGGAGGTGTGCCTTACCCAGCCGAGAAATTACCCAAGAATTTAGTTAGTCAAACCCTGGGACCGTTGATTCACAGCTCGGTAAACATAACTGCTAATCTGTCTTTTGTGGTTCACATTAAATGAAACCTCAGCGTGACCTCATACTTTCTCCATTCAGCCAGAATGAGAGGAAGAACCAGAGGATTATTGGTTAAGCAATTTTCCATTCAAAATAAGAGAATAAAAGACTGTTTCTGTTCCATAACCCATATTGATTGGCAGTTATTTTTATACTGAATTTATGAGTTTGTGTGCCTTCATAATAGTGTTAATGTTACACTTTAATGTTAAAAGTGCAAGATGTTTTCTTAGGGACGTAGATTTGGTTTTGGTTAGTGTTGGACTGAAGTTAATAGAATGTGCTATATATCAAAACTGTAAAGTATAACTCCTAAAGAAAGGGATTGGGATATTTAATTGCTTACAAGGTTAAAAATGTGTTTGATTTATGCAAGTGAATTCTGTGGAATTGTATTTGCTGGTGATTAGTAAATAGATGTTTATGGTTAAAGGGGTCATGAACTGGCTTTTTAATTTTTTTTAAAGGTCAACTTATGACATTTGCATAGTATTTACATTCAAAAACATCATAATGAATAAGTAACAGGCTATTTTCTACCCTGGTTTTGAGCCTCTCTCATGGAACGCTCGGTTTTTATGGGCGTGCCGCACTGAAGACTTGGAAGTAAACGCCCACTGCCATGATTGGATAAGCTTTGCATATTACAATGAGCTTCGGCTCCCTTGTGAGTACACGTGAGGAATTGTTTTGAAGAGTGTGGGAAAACGCCAACCGGAATGATTCACCCACAGGGCTTGGAAAATGTCTTTATCAAACAAACACGATTTATCTCTCATCCACTCGCAATTAATTGGAATGTTATTTTTTTTTAATTACTTGGCCCGCCTGATCGGTGGATATAACCGCGAACCGTGCATCACTAACACACAGCCCTGGCGAGCCCTGGCCCATACATGTCTGAGTCTGATCACGAATCGCAGCACAATGAACCAACAACACCTCAAATAAAGGATTCTCCAGCCTGTGACAGCGTGCTAAGTTATGTTCAGTTAGACACGTACACATAATCAATAGATATCAAACGATCTGTAACAATGCAACACTATCACATATAAAAACATTTTTTGCTTCATTCATTCATGTAATCCTGTCTGCAAATCCAGTCTCTTGTTTACAAACGAATCCGTGGTGAAATGAAGGAACAAACGCGCAATGTCTTACCCACGTGAGCTGGATATTCATTAAAAATAAAGTTCATCCATGCATTCATAATATTGGAACCCGAATGAAGCTTATGCAGCATGTTTATTGCTTGGAAGTTCGATCCGGTTTAGCTCCATGTAGGCCTATGTTGTTTATCTATAACATGTCATGCACAAATCGGTGGGCGGGGCTACAGAATCAGGCGTTTGTCTTCAAAGCTTTTCTTTGACTAACAAGGAAGTTTTCAGCTTTGAAACTTAGTTTATTCTTATATTACCATGACCTTTTATATATCAAAAGCTCAAGAGAAAGTTGATTTCTCAATTCATGACCCCTTTAATGTATTTCCAGTAAATCTCAGGTTAAAATGTTATGTGTAGTTCCATATTTAAAGGTCTTTTTCTGGTTTATTCATTTCTCAGAATAAAATGTCAGCGAAAGTAAAATGAGAAAATTAATACCGTTTTACCCCAAACTTTTCTGAAAACAGTTTCTTCTTGTAAATGTGTATTTTCTAAGATTTATATGAGGGAGTTCAGAGCGAGAGACTGCATTAGATGGAGGTAGGAGGTGTTAAACAGAGATTGATGACACAAATGATGCATTGTGTAAGAGCATGGGATCATGGTTATAGAAAGGGTCTGGCTGCCTTATGTCACTTCTGATAACAGACAGGCCCAGACACTTGCAGGTGTTACAGAAAAAGATAGCAGAAGTGCTTGCATCACTGCCAAAGAACGCAGACTGAACGAAGACCGTACACTGACACAAAGCAGATGAAGCACAATGAAAGCATGATCCAGCACACCTGGGCTTGGCAGAGAGAGCAGTGAGCATACACTGAGCGTGCAGGAGTATTCCAGAAAGATTGTATCTGGACCACTGTCGGGGCTGGTGTTGCTGGCACTGAGGATTTTCTTTTGGGATGTCCAATATGGGCTTTTGGAGCAAAATCATGAGGCATCTGATGTTCTGATCTGCGCTGGGCATTCGTGTGTTTCAGGTGGCAGGAGACTATAAATACCACCCCGAATGCTTTGTGTGTTTGAGCTGCAGGGTGGTGATTGAGGATCAGGATTCCTATGCCTTAGTGGAACGTACCAAACTTTACTGGTGAGTAACTTCACACTTTTCAACTGTGCATGTATTAATTGTAGACTGTACTTGTGCAGAAACTTTACACGCACTAGCTCCAGACTGTATTAAGGATTCCTCTGTGTTGACTTTACATATCTTAGCTAGGATGTCCTGATTTTACAAGGTGTGTCCTGACAATTCACGAAAGTAAATATGTCCCAGTTTCAGTATTAGGCTCACTGAATTTTAATTACGTATCTTCAGTGTCATTTTATCTACCATCTCTGGTACCATTTGTGGTGCTCAATAGGATGACCTTGCAGAGACGCAAAGCTGTTTTTGAAAGCCAAGCCTGAACAAAATCTAAGAATTTCTTTGTGTAACACATGGAATTATGTGGTGTTTTGTTAGGGGTACTGCTCTCATCTTACATTTTTGCAATCAAATCGGCATTGCAGGTAACCAGGTAAATTTGCGTTTCTATTATTATTTTATATAATCATAGGTGGACACCTACCATGAAAAAACAGTGGACTCCCCAGACCCTCCGTTTGTCCTGGTTTTAGACTTTAAAAAATCTGGTCACCCTTATTTTACAAACTGTACTGGTGAGAACTTTACGCAAATTAACTTTTATGCACATTGGACCTTTTTGTAATTTTTTTTTTTTGTACATTGCTCATGAATTTATTCTTTAATAAACTGATCCTCTGATTTTAATGTATCAATTTATATTTATTTAGAATAGTTTTATGTACAATTTACAATTTTTTTTTTTCTCCATGTTTCATGATAAGGCCCGTTATTTCCACATTTTACTGAGAAAACATCATATAAATTAATTGCAAACTGTCCGTGGGGAGTGTTTTCACATTAAATTCAAACCAGGGGAACTTAAATGTATATTATATCCAAACAGTACTGGTAAACAGCAGCTAATATTTAATATGATAATAATCATTATCTCCTAATTCATCAAAAAGGCTTTTTAATAGGCTTCTTAACTTCATTTTGTGTGTATTTAATTTGCTATTTTGTTTGTTGTTTCTCTTCATTTGTTGTTTTCAGTAAAGCACAGGCAGGTTGACGCACATCTGAGTGTTTCATAACATGTCTGGTGGTGACTTGCTCTTGTCAGGTCTTGTCCTAAAGTGTTTGAGGCTCATCATCTCTCTCTCTCTCTCTCTCTCTC
This sequence comes from Coreius guichenoti, assembly GCA_039654105.1. Classification (NCBI taxonomy): domain Eukaryota; kingdom Metazoa; phylum Chordata; class Actinopteri; order Cypriniformes; family Gobionidae; genus Coreius; species Coreius guichenoti. Next base: position 14,081,622 of record CM077169.1, read on the forward strand.
TCTCTCTCGCTCTCTCTCGCTCTCTCTCGCTCTCTCTCTCTCTCTGACGCAGTGGTAAATGCTACAAGCAGGAGGTCCTGACACCGATGTTAGAGAAGCGTGGTTTGGCTGACTCTCCAACAGACCTGCTCCCTCACACAGTAACTCTGGTATCCATGCCTTCTGCCACCAATGGAAAAAGGGGCTTCTCTGTCAGCGTGATTAGAGACTGCACCAGTGCCACGGCCAGTGTCCAGGTCAAAGAGTAAGTGAAGACATGCAGAATTATGGGCTGCATTTAAGTCCAATTAAGTCTCTCACTAACTTCCCTTCGTCTCGTTCGCTTGTATGTACGTCATTGCTTACGTTGCACCAGTGCCCACTACTGGCGGAACCCTTGAAATGTGTTTAAATGGAACACTCTAAGCCCTTGATCACTTGGAATCTGCTATGGAGCTGAATCATTATTTACATTTTTTTCCCTTATGAATTTGTTTTACACACCGTTCTATAGGCCTGTATGTATGCTTGAGCTGTTAAAAATGAAAAGTAAACAAACATTAAATATGAATATATCTATATATTTATATTAAATATAAAATATTAAAAAACACACGAATGAAAATAACAATACAATAAACTGTGTTTAAAAAAACAGTCAGCTTAAGGTAGATACGAGTATTATATGCGGTTAAATGTCAATATAATGCCAATATCATACTCTAGAGTTGTGTGTGGTGGGGGTAAATTAAATTAAGCGTGATCTGCTGTGATGTCACAATCATGGTGCATTGTGGTCTATGGATCTGCCTGAAGTGTACATGTTGAGTAGACTCACTCGCTTGGTTAAAATCGAGGGGTCGAGGGTCTGTCCAAATAAACTTCCCTCGTCCACTTAACGAAGTTGTACGCACTTCAGAATGGCGGTGGGGATTCACCCAAGGATAAGTGTTTAGGGAAATTTGCGAGTGTATGTCTTAAAGTGGAGTTAAATGCAGCCAACATCTAAAAAAAACTTGATGCATCACCTACTTGCCTTACTTGAGATATTCGTTTGAGTTCTGGTTAAGCAAGCAGTCATATTATGATGAATATGCTGAGAAACATTTGGAATAATAGAGTCTTGAAGTTATTTATCACCTCACAGATTCACCACAATGTCACCACACCCCATGCCAGAGACACTGTTAATGCCACATGGAATGTGTTGCATAACTGTGGCGATACGGCTGCTTATGTTGGTTTAAGGGCACAAAATGCCCGTTTGTTTTTGTGTTCTTTGGATGCAAAACCATAACAGAAAGCTATGAGATTTCTCTCATCATTCTTAACCTATCTTTTGATGAAAATCTCACAAAACCTTATCCTTACAGGGTCAGAGGGATGCATATTAGTCCAGAGGTTCGGAACGCCATCCATGTTGGGGACCGAATCTTGGAGATCAATGGACTCCCGGTGTCAGCTTTGATGGAGGAGGAGGTACTTTCCATTTATTACTGCTACCATGCTTGATATTAGCTTTGAGGTGAGGTGAAATCGTGCCAACGCTAACGTGTTGAAGCAATGTGACAATACAGAGGAACGGCATACGCATTTGAAATACAAACTGTCATACCATAGCCTGTCCCAGCACATACAATGACACTCCTTTCATACCTTGGTAATTACTTTAACCTGGTCATGCACTGAATTTACATTACTCCCTAGAAACAGACTGTTTGTTATATGGCTTTGATGTGTTTTTGGGTTATCATAATCCATATGACACTTGGCGCATCTGTTGTGTTTTGTTAAAGGGTGTTAATGTTGCAGAAGCAACAATTAGTTTTCTTAAGAATAAAATGTAAGAAGTCAGGCATGGGTTTAACTTAATGCATACCTGTGTTGGGAGGTTTGTGTGTAGACTCTAGTACTAAAGTGACTTGTCAACTCCTATGTAAATGCTTTGCATTCTCAACGTGCATTTGTTAATGTGATTTTTTTTTTTTTTATTTACCCACCATTTCTCCTTTACATTTGAATTCCACTGCTTCTCGTCTGTTGTCATGGATTTGTGCCTTAATTTAATCATGTGCCATTGAGGTTTTAGGACTGACTTTGTTTGGCAGCCATCTGCCCGATGTAATAAGCAGCCTGAGGTCCCCTTAATCCTAAAAATGGAAAAACGTAAAGTCCTGAAATTAGGGCTGGAACTAACGTTTGTTTATTTTCTGAATAGTCTATTAATCCTGTGGTTAATTTACCAATAAATAATAACCATAAGTAATCTATGTATGAACTTTTACCTAATGATACTATTTATCACAGAAGATAAGGTTTATGCAGTGTAGGCCTAATTAGGAAAGGTGCTTACTATTGCTGCGTTCAGTCACTTTTTGGGATTTAAAGCAGCATTTGTTTTACGAGTGTGAATCATGAAATGTTTTGTTCATTCAGGAGACTATGGTGCATTGTGGTCTATGGATCTGTCTGAAGTGTACATCATGTTGAGTAGACTTCGAGGTCTACTCGAGGGGGGAACAAAATTGAGGGGTCGGGGGTCTATCCAATAAACCACTTCGTCCACTTGATGAAGTTGAACGCATTTCAAAATGGCGGTAGGGATTCACCCAAGGAGAAGTGCTTAGGGAAGTTTGCGAGTGTATGTCTAAAAGTGGAGTTAAACGCAGCCAACATGTAAAAAAAACTTGATGCATCCCCTACTTGCCTTACTTGAGATATTTGATATTCAACAAAGTAGATAGAACTCAAATGAACAGTTCTGATACTATTTATCACAAAAGATAAGGTTTATGCAGTGTAGGCCTAATTAGGAAAGGTGTTTTCTATTGCTGCATTCAGTCACTTTTTGGGATTTAAAGCACCAATTGCTTTACTAGAGTAAATCCTAAAATGTTTTGTTCATTTAGATTAAAGTAGCTGCTTGAATATTTTCATTGAGCTGTATGATCAAACAGCTGAAGTCACAACCTCATTCTAACTAAAGCCCCTTTCACACTGAGCGTTGATCCCAGAAAATTGCCATAGAATTGCTAGAGTGCCTTCTGTGTGAACGCAAACACGTTAAATGCTTTGTAAATCGTTGCAGTGAGAACGTTTGAGCTGTACATCTCCCAGCCTCGCACCCACGAAAGCACGTAAAAAACAGAATGCTGTATGAACGCAGTCGTATTAAGCACAAAATATGGGACTGACAGCCGTATTCTAGTGCGGTGTAAAAATTCACTGTAATAGTCCAAATACTTAAGCTGCCGTCTCGTTGTTTTGTAGGAGAGCCCCGGGATGTTTTCTTTTTAGATGTTCTTGCATAGAAGTTGTGCTGCTGTGGTTTGCCATTTCAGTTTTACAGAGTGTGCAGAGCACCATTTTATTCGGTCTCTGTTAAAAAAATTGCCACACTTTAGATTGGGCTCAATATTTTTGTAATAATGGCTGATTTTCAGCATGCCCAGGAACCGGCATCGAGGAACATAAACAGCACGACGAATCTGCGCATTCCTCGCAAATCAACTAATATACATAATCAACAGAATCGTAATCGTTCCAGCCCTACCTGAAATGGAACATAAGCACAGTTACAGAAAGCTGTTAGACGTCTTCATTACTGGATGTCCAGATTTGTCGACCTGAAAATATTGAATCTCAAATGTATTCCACTGTTTCTGTATATTAAATAATCTTAAATTTAGTGTTTATCTTTTGCACCTTTAGAAAGACCTTTTGTCTGGCGCCAGCTTTGACTGGGTGGAAAATCAATGTTATCTATGTGAACAGCACTAGTGCACAATGCTTAAGTTTTATGATTAAATGCTGTCCTCTAGCTTTTATTGTTGTTGTGGCGCACTGGCGCTTATCAAAAACGACCAGAGTTTTTTGTGACCTTGTGAATTCTGATTGGTTGTTCCAGGTGGAGGACCTCATCCATAGGACCAGTCAGACACTGCAGCTGTTGATGGAATATGATCCAGTCAGACAGCGTCTGGACCGACTCCGCCTGGGCTCTTCCCGCAATCACCTGGGTGTCCCCGCGGCCTCCCGTATGCGTCTGTCCTCAGATGCTGAGGTTGAGCAGAGTGACACAGTGGACAATAGGACGTTAAAGAGGAGGTCCCTCAGGTAACTAATCCAATCAGGTTTCAGCACTGGGCTTGTGTAGGTTTAGCATTCAAAACTGGTAAATATGAAATACATTACACACTTGTTTGTCCCTTTCTAATAGCTATTTGGGCTTGTACAGAATTAATAATTGTATCTTTGCTTTGTAGACGTAGCAACAGCACCTGCAAGTCTCCAGTCTCTTCATCTCCTAAGGACCCTCCAGTTCTGACTCGAGATATTGGGCGCTCTGAATCCCTCCGCTCTCCTTCCAGCTGGTCCCACCGTATCTTCCGTCCCTGTGACCTCATCCATGGAGAAATCCTTGGAAAAGGCTTCTTTGGACAGGCTATCAAGGTGTGCATATGGTTAACAACATATCTTGTTTTCTGTGCAATGCAGTGTATAGGTGGTCACTGGTTCCCCAAAGTTGTCTAGAAGAGCTGTATCACTGCATTGAATAAGCTTAGTTCAGTGTTGGAGGACAGGTTCTGTACAGGAATTGCCATTGCCATTCTGATTCCACTGCGTTTTCTTAATCATTGCATTTTTAAACAACTTGGCTGAAGAAATTTCTATTACCTTGGAATTCCACAGTGCAGGATTATAGTTCCATTCACAACTTGCAGAAGAATGCAGATGTTCGAGAACTCTAAATGAAGTTCATAAAACTATTCGGTTCCAATATTTTTGAAGAACTGGAATCACTTTTTCGATTTCCAACCCTAATACTGTGTGATCTTCTGTAGGTGACCCATAAAGCAACAGGTGAGGTTATGGTCATGAAGGAGCTGATCCGCTGTGATGAAGAGACACAGAAAACATTCCTAAAGGAGGTATGAAGATCCTATTTTTTCCCCCGCAAGTATCTCTCATTCCTCCATCTGATTACCTTTTAATTTTTTCCTCTCTATCTCTGTATCCACTTTTATTCCTTCCATCCCTTTGTTGTCTGCTCTGGGTCAGTGTCAGAGTGTGATTTAAACAGCAGATAAAACAGATCCATGTGGCGCCGGGATACAGTGTTGCTGTAGGGCTTGTGATTTTCTTCAGAGGAAAAGAGACTCAGTCTTAGATTTATCCAGTCTGTATTTAATTTAAGAATCTCAGCAATTAATATTTCTCTCACTCTCTCTTTCTCTTCCAGGTAAAAGTGATGAGGAGTCTTGATCATCCACACGTTTTGAAGTTCATTGGGGTTTTGTACAAGGACAAGCGGCTTAATCTGATAACTGAGTTCATTGAGGGAGGCACTCTGAAGGATTTTATCCGTGACACGGTGAGTCCTGATTTTAAAATCCCTTTTTTCCCCTCTTGCTTCTAGGAAAGGCCGTACATCATCTGTTAGTGTTTTAGTCTTTGTCACTGTCTCTGTTCACCTGAGATGAACTTTGCAAGGAGAAAGGGAGAGGGACAGGGAATAGGGGCTGGAAAACACAAACACACTCTGTGAAATGAAAGGGAGAAAATGTAGTTGTGTGGTTGCATTGGATGAGAGATAAAGGAGACATGAAGTGTTTCCAGGTGAGGGATTACAGTGGGAATGTTTTCCAGATCACCCACTGGGTTTGCTTCAAATATGGGTTTTTAACACCAAACATAAGGTTAACAGATGATATACCTCTCTCATTTAGTCTTTCATTGTGTCTCTAATGCACTATAATGTTTTCAATAAAAGTGTGTCTGTGTTTGTGTAATTTGTGTCTGTAATAAGCGGCTGCCGTTATGTAACGATTTCCTCTCTATTTCACGGACAGCATAGCGTGCTGTCACACTGGGCTGTATAATGGTGTGGTTATAAACTAGGCCAGCAATTCATCTCTCTCTCTTTCTATCCCTACAGGACTCATTCCCATGGGAACAGAGAGTTAGTTTTGCAAAGAGCATTGCATCTGGAATGGTGAGTGGGCTTCTGGGTCTGCACATATATAGCATTGCAAAACAATATAAGCTATTGTTGTACAATATTTGAGTCACTTCTGGATCATAGTTGACATACAGTGGGGAGAACAAGTATTTGATACACTGCCGATTTTGCAGGTTTGCCCACTTACAAAGCATGTAGAAGTCTGTAATTTTTATCATAGGTACTCTTCAACTGTGAGAGACGGAATCTAAAACAAAAATCCAGAAAATCACATTGTATGATTTTTAAGTAATTAATTTGCATTTTATTGCATGACATAAGTATTTGATACATCAGAAAAGCAGAACTTAATATTTGGTACAGAAACCTTTGTTTGCAATTACAGAGATCATACGTTTCCTGTAGTTCTTGACCAGGTTTGCACACACTGGATTTTGGCCCACTCCTCCATACAGACCTTCTCCAGATCCTTCAGGTTTCGGGGCTGTCGCTGGGCAATACGGACTTTCAGCTCCCTCCAAAGATTTTCTATTGGGTTCAGGTCTGGAGACTGGCTAGGCCACTCCAGGACCTTGAGATGCTTCTTACGGAGCCACTCCTTAGTTGCCCTGGCTGTGTGTTTCGGGTCGTTGTCATGCTGGAAGACCCAGCCACGACCCATCTTCAATGCTCTTACTGAGGGAAGGAGGTTGTTGGCCAAGATCTCGCGATACATGGCCCCATCCATCCTCCCCTCAATACGGTGCAGTCGTCCTGTCCCCATTGCAGAAAAGCATCCCCAAAGAATGATGTTTCCACCTCCATGCTTCACGGTTGGGATGGTGTTCTTGGGGTTGTACTCATCCTTCTTCTTCCTCCAAACACGGCGAGTGGAGTTTAGACCAAAAAGCTCTATTTTTGTCTCATCAGACGACATGACCTTCTCCCATTCCTCCTCTGGATCATCCAGATGGTCACTGGCAAACTTCAGACGGGCCTGGACATGCGCTGGCTTGAGCAGGGGGACCTTGCGTGCGCTGCAGGATTTTAATCCATGACGGCGTAGTGTGTTACTAATGGTTTTCTTTGAGACTGTGGTCCCAGCTCTCTTCAGGTCATTGACCAGGTCCTGCCGTGTAGTTCTGGGCTGATCCCTCACCTTCCTCATGATCATTGATGCCCCACGAGGTGAGATCTTGCATGGTGCCCCAGACCGAGGGAGATTGACTGTCATCTTGAACTTCTTCCATTTTCTAATAATTGCGCCAACAGTTGTTGCCTTCTCACCAAGCTGCTTGCCTATTGTCCTGTAGCCCATCCCAGCCTTGTACAGGTCTACAATTTTATCCCTGATGTCCTTACACAGCTCTCTGGTCTTGGCCATTGTGGAGAGGTTGGAGTCTGTTTGATTGAGTGTGTGGACAGGTGTCTTTTATACAGGTAACAAGTTCAAACAGGTGCAGTTAATACAGGTAATGAGTGGAGAACAGGAGGGCTTCTTAAAGAAAAACTAACAGGTCTGTGAGAGCCGGAATTCTTACTGGTTGGTAGGTGATCAAATACTTATGTCATGCAATAAAATGCTAATTAATTATTTAAAAATCATACAATGTGATTTTCTGGATTTTTGTTTTAGATTCCGTCTCTCACAGTTGAAGTGTACCTATGATAAAAATTACAGACTTCTACATGCTTTGTAAGTGGGCAAACCTGCAAAATCGGCAGTGTATCAAATACTTGTTCTCCCCACTGTATTTACATTTACATATTTTGAAGGAAATGGTGAGATAACATGTAATGGGTTTTGTGGCCTGTTTTAAGTAATTATTTGGATGTTAAAACATTATTTTCATCTTAGCTTAATATGCAAAGACTATAAGACTTCCGTAGGCTGATTGAAGTGTATCAAAATGTTATTTTTATAATGTCCCAACCAGTGTGATGCAGCAACATTGGCTCAACCAATGGCATGAGTTTTGTCAACTGATAGCAAATAAGGCCTATTTGAAACAGTCATAATTTTGCATTACATTTGGTGTGATTAGAGAAGCAAAAATACTAGTATCAACACATGCCCAAATTCATTAGTCCTGTTAAAATAAGCACCTGTGACATCTCCATGGAGTAACATCTCAGAAATGGCACGTCAGGACATTCTGACGGACATTTGATTTCTATTTCTGTTATCACACTGAGTAGCCCCGCCCACTGTAAAAAGTAATTGGTCCAAGACGGCTCTACATTAAATATGTTTTAATTTAGAGATGCACAATATATCTGTGCCATATTGTTTATTTTTATATTTATTGCCATCAGCCATTATTGGATATTTATCTGTCAATGTTGGATATTTAATAGTTTATGGCTATTTTAAGATTTAGATCATCTAGCACTAATCAAGGGATACTCATAGATTATGGCAAAAATGTAAACCTTGAAGAGGTTTCTAATAATTCCTAAACAATTTTCAATATGTGTGGGTGTGTATTTTTAACAGAAAATATTGTCTGGAAATTCCGTTTGTTGCATGCCTATTCTGATTGGCCACGATTGTGTCGTGCCATGCAATATTTGCACTTCCATTGTGCACACACATTACTTGCCACAAATTAACAACTTAAATTACACCTGGTTAGGACACCGTTTTACCTTCACCTCCAAGAGCATGTGCATCTCAAATAAGACTTGTCTGAGTAGTTGAGGAGACAGTGAAGCAACTTCCTGCTTAGTAGTAGTTTTTGTTGTGCCCTGTTGCCTAGAGCTGCTGTGATGCACCACTTAAATTTTTTGTCTTAGTTCTTGTTGTAGTGATGATCAAGTGGTAGATGTCTAATGCACTTCTGTCTTTCCTCATTCTGCTCAGACACAACCTCTTTTTCTGTCTTCTCTGATTGATTTTGTTCTTATGTCTTTCAGGCATATCTGCATTCAATGAGCATCATACATCGAGATCTAAACTCTCACAACTGCCTGGTCAAACTGGTACGAGAAGGGTTTCACCCATTTCACTTTAATTTAGATCAAAGTCTACACTTATTAGGCCTTGCTTGGGGAGCCCTGGTCCTAGAATAGCTGACAGGCTTGTGTCAGCACAAACAGAAAGGCTAAAGTAGACAAGCAACCAGAAACAAGTTATGTAAGAACACTTGAGCAGGGGAGAGAACTGGTGAAGATCTGTTCACACTTGAGGATTGTTTAGTTTAGTGGTTGCTGGCTTGTTTAGTTAGTGGTAGAAGATAAGACAGAAAATGCTGTCATTCACATATCCTGAGTGAATCATTTATGAAAAGCTATTTAAAGAACCTTTTTAAGAGAACAAATGGCATGCCTTTGGAACTTAAACATTTAGACATGCACAAAGAGTTTAAAGCTAGGACTGACTTCTGGTGTTATCAAGATTTTTGACAATCTACTTTTTTAATTATTTTGTGAATTTTAATTTTTATTGTTTTTTTTCCATTTTGTTCCTTTGTACTCATAAACTTCTATCACAGAAATAGTTATCTGTCATGATAAGCATTTTTGCACATTTAGCATAAATCTGTTCATCTTTGCTCTACTTGTCTGACCCCTGCAGGACAACACCGTTGTGGTGGCAGATTTTGGTCTGTCTCGTCTAATCATGGAGGACAAGGTCAAGCAGCCACCCCCTGACAAACCAACCAATAAGAAAAGGCTGTTTAGACGCATTGACCGTAAGAAACGCTACACAGTGGTGGGGAACCCGTACTGGATGGCCCCAGAAATGCTCAATGGTGAGAAGAGAGAATTACTCTTAGTATCTTTGAATCAAGAAAACAAATAAAGATAAACTAAATATCTGTGCGCTTTCACATGCTGCGCCTGAAAGAATTAAAAATATAATTGAACAGTTTAATTTATGTGACTACATTTTATAAACCGCTTACTAGATGGACATCAACATGTAAATGAGAACGTCAGATGTACCTATATCACCTTAATTGTTGTGAGAATATTGTGTTCATGTTTTTTCTGTTCCTCCAGGTAATTGCCATCATCTGATATAAAGGTGTTGGAGTTGTGTTCTCTAAGCTTGTTTTTTCCCTGTGTGTAAACAGGTAAACGCTATGATGAGAAGGTGGATATTTTCTCCTTTGGCATTGTGCTTTGTGAGGTAAGAGTCTTTTGTAGTGGTAAACATCTCAGATTTTATGGCATGTCTTTATGAGCACAGCATGTGCTCTTAGAATTAACTGTCATATATGTAAGCACTAGCAAATGAATGTCGGAATGCCGAAAGCAAACGTTACGCTCAAATGGTTTAAGTCAAAACGGCTACATTTCATTCTCGGTTATGTAAGAGGATGCTTGAAAGTTTCATCATGTTTATTTCTCTTCCATTTGTCATTCATCCTTTTTTCCTTATTTTGGTAATAGATTATTGGCCAGGTTTATGCAGATCCAGAGTGTCTTCCGAGAACGCTGGATTTTGGGCTCAATGTGCAAAAATTCATAGAGAAATTTCTTCCTGAGCACTGTCCTCCTGCTTTCTTTGCATTGGCTGTGGGTTGTTGTGACCTCGCCCCTGACAACCGGTAAGTGCCACTGTGTTTTGTCACAAATGCCCTTCTTTTTTAAGTAGCAATGTTGAAGGTGAAATTTCCTCACCACAGGGTGACAGATGTGAAATGATCATTTCCCTGGGGTGGTGTTGTGTTGTGATTTTAAAGATTTGTGCTTGCAAAAGTTCAAACCCTTCACTGGAATTTTTGGATGTGGTATCATGGACGTACCATGCTGTTTTCTATATGTAGCATGCTATTCTTTGAAGTACCTTGGAGTACTATGTAAATATATTGTTCAGGGTTTGTACACATTTTTACCAATACATTTTCATGATTTTTGAGGCAAATATTCATGACCAAACAGGGCTACAGACTAACATTTGAGAGCAGTAGCAAGTTAAGTTCTGTGTTAAGTAATGAGATAATTTGCAGCTCAAGCTTATTTATCTAAAGCTTTTATTTTAGGCAGCGGCTGCTATCTAAGATGCTATTTAGACTAAGTGAAAATAGTGATATATTCTATTTACACCATGTAAAAGTAGCAGTTATTTGCAATATGTGTAAATAATAATTAGATACTATTGATACTTTATTTTGGCTGATACATACTATTTGCACCTCAGTTTTGTTGTACATTAACAGGATGCAATAATAACATAGTGTAAATGATTATATTTATTAAAATTATTAAATGGATGCTGCCTTAATGAGACAATAAAAGCCCTCCCTACACCTACCCCTAACCCTACCCAATAAATACTTTTATTATTATTAAACATTTCGTTAGGCACTTTGTTTCCACTTTTAGAACATTTTAAAAATCACAAAAAGTGCCTGAAATACTTAGTTTTGGGCATTACCCAGAGCAGCACAAGCTAGAATAGGAAGGAAAGAAAGAGAAAAGTAGAATATTTTTTTTTTTTTTTTTTTTTTTTTGATGAGGTTAAGTGCTCACGGAAGAGATGAGTTTTCAGCTGTCTTTTGAATGTTATCAGTGATTCAGCATTCCGGATGGAGGTGGGAAGATCATTCCACCAGCAAGGAACGGTGAATGAAAATGTTCTGGAGAGGGATTTCATGCCTCTCTGTGATGGTACCACGAGCCGTCGCTCCTTAGCTGAGCGAAGGCTTCTGGTGGGGGTGTAGACTCGTAGGAGCGAGTCAAAGTATGCGGGTGCTGAGTTTGTGATGGATCTGTAAGCAAGCGTCAACGCCTTGAACTTAATGCGAGCAGCGAGTGGTAGCCAGTGCAGAGAGATGAAGAGAGGTGTGACATGGGCCCTCGTTGAAGACAAGACGTGCCTCTGCGTTCTGGATCATTTGAAGCGTTATGATCGCACACGATGGAAGTCCAGCCAGAAGCGCATTGCAGTAGTCAAGCCTGGAAATGACCAGGGCCTGGACGAGAAGCTGTGTTGCATGCTCTGTTAGGAATGGTCGGATCTTTCTGATGTTGTGCAGCGCAAATCTGCACGACCGAGCTGTCTTTGAAATGTGGTCTTTGAAGGACAGCTGGTCATCAAAGGTTACACCAAGATTTCTGACCGACCTTGAAGGGGAAATCAAGGATGAGCCTAGCTTGATGGTGAAGTCGTGCTGTAGAGTCGGATTGGCAGGGAAGACGAGAAGCTCAGTCTTTGCCAGGTTGAGCTGTAGGTGATGATTTTCCATCCATGCCGAGATGTCCGAAAAGTTAAACATTTAATTATCTATAAGCATTTCACAGATTTACTGTCAGTACACCAGTTATACAAATGAACTAAATGCATTTAATTCCATTCAAATGGATGGAAACGGATAGAAAAGGATTGGGTATAAAAGATTCCTTATCCTGCAACATTTATATCATAGCTTGGAACCCTAATTATAAAACAATCCTTAATGGATCCAGTAAAACATTTACCCCCGGTTTCACAGACAAGGCTTAAGCCTAGTCCCAGACTAAAATGCAAGTTTGAGCTGTTTTAACTGAAAGCAACTTGCACTGACATCTTTAAATATAAACCCGATTCCAAAAAAGTTGGGACACTGTACAAATTGTGAATAAAAAAGGAATGCAATAATTTACAAATCTCATAAACTTATATTTTATTCACAATAGAATATAGATAACATATCAAATGTTGAAAGTGAGACATTTTGAAATGTCATGCCAAATATTGGCTCATTTTGGATTTCATGAGAGCTACACATTCCAAAAAAGTTGGGACAGGTAGCAATAAGAGGCCGGAAAAGTTAAATGTACATATAAGGAACAGCTGGAGGACCAATTTGCAACTTATTAGGTCAATTGGCAACATGATTGGGTATAAAAAGAGCCTCTCAGAGTGGCAGTGTCTCTCAGAAGTCAAGATGGGCAGAGGATCACCAATTCCCCCAATGCTGTGGCGAAAAATAGTGGAGCAATATCAGAAAGGAGTTTCTCAGAGAAAAATTGCAAAGAGTTTGAAGTTATCATCATCTACAGTGCATAATATCATCCAAAGATTCAGAGAATCTGGAAAAATCTCTGTGCGTAAGGGTCAAGGCCGGAAAACCATACTGGATGCCCGTGATCTTCGGGCCCTTAGACGGCACTGCATCACATACAGGAATGCTACTGTAATGGAAATCACAACATGGGCTCAGGAATACTTCCAGAAAACATTGTCGGTGAACACAATCCACCGTGCCATTCGCCGTTGCCGGCTAAAACTCTATAGGTCAAAAAAGATTTAAAATGGACTGTGGCAAAGTGGAAAACTGTTCTGTGGTCAGATGAATCAAAATTTGAAGTTCTTTTTGGAAAACTGGGACGCCATGTCATCCGGACTAAAGAGGACAAGGACAACCCAAGTTGTTATCAGCGCTCAGTTCAGAAGCCTGCATCTCTGATGGTATGGGGTTGCATGAGTGCGTGTGGCATGGGCAGCTTACACATCTGGAAAGGCACCATCAATGCTGAAAGGTATATCCAAGTTCTAGAACAACATATGCTCCCATCCAGACGTCGTCTCTTTCAGGGAAGACCTTGCATTTTCCAACATGACAATGCCAGACCACATACTGCATCAATTACAACATCATGGCTGCGTAGAAGGAGGATCCGGGTACTGAAATGGCCAGCCTGCAGTCCAGATCTTTCACCCATAGAAAACATTTGGCGCATCATAAAGAGGAAGATGCGACAAAGAAGACCTAAGACAGTTGAGCAACTAGAAGCCTGTATTAGACAAGAATGGGACAACATTCCTATTCCTAAACTTGAGCAACTTGTCTCCTCAGTCCCCAGACGTTTGCAGACTGTTATAAAAAGAAGAGGGGATGCCACACAGTGGTAAACATGGCCTTGTCCCAACTTTTTTGAGATGTGTTGATGCCATGAAATTTAAAATCAACTTATTTTTCCCTTAAAATGATACATTTTCTCAGTTTAAACATTTGATATGTCATCTATGTTGTATTCTGGATAAAATATTGAAATTTGAAACTTCCACATCATTGCATTCTGTTTTTATTCACAATTTGTACAGTGTCCCAACTTTTTTGGAATCGGGTTTGTATGTCTGTGCCATTGTTTTGTCTCAAGATGCACACAAGTAATGTTTTTTCTAAGGCACATTTATAAAAGCTACTTAAATACCCTAATTGAACTAAGGCCTAATCCTGGCTTAATCTAAGTTATACAAGTTATAGCAGTAAAACATTTATGTGATATGGTGAATAAAAATAATAGAACAACTACAGTACAGTATAAATTGTATGAAATATAAGTGTAAAAGAAGGTCAGATGTCATCATTCAATATACAGTATATGGCAGTTTTATTATATAGTTTATTATTATTATGTTTATTATTATTATTAATAGCCTAAAAATACAATTGAGTGAGTATAATATAGTAGTAATATAATAACTATGAATAAAATAGCTAATAGTATAGCATAAATTGTAAAATAATATGGTCAATAAAATAAAAATAGCAAATAAAATTTGTGAATAGTTAGAGTCGTGAATAGTACAATCACATTGTAATAATATTTCACAATATTACACAGTTTTTACTGTATTTTGATCAGTTAAATGCAGCCTTGGTGAGCAATGAGCATAAGAGACTTTTTAACGATTTTAACGATCTGAGCACATGGTCTAAAGCGCATGGCGCAAGTGCACTTAGGGCATGTCCAGATTCACTTTTGCTAGTTTAACGATGGGAAAAATGGTCGGCGTGCGTTGTCTAAAAGGGTTGCCCCTATTTTCTTAATGAGTCATGGGTGTGTTTTTGGCGTAACGTGCAATAAACCAATCAGAGTCTCATCTCCCATTCCCTTTAAAAGCCAGTTGCGCTTACACCATGGCGTATTCGTTATTTACATGGTGGAATATAGACACCCTCAACCTGACGAGTCAGTTTAAATACATGTGTATTGCCACGATTGGTTAAATAGCCAATTTCATTCGTCATTACTGCAAATAGGTAATTCTGATACATGCAATGGCTATCCATTATGACATGTAGGCATTTTTATCTTTATGTACACAATAATAATCTTTACATTGTAATCCTTTTATTAGTAATATTTAAAAATGTTTGTGTGCTGCTGCGTGTCCCTGTGTGTGTAATAAGCAGAGTATATGCGCGCTGTGCACCCGCCTATAGGTGCATATTACTAACGCGCCCTTTAAATAACACAAAAAATACTGCGCAGTCGTTTTCAGTTGCCTCAAAATAGCAACGCGCCAACAATGCGCCTGAACACACCTCGTTTTCAGACCAGTACACCCATTGGCGCACAAATGGGCACAAATGCATTTGCTATTTAAACAACGTGGCGCAGGACGTGAAAATGATAACTGCGTCGGGATGAAACTAGAAAAAAAAAACACTTGTGTCGTGCCTGGCGTCGCATTGCACCGGGTGTATGATAGGGCCCTTCTTTTCAAAAACATTAAATCTTACCAACCCCAAACTTTTGAACAGTAGTGTATCTAGCTATTATGGTTATTAACATTACCCTGTAATGGATGGAAAGGCTTCCCGTTCTTACCTCTTTCCTCTTCCTGTCTTCTTCAGGCCTGCTTTTCAGAAGCTGGAGGACTGCTTTGAGGCATTAACTCTGAATCAAGAGTTGAATATCCCTCTGCCTGCTGAACTGGATGAACTTCAGCAGAAGTTTTTAAGGACTTATGGACCCAGTGATATTGCCTCTGAAGACCAGGAAAACAACAGGAACTAATCCAATGGCAGCACAGGCTGAGATATGGGTTGGATTATTTTTTTTTTTTTTAATGAGTTTACAGAACTGAATCAGAGCATTTACCTTGGGTTTGCATACTGGGAACATGCTCATGTGTTCTTTGGAGAGATCTGTCACGACATGCAGAACTTTGAGGGCATTCTAGAACCGCAAAGGGTTCTAGGCAGAGATCTGTTGAGGGAACAGATAGATTTCAGTGACCGTGAGCTTCTTGTTGCTTCTGTCTGATTTGAATGGTTTAGTTATGATTTAACCATGTATCTCAAACCTTTAAGCATTCCACTAGTTATCATGGATCTCCCTGATGAAGTTTCCTGCAAATGTCAGATTAATGAAAATTTATAGTGTAGCATCCATTACGTTGATCGTTAAGGTTTTTTTTGTCGATCACAGTGATTTACAAAAGTGTGGTTGTGTGAATCTTATGAAACCTGTTAAGAACATGTCTGGGTCATATTTCACCCCACAATAAATAAGGAATTTATCTGGGTTTTTTGTTTTTTAAGTATATTTCGAGATGAAATTGATGCACAATAAAAAAAAATGTGGGAGAAAAGAGCTTAATTGTCATAGAAATGTCACAGTAAGAGTGTTACAATTAGGGTGAAATGTGACCTGGACATGCTTTTAAATTATAAAAAATATTGCAACTACCTGAACTCTAGGAATGTCTGTAAATCAAGCATTGTTGGACCACACCACCCCCTGCAGGTAGTTGTGCTTATGTACACTCAATCCCTTGATTGGTTCTGTACCACTAGCACTTGATGTCATGACCTCTGTAACTCAAAAACCCAAAGACAGAGTGATAAAACTGTTATAAAAGTAACATGCTTCTGAGTTTTGATAAGCATTTCCAAGAAACTACACATTGGAAACCATCTTATATTGTAGTTCATTCCTGGTACATCAGCTATTTGAAAACTGGAGTTGTCTATTCCGCTGTCATGGACTCACCTTGTAAATATATCATGACAGGGCAAGAATATTTTTTTCTCTGTATCTAAACCTGCTCTGGAGTTGTATTCTCCAAGTGAAATGATAAGTGAGATCGTAATGCTGGATCTTGACCGGCCGTTTCTAAGGGTTTTGAGCTCGTGAAACAGCCTGTAATCAAAATGTCTGCAATCTCAGAAGTGACTTTTTGTGAGGATGTTTGAAAATGAATGTCATCCTCACTTTGATCACAACTGTTTAAATTAAAACTGGATATATTTTTTCATCTTTGTATAGATTTGATGTAGTGTTGGGATCATGTGGATTTGTAGTTTGCATATGTTTGTAGAATGTGAAAAGCTGTATAAGAGCATTTTTTTCCCTAGTCTTATCTGTCAATGGTACTGACATGTATAAAATTATAACCACTACTTGTACGCCACAGCTTTCTTACACTAATGTTTCATGAATAAAGATGTAATAAAGTGTTGGTTATATTCATTTGCTCTCTTTTTCAACAATTTCATATTTTTTGTAAGTGTTTAATCCGCCACAGGGAGGCGCTGTTGTGTAAGTATATGGTGCTCACAGTGGTTACTATGAACGGCATACTACTGTTACTACACCGATCAGGCATAACATTATGAACACTGACCAGTGAAGTGAATAACACTGATTATCTCTTCATCACGGCACCTGTTAATGGGTGGGATATATTAGGCCGCAAGTGAACACGTGAGCATCAGAACTGGACCACGGAGCAATGGAAGAAGGTGGCCTGGTCTGATAACCCACGTTTTCTTTTACATCACGTGGATGGCCGGGTGCGTCGCTTACCTGGGGAACACATGGCACCAGGATGCACTATGACAAGAAGGCAAGCCGGCGGAGGAAGTGTGATGCTTTGGGCAATGTTCTGTTGGGAAACCATGGGTCCTGCCATCCATGTGGATGTTACTTTGACACGTACCACCTACCTAAGCATTGTTGCAGATCATGTACACCCTTTCATGGAAACGGTATTCCCTGGTGGCTGTGGCCTCTTTCAGCAGGATAATGTGCCCTGCCACAAAGCAAAAATGGTTCAGGAATGGTTTGAGGAGCACGAGTTTGAGGTGTTGACTTGGCCTCCAAATTCCCCAGATCTCAGTCCAATCGAGCATCTGTGGGATGTGCTGAACAAACAAGTCCGATCCACAGAGGCCTTAACTCGCAACTTACAGGACTTAAAGGATCTGCTGCTAACATCTTGGTGCCAGATACCAAAGCACACCTTCAGGGGTCTAGTGGAGTCCATGCCTCGACGGGTCAGGGGGACCAACACAAAATTAAGAAGGTGGTCATAATGTTATGCCTGATCGGTGTATAGTATGTATACTGTGAACAGTATGCATAAAATGAGCTTCTAGATTTGATAAACCAAAACCGTGTCCCACAATGCAGTGTGCTTGACGTGACAATATCTATGAAGACATATTGCGACTTTTTCTTGACCCGTTATTTCACTGGATAAAAAAGTTCAATATAGCAGATGCCACTCTATGGTCTAAACGTAAGGATAATGAGTTATAGTGCAAACCTGGTCCTGTTGCACCCCCAGCACTGCAAGTTTAGTAGAGATTCCAAAGTCGAATTCAAAACGGCATTTTATTTATTTTTATTTTTTTTGCGAGATGGGGACGCACCTTAAAGGGTCGTTTTAAACCCAAGTGGGCATAAAAATGTCATCTGGAATTTGGGCACCTTCAACGAACGAAGCCGTTAGCGTACACTTCTAAAGACGTAATTTGCGGATTATGATCATGTGATCCTGAGTGGCGCGCACTCAATTGATCTATATAAATGACATATCAGTGGTGGCGCGTCCATTTAAACCCAATGTAAATATAAAATATCTTATATAATTACATTAACTGAATATTAAACAAGAGAAAAAAAATATATATTTAAAAAAAATTCATATATTTAAAATTACATCATTAAAATTGTTCAGCAAGTGCTCTGAAGAATCGTCAAAAACGACAGTTTACTGTTTTAGACTATTTTTGATTAAATAAATGCTTGTGACCCCCAAGCTTGTGATCAGCAGATTATGATGTACTTTCAAATAGCTACTATTTGTTTAAAAAAAAAAAAAAAAATACATAATAATAACAACAATAATAAGCAGATAATACTCTCAATGTATACTGCATAGTACGCAAGTAATCCATTCGGAACTTTTTTTTTTTTTTTTTTTTTGCTCATTTACTCCTATAAGTGATAGGCTAATAAGACATGAATTTGTAGTGTAAAATATGGCAAGATAATGTAAAAAAAAAAAAAAAAAAAAAAGTATGACAATACAATTTCAAACTGAATTTATTTCACAGCAGTACAAAAACCTGCCAAAAATAATATTTTCTGGAACCTTAAACAGTTGTACAGTCCAATAAACTATGGGAAAACAAATGCATACATCAAAAATAAAATAAAAATTTAAAAGTCCCATTTCATAAACTACAATCTCTGCAAAAAGAAAAAGTAGTATATTATTTTAATACGTCATCTTGCACTCTCTTTCGGTCTCTGAAATCTATTGCCTTAAATGGAATAACATCCAACTCTTATACAACCTATTTCTCAGCAGTTCATGCTTCATCAAGTCCACTGTCCTACTTCAGCCCATCTGTATGGTCGGAAACAAATGAACATTGATACAAAAAAAAAAATTGTAACCAGAGACCACGAATCAGACCCATTCTGATTGGTTTGCTGAAGTCATGACAGCGCTCACTTGCTCTCTATCAGATTGTGGCCACAGAAACAATAATACATTCAAATGTAATTTACTAAGGCAAGATCTCTGGAAAGCTTTCCTCTTCATTTAGTCAAAGCCTTCACCTGGCTTAGCTCTAGCGTCCCAAGCCACATAATCTGCCAAATGAATATGGATTTCTGGGAAAGAGCTATCAAAGGCAATTAACTCAATTAGCTCTAGCTGCAAACCAAAGCTCCCTATAGAGTGAACAGCCCAGCTGTAGAGCAGCAGATTGTACCACATTTACAATTTCAGTTTCAACTCAACTGCATTAGGAACAAAAACAAAGAAAAGGGCAGGAAAGAAGATAAGAATGGATTGTCTTCTCTTTCAAAACACCAGATCATCTGATCCATCGACACTTCTCAAGAAGACACAGAGCAGTTAACGGGACTGTCGCCCTCTCACTGGAGTTTAACAAGCAGGGAGTATTCATGCCCCTTGATGATCTGCACGAAATGTACTTGCAATTTTTTCTCCACAAGAATCCCTGACATGCATATTTATACACAACCACCATTTCACCTTTTCCAGTGTATCCCCACATGTCCTACTTTCCCCAACAGCTTCGTTGAGGAAATAAGGACACAGTCTGGGTTCCAAAAAAATCTTTCCACCGCTCTCTCAGGGCACATGCCCTACCTTTACCGTGAAACCGTGCTGTAAAGGCAAGGTAAAGAGAAAAGAGACGACAGGCAGAGGGAGGTGGACGTGGAATTTGGTCCTTTGAGATTCTGCAGTGCTGCATATATATCTTAACAAGACGCCTGTCGAGGCGCTCATCCTGTTCCTCCATCAGGCTCCGGGGGTCCCCGCTGTCCCCATAAGAGGGTCGGCCCCCTCTACGGGCTCCTGAGTGGGGGTCTGGTTGTTCGGTTCAGCCATGATGACGATGGTGTTCTCGTCCACCAGCTCGCAGGTGGGATTGGCGAAGGCAGAGAGAGGGAGAGTGATGCGATGCATCTCACGCTCGTAAACGCGCTGCTCGTGCTGTTTCTTGAGGTCACGACCCCTACGGGATGAAAAACATAAGCATTTTACTTCATTGCCACACACAAATTTATATGTAATCTAGACTTTAGTCATGTTTTATGTCACTTGTCAACTGATCAAATAATAGAAAAGGGTCTAAAAGTCAGAGACCACCAGTGAAAATGTGCGAATGTTTTCATTTTGCAAAATCTATAATTTTTTTTAAATTTAAAAAACAACTTGAGTAAAATTTTTATTTTATTTTGGCATTTAATTTAAACGTGTTGTGCAGTGCTGCTCAAATGTTCATTCTGTGTAAAATATTCTGTTCGAATGAACAAAATGAATGACTTATTCTGCAGTGGTACCACTTCATTTTCTCTGAATATTTTGAAGATTATTTCCATGTCTAATATTATTAATAGGACCAGGTCTAATTCCTCATTCGCTGCCAAGCAAGAGACAGATGTCAATGAACACACTCCGGTTCCTAGAAGTGGTCGAGAGAGATCATGGGAGCTGAATGCTGGAGAAATGTCATATCGCTGGACACACCCCTGTCTATCCTTCCTTTCACTCCATCTCTCTCTGTCTTGCCCATTCAGGCTGTGCACAGCAGACCTGCGGCATGTTATGCAACCCTCCTACATTTCCCCAGCACTGTGTCTGCTGTGAGCTCTGCTTTATCAGAACTGAACTGAGCGGTACCATCTTACTTTCTCTTCTTACAATTCACAAGCTCTCTGGCAAGAAGTAAAGCATTTGGTTGAGGAGGTATGAAAATTTTGAATATATGAGATCCATGTGCAATTATATCATAGCATGTTTCATGTGGGTGGGTGACATTGTCCCTAATCCCACCTCTCAGCTCAACGGCCTGCCTCTGCTTATTAATACTCAGCCAATTAATCGCTAAAAATATGATGACATGCACACATAATCAGCTGACGCACGACCACATGTTGCCTAAGGCTATTGGGTAATCCAAACGAGAAGAGACGAGTTTAGACCTAAATTCAGAAGTTTACTGTCATCTATTCTGAAAGGCTGAGAGGGTGTGTCACATGACACCTATCAAGGACATATCATATATCACCACAAAACTAAAAAAAAAAAAAAAAAAAAAAAAGAAATTATAAAAAAGCTCTAGAGCATTTTTATGAATATTAAGTACAGTTTTTAGTGTTTGTTATAGTGCCTTTATGGCGATTTCAATAAAAAAAACCTTGTAACATTATTTCATCTGATATATAATGAAAGAGAATAATGTGAATAAAACATTGACTTGCTTAATTGTCATTAAAATAAGGCAAATATCACATGGTCCAAAAATAAGATTCATTATTTTTATACTAAATACATTTTTTCTTTTCTTTGACTTTAGGGTGAAATGTGATCAAGACACACATTTCACACATATCATCATGGCTTGATATACCTGCATTTGCAGCACATTTGGTTCATGACAAGTTCTGGTACATTTTGATTAGAAATGTGTAAAACAATTGATATCTCTGAATATCAGCTTTCAGAGTCCTTCTGTTCCTCCCCAAACTCAACACCCACTTCTAAACATCAGAGCAACTCCCTAAATATAGACAGTCAAGATGCCTCCAATATCTACACGCACTCACCATCTCGCTCTCATGTGTCTAATGGCATTAAAGTGACCCAGACACTGATGTTAGACAAACATGGTATGCGTTTCCAGCTAAAGCCCTGCCTTGTGATCCGACATTTTATTCCCTTGAAAGCATGTAGCAAACCCAATGACATCCTTTATCTCTGTTCTACAGACAGCACCTCTGAGCAAGATCAAAACCAGCAAACATCTCAAAAACACTGTCAAGTTCAAACACTATCCCAAACAACTGCTCCCCAGCAAAGAGAAACTACAATTATTGTGAATTGTACATGAAGTACACTACCCGGCCAAAAAATGGTTATGACTGGATCATTATTGTAGTGACAATGTTTCTAGCACCAAAAATTGATGCACCTCTTGATGGAAATAAATGTTGTGGTGTTATTTCCATCAAGAGCTGCATCCATTTTTGGTCCAGATCTTGTATTGACAATGCAAGAGTCAAGCACTCTGTAAAGTCTCCTCCAGCAAATCCCAAAGACTTTCAATGAATTTAAGGTCTGGACTCAGAGGTGCCAATTCATGTGTGAAAATGATTCTTCATGCTCCCTCCCAACCATTCTTTCACAATTTGAGCCTGATGAATCTTGACTTTGACATCCTGGAATATGGCCATGATGTGTCTTCCTACATGGTTGTTTAAAGGGTTAGTTCACCCAAAAATGAAAATGATCCCATCATTTACTCACCCTCAAGCCATCCTATGTGTATATGACTTTATTCTTTCAGCCAAACACAGTTATATTAAAAAATATCCTGGCTCTTCCAAGCTTTATAATGGGAGTGAATAGTAACTAAGATTTTGAAGCCCAAAAAGCGCATCCATCATCATAAAAGTAATCCATACGGCTCCAGGGGGTTAATTAAGGCCTTCTGAAGCGAAGCAATGCGTTTTTTTAAGAAAAATATCCATAATTCTAACTTTATAAACTAGAATCACTGGCTGTGGAGTGTGTAAAAGCTACATACTCCACAAATGGGGGTTAGAAGAACTGTTGCCGAACATATAGAAACAATCCCTGCAATAATGATCCAATCATGGACTCTTAAGCATTTGCCTATTTAATTCCAAACAGCGACTTTATTTGGCAGGGCAGTGTATATTAAGGGCCAAACATCTCCTGAGTCTCCTGAAGTGCCTTTTGTCTGTGACCTTCCCTATTGATCATATATGTTGTTTATTCTCTGTTCTCAGTGCACACTGTGATGGGACATTGTGTTTCAGGTTATACTGACCGTTTGTAGAAGTATCCCATCGTGATGCCACCTCCAAGTAGGATGATAATGGCCATCATGAAGACGGCAAGAACATAACCTGCCAAGGCAGGAAGGATAACCAATATAAGCATGAACATCTTGGTTTTCAGATTTAGTTTGAGGTTTTAATCATCTTATCCCAAGACCTACCAAGAGTCCCAAGGTCTTTCTTCTTCTTAGGTCCACTCCTGGCCTGCTGGCGCACTCCCTTCACGGGCTGCACCGCTGCGCCCTCCACCTGCGAGGGGAAGGAGTTTGCGGGTTCAAAGGTCTCCACCATCCTTGGGGTGAGTCCCTGAGTGGGGACAGTCACTTCTGGAGCCATAGCTTCTGTGGAGTTTTGGTCTGTGGGGTGACAGAATGAACAGGATATGAGTGTTTTTCTGCTTTTTCTCAATCTGCACTGCTAATGTAAGTCAGCTCTGCACTCCCATCAATTAACAAGTCCATTGGCATCACACCATTGTACTAAACAGTTTTACTGTGGTCTGGGAGTGAGTGCTCTAAACTGACAATTGTGTCCTCTACTAGCTATGTCTTTTTACAATGTTTAAGTTGTTGTTGTTTTTGTCGTTCAAAAAAAAACCTTTAAAGTTACAATGAAACATATGCAGTGTCAGATCTTTTTTTGCATATTGTGACGTACATACGAGGGAAATGGATTATATAAAGATAAAAAAAATGTTGGACGGGAACTTGGTTTTATCCATGGGTTGTTGATCAGATGGAGGCAGATCTGAATGCGTGCTTGCAGTCGATTGTAAGAAAGGGGCAGGATGTAAGTGGACTAAATGATTGGAGAAGTCTGGAGTCTTCACCAAAGTGAAGATCAAATTTTTTCTTTTAAAATAAAATATACAGATGGATGAATCATTCACAATAAGATCAATAACATGGATTTAGAAAATAGGGTAAAGTTTCATTTCATGTCAACTTTAAAACAATAACAACAAAAAAGATTTTGGCCCAAAAACATGCTCTACACAAGTATGTGAACACAAACACTCATTATAATTGCTCATTATGTTCTGAAATGAGTCAGAATGCAATTCGCAGAACAGCTATAATAGTGCGGTGGAATGCTATTTCAAGCAAAGCCTTAGTCTTTACTACACACCAGGTGAATACTAGGACTGTGATTCTGTTTTTTCTTTTCTTTTTGAAGCATGTGTAATGAGATAAAGTTTGGCTAATTTTATTTAAATAGGACATCAGGTGGATGTGATGTGTTTCAGAGGTCCCGTAGGAAGAATTCACAGTTGAGAACATTAACATGTGCCTCAGTTGTTGTCCCAGCCCTCTGGATTTTTTCCACCACCCTCTACTCTAAAAAAGTTGTTTACACACTCCAGCAGAGTTAAAGAACATGAGGTCACAGCTCAGCTAGCCAATCAGTAGCTGTTGCTGTGGTGTGCATGTTCCTCACGGCCAATCGGAATCACAGAGGGCGAGGCCTTGGCCTTCAGCTGCAGAACAAGTTTTCTTGTTTGTTCCTTTGTCTGTCTCAACTGAAGAAGCCTCAAGGCTGATAAGGAGTCTAGACTTGTGTTATTGTTTAACTTTTTATGTTAACTTTTTCGTGTTATTGTTTAACTGTTTATCTGTCCTTGCAGCATGTTGAGTCAAAAGATAATTCTAAGGAAATCGCATCAGTGTGGATTAAAATTGACCAAATGGCCTAGAGGTCTCAATAACAGTTTTTCTTCAAAGGAGGAAACAACACACTGCCATACTGTTTTTTTGTTAAGGAACCAAATAAAATACAGCTGGCCTGGCTTATCAAAAAAAATATAATGTTTAATTCAGCTGTAGTTTGTTTAGAGTAAGCTCAGGGGAAAGTAAATGTATTAAAATATTTGGCCTTGTGCTGACCTTGTTCACTCCCTAGAGGATGCTTGCTTAAAGCCATTTTCTTTTTCCCAGAAAAAGTAAGATTGCACTTTTGTGCATTATGTAAATATTTTTAAATCAGCTTCCTCCAGATTGTAAGACAAAAAAAACAAAAAACATAAGACTAAAAGTTTGAGAATGTGGAAACCAAGTAGCACGTTAGTAAGACCCAGTTGTGAAATGCCAGAGAAACACACAAGTTAAATCACTTTCATAAATCATAATTACATTTCGTACAGGAGTGTTTATCTCCCCCCCCTCCACCCCCACCAAAACCCCAAGTGCTTGAAGCTTATTTTCATTACAAAAGTTTTAACTTAATGTCAATAATTTAGGCTACAT
This sequence comes from Coreius guichenoti, assembly GCA_039654105.1. Lineage (NCBI taxonomy): Eukaryota > Metazoa > Chordata > Actinopteri > Cypriniformes > Gobionidae > Coreius > Coreius guichenoti. Next base: position 14,107,146 of record CM077169.1, read on the forward strand.
TTATATGAAGATTTATATGGATCTATAAAAGCTGCTGTGATTTAAAGAGAGAGAGAAGATGAGAGAGATGATTTTTGAGGGAGAAGATGGCTACCTTGGCATATCTTAATATCACATGCTTCTTTTCTGGTTTCTCCACTGGACCCAGAGACATAGCACCAGGGCTTCTCTGAACCATCTGGGTTACGACAGAAATTGTGATTCCCAACATCTTCTGACAAGAAGAAATCAAAATAATTAAACCTTTATATAAGTTTATATATTTTCTATCACAACATTTCTATGTTTGTGTAAGTGTTTTTGAGTTGTAGTGAGTGTATCCCAGACATGCCCTCGTCTGGATTAGGGAATTGTGATTGCTCATCTTTTTGAGTTAGGGCTCATAATATCATCTGGGCGGCATGCCCTCTTTACATAACCATAATTTACTAAATCTATAATCAGCAACACTGACAGTTTGCATTTTGCACTCTCTAATTAACGGATACAATCTGTAAATATGCATTAATGTACATATCTTAGCTTGATTTCCTCAAATACAATGTTTTGGGGTGCTATACAGTAAAAATATACAAAGAGATCAGGAAGTTACCCGTCTGTGAGTCTTTAAACTTCAGGTTTAGAGTCTTCCAGTTGAGGCAAATGTTTCCTGCGGATGTCTTCTGTTGCATTCCCCTATAGTTCTCGCCATTAGATGTTATACACTCTGTGGGAAAAACAAATGAACTTCATGTGATTTAGAAGATTGGTTTCAGATCAGTTTAATTTAGAATAAAGTATCCTAGTTACTATTTCATGTTTAAATAACAGCATCTCTTATACTCTTATACTAAACAACCATACGTTAATAAAAACAATTTATTATGAACAGATATGGAATGATAAAAAAATAGATGTAAAAATACAAAATGGTGATTTCCTTTTCTAAATCACTTAAAATAAAGTATATTTTATTATTTTTTTTAAGAAAGCTACTGCAGCAAATTGAAACAGGATCTTACCTTCAACAACAGACGAGCTGCTCACCAAACCAAAGCTCAGCAGGAGCGCAAAGTAAAGCGGTCGAAACATTTTTATTCGTCGATGTTATTAACAAGAAGAACAATTAGTATTCATGACGACTCGACATAAAACCGCTCCGTTTTAATGGAAGAGCCTGTGGTGAATCGATCCACACTGCTCTCCAAACACACTGCAGTCGTGCTGTTGTTTTGGGCTCTGAGCTGGTAAACAGCCTGAATGGACTGATCGCAGAAACTCCCTTTGCAGTGACTCCGCGTCCTCCGGGTCCTAGAAACAAGCAGCTTCCCTGATTAGTATGATGCATGGTACATGTGAATGATAATACATGGACGAAATGACCAGAATGTTCCAGCAGACAATCGATTGTGTTTGTACATTTTAATATAAAACCACATATTATTAATTGGTATATATATATATATACATACACACACACTACCAGTCAAAAGTTTGGAAACTGTACTATTTTAATTGTTTTTGAAAGAAGTCTCTTCTGCTCACCAAGGCTGCATTTGTTATTAAAAATACAAAAAAACAAGCTGTAATATTGTGAAATATTATTAAAATGCAAAATAACTGTTTTCTATTTGAATATATTTTAAAATGTAATTTATTCCTGCGATGCAAAGCTGAATTTTGAGCATCACTACTCCAGTCTTCAATGTCACATGATCCTTCAGAAATCATTCTAATATGATGATTTGATGATCAAGAAACATTTATGATTATTATCAATGTTGAAAACAGTTGTGTAAAACATTTTTTTTAGGATTCTTTGATGAATAGAAAGTTCAAAAGAACAATATTTATCTGAAATAGAAAGCTTTAAAGTAACATCCACATGGATGGCAGGACCCAAGGTTTCCCAGCAGAACATTGCCCAAATCATCACACTGCCTCCACCGGCTTGCCTTCTTCCCAAAGTGCATCCTGGTGCCATGTGTTCCCCAGGTAAGCAACGCACACGCACCCCGCCATCAATGTGATGTAAAAGAAAATGTGATTCATTAGACCAGGCCACCTCCTTCCATTGCTCCGTGGTCCAGTTCTGATGCTCAGGTGCCCACTGTTGGCACTTTCGGCGGTGGACAGGGGTCAGCATGGGCACCCTGACTGGTCTGCAGCTATGCAGCCCCATACGCAAAAAACTGCGATGCACTGTGTATTCTGACACCTTTCTATCAGAACCAGCATTAACTTGAGCAATTTGAGCTACAGTAGCTCGTCTGTTTGATCGGACCACACGGGCCTCAATGCTCCCCACGTGCATCAATGAGCCTTGGCCGCCCTTGACCCAGTCATCGGTTCACCACTGTTCCTTCCTTGGACCACTTTTGATAGATACTGACCACTGCAGACTGGGAACACCCCACAAGAGCTGCAGTTTTGGAGATGCTCTGACCTAGTCGTCTAGCCATCATAATTTGGCCCTTGTCAAACTCGCTCAAATCCTTACGCTTGCCCATTTTTCCTGCTTCTAACACATCAACTTTGAGGACAAAATGTTCACTTGCTGCCTAATATATCCCATCCACTAACAGGTGCCGTGATGAAGAGATAATCAGTGTTATTCACTTCACCTGTCAGTGGTCATAATGTTATGCCTGATCAGTGTATATATATATATATATATATATACACACACACACACACATAGTGGCTCAGTGGGTAGCAGGAGCCCTTTCTGTGTGGAGTTTGCATGTTCTCCCTGTGTCTGTGTGGGTTTCGAGGTGCTCCAGTTTCCCCCACAATCCAAAAACATGGAGACGTGAATGTGTGTGTGTGTGTGTGTGAGTCAGAATGGGGAGGGTTGGGAAAGGATCATACCACACACTTATGAATTAGTATTAAGACTTTTTCAAGTTATAATGTATCAAACTCTACTACTACTATTAATGTATACAATGTATAATAAATAATATCTTTACTATTATTATGATTATTAGTAATATTATATTATTATTATTAATAATACAACAATTATATATTTTATTATGCCATCTATGAATATTATGTTATGTGTTTTGATTTCATTCTCAGATGACACAACCGGACCTCTTTCAGACATATATTTTTATGTCATATATAATGTTATTAGCATCTTTTCTGATGAAAGCTATGTGCCTGAATGAGCTTTCATGCAACATGGGTTTGCAAAGAATGAAATAGGCCAAAACCTGCGGAAAAAAAATTATCATTACAGCACCATCAATTCATTCACATCATCCATCCTTGTTAAACAAATCTGACAGAGCAGAACTTCATTAGGAGATCAAGGAACAATGAGCGCCTCTATTATTTATAAGGACACAGAGGGTTCCCTGAGGAGACACTATTAAAAGGAGAAAAACACAGTGTTGATTAGTGATGACACAATCGGTGTAGGCTATTCAGCTTCTGAAACAGCTAAATAAAAGACACATATACACACACTTTGTTCATAGTCATGCTCTTTTTGTTAAGAGTTTCTCAGTGGTACATTCTGGACATTTCCCTTTGTTTAAAGTGCATTCCCTTTAAGTACAGTACAAACCATTATAAATAACAGCTTTCTGTTTTCAATAGTTCTGCACTGTTCAGCACAGTGAGATCAGTGTCATGTTTTCTGCGGTTCACCATTAATCTCCAAGTACCATCTTGTCTTCTTGTATCAGATCAGACTTTTATGAAATCTTGGAAATTATGTTGAGGTTTTCATGGCATTTTGAAGCATGGAAGCAAGTAATCCGATTTAATTAGACCAGATAGTTTACTTCCTTTCCATGGTACTGGTTAACTGACCTACTTTTATTTTCCAAAGTAATTACACAAAGTTTCCAAAATAAAATTGGAGCCAGGTTGCCAGCTTTTTTTGTGAGTTGTGCACCCAAGCAGATGAGTGTGAGAGAGAATGGATATTCAATAACTACACTGTTGCTTTGTTTTAAAGTTTGTTGATTATGTTGTTGCTATTTTTGATGCCCAGCCATTACTCCTGTTTGTTCTGGGAATTCTACTTGTTGTCCTGTTTGACTGGTTTGCTTTACTGGTTTTGTGTTATTTGAAAAAAGAAAAAAGTGAACACATTTTGAAAGCTTTAAGAATACACCACACATGCATAGTCATAAACAGTAGTGAATAAACATGATAAAAAAAAGATCCTGTTTACTCCAAAATAGAACTAGGGACAATCATGATTCATTATTCAAACATTAGTCGTTCAGCACTATTCATGTTATATACAAAAATTCATTAAAATCAAACTGCTGTGATAAAAAAAAAAAAACTAAACAGTGTCATTTCTTCGTTCAATACTACTGCTCCACATAAGGAAAACAGGAAGTGAAATGTGGGTTTGTATGGCGAAGACTGCAGATAATGAGTGGAAAAAGACCAGACAAACAGATCCCTCTGTTGAGTCCTGTTAAAAGACTTCCATATATTTAATTTGCACATACAGACATCTAACATTAAACAACTGTCTTTTAAATAGTTTGAATTAATAAGAAGTTATGAGCTGTTTTTAAAATAGCTAGTCAAGTGAAAAAAAAACAACAACAAAAAACACCACAGTTGCTATAAAAAGCCTAATTCTCTCCAAATGTGAGATATTCTCCAATATTTTAAATATTTCTAAAATTATTATAAAATGGATATTTTCGTTGTCTCCCCACCCCCCCAAACAATTTTTCCAAGAAATCCACCTGAATGTCCTCTAGACTCAATACGTCATTTATAATACATTTGAAGCATTCATAGAGGAGTGTGCATCTTTTCAGCGTTCGCTGAAAACTCAGACCATCTGCTCCACTGATGGCTACTGGGATACCCAGCTGCGTCCTAATACTGTGTCCTGTGACACACAGGCGTGTTGCATAGCAACTGAGTACATATTCCAAACATGAATCATCAATTCGCCCTATGCTGAAGGCAGAAAATGGACACTTAACCTGGGAGACAAGCCTCTAATGTGGCATAAAGTAGGCACTATTCCCCTGCTGTTATGGTAGGGCAACTCTACTGTTGCTGCAAAAGCCATTACATCACTGTTTGATGCATTTACCCCTGCAGTGGAAACCTGAGTAGAAGTGGCTTACGCCAAGAGAAGATGAGGATGAGAAACAGGGTACAGAGCAGGGGCGGTTCTAGACCCTTTTTAGGGGGACTTTAAAAATGTATCAGCTATCAAAATGTATTATTTATTTATTAAAATAAAAATGAAAATAACTAAAAATGACAGGACATGTCGATAAGAAAAAAAACTCTTTTTTTCCGAGAGTTTTAAGTTTTTTATTATCGTTGCACTGTGCGTGCGTGATAGCCCACCGTTAGAAGTGCAACGGCGGCTTGTGCTGCATGTCAGCCGGAGGCGGGAGACGATGTCAAAAAATCACTTTCATGAGACGTTTCGTGACGTCATAGAAGGTATTTTATATGATTTTTTAAATTGTTTAGCTTGCATTAATGCATGTAATCTGTACAATGTATACGGAAATTTGCCATGACATGAAACATCAAACCAGAAACTAATTTAGTTTATAATTAAGTATTCGTAATTGTTTTCATTTAGTTAAATCGTGGTGGCTATGATTTACTAAAAATGAGGGAATAAGTTGTGAGAACGAATCTTCGTACTGTAGTTAAAACGGCAGTAGCAATGTAACTTTTTTGTGTTCAAAATGTACAATCATAAATCCATTTTCCAAACCGTGTTCTTGTCTTATCCTGAATCACTACGGTACACATATAATAAGTGTTTATATTCGGAGTATTTTAGTCCGGTTCGGGTCAGACCGCTGCGGAGTATCACAGTACCTGCGTGACTGTCATAGCCATAAACAGTGAGAAGTAGCTCCGGATACAATGTTCTTCCGCAAGACGCATGCAGTTCTGTTTAGAGCGCCAAAAGTTACGGACTGCAGCTTTAATAATCATCATTCAGTATATAATTCATCATTGCTTGGTCACGCTTTGCAAACTGAAGCAATTTAGTTTTTTGTTGACTGTCATAAAATTATAAACTTATTGAATACAAAGTCTATATTTTTTGCATTTAGTTAGCTAACAGTAATACTGGTTGATAATAATGAGATGGTGACTAACTATTGTCAGGCTAAAAAGACTAACACTATAGTGAACAGAACTACAGAAAGAAATATTAATGCAAATAAATAATTTATTCATAAATAAATTAAAAAAATAATGGCCTTGGTTTAAATAAACAAGTAAATATAAGTGAAAAAGATAAAAATAAAGACTTTATAAGCAATAAAACAAAGACTGCAAAGTTTTTAGTTATAGGTTTATTTAAGCTAAAGTAATTCAGCCATGAGCACTGATTCTGTCTTTATCTTGTGCACAGTGATTACATTGGTTCTTCACATATGTGATTGTTTGCATTTATATTTGCTATCGACATTCTGCAATACACAGCCACAACATTAGGTAGCGAGAGCTAAGCCCCCCTAAGGATAAAATCCTAGAACTGCCCCTGGTACAGAGTGAGAAAGAAAGATGTAAAACAAAAACAAAAACGATGGGATAAAACTATATAATATGTATTGGACATAAAAGAAAGGATTTGTGTTTCCTGTGGCACTCTTTTGTTTTTCGGAATATCTGCAATTAGCAATTATCGGGGTTCAAGCGTTTTAAGGCCTTTAAGCACATATGCGTAAAAAGATATTGTTTTATTTAGCAAGCATGTAACCACTTAGATCATAGATGGAAAAGACCATTTACAGCCAATACAGGCAAATTACCACAGGAAATATATGGTTTTCAAAGCTTTTGAACAGCTATAGCGTCACCTATGGTCTCCATAAAAGTGTGCATGCTTGTTTAGAATCATATGTTGCATGTGCTCACCTATTTTTGTGAAGTTCCAAGTTTTCGTTTAGGAGTTATAGGCTTTTGCATGCACTTGGCCACAGCCATTCTATAAAATGACCCTATTATAGCTGTCCAAATGCAAAAGTTCAACTTTTTTGGATAATTATTGATCTAGAGAGTCCAGAGAATTGTACTGCTTTGGTTTTATTCAGATTGAGCGAAAAACCTAGGACTAGTTCGCAAAAGTTTTTTTTATTTTTTTTATTTTTTTTATTTTTATTTTTTTACATTTTTTGAGATATGCCAATGTCCTCATAGACTATCATGGCACCTTGGACAAAGACAGTGCATGCCAATTTTCAGACCATTTTATCATAGGTACACTTCAACTGTGAGAGACGGAATCTAAAAAAAATCCAGAAAATCACATTGTATGATTTTTAAATAATTAATTTGCATTTTATTGCATGATATAAGTATTTGATCACCTACCAACCAGTAAGAATTCCGGCTCTCACAGACCTGTTAGTTTTTCTTTAAGAGCTGTGTAAGGACATCAGGGATAAAATTGTAGCCCTGCACAATGCTGGGATGGGCTACAGGACAATAGGCAAGCAGCTTGGTGAGAAGGCAACAACTGTTGGCGCAATTATTAGAAAATGGAAGAAGTTCAAGATGATGGTCAATCTCCCTCGGTCTGGGGCACCATGCAAGATCTCACCTCGTGGGGCATCAGTGATCATGAGGAAGGTGAGGGATCAGCCCAGAACTACACGGCAGGACCTGGTCAATGACCTGAAGAGAGCTGGGACCACAGTCTCAAAGAAAACCATTAGTAACACACTACACCGTCATGGATTAAAATCCTGCAGCGCACGCAAGGTCCCCCTGCTCAAGCCAGCGCATGTCCAGGCCCGTCTGAAGTTTGCCAATGACCATCTGGATGATCCAGAGGAGGAATGGGAGAAGCTCATGTGGTCTGATGAGACAAAAATAGAGCTTTTTGGTCTAAACTCCACTCGCCGTGTTTGGAGGAAGAAGGATGAGTACAACCCCAAGAACACCATCCCAACCGTGAAGCATGGAGGTGGAAACATCATTCTTTGGGGATGCTTTTCTGCAAAGGGGACAGGACGACTGCACCGTATTGAGGGGAGGATGGATGGGGCCATGTATCGCGAGATCTTGGCCAACAACCTCCTTCCCTCAGTAAGAGTATTGAAGATGGGTCTTGGCTGGGTCTTCCAGCATGACAACGACCCGAAACACACAGCCAGGGCAACTAAGGAGTGGCTCCGTAAGAAGCATCTCAAGGTCCTGGAGTGGCCTAGCCAGTCTCCAGACCTGAACCCAATAGAAAATCTTTGGAGGGAGCTGAAAGTCCGTATTGCCCAGCGACAGCCCCGAAATCTGAAGGATCTGGAGAAGGTCTGTATGGAGGAAGGGGCCAAAATCCCTGCTGCAGTGTGTGCAAACCTGGTCAAGAACTACAGGAAACGTATGATCTCTGTAATTGCAAACAATTAGGTTTCTGTACCAAATATTAAGTTCTGCTTTTCTGATGTATCAAATACTTATGTCATGCATTAAAATGCAAATTAATTACTTAAAAATCATACAATGTGATTTTCTGGATTTTTGTTTTAGATTCCGTCTCTCACATTTGAAGTGTACCTATGATAAAAATGACAGACTTCTACATGCTTTGTAAGTGGGCAAACCTGCAAAATCGGCAGTGTATCAAATACTTGTTCTCCCCACTGTATAGTCATTTTAGTAAAAGTGGCCCCGCCCATGATCGAACGTTTTGGTGTCCCTTAGGCACCGTGAACCGAAATTTCTACTTTTTTTGATAACTATTGACGATCAGACTCCAGAGAATCTTTCTGCACTGGTTTGGTTCCGATCGGGCCAAAAACCTAGGACTAGCTCGCAAAAGTAGATTTTTAAAAAAATCAAAACAAAGGATTCCAATGATATAAGACACTTGAGTCTACGCCTAACGGTTTAGGAGTTACGAGCCCTTTCGTACTTTTGAGTGCTGTACCGCCCTCGTCAGGCCGATCGGGGCGAGCCTTGGTGACGTTGTAGGCGGTGTGAGTACTACCAGCCCTCAAAGTTTCAAGTCTCTACGATTTACGGTTTGGTCTGCCCGATCACTTTTAGGGGAGAATGCTGATCCTTGGAAAATTTTACAATTACAATAGGGTTTCAGCGCTATGCGCTTGAACCCCTAACAACAACAACATGGAGGGGTTTGAAAAACACACGTTGCCTTATTGACTGGACTACTACGTCTTCTGAGGCAGCAGCAGAAATGTAGGAAGCTGATATGCAAATTTATTCCGTGCTGTTGTTTCCAGTCTTCAAATTTCCACTATATTGTCATTTTCTGCTCAACCGGCACTTTGCAACAGCACAATCTTGTTTCTGCAGCGACTTTTAGCATGTTTCCTGTAACGACGTCTGACAAGTTTATGCTTTAAGAGAAAGTGACAAACCACGCGAAATCCAATTAGAGTTGTCAGACAGAAACCGATTTCCAGAAATGCAAAATTTTAATAGGATTTCGAACCACATATGAATGCATTTCATGGGACTTTTTGCCATTCACACTTGCTAAATATTATTGGATTCCTATCGGATATGCACAAAAATCATATTTAGACTGACAGTCTAAACGTGGCTGGCTGCTGTTTGTGTCAGAAGATGCTCTGAGATTTGTGCGAGGCAGCTCAAACCGGTTTGGGCTTTTGTGAATTATTACAGCTAAACATGTTCCACCCCACCACTCCAAAGTAACTTCAAGGCAAGCCTGCAAGTTTAGCAACAAAAAAAAAAAAAAGGCGTAATGCCTGCTAAAGCTGTGATATGCAGGGAAGGAGACCAGAGGCTGTTTTTTTAATGGATGTTTTTAATGGAGGAGAGGCTTCACTACAATGCTAATAAACTGCTTTTGTGGGAAAACGGATTATCATTTAATTAATCGGTTAATCTTCAATCTTCTAATGCTCTTAAACATTCGTTTAGGATTTATCTATTTTTAGAGTTTACACCAAAAAATGCTGTTTTATAAGATAAGTCACTGACAGTCACTGCGCGACAGGTATGACTCAGTTCATAGCATTTCTCATTTATCTGCAAACAGTGTCGCACAACTCTGAACGAAATTCAATGACGTCAAGGCTGTAACGTGTTATCAAGACACGTGATACAAGTTAGCCGTTACGCTCTCTCCAATGGAAGAGCCACGGACCCTCGTATCCCCCAATAATAAGACCATCTCTGACTGCACTCCACATAAAACCTTTTCTGAGGCCATATCCACACGAAGCCAGAGCTTTCCCTATCCGATCTTTTTTCCCCTCGTCTCAAGAAATATCTGCGTACACACGAAACCACTGAAACCGACTCAAAACGATGTAGTATACATGCCAGACCAGTATGTGGCGCTGTAATTCTGCCACAGAAATACACTAAAAACGGAGAAGAGTTGTGGCTAGAAGGGGTACAGCAACGGTCGGAAGTGAGGCAAAATCTCACGATAAAATAACAATAAATAAATGTGCTACTTACCAGATTGTGTTTTATTGACGCCTACACCTACCCCAACCCTAAACCTACCCTTACAATAATGCAAATACAGTAATTAAATGACGCAATATTGATGTGCGCATGCCCAGTGGCCATAGCTGTATCCCTTCTAGTCTTTACCGTGCGGGACGTGGTGTGATGACATCGCGGTTTCACAAAATATACGGATTGGCTATACACACGAAAACGCAAGGGTGTCGGTTTCAGATTTATCCACTCTGGGACCCGGTTTCAGGCTCCTAAAACGCCGGATCCGTCTGGACGAAACGCTGATACGACACAAAATTTGTACGTATACAGCTAAACGCGACGGGGCCTGAGTTCACAGAGACTGAGCACATGAGATTGGCTATCAAAACTTCAATCAGCTAAAAAAAAAAAAGTTTGTTATTGGGGGTCACAGATCAGGGTTAGACAAGGTTCTAAATGACACTATTTTCTTTTAGAGCTGCTATACAGTCGCAATGAACTCTATTTTGATAACTGAATCATTTTCTTGTGATCATTGTAAAGCTGCTTTGAAAATCTGTATTGTATAAAGCGCTATATAAATAACAGTGATATAATACCAGCACATAGAGACACCTAGATATTATCACATAGAGACTGTGTCTGTTCCACGAATTAGTAAATACAAAAAACCATCAAAACCATTCAACGGTAAAAATTTAATTGATGTCCAACAAATAAACAACAGATATAATACAGATGATCAAATGATAAAGCTCGGGCTGCTGAATATTCGATCCCTTTCCTCAAAAGCGCTTATTGTTAATGATATGATTACAGATCATAACCTAGATGTGTTGTGTTTGACAGAAACCTGGCTAAAACCTGACGATTACATTACTTTAAATGAGTCCACCCCCCCAAGATTATTGTTATAAATATACACAAGCCGCGTCTGAAAGGTAAAGGGGGAGGTAATGCTGTAATAATATCTTCGGTATTACTCAGAAGTCTAGTTTCAAATATAATTCCTTTGAAGTTTTGGTGCTTTATGTAACGTTATGTAGTGAAATTGATAAATCCCGTTTGACATTTGTGCTGGCTACTGTATACAGGCCACCAGGGCACCATACAGACTTTACCAGAGAATTTGCTGATTTTCTATCAGAGTTAGTACTGGCTGCAGATCCTAATTGTTGGTGATTTTAATATCCATGTAGACAATGAAAAAGACGCATTGGGATTGGCATTTAGAGACATTCTAAACTCTATTGGAGTAAGGCAACACGTGTCAGGACCCACTCATACGTTAGACCAAATACTGTCACATGGAATAAATGTTGATACCATTGAAATTCTGCAGCAGAGCGATGACATCTCAGATCATTACCTAGTATCATGTACACTTAATTTAGCAAAGGCTGCAAAGCCATCCCCTCGCTTCAAATATGGCAGGACTATCACTGCTGCGGCTAAAGATTGCTTTGTAAATAATCTTCCTCATCAGTTTCATCTCCTCAGCATTCCAGATAGCCTAGAGGAACTCGATGTTGCAACAGAAACTATTGACTCTCTCTTTTCCAGCACTTTAGACACAGTTGCTCCCCGCCGCTTAAAGAAGATTAAAGAAAATAGTCCAACGCCGTGGTACAACGAGCACACCCGGGCCCTTAAAACAGCAGCCAGAAAAATGGAGCGCAGCTGGAAGAAAACAAAACTAGAAGTTTTTCGCAGTTCGTGGAAAGAGAGCATGATTGCATACAGAAAGGCCCTAAAAACTGCTAGATCTGCTTATTTCTCGACTCTCTTAGAAGAAAACAAACACAACCCTAGGTATTTATTCGATACAGTGGCTAAATTAACCAAAGATAAAGCTTTACCTTCTGATGTTTGTAAACAGCACAACAGTAATGACTTTATGAACTTCTTTACTTGTAAGATTGATATTAGGAAAAAAATTATAACCATGCAGCCGTCTACTACAGTATCACATCAGACAGTGCATTGTAGTGTCACTGAGGAAAAATTACATTCATTCACTGCTATAGGAGAAGAAGAATTGGCTAAACTCGTTAAATCATCAAAATCAACATGTATGCTCGACCCCATACCGACTAAACTACTAAAAGAGATGCTTTCAGAGGTCATAGATCCTCTTCTTAATATCATTAATTCATCCTTGACATTAGGATATGTACCGAAAACTTTTAAGTTGGCTATTATTAAACCACTTATTAAAAAAAAACACAACTTGATCCTACAAAATTAGTCAATTACAGGCCAATCTCAAATCTACCCTTTCTGTCAAAAATACTAGAAAAGGCAGTGTCCTCACAATTATGCTCCTTTTTAGAAAGAAATGGTATCTGTGAGGATTTCCAGTCAGGATTTAGACCGTATCATAGTACTGAGACTGCTCTCATTAGAGTTACAAATGATTTACTCTTATCATCCGATCGTGGTTGTATCTCTCTGTTAGTGTTACTCGAGCTTAGCGCTGCATTCGATACTATTGACCACAACATTCTTTTGAATAGACTCGAAAATTATGTTGGCATTAGTGGAATTTCATTGGCATGGTTTAAATCATACTTATCTGACCGTTATCAGTTTGTAGCAGTAAATGAAGAGATGTCACACCGAACACAAGTTCAGTATGGAGTACCGCAGGGCTCAGTGCTAGGACCGTTGCTTTTCACCCTGTACATGCTACCACTGGGAGATATTATTAGGAAGCATGGCGTTAATTTTCATTGTTATGCTGACGATACTCAGCTCTATATTTCTTTACGCCCTGACGAAACTTACCAATTCACAAGAACGGAATGCATAGCTGATATAAAAAATTGGATGACTAGTAATTTCCTGCAACTTAATTCAGAAAAAAATGAATTTTTAATCACTGGACAAAAAAACTCCACAAGTAGTAACCTAGAATACTGTCTAACACTCGATGGCTGCTCTGTCAAGTCCTTGTCGTCAGTTAGGAACCTGGGTGTGCTCTTTTATACCAATCTCTCATTTGAAAGCCATGTTTCTAGCATCTGTAAAACTGCATTCTACCATCTTAAAAATATATCTAAATTACGGCACATGCTTTCAATGCAAAATGCTGAACAGTTAGTTCATGCGTTCATGACCTCAAGGCTAGATTATTGTAATGCTCTACTGGGTGGTTGCCCTGCTCGCTTAATAAATAAACTGCAGCTTGTCCAAAACGCAGCAGCTAGAGTTCTTACTAGAACCAGGAAGTATGACCATATTAGCCCGGTTCTGGCAACACTGCATTGGATCCCTATTAAACATCGTATACATTTTAAAATCTTGCTGATTACTTACAAAGCACTAAATGGTTTAGCTCCCCAGTACTTGAGCGAGCTCTTAACGCATTATACTCCATCACGTCTATTGTGGTCTCAAAATTCTGGCCAGTTGATAATACCTAGAATATCAAAATCAACTGCAGGCGGTCGATCCTTTTCCTATCTAGCACCTAAACTCTGGAACAGTCTTCCTAGCATTGTTCGGGAAGCAGACACACTCTGTCAGTTTAAATCTAGACTAAAAACACATCTCTTTACTATGGCATACACATAAAACATTTTTAATTTATATTATTCAAATCAGTTAAATGATTGTTTTAGGCTGCATTAACTAGGTCAGCCGGAACCAGGAACACTTCCCATAACACCTGATGTACTCGTTACATCATAAGAAGAATGGCATCTACGCTAATGTTAGTCTCTCTGTTTATCCCGAGGTTTACTGCAGTTGGCCGGATCCGGGCCATATCCGGACCAGATGGTGGACCTTAGCCTGGACATGACGACCACATCCCTGAAGTGTCTGCAGAGACCGTGTCAATTAAACTCCCCTCTGTAAATGCCGCATCGACACGACATCCTCATTAAACCCGTCCCCGGCGTGACGACTCCAATCTTTCGAATAATCCTACGAATATCTATTGATCTAATATGACTTCTGACCTGTAATGTTGCCAGAATCATAATCATACACTATTTGTTCGTCGGCCAGAGGAGAACTGGCACCCCGACTGAGCCTGGTTTCTCCCAAGGTTTTTTTCTCCATTCTGGCCCTGAAGGAGTTTTGGTTCCTTGCCACCGTCGCCTTTGGCTTTTGGCTTGCTCAGTTGGGGACACTTAAATTTCAACTATATTACTGATCTGCCCGCATTGACACTATATGATAATTGAAATGAGCTGGATGACATCACCGTTTTCACCAGAGTGGCTGTACAGCCGAATCAAATTCCGTTGCATTATTTTCCTGTTACCACTGTGAAGCTGCTTTGAAACAATTGCCATTGTAAAAAGCGCTATATAAAAAAAAAAAAAAAAAAGTGACTTGACTAAAAAATAATTCAATCTTTATTTATTAAATATATAAAACACACCAATATACATGCATACAGCATAGCTGATAATGAATGGTTTAAAAGAGAGATTTGACTAAAATACATATACCATCCTCAGGGTGTTACGTGGGTCACATGCGCATGAACATGCATCCACATACACAGAGCCAAACACATGCTCGCTGATTCCTTGTGGCGCTGCTGTCTGTCCCCCGCTAGCAGATTTCAGAAATCACCGCCCATCCAGAAACAATGGCGTATTTCAGCCGTTTCAGATTTAGATGTGCTACTGTCATCGAGAATTATCTGGAGTTGGTGTTTCATTTTGGCTGGTGAAGTAGACAAGCAGAGGTTTTCTTTATTGTCTCTCTTGTATTGCACAACAAAGGACTGTTGTTTTTCTTTTTGAATGGTTTGCGCTTAATATGGCGATGAAGAGCCAGCTTTTCCAGATCAATAATGATTAGAGCTTGTGCTTAATTAAGCCTGTAACTGCAATAATGCAACCCTGATCTGTGAAGGCACTAGATTAATCTGTCCTTAGTGCATCAATGAAGACCTGAGGAAGGAAGACTCCATTTGGGACAAACCGTCTCTGAATATCCTGAAGGTCTGTAGATAAACTCAAAGGGTCAAGTAGGGGTCGTATGGAATCGCACGTCTTGAACAGCTGGAGTAGTACAATCGCCCTAGTGAACAGGCCATAAATAGCGCCATGGAAACCAGGATTTATTAGCAAACACAGCCAATCAGGATTCAGGACATCGCCTAGGCAACAAATGAGAGACGTGCATAAACATACAGCAAGGACTACATACAAACCATAAATAAATATTACAGATCATATCAATTGTAATTATAAAGTTTTGGATTCAATTATAAAGGAGCATCAGGAAGTTAATTATTGATAATGCAACAAGGAAAAACAACAACCATTATGGAGATCTGGTAAATCTTACATACCTAATTGAAGTTGCATACAAATTGTGAGATTCTCTTTGACAATGGCTGCATTGTTCCGGGCCCAGTGCTCAAGGTTCTTGGCGAGAGTGGAGGATTCTGGGTAATGTTTAACTAGATGCAATAGGTACGGCAACAGGCACGCTGAGATCACAGATGGCTCTGCATACACATTTGCTTCATCACGCTCATATAGACTGCGGCATCTGACCAACAGAAAACACAAAAATAATGTAAGAAACAGGAAGCTTGCATGCGTTTCCTTTGCGAAAGCCAGGCAAGATATAAAGAAAACCTATTTAAGATTTTTAAAAGACACACTACTGTTCAGAAGTCAGTGAGATTTTTTTATATTGAAAGAAGTACCTTATGCTCATTAAGGCTACATTTATTTGATCACAAATACAGTAAAAACAGTAATGTTGTGAAAAAAGTATTGCAATTTAAAACAAATGTTTTATAATTTTATACAGTATTTTTTCAAATGTAATTTATGCCTGTGATGGCAAAGCTACATTTTCAGCATCATTACTCCAGTCTTCAGTGTCACATGATCCTTCAGAAATCATTCTAGTATGCTGATTTGCTGCTTTAAGAAACATTTTTTATTATTATCAATATTAAAAAAAGTTGTGCTGCTTAATATTTTTGTGGAAACCGTGATGATATTCGTTTATGAATGGAACATTCAAAATATTTTATTAGAAATAGAAACGTAACAATGAAAAAGTCTTTACTGTCACTCTTGATCAATTACATGCATCCTTGCTGAATAAAAGTATTAATTTCTGTCAAAAAAGGTGGTAGTGTATATTTAATAAAAACTCTAAAACTGAATGTGGTCTGAAAACAAGAAATAAAACAATGACACCGTAAACACAATAATATGTACAAATAGCAATAATGACCTAAATAATGATCATTTCTGTAAGTAGATTGACATACTGTGTCTCTTTGGCCTCCTTCAGCAAAACATTCAGATCACAGTCAGGTAAGTGGCACACTAAGGCATCCAAAGCACCACTTGCATCCCAGAATTCTTCCAAGAGCAGGTCCAGCAGTGAGCACAGAGCCTGGTTCACCTGCATGTAGAAGCATCTCTGGGGAGCTTCTGGTCGTCGAGAACAGCAGAGGAGAGAGGCAAAGACGGCTGCCTTTGCTCTTACCTGTGGACTCTCATCCTGAAGCAGGTAGATACCTGTGCTGATCAAGCTTCAATATACAGAGGGATGAACATTTCAGATAATAAACAGCAAACATATCTAAAACCAAAGACTGGTCGGTTTTGAGTGTTAAATTAAGCTTAGAAGCAACCAGATGCAGAAAGCTGAGTTGCACTGAATCCGCTAATCTATGTTCCTGTCTAACTTACTCCCCAAACTGGAAGAGTTACCAAAGCACACCTCTTTATCATACCTGGTACTGAGCTCTGTGAGCATGAGGCTGTCCGTCAGGCTCCTGGTCACCACGGAGACACCACATAGACACAGAGCCTGAGCACAGGATATTCTGAGGGCCTCAGGAGCTTCAGGACATCTGTGCTTCTCTAATAACTTACACCAGCGCTGGAGCAAAGACAAGTCCACACTGAGAGAGAATGAGAGAGAGAGAAAGGCAGGCAAACAAAGTAAAGCTGTGAGCCATCTGTAAAGTCTTATGGCTTTCTCAGAAACATCAGTGACGTTAATAAAATAGCACAAACAACTATCTATTTAGAAATGTGTCTATCTCTTCTGAAACAATGTCAGCACTCACTTTTGAAGTTCATCCTTGAAAGCATTGCAACGTACAATACTGTTCAAGTTTGAGTCAGTAAGATTTTTTTTTTTTCAGAAATGAATACTTTTATTCAGCAAGGATGCATAAAAAAATGATCAAAAGACAAAAGATTTCTTTAAAAAAAAAAGTTGTTCCTTTGAACTTTCTAATCGTCAAAAAAACGTGAAAAAAAGAATTAGGGTTTCCAAAAAAATATGAAGTTCCACAACCGTTTTCAACATTGATAATAAGAACTTTTTTGAGCAGCAAATCAGCATATTAGAATTTCTGAAGGATCATGTGACATCATGGATTATTTATTGGAACATAAATAAATTATGTTTTAAAATATAATAAAATAGAAAACAAATATAAAAAACAACAACAAAGAATATCTAATAACATCAAGCTAAACATTAAAATTAGGGTGCATGACATGTGAGTGTACCTCTGGGAGAGGAGCAAGCTGACTGCACACAGAGCTGTGGAGATCAGCACAGGTCCTCCTCTATCTGACTCCAGATCAGTAAACAGAACCTCCACACACTCCTGTAGCCATGTCTCCTCAAGCCTTGGAGGACAGGGACGGGGCAGGGCAAAACTCTCTTCCTCTGGGGTCATAACCTCAACTAACGCGATCAAGAATGCTCCCCTGTACTCCACGTTCTGGTCCAACAGCGCCTTCTTCAGGCTGGCCTGCAGGTGATGGATACTTTTATACAAGAGCACACTTTCCTGACATTATTAAAAAAAACACACACCCATCTATTATTCTTGCAATCATGATATTTTCTTTTCTTTTGCATGAAGGGATTTAAAAGGCATTAAAAGATTGTGGTATATTTCATCACTCATGACAGCACCTCCATCAGGTGTGTGAGTTTGGAGTTCCATTGACCTCACATGAGGGAAATCCTGGACAAGTCCAAACCCAGTCTGTTTATAAAGATTACTGAATACAATGACTAACATGCCCCCTTCACACAAGAAAATGAACAGTGTAATAAGATCTACAGCCTGATTTAAGGGCAGTGTTTTAAACAGCTCTTGATTGTTTTAATTTCCTTCAGTTGTATCTAGCTGACATTTGGGACTGTCTGCCAGCCAATGATAGAAAGTAACACTTTAGCAGTAGGTTCAGGGAAAATACGTATTTAAAAAATATAAATAATATAAATAAAGACTGTTGAGCTGTACGGTACTACAGGCAATGCAACAAACTTACTGAAAGCAGGCAACACAGAATAAGTAAAACGACTTTCATAAACAGTCAGACAGAGCACAAATCAATTGAGCAGATTGCAGGGGTTTTAAGACGCATTTATAAAAGTTGAAAGGTTTTTAATTTGACATTTTAAATAGCACTCACTGGCAGCAAGACATGAAACAGTGGTCCATCTACCTAATGTTATGTATAAATAAACTAGATGGATGTCTTTGGTTGCTGGACTGCCTTGCTGACCAACAAAAAACAGTGCAGATGGAACACAAGAATGCTTCCAGAGTGAACAGGCCCCAAGTCCCAACTTAAATGTAAAATGGATTTCTGTGGACTTTAGGCCAGTGATATACTGTAAGATAAGCCTATTCTTCTTGAGACACTTTTTGTAAACAAGCAAATATTGATACACCACTGCTTGGGGTCAGTAAGATTTTTAAAATGTTTTTTTGTAAGTCTTTAAATAAATATTTTGCATAAGGCTGCATGTATTTGATCAAAAATACAGTAAAAACAGTAATATTGCAAAATATTACTACAATTTTTAAAAATCCATATTAGTATATTTTAAAATGTAATTTATTCCTGTGACGCAAAGTTGAATTTTCAGTCATTACTCCAGTCTTCAGTGTCACATGATCCTTCAGAAATCATTCTAATATGCTGATTTGGTGCTCAAGAAACATTTCTTATTAAAACAGTGTGACAGATTTTTTTCAGGAACTTTCATGAATAGAACATTCAATATAACAGAATTTATTTGAAATGGGAATCTTTTGTATTTCTTTACTGTCACTTTTGATCAATTTAATGTATCCTTGCTGAATTAATTTCTTTTAAAAAAATCTTACAGACCTCAAACTTTTGAACGGTAGTGTAAATGCAATTCATTCTCAAAAAAAGGCTGCATATTTGATCTCAGTGTAATTATTGCATCTTTGCATTAAAGTGTCATTCTACAATAATTACAACAAAATCAAATGACCATATAGAGAGGAGGTGCTGTAGTAAAAGTAAAGTGTTATAGTAAAACTAACCTGCAGTGCTCTCTCAATAACCTGCTGTAGGTCTGTTCCTCTCCAGCCACGCCCCTCTATAGCAGACTTGACCAAAGAGAGCCTTACTACTGCATTGCCATTGGCCAGACTCTGCCACACCTGACACGCCCACTCAGGATCCCCACAAAGGAAATTCACTGCACTTTGGTGGAATGTAGCAGAGCCAACCTAAAAACAACACGTTACATTCACAGTCAACACTGTACATTTCACTTGCTGTGTCGAACAGGACATGAAGAAGCACCTCTAGTATGTTTGGAGTCCTGTGGATCTCCTGCAGTAGTTGAGAGGACAGCTGAGTGAGGAACGCACCAGAGCAGTGGCCTTTCATCAGCCTCACTATATCCACATATGCCAGCCGCACCAGCGGGCACCGTTGCCTCAAAGATGCCAACCACAGTCTGGACTCAAACCTTGTCACTACCTCACTGAGAGAGGACCGACTGCTAAACAAAAAGACTCAGATTACAATTGAATAATCACTGATTATTACTACTGCTTTTAATATTTATGTTAAGATTTTTGTGCATTTAGTGAGACAATAAATTAGTCACAAACTAATGACAAAAAGTGTCAGATACACTCCGTTACTCTTACATGTTAGTTTTCAGTGCCCTGGCCAGTACGGCTTCTATCTGTAGGAGTTGGCCATGCAGTCTGTTGTGACAGCACACAACGTCTTGTGATTCCGGCAGCTTTTCAACCAACTGCAGGACAGTTGCCAGATATTCACTTAGTGGTATCATAGCAACTAGGGCTCTTGATGACATCACTCGTATGCCATAGACTGGGCTGGCAGCTAGGAGGAACAGCGGAGGCAGAAATTCTGAGAGAGACCTGCGAAAAACACAAAGATACCAAGCAAACCAGAAAAACAAGGAGTTGATATGAATGGTTACTCAGGGGAAAAGGCATTTTCTAGATTTTAATATACATAATATATATTATTTAATAAACTTTTGGGCAATATATCATATAAAAATATAATATAATTCATATAATATAATATATTTAAATCATATGATATTATACAAACTTTTGGGTATTCAAATCTGGCATTATAATATAATATAATAAATATAATATCATTTAATTTAACTTTAAATTTTTATATTTAAATCATATGATATTATACAGAATTTAGAATATAATAGAATATTAGAATATATTCGCCAGATTTTCATTTTAAAGTCATATGATTATGTTATACAAATCATATGAAATTATACAACATTTAGGATATTCAAATCTGGTAAATAATATAATAAATATAATATAATATAATATAATATAATATAATACATTTATAATATAATACAGTATAATATAATATAATATAATATAATATATGTATTGTTTGCATGACTGTGCACCATCATACCGTGTCTGTTCCTCAGCACCAGGCTGTAGTTTGGCAAGCAGAGTGAGCACAGGGTAGAGGGAAGGATGTAGGAGAAGGGTGGAATCATGTAGGTCTTTAGCTGCACTTTCCAGCGCCCCCTGGAGGAAGGGCTGTAGGGCTGGGTAGAGGTTAAAGAAGGAAGGAGAAGACATGCTGGAATGAGTGGAGCCCTCTTCACCGGCTGGCCGTTGACCCAACATTCTGGTGCAGAGAGAACCTATGACAAGTCAAAAGAGAAGATGTGGTCAAAGGTCAACATGTGACTACTTCTCAATGGTTGAAATCAGAACAATAGTGAGTGTGACTGGCTTGTACTGTAGAGCTGCAGGGCTGCGTTCCTCATGGCCCAGCATGGCGAGCTGAGGAGTGTAAGTGACAGAATGGCCACCACAGGGGTGTATTGTAGAACAGCTACACCCAGACTGGAGCCCTTCACCAGCGCTTGAAGGGTGTGAACGGCACACACCTGTGAGAGATTTAGGGGACGAGAGAGATATCTTTTAAGGATGCGTTCACTTTTTTCTTTAACATGTTTGATGTTCTTATTTTACATTTTCTTATTTTATAATAATATTTGAAATTTATATAGTATAGTAGTCTACTAGTTTTTGTTGTTGTATTAAAACTGGAATCGAGAATTGTGAAATTTCACTGGTATCTGAAATTTGGTGTCATAACCTTATTTATTAAGGTAGCATGGGTCGAACACAATGAAAACAATAACTGTTTTAATTTATTTATTTATTACTTTGGCAGGGCAAGTAAAAATTTAAACCATTGCCCTGAACGGGCCAGTAGAAAAAATCCTTAGTGTTGAGCCCTGGAAATGGCTGCTGAAAATTCAGCTTTGCCATCAGAGGAAGATATTACATTTTAAAATATATTAAAATAGAAAACAATATATTGTAATAATATTTAACAATTTTAAATGTTTGGTGTATATTTTTGATCAAATAAATGCTGCCTTGGTGAGCAAAAGATACATTCAAAAATCTTTTGAACTGTAGTGTATTTAATGGGTAGATCATTGAGTGTACCTGTGGTAAGTCGAGGGTTTGGTCCCAGTCCTGCGGCAGAGGTGCTTTGGCTGTGTTCAGAAGGGTGTTAATGGTGTGGGCCAATAGGGGTCGAGATTTGCTAGAGTCCTCAGCAGCTAAGACACCCAAAATCAGCATGGGTAAACCGGCAGCACGCCGTGTCACTGATGTACTACGGGGAGACTGGAGAACAGAAAGGCCCTAGAGGGAGAGAGGGAGAGAGAGAGTGCTGGGCCACTTTTGTGTTCTTTTGGTCTACCTCTGATAAAACAAAATAAAATCAAGTAAAATAAAATATTTCATAGCTACTTAAATAAATACAAGTATGCAATACTTTGACTTTTGCGTACTTTGGTCTACCTCTAATAAAATTTAAATAAAAAAATCTTTCATGGCTACTTAAATAAGTACGCAATATAATAATCTTATAATGATTTGTATAATTAACAATACAATACATACCAATGAATAATAAATTCATTACTAATTTACAAATTCATTACTAATATTCACATGTAAAAGCAGACTAAAGTTTGTTATGGTATTAACATTTCTATCAAAAGCTCATGAATCCCTATTTGAGAATGAAGCCCTCACTCTATTCTACCTGTTGTAATATGAGAGGAGGGATCTCCTTGAGCTCTGGATCAGAGCTGCATAAGAGAGCCCTGCACAATTTAGTGAAGCCAATACAGCAGCCCTCTACTGCCCCCTAATGGAAGATGAGAGAAAAAGACAGAACACGATCAAAGTGTAGAAAAAAAGTGCTTTGGACATCAGCATGAAAAGAGCAAACCTGACTTATTTACACATGAACTGTGCTTACCCAGTGTCTACATTTCAGAATGATGTCTTTAAACACTTTGGATGCCCTCCTGAGTTCTTCCACAGTCAATGTCAGTTCTTTACAGTGGAGTGACAGGATTCTCTCCACCAGGGAGCCCAGAAAAACACCAATTTCCTAACAGGAAAGTAGAAGATCATAGATAATAATTTTTGTAAACCACAGATCAAAAAATAAATATATAAATACAAATTGAATGGCCATTTAACAAATAATCACAGTGTTATTTTTGTATTGAGAAACTATTATTATGAAGTTAAACTAAAACATTTTTTTAATATATATTTTAGTTAATATTCATTTTATTTCATGTAACATGCAAGTAATTGTTTTTAGTTTTAGTTATAATAACTCTGACACGCAAATGACGCAATACTTTTACTTTTGCAATTTAGGTCTATCTCTAATAAAATAAAATACATACATGGTTTATCATTAATAAACATATTTCATGGCTACTTTGGCTTCCTATTGGTCTACCTACAATAAAATAAAACAATATAAAATAAAATATTTCAAACAGGGACACAATACTTCTATCTTTAATATTCTTGTAGATGATCTAGCAGCTTTACCTTCAAGGAGACCCAGCAGCAGGTCAGCACCAGACTATGTTCCTCAGAGAGCAACACATTCTCCTCTCCATCCTCATCAAGTCCCGCTCCCTCAACCCCGCCCTGACCAATTAGAGAACTGATTGCATTCCCCATGTCACAGAATGATGGAGGCACATCTGTGACGAAAGAAAAGTGTCCTCTGATGAGAAAATCTCTTCAGGGATATTGTTTCATAATTTAACATAACTTGATAGATCACATCTGCAGTTCCAGCGTACCTTTCTCCTCAGTGTCCTGATCTCCATACAGTACACCTAGCAGCAGTAGAGTGAGCTTTTCTAGTAAAGAAACAATGTTTCCTGCAATACTGTGGGTTATTGACTCCATTAGGACCCCTGGCACCTCCAGCAAACCCCTCTGCAGAGCACTTACAATGCCTGAAGCGATAAAATACACTCTATTGATGGATTATTCTTTTTTACCATATATTTTAGATATATTAGCAATGAAACTTCTGCTTTGGTAAGCTCAGCTGGTTTTATTTGCTTCTACCGTGAATAGGTGTTGTGCGAGCTGCAAGCAACATGTCATTCCTGGCAGTGAGGTAATGGTGCTGCAGTTTGGTCAGAAGGAACGTGATCCGTTTAGCTGACTGTTTCTCCCCCTGTTCAAATGCTCCATCCACCCTATGATACAGAAATACACACACACACACACACACAAATATAATAAATATTCAAAGTAAAGAAAATGTTTTCCTGTGATTCCTGGTAAAAACAAGACTGGCCCAATACATTTTAAATAAACTCAAATTACATTTCAAGAGCAAAAGTTGAAAAAAGTGAAACTCTACTTATGCACTACTGTTTAAACGTTTAGAGGCCAGTACGATTTTTTTAATTAATACTTTTATTCAGCAAGGGTGCATTAAATTGATCAAAAAGTAAGTACATTTATAATGTTACAAAAGATTTTTTATTTCAAATAAATGCTATTCTTTTGAATTTTTGAAGAATCCTGAAAAAAATGTATCACAGTTTCCACAAAAATATCAGACAGCACAACTGCTTTCAACTCTGATAATAATAGGAAATGTTTTTTGAGCACCAAATCAGCATATTAGAATGATTTCTGAAGGATCATGTGACACTGAAGACTGAAAATGATGCTGAATATTCAGCTTTGCCATCACAGGAATAAATTGTATTATAAAATTAAAACAAAAAACAGTTATTTGAAATTGTAATAATATTTCATAATATTAGTGTTTTACTGTGTTTTTGATCAAATAAATGCAGATTGTGAGCATAAGAGACTTCTAAAAACCTGAAAAAAAAAATCTTTCAGACATCAAACTTTTGAATAGCAGTATATGTGTATCCTCTCATAACAAAATACAGAGATAAGAGATGTCTGCTCACTTCTGTAGCAGCAGTTTGATCATCAGTGCCCCCATCTGGGCCTCCTGGACCCGTGGGCTCTGGAGCAGCCGTTCTGCCCGGCCAAACAGCACAGCTGTGACATCATCAGGGAGAGATGGGGGGAAAAATCTGAGAAGTAGCTCCGCAGACAGCTCTCGGATCTAAAGTACAGGGACAACATGTCAGGCAACTTTACTACATCAATTATAACTGAGGTTACAATTATTCATGAGACCATATAATGCATTACATAATGCATTACAAGGCATAATTACTGCATTAAAAATGCTTTTATAATGCATTATACATAAAGGCTTTAAGTAAAGTATTACTTATTATTAATATTGAAAACAGTTGCTTAATATTTTGCTTAACATTTTTGTTCAGGATTCTTTGATGAATAGAGTTTGTTCAAAAGAACAGCATTTATTTGAAATAGAAAGTTTTTGTTACATTGTAAGTGCCTTTACTGTCACTTTAATGCACGCTACTGAATAAAAGTATTAATTTCCTTTTAAAAAATCATACTGACCCCAAACTTTTGAACGATAGCGTATATTCATTTAGTTTTACCTCATTTGTTGAATCCTCCAAACATCCAATCAGGACCAGCAGCTTAGACTTTGAGAAGAAATCCCACTTTCCCCTTCCTTTAGCCCAGTTTATAAGAGTAGACATATTGGCTGAAAGAAGAAGAAAAAACATCTCTCATATCATATAATTTTACTATATTTAGCAATGAACATAAAATATCAATTTGAAGTTAGAGATCAATAATAGGTAAAAGATAAATAATTCCACAATATGTATTCAAAGGCACTTCAAAGGAAACCATGGTACTACCATACATGCCAAAAAACATGATATACTATGATGTTTTATTACCAGGTGGTTGTCCCTTCTTTCTGTCTGGACTCCAGGTGTCTGTGCATGTTTCCAGCACTGCAGACAGCAGGAGCAAAACAGTCTTCTTCCTCTGATAGCTGTTGTCAGGAGTCAAATAGACAAATGACAGCTGAGAGAGCCAGTCAACAAACTCTGAGGGAAAATACAAAAAAAAAAATCCACACAATTACACTTCTGTTCTATTGATTAAAAGTGCACTACATATTTTTATTTCTAAAATGTTTATACCTAAAAAAAAAAGGAATAGTACTTCTGACAAATTCATTCAAGTTCATTTATTCTACATATGGGGGGACCCTCCACATATCGTGGCGGCCATTTTGAGACCAGGCGAATACTACTGATTTAAAGGGATCATGACATGAGAAATACAAATATTCTTGATCTTTTGACATATAATAGTCAATACATTCTGAGAGTTTCAAAGCTTAAAACATCCTCCTCATTATAAATGGCATTTATTTAACCTAAAATAAATTTTGAGATTGTGGGATCTGTGACATCACATGGGCAAATGCCACTGGTGTTCAGTTGCTTAACAGCTGACACCTGTCAAAACGGATCATTTCAGAAGAAGGTAAGATTGAGGATTGAAAATAATAATTTTTCAGCATATATAGTTGCTTTTTTGTGTGCAAAAAGCCTTATTAACATTATATGGGAACCTCAAGGGGTGTATTAAAATATGTCATGACCCCTTTAAATATCAGTAACCCCATTATTATCTGACACTTTGGTTTATCATTAATCATGGGTAAAGAATACACCTACAAACTTCTACAATGGTACTGGAAATGTGCATCCACACCAATAGGTGACAGTATGAAGTCAAAGACCATCATCGTATTGGTTATTTAGGAAGACAAGTGAGAGCCAGTAAAACATAAATTTAAAAAAAAAAAAAAAATCATGCCTTTAAAATAACATTAAAATCAAATATAAAAATACATAACATCATGTCTCTTTATAAATTTTAAAAATAGAAGAACAGAAAATCATCCTCATCAAATTTTAATTTAAAATTTCTTACCAACTCCTTGCTTAAGCTCCGCATCCTCTTCCTCTGTGAGCCCTTTTTTACTATTATGACCCTTAACACTTGCCATGCAACTGTCTCTTATTCTCACCAAGAATTTCCTCAGTGCTGCCTGAAGATGCTGACGAAACGGTGACGATTCGCTGTTGAGATTGAGCGGGATGAAGTCTCTCAGAGCGGAATACTCCACTTGTGATGGGGCTTCTTTAGTTTTTGGACTGCAGCAGAGGAGGTTCAGAGCTGCAAGCCGAACGCTGTCATCCAGAGAGGAGAGGGCAAGATGGAGAGTTTTGAGAGCATGGGGGCTGTCTGCACCCCAGAGGGAATGTCCACTTGTGACCCGTCGGGCGCTCATGACACAGGCCCATGCACGAAGGTGACCGGGAGCCGTGGGATCCAGAGCTGACAGCAGACTGTTAAAAGCACCTGGAAACGTGCGTAATGTTGATGGCAGAAGATGGCAAGATGCATTATTTTGAAGTAGAGTTAATTCTGAAGTCAAAGCCTCCAGGATGACTAGTTGCCATCGCCGAGCCCATTGATTGGCTAAGTCTTGGTCGGTGGGCTGGGGTTCTTGGGATGCATTTATAAAAAGCTCACGTTTCTGTTCCTGAAGGAGGAATTTGTAGACTTCTGAGGCACATGGAGAAAGGTGATTGGTGGAGAGGCATTTTAGGATGTGAGAGGGAAGGGTTGGATACAGCTCCAGAACCTTTTAAGTAGAGAAATTGCATTTCGGTAACATTTATTGACATTTTATACTGAACTGAGGCTAAGACTCTCATAAAGATTATATTTTCCAAATCATGTAGTATTTACCTAAAAATACATTTCTTATATAAAATATATTTATTATAATTTATAATATACAATTTATATCATTTCTTTTATTTATAAATGTAAATACATTTAAAAATAAAAGAAATTATATAGATTATACATTATGTTAATAAGGCTTTTTGCACAAAACACATTTTTGCACTTTTTTTTATTAAACATATATAACATGGCAGATAATTGCTGAAGTGAAAAAAGTGAAACGAAAAGTTATAGAAGAATTTTATATGAAATATATATTTTGCAAAACATGTTTTACTCTAAAACTGTGAGAAAATCAAAGGCATAAATCTAAACAAGTTGTGTTCCATATTTGAGGTTGACATCTTAAAAAATTTGCTTCCCATTTATTTCCAATGCGGTCATTTTTGACCGCCAACAGTACAAGTGTGACTATTTCTTTCAGGACCATTTAACCTTTTCGAATCATGTCCATGATTTTCTTTGTGTGTTCACATAGAAAGTGCCAAAACCTTTACCCTTAAAAAAAACATTTTTCGGTCAAAAATGATCGAACAGCACCGGAGGGTTAAAACAAAAACAGGTTAGAATGTTAAGTTCCTCTTACCTTGTCTGTTCCTGTGTATGGTAAAATTGCAGTAAGTGGTAAATATTTTGCTTTGGATTCCCAAGGCAGTTCTGATATCCTGTTCAATAACTCCAAATAAAGTCTTTTCTCTGTGTTCCCAAAGTGCAAACAATCCTTCTCATATATCTCCATAAGCAGACAGAAAGCACTGCGTGCCACCTCTGCAACACCATCCAACTACAATTTAAAAAAATGAAGAAAAAAAACAGCTGAATGGATGTTTTTCTGTTCTGGCTGATTGTATCATTTATTATAGATTTTAATTTTTTTGAAGAAAATAGGAGTGGTTCTTGCCCGTGCTAAACTGCTAGGGTGTTCTGAGTGGTTTTAACACATGGCCCTAGTAAAAAGAGTCCATCTAACCCAATACTTAGTGTTAGTGGTTTGTTAAAACCCATATACCTTAAAATAAAGAATATTCTGTTTCATAGTATACAAAAGGCTTACCGGGCTCTCTGCATTGCTCCAGATGATTTGAGTAAGATGCTGTTGGAGTTCTGAATCTAAAGGAGCACCAGTAACTTCCCAAACCTCACTGAGACACTCTTTCAGCCTCTTCAGCCAGATAGTAAACACTACAAAACATTCAACCAATGACTTTTGTTACTGCAGTCATGCACAGACCCAGCAATCTGCAGAATGATGCATGAGCTTGTACCTTGAAAAACATAGTAATGACAGTCAAGCTTTTCTTCACAAAGCGCTGAGATGAAGGGGAACAACCCATTCAAGAGAAGACAAGTCTGATAAAACAAAAGAAAAAAGTAAGTAATTATATGCTCCACTTTGGATCTTTCTTGGTGAAAGCAGTATTTGTGATTTCGTACCCCCTGGTTGCCATGGCGACTGACGAGAATGTCATTTCTACAGCAAGTTAACAATCCCCTAGATACAGCCAGTCTGTCCACTCCGTCTTGATGTCTGGGATGGCAGTCCACCTGTAGCTCACCTACTGTCAATCTCCATGGTTCTGAGATACAAAAAATTCACATATTATGAGAAACAAACAACTACCAAAGTTACTTGTACTTGTATATTGTTATTGATCGGACCACACAGGCCAGCCTTTGCTCCCCACATGAATCAATGACCCTGTCACTGGTTCACCACTGTTCCTTCCTTGGACCACTTTTGATAGATACTGACCACTGCAGACCGGGAACACCCCACAAGAGCTGTAGTTTTGGAGATGCTCTGATCCAGTCGTCTAGCAATCACAATTTGGCCCTTGTCAAACTCACTCAAATTTTTCCTGCTTCTAACACATCAACTTTGAGGACAAAATGTTCACTTGCTGCCTAATATATCCCACCCACTAACAGGTGCCGTGATGAAAAGATAATCAATGTTATTCACTTCACCTGTCATAATGTTATGCCTGATCGGTGTATATATATATATATATATATACTATAGGATCATGTGACTGCAGTAATGATGCTGAAAATTCAGCTTTGCATCACAGAAATAAATTATGTTTTAAAAGTATATTGAAATAGAAAACCATTATATTAAATTGTAATAATATTTCACAATATGACAGTTTTTTTTCTGTATTTTTAATCAAAATAAATGCAGGCTTGAAGAGCAGAAGATTCTTTTCAAAAACATTTAAAATAGTAAAGTTTCCAAAATTTTGACCGGTACTGTATAACTTATTTGCTCACCAGCCACTGTGGCTAGTGGTTTTCCAAAGTTACTAGCCACTCAGCATTTCACTGGCCAAAATGTTGTTGTTGGGAAATTTGTTGTTGGTTATATGTAAATGACCACTGTACACACCCAAATCAAGTCTACATGAAATGTATAACATGACAGGTCATCAAATAGGCCTATTTAGCTCTGATACAGTTGTGTGTAAAGCTCCTTAATCTAGACGGAGAAAACAGTTGCTTGTCTGAAAAAAAAAAAAAAAATTTTTTTTGGTGTAAATATAATTTATTCTTAAGCAATATTCTCATCAGTGTTCTATCAGCTGACATATTAAATCTAGCAAATTTTGTGTATGAACCCATACAGTAGCCTAGTGAAATACATATCCATATTTTCACGTGATTTGACAGTTTATTTTATTAAATATCAAAAATCTAAATGGTGTGCATCATACCTGATACCTAGATGAACATTTTACAGTTGGTTTTATGACTGTAAGTCATTCTCTTCAAATGCTAGTTAGAAACGAGTATACCGATGTCGTATGTAACTTTAGAGACGGTCCCTAAATTCGCAAATATCGAACGTCCACGTCAAGCCAGCTTTATGCCAGTCATATCAGATGCGCTATGGTTCTGATGTGATCTTTGTTTGAAACTATATTCGCTGCTGAAATAGAACAAAAACAGTCAATCACTGTATGATGAATGAATCTCCTACGTACATCTCTGCTTTGAGTGCAGATTTCAGTGAGTGAGAGCGCGCTCTGAACAAAACTCCAGCGTTTCAGCGATGACTAATCTGAACGCCTCTGATTATTAGACATTGCATTCATAAGCTCAAAAGATTGGTTATAACGCGCAACATGATTATAACAGGTACACACACACACACACACATATACATATATATATATATATATATATATAAAAAAAAACAGTAGATTTAGTCAACTAAAATCTAATGAGTTTAGTTCAATTGTAATGCATTAATTGAGCATTTAAGCATTACATAACCGACTGTTACTTGAATACATGTCAAAACTGACACTGTTTTTTGACCATTCAAGCGCAAAAATACATGAAAGAGCTCAAATCACTTTTTTGTTTGTTTTTTAAAAATGTATTTCTGTTTTAGTTAGTATATCAGGTTAAGCTAAAGCCTTTAAGTGCAATTAAATACAGTAGTTCACCCGTGTTTGTGATTTGCAGCAGACTCCAGGCAGCTGATCCTGCACACTGACTGTCTGACGGCGTGCTGAGCATCATTGCAACCGCAGTACCTGCTAACAACCGCGTATCTCTGCTGGAAACCTGAGAAACACCATTAAATGACACAAAATTAGATTGCTAGACACAATAACTTTTTAACTTTAACTTTATAGTTTTTCCAAAAATATCACTGGGACCACAAGCACAAACCTGTCCTAAAATAATGCTCATCAAGAACTCCAAAATCTCTCTCACACTCATATTTACACTGTCCTTACTGTAGACCAATAGGGCCACCTGCCCTGGCAGCAGCTGAAACACCTGCAAACAAACCTGAGAACAACACAACAGGTCCAACGAGTATCCAGATCCACATCAATTGTTTAATTAATGCAGTAAAGCTTCAAAAAGGTGGGTATTACAATAACTAGATTTTAACCTTGACAGTCTGGTAGCACAACGGTCCATTTCTGGCTTCTTCATCTGACATAACAACAGGAATCAGCTCAGCGACTTTACTAAGCAGGGTGGTGCATTCTGTCTTCAGAACCTCTCGTCCCATAGGGCTGTCCTCCAAGAACATGCAGGCTATCATGGGACACACACCACAACTATTACAACACAACCAATATGACTATATAAAAAGCTCTGTAAAACAGAAGTGAACTAAAGCACACTCTACCTATCTGAAGATCTTTTAATGTAAACACCTGCAAAACAAAAACAAAAAAAGGTTATCAATCAAAATGAATAACTTTAATATTTGTTATGTGTAATATTATTTCATACCTGTTTTTGGTGCAAAAGGTTCAGCAGGTATTGTTTGACTTCTTCAAAGACAATAGAGTAGTTTATTTCAGCCAAGACCTGCAGAATCTGTAAAACAGAGTTAAGAAGGTGTTGTTTTAAGGGAAACCAGCAAACAGGAATAAAAAAATTATGTCATGTTAAAGTGAAGGTGGAAATTACTTGGTCCAATTTTCGGCAGATAGATGAAATGGTCACAGCCTCTAACTGTAAGGCCAAAAGAAGCTGAGCAAATTGGTAAAGAGCAGCAGACTGTAAGGAATGAAGTGCTTCTTTTGGGATCTTCTGTAGGATCTGTGAAGCCTCCTCCAGGGAGCGCTCTCTGCTTCGTTTGCCTGTACTCCTGCCAATAAAAAAAAACATCTCTCATTATACACTGTGCAGTGCATTACAATAAAATATTGTTTTTTCTTCAACTATGGGCTCTTTTTGCATTGTGTTTAATGGCATCTAGAACATTCTTGTCTTGCTAAAGCTAATTTCATAATAGTGTTACTTATAATTATATTGATTGTAATATCAAATCAAATCAAAGCACACACACAATTTTGTGAATTATATATATATATATATATATATATATATATATACACACACACATACATACAGTTGCAATCAAAATTATTCAACCCCCTGGAGACTGTAATAATTTACAAATGTAGGCTTTTCTAAAGATACAGTGTTTGTTTGTTTTTTTAATTGTATCTATAACAGTTTAGTGGCAAATTAAAAGTGACAATGTCAATATATAATGAAATGCTTTTGAGTTACGGGATTTTTTTTTGTAATACAGCTAAGTCATAATTTTTCCACCCCTATTCAATGCTGCTGTTTTTAAGTCACTTATTTGTATGGTATGGTACAAAATTGTGTTAAAACACAATTAAGCTTTTGGAAACTCTATAACAAAACTGAATTAGCTTGTGCTGTTACACATACATACATTTAGCTCATGCATGTGCTAAAGTTGAGTAGCAAATACGGCCAAATCAAAAGAGTTCTCACAAAAGCTATAGAGAACAAATTGTTTTATTACATTAGAAAGCCTATGGCTACAAGAAGATTTCCAAAACACTAAAAGTTCCTAGAGACACAGCTGGCAGCCTTATTCATAAGTTTAAAATTTGTTGTACCAGAAAACCATTGATGGTTTTGAAGAAAAAGCACAATATCATTAAGGGGAATAAAATGTTTGATCAGAGCAACTGAGAAAAACACTCAATTTACTGCCAAAGACTTGCAAGATGACCTGATGAAAGGAGGAAAAAACATTTCAATGCAGAGTATAAGAAGAACACTAGACAAGCATGGCTTTCATGTTGGGACATCTTGCAGAATGCCACTCTTGACCAAGAAGAACATAAAAGGCCGACTTGAATATGCTAAAATTCAATTGGATAGACCTGTGGAGTTCTGGAAGAATGTTTTATGGAATGATATGACCACACTGGAACATTTTGGACCCATGGATCCGCAGTATGTCTGGTGCAAAAAAGGCAAAGCTTATGAGCAGAAGAACACTATCTCCATGGTCAAACACGAAGGCGGTTCAGTATGAAGGACATCATGAATTCTTTGAAGTATCAAGCCATTTTGGCAAAGATGGTGATGACTTCGGTGCAGAGACTGAAGCTTGATGATTAATGGACTTTCAGGAAGGACAGCCATCACAAAGTACGCATCCAAATCTACTTAAGCTTGGTTCAGGGATCAGTCGTAGAATGTTCTTGAGTGGCCTATACAGTCTTCAGATTTAAATCTCATTGAAAATATTTGGTGGAATTTGAAGAAAGCAGTGGTAACATGAAAACCAAAGATGATCAGTGATCTGGAAGCTTTTTCAAGCGAGTAATGGGCCAAGATTGCAGTAGAGAGGTGACAGAAGCTTCTTAGTACATACAGACAGCGTTTATTGGAGGTTATAAAGAATAAAAGATTCTGCACAAAATTTGACTTTTGGGGGTTGAATAATGTTGAACACGAATGTTTAGAGCCAATTTGAATTTTTTTTTTTTTTTTTTTTTAATTTCTCATCAACTTTATGTTCTCAGAATCACTCAAATGTGTATTAATAAACTTTCTATAATAGTTTACTGATGTCTTTGTTGAATTGTTTTTATAAAATGTCTTGCAGGTCAAGGGGGTTGAATAATTTCGATTGCAACTGTGTATATATATATTCACAAGATTAAGTAATATTAATATTTTGAGACTTTAAGTTTTTACATTATATGACAAAATTGCAGCTTGGAATAAAAACCTAGTAGTACAGTGAAATTCAAAGCAGGTTTAAAGAGCTACTCATTCCAAATCAAATTAAGTTTACTTCATCAAATGTAACAACAAAACAGCATGAAACAGTACTTATTAATTAATAAAATGTTATTAAACGTATAATTTCCCTACACAATAGCTCCCTACCTGGCATTTTCTGTGAGCTTCTGCAAGAAAACCCTTAGCTTGTCTTTGACATCAGATGATATTTGATCCTCTAAAACGATACATTTCATAACTGCATCAGCTTGCCCCGAAGAAAAGTTTATAATCGTCATAGTTGCGAGTTTCAGACTTGTCAACTCAAAACGGTATACACAGCTCCATGTGTAAACTCAGTCTCATTCTACAGTGAGATACTGTGTCATCTACATGATTAGCGCACGCATGCGCCCCCTACCTGCACGACTGTATGATAATCTACCGTGCGTAGCTAATGGCTACAGTATCAGACTCTAAACACAATCGCTGATGCCACTACAATACGTGTTTTAAAAAAAATAAACTGTCCTCAAAGAATAATTGCTATGTTTTTCCAGCGAATTGACTACAGTTGAGGGTTAAAAAGTGGCTATAGTTTAACTGAATGTTGCATTAGCTTTAAAGAAGACAGATTGTCTTGTGCTGGCTTAGCTAACAGAGCATGTATCTGTTATACACTATAATATCCGCACTTTTGTGCTTTTTGATATTGAAATGGATAAAACGGAGGAGGTATTGCATGGATGTGAAGAGGCTAGATGGAAAAACGGTTCTTATAACAGGTAAGTACTTTTGGCTTCATATCTCTGGCTATGTAAGAATAGCATCTAGTGTAACGTGATTGACAGCTGCTGAATGTTGATTCAGGTTTCATTTTCTTTGCATATTAAAAGCCAAACCTTCATCTAAAGCTAAATCACCTTTGTATAGATAGCACACATACGTCTCCAAGATGTCTGCTGAAGAGCAGTTCATCTGGAAAGCATCTGCTGTGTACAAACGTCTGATAAACATATTTAAAAAGTCAGTTTGACATACATTCTAAATCATAAACATCTTAAAGATGTTTTCTAAATGTCTATTTAACATCTGACAGATGAGCAAACACTCTAAAAAAATACATCTTGCAGATGAAAACGCACATCAAATAGTCATCTCCGAGATGTACGTGAGCTATCATCAGGGTCATTCATTCCTATTATGAATGAGATGTTTGGTGACTGTATGTTTCAGGTGGAAACTCTGGTATTGGGAAGGAGACGGCTGTGGCTCTGGCTTTGCGAGGTGCTCGTGTGATCATCGCCTGCAGAGATGAGGAGAAAGCGAGAAAGGCCGTTCGAGAGATCAAAGCCAGGAGCCACAATATGAATGTGCTACATATGGAGGTCGACCTGGCCAACATAAGATCCATACGAGAGTTCTGCAAAACCTTCTTACAAAAGGAGAAGCGGCTGGATATTTTGATCAATAATGCAGGTGATGATATATATACATTTTCACAGTATAAATTGGGTCTTTATACATGAAAATATATAACTATCCCTCACACAAGGATGATCGTATTTGGGGGGTCTGTGGCAGCTAAAAGATTGAAAACCCCTGTCTGAATGGCTGTCTTGATTGACTCAAAATTGTTATTTCCCCTCAGGTATGCCCAGCGTTCTTGACTGGACCGATGACAACTTCTCCATGTGCTTTGGCGTGAACCACCTGGGTCACTTCTTACTGACGAACCTTCTTCTCCTGAAGCTGAAAGAGAGCTCCCCGAGCAGGGTGATCAATCTCACCTGCTCCAGCTACAAGTACCAGAAACTGGACTTTCAAGATCTTAACTACAACCTGTTCCCGTTCTTCACTTACTGCCGCAGCAAGTTGGCCAACATTTACTTCACACATGAGCTAGCTCGCATGACGGAGGGGAAAGGAGTGACTGCGTTTGCCGTTCACCCTGGTGAGATATAAAATATCATTTGACTGGCGTCCCTTAGTATGAGCAGTAATAATAATGATCTTTATGGTCTTTTGTCTCATTCAGGTTACGTTCAGAGTAGCTGGACCTCTCATTACTCGATTCTGTACCGGATCCTTGTGCAGGTGGTGATGTTCATGTTTTTTGTTTCGTGTGAGGCCGGGGCGCAGACGGTGGTCTATTGCGCCGTATCTGACGAGGTGCTCCCGCACAATGGAGGGTATTTCACTGACTGTCGGCCGGCTCCTCTGCGAGCCTTCGCTAGAGATTCTGGAGTAGCAAAAAAACTCTGGGAGGCCAGTGAGAGACTAGTTAAACTGGCCTGATTATGATATATAGATAAAATATAGAATTTTTTTGTTGTCGTTTTCATGTTTTGTAAGCAGATTCTTATGTTATTTATGGAACACAGTGTTGTAAGTGATTTTTATGACAGACTGGTTTGAGTTTTGACTTTGTATGTGCTTTTTTTTTTTTTACAGCATAATTTATTTGGTTGTGACTGTGGTTATGAAACATTTTTATTAACCGCTTTAATTAGCGAAGACTGCAAATAGGTCATCACGAATTCCATTTAAGAAGATGGAGGTTGGCCATTTATAAATGCAAACAAATCAAAGCCTGAAAACACACAAATCTAGCAGAACCACTAATGTTACATTAATGCATTAGGTAGACACTTTTATCCAAAGTCATTTACATTTGCTTTTGCATTCATACATTTTATCACTTCATGTCAAAGGTGAAAATTTGAAACTTAAAAAAGAAAAACAATGTTGATTTTCCCCAGGGTGCACTTTTTAATTAAAATGTCTGACAGACGCCATTTTCTTTCACTCGCGATGCTTAACAAACGAGTAGGGTAAACACCGAGATAAAGTGTTTTATCTCATTTACAGTATGAAGTTTATAACATTATATTGTTTTAGGATGATATATATGTGATGTGTGTGCGCGCACCTAAACTTTCCTCTGAGATATTTTCTTTGACTCGCGGTGCGGAGCAGACGAGGGAAACAGACGAGAGAAAACTTTTTTTAAAGGGAAACACCTAAAGTAAGTGTTTTATCTCATTTACCATTTGTATTTTATAATGTATTGATTTATAGAAATATTTATATGCTGTGCGCGTTTAAACGAGCCAAAATTTTTCTCTCGGGACATTTCCTATGACTCGCCATGCAGTGCAGACATGGAGTTTACTTTTAACCAAGAGAACACAAAGTAAGTGTTTAACCTCATCTACAAAGTGTATTTATGACGTTATATTGCTTTATAACGATATTTTTGTGCTGTGCGCTCCCAGAGCCGTTGAAATACATGGTTCAAGGAGCTCTCAACAACTCCGCGCTGTCAATCTGTTTGAATGGTTGGAGGAGGATAGACAGCGGTTTCACTATTTGCTGCAATTTCTGGTAAATATTAACCTAATGAATTGAAATCAAATCAAATTGTGAAATGTGTCAAATACTCAGCCCTAATTAAATCACAGTATGAATCATTGTACAGTGTAAACATTGCACCATGTTGTCAATAAACCTAATGCAATTTTATTTTTAGGATCTATTGCTCCTTGACAAAAAACTGAACTGGTTTACGGACCGGATGAAACTACATCTCGCTTCACTGCATGGTTTCTTTCTCAGATCGCCATCAGATACAGGTAAGTTTCATGGAAATCCCTGAAAATGATTAAATGTGAGTTTTATTCGATACAGGTAAAATAAATAACTATTAAAGGGTAAGTTCACCCAAAAATGAAAATCACCCCATGATTTACTCACCCTCAATCCATCCTAGATGTATATGACATTCTTCTTCCAGACGAATACAATCGGAGTTATATTAAAAAATGTCCTGGCTCTTCCAAGCATTATAATGGCAGTGAATGGCAGCCCAAAATTTGAAGCCCAGAAAAAAGTGCATCTATCCATTATAAAAGTAATCCACACGGCTCCGGGGGGTTAA
Source organism: Coreius guichenoti (assembly GCA_039654105.1). NCBI lineage: Eukaryota > Metazoa > Chordata > Actinopteri > Cypriniformes > Gobionidae > Coreius > Coreius guichenoti. The sequence goes on from CM077169.1 coordinate 14,145,386, forward strand.
TAAAGGCCTTCTGAAGTGAACCGATGGGTTTGTGTAAGAAAAATATCCATATTTAACACGTTATAAAGTAAAATATCTAGCTTCCGGTGGACCGCCTTCCGTATTCAACTTACGGAAAAAGGGTAACTGGCGTGTCGATGACGTCGGACGTAGCGTAAATTTTTTTTATAATGGATGGATACACTTTTTTGGTCTTCATATTTTGGGCTGCCATTCACTGCCATTATAATGCTTGGATTAGCCAGGACATTTTTTAATATAACTCCGATTGTATTTGTCTGAAAGAAGTATGTCATATACACCTAGAATGGCTTGAGGGTGAGTAAATCATGGGCTAATTTTCATTTTTGGGTGAACTATCCCTTTAATATGCCTGTGGTTTTAAATGTTGTTTTCGTTGCTTTTTTGCATTTGAATATTGCACTTTACTAGTAGATACAGCATGAAATAAACATGTATGAACATCAGAGAATATGTTGAAAGATACAGTACAATGTATGAAATCTGTATCGTCTCATGTAATCGCACAATCAGTGTTTCAACTGCACAGACGTTAATAAACGTCAATAAATAGCTTTTAAACAATGTCATGTCACATTTACCTCAGAAAACGTAAATTTTCTATGTCCAAAAATTCATTAGTCAGCTAGAAAAATGAAGTCTAGAGAAGAACATTTTGCTCAGTATATTCACTATATTGCATAGTTATTGTATTTTTACTTTACCTGTTCTTCAGTATTTAATGCATGTTTGAATAAATTTTTTTTTATGACAGCCACCACTTAAAAGTTGTATCTCTCTCTCTCTCATTTTTTTCAGCCAGCTGATGATGAGAGACATTGTTCGTTGCATCTTGACCGTGAGTGAGGACATCAGACATGATAGTGCCTTCCCAGATGATGTTGTGGATGTGGCTGTGATACTGGAAGGGGAGATTGTGGTTTTGGATCTCCAAGATGTTCTAAATGCCTTTGCCACACTGTATTAGCTATGTTTCCATCCACCTATTTTTATGTGCATTTTGGGATATTAAATACAATGGCTTCTTTTACTTTTCCTAGTGATAATTAGTACCAGTTTATCAAGAAGTAATCATTTTCTTCTCTTTGACTGAATGGAAACACTGCTTTATTTGCAATTTTTTACGCACAAGTTAAACTGGCAACTTTGGATGCAAACAGCTATTGAGGCAGGCATAAGATACCTTTTTTGTGTGGTTGTTTTTAGGTGTTTGTTTTTTCAATAAATGTAATTGTGTATTGATATGTGTTGCTGTGATTTTAATTTGCCATAATTTTAGTCTAAATCAAATGTAATTTACAAATTAATATGGTAATGCAATTAATCCTGATTAAAGCAGCTTTGCAACCAACTAAAGTGAAGTTTTCATGACTATCAAATTTAAGTTCAGAAAACTAAAGGGAAGTTTTCATTACTAAATTTAATTAGTTCAGATAACTTACCCAAATAAGAAAAACAAAACAAAAAAACCCATGAAAAAAGATAAAATATATTGAGTTGTCAACAAATGATTTTTTTTTTTACAATGTAGTTATTTATATTGCATTTCTGTCAATAGATCCTCATAAATACTACACACTGAACCTTTAAATCAATAGTTTTATATATCTCCATCATTTGATTGTCATTCACAATGCTTCATGGAATTGTAATTCTTTTTCTCACCAAAGCCATTGAGTACACTCTCTTCTATCTTTGTCATCTTCATCAGATTTTCTAATACATTTTTGCTTAATTTCAAAGTTTGTAATGTTGTGGTTCACCTTTGGTGTAATGTTGTGGTTCACCTTTGGTGTAACTCTTTAACTAAGACTTAAAAAAAAAAAAGAAGTCCAAAACCAAGGTCGCTAAAAAAGTGGATGGGCAACGTTGTATTCTTTTCTCAGTTTTTCTTATGATGGGGGAACCCTTTAAAATATTTTGCTTATCAATCTTCAAGAAACATGCACACGATTCGTCAGTATTTAAATCATCTCATTTATTTATATCGTTTGAACACATTTGCTTAAGTCAGGGAATACACAGAGCATGTTTGAGAACAGAGCAATAACAAGAGTAAGAATCATCAGAAATCAAAGAGAACATTATCTTATACAGAAAAAAACAAAACTAACAGAGGGCTACTGTGAGAAAACTCAACTTCAGAGAAACTATCCGGTACTGTTTCCAGTCAGAGAAATGATATGACGGGTGGAATGGAAACAGTCCTGTGCTTAAAGATGGACAGTTTTGTTGGTGCAGGTGGAAATACTCTGGATCTCTGTTATCTACTGAGCTGTTATTGTTAAATTAGACTGATAGAAGTCAGAAACAGTCCACTATTTGATTGGCCGTTCAGGTTTGGTGAGCATCCGCAAAGCACAAACAGCAGAACTATGTCACTGCCGATACAAATTTAGCTTAAAGTGATTTTGAAAAACCCATGCATATTTAGCTAATATTGCAAGTGCTTCTCTGAAGTCAAGCAGTCTCATACTAATGAGTAATCTTATAGTCGTTAATATAAATATCAGTCACCCTGCATTGACAACAATGAGCTTAATACAAAAGCATGCCGTAGAAATATCACCATTTCCATAATCTTAATATCATCGACATTTTGTAGCTATAGCTTCGTCATTTACACTGCCATTGTCAGCATCATTTTGGGACATATATATATATATATATATATATATATGCACTTAACAAAGCTGGTAAAAACAGATTAGAGAAAGGTTTAGGTAAACCAGCATTCAATAGAAAAATGAAATCAAAAAGAGAAATAACACCAAACCTAGTGTTCAAGTGACTGTCATGCAAAGAAATTCCAGCTGAAATGCAAGTAAACTGCAGTTTCAATACTGTGTGTCCTGTTAAATAGTGATGTGCACTTTCACTCGTTAACATGTTTATTTTCGTTGCTAAACACACAGAGAACAGTACACTTTTTACATGCTGTTTTATTTTATTATTTTTTTTGTCATTTTGTCTTTTTTTAAGGGAGTAGACAGGCGTGAAACTTATATAAACACAGGTGAAGTCTTGCATGAGATAAAGCATCCAAGAATGAGACGCAACTGTAACAGAAGCAGAACACCGGAGCACAAACACACGCACACGTGCCTCACGGGGTCGCTTTGTTTGAAAGAAGTATTTTGATTGGATTTGAAAAATTCCCTTTTTATTCTCTTGAAAGGCGGTTCAGACAATTTCTTTCAAAGATCAGTAGTCATCATCAATATGACATGTGGCTCAAAGATAATGAGTTTGAACATGAAACAAAGTGTGCCACGCACACAAACTTAAGAAGCACGTAAAAAGCTGTGATAATATAACCAAATAAATAAATACAACCTGAGGACACAATCAGTATACGAGTCTATATAAGGTCAATAAAATAGTCACATGACTCAGATGATCACGTCCGTTCACCATGATTACAACCCTTCAAAAGTAGACTGAAACCAGTATAAAGTTGCACAAGGTGTGACATACACTTCATAAACTATCCATCTTCTGAAATATAAAACTATTGCTACCAATTTTGAAACCTTCACATAAATCTTCGAAAGTTCTTCACACACCTTGCACTTTGCCCATCCAAAGGGTAAACAATCTTTAAAAAGGATCCAAGGTAACAAATTTCACTCTCCTTAAAAGTCTCGCACACCAACGACAAAATATATATAAACTCTCAAAAATAGAACGAGTAATATTGATAATAGTCAACACCATATGTTGATAAAAATATAAATGATGAAATATAAGAGCGAAAAAACTCAAAAGAGCAAAAGTATGTAATTCTGTACGCTTAAAACGACCAAAATAACGCAAATTCATTGAACCAGCTGCTCTTTAATGGCCTCTAATAACTAAACCTACACTAAAACTAGCGTAGAGATACAATAGCCACTTTGCGACATGTGTCATTGGACGTCCATATCTTTCCATAGTCCTAGGAAACACATGAATGAGACAGTCATGTGGTTTGCCTATGACATTGGCATGTTCAGCTGAGGTATGGCTTTTATTCAGGTTTGATTCAGAAGGTCCAACTGTACAGGTGCTTTTCTAATACCGCTGGTTCAGCTGAAAAAATAACGGGGAATTTTTTTTTTTTTTTTAAATCGCAACACTAACATCTAATCTTAATTTAATGTCACAGGTTACATATAAAGCACGATTGTGGCTTTCCAAAAACCAGGAATTGCTCTTTCAATATAAAGTACGCCAACTGAAATGCGCTGAATTATTTCAAATCTGTGCTAATGATGTGAGAAATAAAGCTGGAAGACCCCGAACGTCATGCCGTTCTTCATCAGGCTCTGGTAGGATCTGCCCCAAAACAGTCACACATACCAACATATGTCCACTTACGTTTGAACACACATGGACAGATGCGTCGGTTGGATGTGAATCACATTGAGAAGCCTGTACATAAACGCCGACCATTATTTCTCCATAACACCACGGAAATGGCCACTGTGGATATACTGAAAAATTCATGCTCTCTAAAAATGTTTGGAAAAGAAAAGTCTTAGACAAATTAAAAATCATTGGCATTCAGAACATAAATGGTATAAGTGACACGTACAATTGCTTTTGTATTTAATACTAATAACAACGGTAAGAACAATATTAATCATAATAATAATAATAATATCGAAAATCTACACTGTAAGTGAGGACGGTGATTCAGTGTAACATTATTCACACTGGGAAGGTGCGACAGAAAGCGTGGTGTTTCACAGACGACTCGCTGAGGCCTTAATATCCGTACTAATCAAAGACTGTCCAACTCCACACAGCACATGTGCACAACAAGGGGAGTCTCGGCACGGGTGTAAAGATACAGGGAGGGAGGGAAGGGGTTGAAGGTAAGACAGAAGACGACGCACAAAAGTGATTGGCAGGTGAGGTGATTGACAGGTGAGGGGGCCGGACCCAGTGTGGGAGGGTCAGGCACTGCAGACTCACAGCCACCCAGCACTGGGCTCGCTTTCCTTCCTCCCTCTCTCCAACTTCCCCCCCTCCCTCACTCTCTCTCTTTCACTCTCGCACTCTCCATTTCTGGCTGGACACTCTTGTTAGATGTGGCTACAAGCTCAACCTGAAGGAAAACAAATATTGTTAACTGTGTGTCTTTACTTTGTACGACAACAAAATTTTCTCAAGTACGTGCAATGTAATTTGTATCTGAGATATGCATGCAAAAATACAGAGGAGCTAGTTGTCACAAGGGCTACATCTAAGGGTGCTTTCACATCTGTAGTTTGGTTCATTTGGTCCGGACATAAAATTATACATTGTAGCATTTTTCAGCCATTTTGATTCCTTTTCACACCAAACTGATTGCTCTGGTCCGAATCAGTTGATGGGTTGGTGAAATGAACCAAAATGCAGTCACGTGACAACATACACATAACTCGTTGGCCAGGTGTGTCTTTGAAAGTATTTCTGCTTTTTTGATTGGTCAGAATTAACGTGTTGGAATATTCCAAACAGAACTCCCAGAAGTAAACAAAGAGAGGAGGAGAAGCCAGCAGACAACACGCCAATTTTGTAAGTCATACTATGGAGAGACGACTGCGCGGGCTGATTGTATCCCTGGTCATCATATACTACATAGTCTGTATACCATGGGTCTTCAACTGGGGGTCCGCGACCCCTAAGGGATCCACAGCGGTACTGCAGGGGTCCGCCAATTAATGTTTGATCACAAATAATTTTTTAGCTATAATCCATTGAAAAAAAGTATTGTTTTTCATTCTGCTAAGAGGAACGACGGCCAATTACACGCTGCAAAGTTTTGGAAGTGACGTCTACATATAAATGCGTGATTCACTTTCGAAATTGCAATTGACATAGTGATAACTAGCCCGGGACAAAAATATGGCATGTCAAAATAGATACGTGATATAAATGAAGACTAATAGATTAAAAAATATTTGTATCAATATATATATATATATATATATACCGATCAAGCATAACATTATGACTGGTGAAGTGAATAACACTGATTATCTCTTCATCACGGCACCTGTTAGTGGGTGGGATATATTAGGCAGCAAGTGAACATTTTGTCCTCAGAGTTGATGTGCTAGTAGCAGGAAAAATGGGCAAGCGTAAGGATTTGAGCGAGTTTGATTTGAGTTTGACAAGGGCCAAATTGTGATGGCTAGACGACTGGGTCAGAGCATCTCCAAAACTGCCGCTCTTGTGGGGTGTTCTCGGACTGCAGTGGTCAGTATCTATCAAAAGTGGTCCAAGGAAGGAACAGTGGTGAACCGGTGACAGGGTCATGGGTGGCCAAGGCTCATTGATGCACGTGTGGAGCGAAGGGTGGCCCGTGTGGTCTGATCAAACAGACGAGCTACTGTAGCTCAAATTGCTCAAGAAGTTAATACTGGTTCTGATAGAAAGGTCTCAGAATACACAATGCATCGTAGTTTGTTTTGCGTATGGGGCTGCATAGCCGCAGACCAGTCAGGGTGCCCATGCTGACCCCTGTCCACCTTCGAAAGTGCCAACAGTGGGCACGTGAGCATCAGAACTGGACCACGGAGCAATGGAAGAAAGTGGCCTGGTCTGATGAATCACGTTTTCTTTTACATCACGTGAATGGCCGGGTGCGTCGCTTACCTGGGGAACACATGGCACCAGGATGACTATGGGAAGAAGGCAAGCCGGAGGAGGCAGTGTGATGCTTTGGGCAATGTTCTTCTGGGAAACCTTGGGTCCTGCCATCCATGTGGATGTTACTTTGACACATACCACCTACCTAAGCACTGTTGCAGACCATGTACACCCTTTCATGGAAACGGTATTCCCTGGTGGCTGTGGCCTCTTTGAGCAGGATAATGCGCCCTGCCACAAAGCAAAAATGGTTCAGGAATGGTTTGAGGAGCACAACAACGAGTTTGAGGTGTTGACTTGGCCTCCAAATTCCCCAGATCTCAATCCAATCGAGCATCTGTGGAATGTGCTGAACAAACAAGTCCGATCCATGGAGGCCCCACCTCGCAACTTACAGGACTTAAAGGATCTGCTGCTAACATCTTGGTGCCAGATACCACAGTACACTTTCAGGGGTCTAGTGGAGTCCATGCCTCGACGGGTCAGGGCTGTTTTGGCAGCAAAAGGGGGGCCAACACAATATTAGGTCATAATGTTATGCCTGATCCATCTGACAATAAAATTAAAATGTGAATTAATAAACTTGTAATTAAGGTTCAGGTAAATGTTTAATTGTCCATCTGATTAGTAAAATAAATGTATGACTCTGCAAATAAAATAATTTAAAATTTAGGCAGTTGGGTCTGTTCGAGGTCAGATGCTTAAATGAATTTTGTTTATTTTTGTTTGCAATCAATTTGAATTTATTATTTTAACTTTTTTCATTTGTGCTGTTTCATGAATTAATTTGTTTCATAATTGTTTATTATTGTTAATTGCCAAAAATGCATGAAATAACATTCAATTTTATGACTCTACAATTTACATTTAAAATAAATGTTGCCAAATAAAAAAAAGAGATGGCTTATTTTATATGTAAAACAGCATTTCATATTTCAAAACTGGGTATTTTTTCTCAAATTAGCATCAAAAACAGAAGGTACCCATTGTGACAACAGGTCAGTGGGTCTTATTCACTAAGCATGCGTACGCACAAATTTGTGCGTGAAATGTGCGTACAAACGATTTTAAGAACAAATCACAATTTTTTCTAAATTTACGAAAAAATATAGGAACAACTGAAACGTACCACATGTACGCAAAAAGAACTTACTCTGTATGGCTTTATAATCGTGTTAAGAAGTGTTTCATCCTAACATGACTATAATTACATTGAAGTATATTGCATTAATTGTATTATATAATCCATATATAAAATTATTAAATAATAAAATTTTATTTAATCTTAAATACATTCGATCATATAAAAGAAAAGCTGCGTTATAGCTTCAGCAGCGAGGTTTCTCTGAATAACGCAGATATACGCGCATGTACAGCTGGCTACAGAGCTCTGTAATCTGGGTCTGTATAAAAGGTGTTTATTGTGAGAACTGGTGAGAATGGCACACTTGGCACTGCTCGAGGATCCGGGTGAGAGCGCGTCTGCGAATAGCAGCAAGTTTGACAAGAGTGACGAAAGGCTGTAAGGAAAGTGTGTGCGGAAAGCCCTTATATGGAGATGGTTTGGGTGTGTTTTATGCAAATGACTAACCTCATGCACACGGCCGCTCATTTAGAATACTCCAAAATCACTAACATCAGAATGAGGTTAAGAGCAAATTCATGTGCGTACAAATGTTTTGTGAATCAGACGGAGATTTTTCGTGAGAAGTTCCCCTGTGCGTACAAATACGAAAGAATCCACGCAATTATTAGTGAATGAGACCCAATGTGTGCAGATATGTGCCTTTACAGACAACGACTTTCAAAAAAGAACCTGCCCTCTGAAAATTACACTGAAATAAAAAGTGAGACAACTAGCCCTGATCACTCTATATACACTACCGTTCAAAAGTGGTTAGATTTTTTATTGTTTTTGAAAGAAGTCTCTTATGCTCACAAAGGCTGCATTTATTTGATAAAAAATACAGTGAAAACAGTAATATTTTGAAATATTATTACAATTTAAAATAACAGTTTTCTATTTAAATACATTTTAAAATTACATTTATTTCTATGATGTCAGCGTCACATGGTCCTTCTGAAATCATTCTAAAATATGCTGATTTGGTGCTCAAGAAACATTTCTAATTATTAGCACAGTTGAAAACAGTTGTGTTAATATTTTTTGTGGAAGCCAGGAATTAGTTTTTTCAAGATTCTTTGGTGAACAGAAAGTTCAAAAGAACAGCATTTATTTGAAATAGATTTTTTGTAACAATGTTTGCTGTCACTTCTTACTGACCCCAAACTTTTGAACAGTAGTGTACAAAATGTGGTTTATTTTAAGGCACAAGGAGCATTACCATTAAACAACATTACATAAGTCTATAGGAGGATGTACCTTCACTGGAGAGGGGCGGCCGGAGCTCCCGAACAGTGGAAATGGACATTCTGCCATTTGGAGTCCCGGCGATGCCACACCCTCGTCTCTTCTGATTGGCTGCTGCGCGGCCGGCCCTGCACATCCACATATTGCGTGAGGCGGATGTAGGCAATGCAGGCGGCCTCCTCTCCAATCAGGTGCACGTGAGGGTTGAGGATGGTCGTGTGGATGGGCTTACTGTTCTTAGACAGCACTGTTATAGAGCAAAAAGTGGCCACACTTTAGAACATGCTGCACATCATGACCAATAGGATAAAAGTGACAGTTCTCTTACAGTTCTCAAAGTAAAATCTGTGGAAGTCCATCCCCTCCACCAGGTTTCCCAAGGCCTCAGGTTCAAAGCAGGTGAGTCCAGGGTCGCAGATTTTACTGGAAGGAATTAAAATTGTATTTACTGTCAACTGTGGCTAAATAAAATTAAAAATACATCTCACACACAAGTAACTTACGCATAGGCTTCAAAGTCGCCATTGTTGATGGCCTCAATAAGCTGTTCTGTGATTTTGATGATCTCCTGTTTGCGTGCTGTAGGAGGAGGAAGTCAAGTGTCAGGATCCAACTTCTCAAAATTATCTACTACGAGCATTATTTGTAAGCAAACTTGTATCTTTTAAAACACACCAACATATATTCCACAGGTTTACTCTAATTCATTCAGCAGACTCATTCCTAATCTATCTTTTTGCATCAGTACACACAAGCTGCTGTGTTAAACAAGGCAGAAGCACCCAAATAAAAAACAGGTTGTCTGAACATCTGCCCAAACAGATTTCAGCCACCTACACTACATGCTTTCACACACACACCATTTCCTTTCCAGCTCTATTAGTCACAGGACCAAAACAACTAAATACCACAGCTCAAATAACGGAAGGTTAAAATAACACTCAATCACTACAGACACAATTAAAAGACCATTTACATCTGGTATTAAGATCAGTCTCAGATGGTCAGATCACAGTTTGTCAAGGGGTTTGTTTAGATCATTTAAATATATAGTAATTTTTCAGATTTACATATTTTACATATAATGTATGTGAAAAGAAGCAAACATAAATTGCATGGTAAAAAGTTTCCAAGGTTTAATGTGATCTTCATATAACAAAAAGTTATTTTTACTATAAATAAATTTGTAACACTTAACAATAAGGTTTCATTAGTTAACTACTTTAATAAATGCTGTATAAGTATTGTTAATTCTTAGTTAATGTTAATTTCAACATTTACTAATACATTATTAAAATCAAATGTTGTATTTGTTAACATTAGTTAATGCACTTTGAACTAACATGAACAAACAATGAACAGGATTCCAAAGCTTGGAAGCGTCAGAATATTTATTAATATAACTCCGATTGTGTTCCTCAGAAAGAAAAAAGTCATATACACCTAAGATGGCTTGAGGGTGAGTAAATCATGGGGTAATTTTCATTTTAAAGTGAACTACTCCTTTAACAAATGAGACCTTATTGTAAAGTGTTACCAATAAATCAATAAATAAATTCATACAGTGGGGAGAACAAGTATTTGATACACTGCCGATTTTCCAGGTTTGCCCACTTACAAAGCATGTAGAAGTCTGTCATTTTTATCATAGGTACTCTTCAACTGTGAGAGACGGAATCTAAAACAAAAATCCAGAAAATCACATTGTATGATTTTTAAGTATTTAATTTGCATTTTATTGCATGACATAAGTATTTGATACATCAGAAAAGCAGAACTTAATATTTGGTACAGAAACCTTTGTTTGCAATTACAGAGATCATACGTTTCCTGTAGTTCTTGACCAGGTTTGTACACACTGCAGCAGGGATTTTGGCCCACTCCTCCATACAGACCTCCAGATCCTTCAGGTTTCGGGGCTGTCGCTGGGCAATACGGACTTTCAGCTCCCTCCAAAGATTTTCTATTGGGTTCAGGTCTGGAGACTGGCTAGGCCACTCCAGGACCTTGAGATACTTCTTACGGAGCCACTCCTTAGTTGCCCTGGCTCTGTGTTTCGGGTTGCTGTCATGCTGGAAGACCCAGCCACGACCCATCTTCAATGCTCTTACTGAGGGAAGGAGGTTGTTGGCCAAGATCTCGCGATACATGGCCCCATCCATCCTCCCCTCAATACGGTGCAGTCGTCCTGTCCCCTTTGCAGAAAAGCATCCCCAAAGAATGATGTTTCCACCTCCATGCTTCACAGTTGGGATGGCGTTCTTGGGGTTGTACTCATCCTTCTTCTTCCTCCAAACACGGCGAGTGGAGTTTAGACCAAAAAGCTCTATTTTTGTCTCCTTAGACCACATGACCTTCTCCCATTCCTCCTCTGGATCATCCAGATGGTCATTGGCAAACTTCAGACGGGCCTGGAGATGCGCTGGCTTGAACAGGGGGACCTTGCGTGCGCTGCAGGATTTTAATCCATGACGGTGTAGTGTGTTACTAATGGTTTTCTTTGAGACTGTGGTCCCAGCTCTCTTCAGGTCATTGACCAGGTCCTACCGTGTAGTTCTGGGCTGATCCCTCACCTTCCTCATGATCATTGATGCCCCACAAGGTGAGATCTTGCATGGTGCCCCAGACCGAGGGAGACTGACCGTCATCTTGAACTCCTTCCATTTTCTAATTATTGCGCCAACAGTTGTTGCCTTCTCACCAAGCTGCTTGCCTATTGTCCTGTAGCCCATCCCAGCCTTGTGCAGGTCTACAATTTTATCCCTGATGTCCTTACATAGCTCTCTGGTCTTGGCCATTGTGGAGAGGTTGGAGTCTGTTTGATTGAGTGTGTGGACAGGTGTCTTTTATACAGGTAACGAGTTCAAACAGGTGCAGTTAATACAGGTAATGAGTGGAGAACAAGAGGGCTTCTTAAAGAAAAACTAACAGGTCTGTGAGAGCCGGAATTCTTACTGGTTGGTAGGTGATCAAATACTTATGTCATGCAATAAAATGCAAATTATTTAAAAATCATACAATGTGAGATTTAGATTCCGTCTCTCACAGTTGAAGTGTACCTATGATAAAAATTACAGACCTCTACATGCTTTGTAAGTAGGAAAACCTGCAAAATCGGCAGTGTATCAAATACTTGTTCTCCCCACTGTATATAGTGTATATTAAATATGCACTACCATTCACATTTTTTAAAAAGAATTTATTACTTTTATTTAGAAAGGATGCATTAAATTGACCAAAAGTGATTGACCAAGTGAATACAATTCAAATGTTCCAAATTATATTATATATTATATTTCATTATATTTCAAATTTCAAAATTGATAATAATAAGAAAGGTTTCTTGAGCACCAAATCAGTATATTTGAATGATTTCTGAAGGATCATATGACACTGAAGACTCGCGTAATGATGCTGAAAATTCAACTTTGCCATCACAAGAAACAATTAATTTTTTTTTACTCTTTTACTGTAACAAATAAATGCAACCTTGGAAGCCATAAGAGACTTCTTTCAAAAACAAATTAAATAAATCTTATCAACCCCAAACTTCTGAACAGTATAGTTTTTATATAATACTTTCTATTAATGTTATTTTAATAAAATAACCCCCATTTTCTTTTTTCACAGATGACGCATTTGAGACCCATGTTATTGCCCAGATGTACAGAGTGATGTGATCGAATGATCAGAGAAATCCACACTGTGTGCATGTTAGTCCACTAGCATCATTGCTGCCTTTTTACACTCCCAGGAAATAATAAACTCATGCTGCTGTGCCAGTAACGCCAGCACAGACACTGACACCACATACTCACAATGTGCTGACGGCAGGGGGCTCGAGGATGGTTGGGCAGGGAAAGGGGAGGGGTGTGATGGGGCAGATACTGGGGCAGTAAGGGGTCTGCTGACTGCTGATGGCTCACTGTCTGTCTGGGGGGCTGTAGGTCTGCGCACACTGCTCACTAGATCAGTCAAACGTGACACTGGAGTTTGGCGATGCATTATTGCCAAAGGCAGATGACAGAAAAAGAACAAGCATAAACAGCTAGTTGCTAGAAAACATGACGAATCAAATATACATTGAGTGAGAAGTTGTAATGAAGATGGACTCAGCAACTTCCTTTGTACAACCTGTCTGCATACTGGTCCATGAGGGACTTACTCTGTGTGGGAATGTTGGGGGTCTGGGGAGTGGAGGGGGTAGAAACTACAGCTGGAGTGATAGTGTTTCCCCCCTCACCATCAGACGTGGGCACCGAGCCCCGACGTACCACACCCAGTAGATCAGTGAACTTAGTGGCAGCTGTGGGCCCAGACAGGGCAGGACAGAAATAACAAGAGTGGAGATGAGCTTAGAAGAGGAGCGTAACAGGAATAGGCATCCTGTGTGTAGTGGCATTAAAGGAACAGTTCACCCAAAATTAAAATCTATTTCATCATTTACATACCTTTATGTCATTTCATACATTCAATAATTTTTGGGTACGATATCAGAGCTGCAGTAGAGGCAAGATTTTCAGTGAATAATGACTTCAATTTTAGTCTTTCCCTCACACAAATTTACCACATAGCTTCATTAAACTTGAAACATACAGTAAATGATTATATGGACTGCTTGTATGATACTTTTATTGTGTTTTAAAAAAAAATCTTTTTAGAGCAAGGATGCATTAAATTGATCAAAAGAGATGTTTACCATGTTACAAAAGATTTCTATATCAAATAAATTCATTGAATCTGTAAGACTGGAGAAACTGGAAGAACTACAAGAGATGGCGACTCTCTGAGAAAACAAAGGAAATTAACATCTGAACTCACTCTTGTGCATTTAGCGTCCCCAACCGAGACGACGTCACACTGAGTTGATCACCCAAGAATTGCCTTAATTTACATGTCTTTCCCTTCACTGCCTCTTCCCCCATCGCTCCTACATAATTCACTCAAAATCTATATGGGTTAATGTGAACAAGTACTATACAGTATTATACATGTTTGGAATCATTTGAAATGTCTTAGTGCGACTGGTACAAAGGTCTCATTCTCACAGAAGTAAACCAAAAGGTAACAAAGGTTTTAAGAGTTTAGAGATATTTTGCTTATTGTGATGGGTGTGTCCTCTGCCAATTGGTCTTTACCTCCTGTCGTCAATATAGGTCTATAGGACTTGATTAATGCTAATTCCCATTGAACTCATGTTTACATTTGAAAGAGGTTTCTGTCTTGGTCTGGTATTTAAGGAGATGTTGCAGAAGGGTCAGGGCGCGAACCTTTATACAGGTCAGCCCGTAACGCTGAGTGTCTTCTAGTGTATGCTGAGTGTTATGTAATTTTCAGAAGTCAGGTATCCATCTTTCACTCTTTACTTCAGAGCATTTGATGTTATGTATGTATTATCTTTGAATTGATTATGTAATTGGCATGATACATTTACCTGATACAGTTACAGTGATTTATTCTAATTATTAACTCTAGTAGATTATGAACGGGTATAATTTCAACAAAGGGTTAAACAGAATAATCAAATGTGTAGTTAAACTATTATACAAATGACCAAATAACCAATCGGCATTCTAACCTAAATTCGAGGTCATGATAAAATGGAGTCAGATAAAAGTAAATTGGAATTAAATTACTTTGCCCCACTGAAAAGACCGAACGCGCAAAAACCTTCACCCTGCTAATCGTAAGCCGTCATTGGGATGATTGGGCGGGCCTTACAAATCCTAAAAAAGTATAATGTTTTCCACAAAAACAATAAGCCACAACTATAAATAATATTGGATAACAATAAGAAATGTTTATTAAGCACCAAATCAGCATATTAGAATAAATTCTGAAGGATCATGTGACACTGAAGACTGGAATAATGATGCTGAAAATTCAGCTTTGCATCACAGGAATAAATTACGTTTCAAAATATTAAAATGGAAAACAGTTATTTTAAATTGTAATAATGTTTCAAAATATTTCAGTTTTTCTGTATTTTTCAACAAATAAATCAAATACTTTTTTCAAAAAGATTTTGAAAATCTCAGACCAAAAACATTTGAACGGTATGTGTGTGTATATATATACACACACACACACATATATTTAATTAATATATAATTTTTAGTGTTTTACAGAAGAAAGAAAGCCATACATGTTTGGAACAACATGAGGGTGAGGTAGGTAAATGATGAAAGAATTTTCTTTTTTTATGTTGAACCATCCCTTTAAATAAATCCAGAGAAACCACTTGAAATTGGTTAAACAATCAGGACATGGCAAGATTAGGTTTGATTAAAAACAATGAAGTATCACAATGAAAACAGAAAGTAATAGTACCAGTAAGAATTATGACCATAATATTCATTTAATGGCACTAATTTACTTATTTAAACTTGCTGATCTGTATCACACACATGCACAAGGAGAAGATGGGAAGGTGGGTGATGTCACTGCAGTCAGAGGGCACTTACTGAAGACACCGGGGGAGGGGCCTGGAGGTGTGTGGGTGGAGTCAGGCTGGGTGCTGGGGTTTGACTGAACTGAACTGTTATCTACAGCCTTTCCTGTGACACCCCCCCCCAACCAAACAACGCACAGAGATACATGAGAGACAGAAAGCATGGGTCAAACTGATTTCAATAAGGTTTTTGCAGCAATTCCCAAATCCATTGCCAGAGGAGCCAGATGCCCTCATGTCATGTGTGGCGATTCCAGCTAAGTGTTACCTCACTGTACACGACAGACAAATGATTTTGTCTGTATTTTGTCTTGTTCCACTGGCAGATTTTTTCATTTGTTTTAAACAAATCTCTCTAAATGCATTATTTTATTTCTTAAGTTCTAAGAGCTGTTTTATGCAGCGCATGAAAACCGCTTGTATTACTATGAAAAGAAATGAAGCGAAACAAAGACTGAGCAAAAGATGACAACCCAAACTTAATCAAACAGTACACTGAATTATAATAGAACAGAATACATTAAAACACAACAAAATAGACCAAAGTTTTACAAAACCAAATCAATATACTGGACGATTAAAAGTAAACAGCATGAGGACCATAAGGAGCATGCTAGCAGGTTGCAGATTTCAAGATGTTGCTTCAAAACGGATATTCAAAGTTTGAAAATTCTTATTTACAGTCACTATAAACCCGAATCTATTCAAACAACTGTTATTCAAACAGATATTCTTTACAGTCAAGCTAGCATAGATGTTATAAAGCAAACCTCTCACAGCTGCGCCATAATTCATCACTCAACTATTGCAGCCAGATACTATTTCCCAACACTACCTAGAAGTAACACACACACACACCCTTCTCACCGTCTCTTTTGTGTGATCTCGAAAACAAGACATCACGCTCCTGTCATGCACGCTATCTGCCCAGAAATTTGGCGGCAAGTTTTCTCCTCATACGCACCATCACACACATGCTCTGAAATAGCCAGGGTCTCTGTTTCCCACAGAGGTTAATTATAGCACAAGGTGCCCTTGTCTTGTTCTGGGGCAGAGAGAGCTGACACAGACGCTGAAAGTAGGAGTGACACCAACCCAGAAGAGAGCACTGAAAGAGCTCAGCCTAAAACTATTCACTAAATTTCTCAGTTTAACATTAATGATCCCATAAAGTGAATCTAAAATGTTTTGACTTCTGTTCATCCTCTACTTGCACTATCATTAAAAAGTTTGGGGTCAATAAGATTTTTGTGGATTTTGAGATAAGTCTCTTATGCTCACCAAGGCTGCATTTACTTGAAATAATACAGAAAAATACAATAAAAGCAGTAATATTGTGAAATAGTATTACAATTTAAAATAAAATAAATTTCTATTTTAATATATTTTATTCCTGTGATGGCAAAGCTGAATTTTTAACATTCATTACAGCAGTCTTCAGTGGCTATGTTTCCATCTACCCATTTTTTATGCAGGATATTGCATACAAAAACACTGGATGGAAACGTCAAGATGTGCATAAATTCTAAAAATGTGCATAAAAAACGTATGCACTCAATTAAGGCGGATACATTTTTTACCTGATAAAAAGACATGCGCATAAACTACGATGGAAACATAATTATCAAATAAATCCCTCACATGACTCTGCCTCAACATGATTGGATAACTGGACTAATGCTGTCTTCACGTGCTATCGGAATTATCGTAAATACTAGTTTCCTAGTAAAAAAAATTGGACATGAACGCCCTCTCAAGTCAAAATTTGAATGCGATGAGCATAACCAGTAGACCATTTTTCATTGCACAGCATCTCAAATGCTGGTTTGGTCATTCTGAAATGCCTGAGCCAAAGTCTGTCATCTGATTTGGTTTAATTTCCTCCCAGAAGTGGCTCATAAGACTGCGTCCCCAAACAGCAGGCATCCGATCGCAAGATAACATGACAGTTGTCATTTATTGCGTTCAAAGTCATTTATGATGGAGGATAAAAGAGCCACAGTTTCTTCCCCGATTGCAGCAACCTCCATTTACATTACAGACATTTTGCGCCAATTTCCCAGGAAGTGTTCGCAAATGTTTTATGTGATATTCTAAGTTAATTTTGCAACTTTGGATGAAAACATAGCTAGTGTCACAGTCCTTCAGAAATTATTCTAATATGATTTGCTTCTCAAGAAACATTTCTTATTATTATTGTCAATGTGGTAATATTTTTTGTGGAAACTGGTACTTTTTCGAGAAGTTTTTACAAAAATCAAAAGTTTTGAACTATATAATTTTTTGTTACATTGTAAATGTCTTTACTGTCACACAATTTAATGAATCCTTGCTGAATAAAAGTACTAATTTCTTAAAAAAAAAAATTCTCACTGACCCCAAACTTTTATACGGTAGTGTAAATCTGATTTGTTTCTCAAATCTGATCTTTAGGACTGACTGTTTGCACTGTAATTATGCAAAATCTGATTTTGAGTTTGTTCACATGGTGTAGACAATACTGCCATAGCAACAACTTAAAGGGATAGCTCAACCAAAAATGAAAATTCTGCAATTATTTACTCACCCTCATGTCTTTCCAAACTATGACTTTCTCTCTTCTGCGTAACACACACAAATATTTTACTACAAATATCTATACAAATAATGTCAATGGGATACAGTGTTGTTTTGGACCCCACTGACTATCACTGTATGGACAAAAACAGTTGAAACATTCTTCAAAATCTTTTTTGTGGGTGTGTGTTCCGCAGAAGAAAGTCATTCATACAGTTTTGGAACAACATGAGGGTGAGTAAATAATTACAGAATTTTAATTTTTGGGTGAACTATCCCTTTCAGCACAATGTGAAAAGACCAAAAATCTGATTTTAAACTACGAATTACATGATTTTTGCTGTTCTAACTACAAACAACTAATCAGATTTTTGCTGCCTGTCTGAACAAATCCATAGAACTCTTTGCTGAAGAGTTGCGGTGTGTGTTGCTTCATACAAATGTTGATCGCTGGGTCTTACCTTTCATTTCCTCGTCCTCCACTGTGGCATTACTGCTGTCCGACGACTCCTGTGATATTCAGACAGAGCACAGATCAGTTTGGCAAAATATTAACATTTTTCAGAAAGGATACCAACTAGTGCCAAAGTCCTTGCTCTCATTGCCATACACACACCATAAATGAACATGTAAACTGCAGAACTCTGGTGCATGCCAATGTGAGCACGACTGTTAGAAAAGGCTTGTTATATTTGTTATAATCTTTCTCACATAAAGGGATATTAAACACAGGCCACACCTCCACTGGGAATAAACGTTATGAACTCAATACTCTTTCCTAATTTCATAACATCCTGTGCTGAAATCTGAGAGATGAGCTGCTCTAATTAGAATAATACTGCAAACGCTTCCACGGTCAGCATGGGTATGACGAAGAGACAGTAATACAAAACAACACATTCTTGGCCTCCAGCGGTCTTCTTGCTGCATACTGAATGCACATTTATTCTGCATCATGCCAATTCATCTTCATTTTGTTAAATACGATTTGAAGGGTCTTACTAAGTAGCCTCAGATTGTTTGGTTGAAAAAAACAGAGTGTGGATATGAAAAGGGAAGTTATGTCCAATCGAACAATAAGCTATTTTGGAGTAAATGTATTGTTGATGTAGATGTTGCATGATGTTCTAATCCTCAAAAACCAACAAAATATATAACTAAAAAGGTAAAAGAAAATACGACTGAGACATTACATACAGCTTCACTTGCTGTGAGTATAAACCAGTGTTGTTATTGTTAACTAAAACTATAAAAATAATTGTTGGTAATTGAAATAAAATAAAACTTAAACCTTAAAACTTAAGAGCAGAGAGTGATTTTCTTTGTCTTTTGTTCTTTGATTAACATGACAGACAACAACAGGAATATTAGACTGTTGTCACTTTAAGAGTTTATGCACGGATCCAATATACTGTTACACAACATGCGTTATCTTTCTCAACTATTTACGTTCCAAAACTGACTGTTTAATTGAATACTTACCAAGATGTTGCATTTTGACATAACTGTGTATGTATTTGACCATTTAGGTGCAGTAAGCGCTGATAAATTGTGCACTTTTGGTGTGAGTGCGAAACCTGCAGGAATTAGTAAAATTATTCGGAGTGAATGAGACGAGTGAGTGAGAGGAGGCGGGTGTGTGTCACTTCGCCGTCGGAGAGAAGAGAGCGAGAACACACAGCTGACGTTATTGCCTGGCTCAGAACCGGAAAAACGTGAGACTGACCAGCCGGTCACCGGTCCGGGCCGAGCATGTGGAAAATCGTCTGATTCCAGTCCCTGGCCGGTCGATTGGTGCATCTCTAACTAAAACTACTAAAACTAAAATAAAAATAACTTAAAGGCATAGTATGTAAGTTTCGCCTCTAGAGGTCACTTATTCAAAACAATAACAAAGGCGTAGCCTGATGACAAGTGTGGAATCATGGGAGCTGTCGTCTTCACCTCCACAGCCAATGGAAAGCAATCTGACAGGACTCGGGCAGAAATCATGTTCATGGATGAGCTAATATACAAAATTTTTATTAATGTTACTGTGGTATGAAGCAGGGTGGGGCTGAGAGCCTGGGACATTTTACGTTGCTGTTTTTATTATGCTTATATGCTGCCACTGCCACTCCCTTCAGTTTGTTGTTTATACATATTTTACGATTAATATTACAACTAAACTTACATTTAACATCCACCTCCTTCTTCCTTGAACTTTGTTACGGTTATGTTTGATCAGTTAAATTCACATTATTTTATTTAATTGTAATGAAATGGCCGCAAGTGCTGAATTACTACTCATACAGGTCACTTTATCTGAAGAATTAAAATTGTGGGGTAACGCAGCGCTGTTTTACTTGGTCAAAACAATCATAGCAAAAATACATGTGAGTGTGTTGTAATGTGGTGGCTGGTATGAGACACTTGTTGCACATTGCAGTAAGCTAGATTGATATTAGAATATCATTAAAGGATTAGTTCACTTCAAAATGAACATTTCCTGATATTTTACTCACCCCCATCTCATCCAAGATGTTCATGTCTTTCTTTCTTCAGTCGAAAAGAAATTAAGTTTTTTGAGGAAAACATTCCAGGATTTTTCTCCCCATCATAGACTTCCATGGCAACCAAAATGTTGAAGGTCCAAATCAATGCAGTTTCAAAGCGTTTCGAAGGGCGCGATCCCAGACGAGGAATAGGGTCTTATCTAGCGAAACGATCGGTCATTTTAAAAAAAAAATAAAAATGAATATGCTTTTAACCTAAATTGCTCATCTTGCGCTGCTCTGCGACGTGCCAAGGACTGCACAATCACGTCGGAAAGGTCATGCTAGATGTAGGCGGAAGTACCGCCCCAAGCGAACGTGCGAGGACTAATACAAATTTTCCCCAAAACACTCCATCTTCAACTTCAAAATCGTCCGACATCGTTGTTTTACCTTTTTTTTTTTTTGCTAAAAGGCTAAAAGAAACTGCATTGATTTGGACCTTCAACATTTTGGTTGCCATGGAAGTCTATGATGGGGAGAAAAATCCTGGAATGTTTCCCTCAAAAAACTTAATTTCTTTTCGACTGAAGAAAGAAAGACATGACCATCTTGGATGAGATGGGGGTGAGTAAAATATCAGGAAATTTTCATTTTGAAGTGAACTAATCCTTTAATAAAAGCTGGATGACTTGTGTTGTTCATTTTAAAATGCATTTTGTGGTGGAGAAAATGCTGTATTACTGTTACTACAAATAAAGCTCTTTCTGATTATGCTGTTAGCCACTTGACAAAATAGTGTTGTCTGATTTACTTTTTGGGTGCAAACATGTTACTCGCAGTAAATCAAGAAAACAAAAGATTCAAAGAATAAGACTAACCATGTTGAGCTATATAACAATAATTAGTTTTCTGTCAATAAATGTATCCAAACAGTTGCTCACCTGTCTAACAACACAAGTATTAGATAAACCTCGATTTAATCTAGATTTAAGATTAATCCTTATTGGTGCAACCCACCCATTAAAAGCGTCTTTGGTGTTTCCATGGTTTCTACGGAAGTAAAACAGTAAATTAAAGGTAAGGTGGATATGATGTCATTGACAGGCAACGCAATGACTCGGGCCGTTACACTGGTTAAAATAGCTTTCTCTGGATTTAAACATTGTTGGAAACATTTGAGATAATGTGCACAAGTCAACAAAATATATAACATTGTTCTAGTGGTTCTTGGATATTTTAATCCCAAAATGTTACATATTATGCCTTTAAAACGATATAAAAATATATATACAGTATAAAAAACTAATAAAAATTACAAAAATCACATAAAATGACAAACTCAAATGAAAACTGAAAATATAAAAATAAAACTAATCCAACATATTAATAAATATTATAATAGTGCATAAATGATACTAAAATAACTGAAATAAACACAGTCTATGCCGACAACGGCATTGAATTACCAGCTGCTTACAGCATAAATAAAACCATTCAGAAATAAAATGGTCAATTTACAGATTTAGCCTGTCATGTAAATAATAATGCATACTGTTGGCATATGCAATTTATTGTAAATATCAATAAATTATTATGTTTACTTCTGTATAATAAACACTTTGGTGCTGTATTGGGTCACCACTTGAAGTCCTGATGCAAGGACACTGTTCAAGTGGAAGGATCACAATAAAATTCTTATTAAATTAATGTTTTAAAAAAAAAAAATTTGTTGATATATTTCAATTAGTTTTATCAAAGCAAGAAGGCACTCAAGGTCAGGCTGCTTGCAAGGTGTTGTTGCACCCTTCAGTTGCGATTGCAAGTATTTACACACTACTGCATATTCTCTTGTACCTTATTGCTCAATTGAATACATCGACAGAATGATGTCTCAATAGGAAATGAGGAGGAGGGCATGGTCACCCGAGAAACGGGACCATGCACCTGTCACAGCGTAACCGTAGCGATCACCAAGGACACCAGCTCCTGCTGTAAATAGGCCATCAGTATGTGGGGCGATATTATTAGGTGCTCCTGAAAAGACTTTTGTTCTCTCATCCCATCATCTATGCTGCACTACAGACCTTGTTACACCTGTACAAAGAAAGTGGCAAATGTGGAGTGGACAGCTTCCCGCACACAGCTCAGATTAAGCCCAATTCAGAATTCACACAGAACAGCAAACAACCCGGCCCAGATCTAGACTTTACCACTGCCACCTGGGAAACTCAAAGTGTTAGTATGGGCTATGGGGACGTGTTTTTTTTCCGGCCCTATTTGATTCTACATCCACTTGCCTCTGAAGAATCTGTACATTTGAATCTTTCTCTTAATAACAGTACATAAATTTAATATAGCATAATATTTTCTTTGCTTTCGAAATACAGGCACAAATCTTTAACATTTACATTGTTTTGATTGTTAGTTGTGATAGTGCGGCAGCTATAAATTATTTAAAGGGACAGTTCACCCAAAAATGAAAATTCAGTCATCATTTACTAACCCTCAATTTGTTTCAAACCTGTATGAATTTCTTTCTTCTGCTGAACACAAAAGAAGATATTTTGAAAAATATAGGTAACCAAATTGACCTCATTGACTTCCATAGTATGGAAAAAAAATTATATGGAAGTCAATGCAGCCCATCAACTGTTTGGTTAGCCATATTCTTCAAAATATCTTCTTTTGTGTTCAGAAGAAGAAAAATTTATACTGGTTTGGAACAACTTGATGGTGAGTAAATCAGTTTTGGGTAAACTATCCCTTTAAGTAAAGTCATTGGTATTCTTTTCAGCACAAACATTTTTTTTTTCTTCATTTTTTTTAAACAAACATATTTAAGAGATGCTTGCAAATACAATTAATAAAAGTACTGTAATCAGTAGGCACAATTCCTAGTGAATGAAAATATATATTTCATTATTTCCATGGATATGTTAAACATTTACATTTAAATTGATTCCATTTCATATCTCTTCCACATTATATTTTTAAAGATTAACAGTATAATTTCTCTACCACTTACAGTGCAAAATGCATTTCAAAAATATGTTTTAATGTTAAGGGGGCTTGTTTCGCAAGTTGCACTTTCAATGTCCACCACAAGAGGTCTCTACGTCCCACAGCCTGAAGCACAGAGACCTGAGACAGCAGGTTTAATATTCTTATCATGACACAGATTTCCAACTGTTGCTCTTCAGCCTCATACTGCAAACATCTGATGTGTCAAGAGTCATTTCCCATCGTCACGATCATTAATAAAAATCACTATTAAACAGATCGTCCATTTATCACAAAACTGGCACATACAAAAGGAGCGTCACACAAACAAATCTACAGTTCAACATGACGTGCTTCATTAGAGGAACACGCATACTCATTTGCATGTTATGTTTAGTTCAGATTTGTTAACAGTAATGTTATTGAAACGATTTCATAGAGTACAAGCACAAGTTGCACACATTAAACTTCAAAAGGGTCACGCATGCAGCCAACAGGCACGCACGCGCTCGGATGATGTCATAGTCTGTAGACACATTAGCAGAAGTGCATTGTGGGGATGCAGATCAAACAGAGGACGGATGGTGGGAAGGAAAGATGGTGGTGGTGGGGTACCTTAATCCCATCCACTGCATTATGGATGACAGTGGTCTGTGCCTCCTACAGAGCGACAGGGGAGGAGGGGGTGGAAAAACATGAGGAGAAAAAAGAATAAGAGAGAGAGAGAGAGAGACCATGTGTGGGTGGATGGGTGTTTGTGATTGCCAACCCAGTAAAAATGAACAAACAAAACATGCACAAAAACCACCAGAGGTTCAACAACAGAGAGCTTCTGTCTTCATAAAACTAATTACTGCACGTTAGGCTATAATATTTCAATACCACCAACTCTGAAGTCACAAAATTAGCAACGTATCGTTCTCACTGAAAGTGAAACAGCGTGATTTTGACAGAACTACTGCAGAGATGCTATCACAGCTACTAAAAACGTTTATTTTATGCTGTCTCTTTTGCGTACGTGTCAACCCCCAGAAACCTGCTAACTAGATGCACATCGGACCGCATAAATCTGTAATGCCCAATTCTCTCTTGCAGGAAGTAACATTCCCTCACTGTCCAATCAGCAGCCTGCGGTCCCCATCATTATGAGGTATTCATTGCCATGACAACCGTTGCCTTGTGCAACAGGCAAAAGTTGCATGCTAAGGTTACTATGAACACAGAATCTATAAGAAGCTGCAAATGCTAACAAACAAATATTATAAAAGTGTGCTCATAAATTTATTTCAAAATTGCTAATTCATATGCAGATACCTATATACTGTACAGTATATTGCCTTACGGCACATATGATGTTTAATGGTGTCTCTGATTTAAACTTAAATAGCGTCAGTACTGTCCTGTTCAAACTCTGATATTTTATCATCATTAAATGCAAATTTTTCAAAATATTAAAACGTTTTAGTAAAATATTAAAAATATCTCAAATATATTTAGATGAATACCGGTGTATATTACTATGTATTGTTATATTGAAACATAAATGAAAAGATTAAATACAATCCATAATAATTACTAAATTGTAATATTTTAGACAATTTTTCTGAATGTTTTAGACAATAATTATTGTTACTATAAATTATTATTATTATTATAATTATTATTATTAATAATAATAATTACTATTATTATTATTATTATTATTTTAAAATGGTAACATTTTAGACAATTTTGAATTATTATAAAAATGTATAATAACAATAATTATTATTAATAATTATAATTAACAATAATAACAATAGCAATTATTAATCATATGTATTATTATTATTATTATTAATAATAATAATAAGTATTGTTATTATTAATTTATTATATTATTTATTATTAATTTATATATTATTATAATAATACAAAATTGTATATATTGTAATAGTAATTATTATTATTAATGATAATTTTAATAACACTAATTTATAATAACAATAATTATTATTCATAATTAATAATAACACTAATAATTATTGATAATATTTATTATTATTATTATTATTATTATTAATAATAATGATTATCTTTTTTAGTTCTTACATTTAACATTTTGAATGTCCTTGGGTGTTTGGTTAAAATAATGTCTAAAAAAAAAATACACATTTCACCTAGCCCTGCATAACTGAACAGTTAATAGCAAAGCTGGAGGGGAAGTCATTAAACAAAGCACTAAGGCTAAAGTCTTTACAGACCATAAACACCTCCTCACTTCACTTCAAAGTTGAGTAACTATATCTGCACCATAAAACACGACACACACACAAACTCCACTGTGGCAGCATTAAAGGGCAACTATGAGGGATCCTAAAATATGTTGATGCATTGGGCCACGTGTTGCTGTATATGTTGGACCGCATGTCATGTTTCCATTAGGAGCTTCCTTCTTCAATGCTCAGGGTTCACTCTAAAACCTATTTACTGAGCTTTTACAAACCACAAACATCTACAAAAGTTCACCTCAGAACATAGACTATCTATCTATTTCACTTAAGCATGTCATTAAACATTAAATAATCACATCACCCATTTACCCACAACCCTCACATTATGACAAACTGTTTTATTAAGTTTCCTGCCAGCTCCATGCAATAAATAACCTTCATCATCCACAGATCAGAGCAGACACTGAAAGGCAAAGTGGCATTATGCAATCAAATAAACAACCCCATAAATGCGTGCTTAGAGAGTATAGTAATATATCAGAGTGACAGAGCACAACTGGATAAACAGCTTAACTGGGTCCATGGACAGATACATTAAAAGGCTGAATCTACAAAAACTACACTTTAGTTCAGGGTCACTTAAAAACTTGTGTCTTGATCACAAATCACTTTCAATCCAGTTGAACTAGAAAGAATCTGCTCTGGAATAGTGTGGTGCCTTTAAGTATTTAAAGGAGTCATGAACTGCATTTTTTTAATTTTGTAAAGTTCTCTGAGGGTTTTTTTTTTTTTTTTTTTTTTTTTACATCAAAAACATCCTAATTTAGAAGAAATAAGCTTTTTTCTATTCTGTTTTTGACCCTGTCTTCCAAACACTTCATTTTGAGGCGTGCCGTATTCAAGACTTGATTGGGTAACAGTTTTGCATATTAAAATAATTTTCAACGTCCTGGCCATTACACGTGTGGAATTGTTTTGAAGATGTCCGATGAAAAATATCTTGTTACATAGTTATAACATTTGCCAACAATGTGAAACATTTATGCATATTAAATATACTTTATAAGTCTTGGTTGAGGCACATAAAGTACTTTTTAGTTATGATAGTTATAATTGACAATGGATGACTTACGGCGTTTTGTGTAAACGGAATTATGAATGAATGAACCATTGTTTGTCACACCGTCGTTTTTTTAGGCTTTTCAGTTCATCCTTTTCGATAAAGTGAAAAATGTACAATGCCTCTTATATGTCAAAAGATCAAGGAAAATTTAATTTCTCAATTCATGACCCCTTTAAATAAAGTCATTGTTTTATAAGAGGTACTTGCAAATAAAATGAATGATGTATTGTAATCAGCAGGCATAAGACATTTAGAATGTTACAAAAACTTCTATTTCAAATAAATGCTGTTCTTCGAACTTTCTTTCTGCACATGCACACATGGGACCTGCACTGCTCAGGACTGTTAACATTCAACTCAATTGACATCAACACTAGGGCCAGTGGGTTTAAGCGAGAAACACCATTGAGGATCTCAGTGAACCAAACAACAGCCACTTCTCATCACTGCATCCAGGAAACCACAAGAACAGTTTAAAGGTTGATTCTAAGAGCCCAGGAGGAGCTTCTATCCCCAAACCAATCCAGATCCTAATTATGATGCTGAAAAGACACTTTGCAGTGTTTTGCAATACAAAAATATAAAACAAATAATTTCACACTGTGACATTTATCAGTGTATAGTGACCCCAAAAGTACCAGAAACACTTGCAAGAATGTCATTGCATTAGATAACTAATCATCAAACCAAGTACCATGAGTTTTTAGAAAAAAAAAAGGCATTGTATGGCATTGTATTTCACGTATTTCACTTTTGTTAGGTTCAATTATATGCACTCCTTATATTATTTGGTTATTTGGTGTCCTTTTGGAGTCTCTAAGTGTTCTTTTTTGAAAGAATTTTCAAAATTTTCAGAATTTACCAGTTTTGTGAGAATCACCCTTTGCTGGATATAACAAATGATGACAAAATGAACGTGTTAAACAAGATAATTTCATGATGTGTGTGTATATATATAATAAAAACTGACAAAACAACACACAAGAAAACTAAAATATATTCACAATGTACTAAAGAATGCAGGTACAGTCAAAGACGGGGAAAAGGATGGAGTGGAAGAAAAGAAGAGGATTAGAGAAGTAAATACCAGTGCAGGAGAGGGGAGGTTTCCTTTGGGACTGGTGACTATGCTGTTTTTGGTGCTGTTTGTCTGGGGCTGTGCAGGGAAACACAACATATGTTCAGTTAGGAAAGGGTCAGGTTATAAAGGAACGAGGGAGAGATCAGCATGCACAAGTACACAATCACACTCACACAAACACAAGAGGTAGGGCATGGTCATTGTATATTTTCTAAGGCAACTGTTTGATGTAGAGCTAACTGCCTATTTGCATGAAAACAGCATTATTCTTTGAGACACAATGTTCTCTAGCAGCAAGAGGGAATGGAGGGTCATTATTAAAGTCCATAAAACGCTTTTCGCCAATTAGGCTTCCTAAACTAATCCATTATACCAATTAGCCACATTACATGCAGAGGCGGATTAGCTACGGGTGTCTATTTATACTCTGAGTCCCTCAGGCCTCATTTCTATGGGTCTGCAGTGATTTTGAGGTAGTTAATGGTCCTCTTTCCCTCACACAGCTCAGCCACTCATGCGAGAAGTGTCGTTAGTACAGTATGTGCCTATGTGCGGGAGGTATGGTCAAGGGATATGAATGAGCAGCCGCTCACAAATACTGGACCCTCACAAACATGAAATAAACCCACATACACAAGCACAAACACATCATAAAGTGACTTTGGCACTATGGGCACACATACATATTCAAATACATACTGTTCCTGATAACTGGACCACTTGATGGCTAGCAGAATTCATTAACAATTCCCACAAACTTATTGCAGTAGGTCATAGATCTCCATGGAAGTCCAACTGTATCCAAGTAAACGGGGATGTCGTCGGGAGGGACAACCAGGAATGTTATCCTCTTATGGGACCCACTCAAAAAAAAAAACAATACTGAGCACCATGAATATAAGCGTCAATCCTGCAAATAAATATAAGGTAGGGAAGCAAGCAGATACTGTATGAGGGTTTGGTGCAGTCAAACCCCTGGGATGTGCACAAATGAGATCATCAGATATTTGTAAGTATAGGAACTAGGAAAACAGAGGGTGTTATTCTGCATGTTTATTCCACTACCTACCTGTGTTTGAACAGAAAGTCTGTCCAAAACCTGCTTTGGAAAGCTTTCAGAGTGGTCAGCATTAATCGAAATACATCCGATTACCAAAATGCAGAATGAGACCTAGAAGGTCCGTGGTGTCGATGGGAGTTGGCCAAAGTCATTCAAACAAAGTAAAAAACAGCAGGAAGAAGGAACAATGTGTTGGTCAGAAAATACTAAACAAGAAAGTGAGACACATTTACAGGGTCCAAATGGTCTCACAAAGCCTGGCCTCTGACTAAACTGCAACAAGTCTTGTCCACAGTTCAGGCCAAGAACCGCCCACTTAGAAATTCGGAGACTGTCTGATTGACATGTAAAGCAACCAATCTCTGTTCATTTAGTTTTTATGTGCCATTTAGGGGCAGGTTTATCTAAAACAGTTTATATAAAACAATAAAGACTAGATGTGTACCTTTAAGGCCCGTTCACACTAAAGATGATAACTGTAACAATAATGATAAAGGCCCAGATATCCACCTTATTTTTCAGGTAAGAGCAGGCGTGGCCATTTGTAATTTTAATGTGTCTGGCTTCCGGTGTCATTCGCTTCCAGTTATTTTTAGCTGTACAAAACAGCTCGTTATGCTGCTTGATATTGCAACATGGTATTTCTTACCATATTATTTTAATGTATTGTCTTAATTATAAACACGCTGGTTTGTAACGCAGCTAAAATAGTTTTACAGTTTACTGCACTTTGATATATTCTTCTCGTTATTTCCCTATAGGAGCTAATAAATCGGCGTTGAAAAATAAGGTGGAAACTTTAGGCAAAATTAAAGAACTGGTGTCATGTCATTTTGAACAAAATCAGATCAAAACAAAGTTTGTTTGGAATTTGAAACAATTTGCCAAAAAGAACTTTCCAGAAAAGTTTTTTTCATATTTAATACTGTAAAGCAGCTTGCTTTAAAGTAATATATTGTATGAAGTGATATAACAATAAACATGAAGCCACTTGACTGGAGTGCCGAATTGTAGAGCTTGTGCAAACATATTCACATTGCTATGGTCAAATGCTTTCTTAACTGCTGTTTGCATATTTCTTTTTAGCCGTATATCAGAGCCTTAACTTTATATCTTTAATAATCTTTCTAAATCTATGAAAATAGCAAAGTCCATACCACAGCTATAACGATAACGAAACATAGGAACCATATCATTGGAATCACTTTCAGAACAATTTTCTTCTGATGAACAATGAAAACATTGGGAGCCAATCAGAATCCACCCAAATATAAAGAGCCCTAGCTTTTAAAGACATAACTGCATCGCACACTTATAATAAACATCATTATTTTCCGTTGGTGTAGACACTAATATAGTTATTGTTATAGTTATTCTTGGTGTGAACTGATCTCTTCCCTCGGAAACTGCTTAAAGGAGTAGTTCACTTTAACATGAAAGTTACCCCATGATTTACTCACCCTCAAGCCATCCTAGGTGTATATGACTTTCTTCTTTCTGATGAACACAATCTGAGTTATATTAATAAATATCCTGATGCTTTTAAGATTTAGAATGGCAGTGACGGGGTCCATTGAGTTTGAAGCTCAAAAAAGTGCATCCATCCATCATAAACGTACTCCACACGGCTCTGGGAGGTTAATAAAGGCCTTCTGAAACGAATCGATGGGGTTTTGTAAGACAAATATCCATATTTAAAACTTTATAAAGTAAAATATCTAGCTTCCGCCAGAACGACTTCCGTATTAGAAGAGTATTTATTAATATAACTCAGATTGTGTTCATCAGAAAGAAGAAAGTCATATACACCTAGGATGGCCTGAGGGTGAGTAAATCATGGGGTAACTTTCATGTTAAAGTGAACTACTCCTTTAAGTCAGCTGATCAGATAATATGAATCAGGTGCTCAGTGGATGAAGTGGACCAAGATTTGTTGACAAGCTAAAAGAAGCATTTGTTTTAAACAGAACCATAAAGTATCTGAAAACGGAGTGTTTTATACTGGCCATCACTGCATTATGTCCCACAGAAATGCAGGATCTGAAGTACGAATTGGGTAGAGGGAAGTGTTGGACATTAGCTGGTAGGTGGAGGTAAAAGAAGAGGAAGACGAAAAAAAATAGAAGGGTGTAAATGAAACAAGATTCTCACCATGTACTGAATGGTAGAGCTCGACTTCCGCTTCTAGAGAGAGAATGAGAGGGAGAAAAGTGTGAAAAATGGAGGGAACTGCGAGACGATATATAAAAAAGTAGCTGTTTGATAACTGTTTTCATCTGGGGTGAAGATAAAGGCATCAGATGCAGCCAGAGCTGTGTATACCGGCCAAAGAAAACAATCTGAAGAATAATTTGGGGGTGTATGTGAAGGTTTGGGTTCAGAGCAAGACAATACGTAGACTTGAAGGATCTTCTGTACAACAGGAAATTTGGAGGAAGAGGAACAAGGAAGGGGTGGGTCAAGTGAAGGAAAAAGGAGAGAGAAACATGCTACTAGCAGAAGAATTGTTGAAGTGCACTCGAGCAATGATCAGTGTAAGCAAAGTTAACTGATCCAGGGTCACTTGTTCGAGACATATGATAATCTGGTCCTGAACCTGGAGCTGGGAAAACAACTTATGAGCTACACAAAGTAGGAATTGATGTGCAAGGACAGGCAGGGATGCTTGAGAGAGGAAGCAAGCACAGTCTGTGCGGTTCAGTGAGATTTTTTGTCCTAAAAAAAGGGCAGCCAAGACGAGTTATATTAAGCACAGAATGTTCTCAGAAGCACTTTGGTTGAAAATGCAGCAGTGCAACTTCCAATCGCTGCAACTGCCGTATTAAAAAAAAACCCGCCTCCAATTCTAAAGCAGAATTACATAACCAGCATTACTGCAAAGATTTAGACACAAAGTAAGGAAGTCGGCTTCAGTTCATTTGAAAAATAGTGACAGAAACTAAATAAAGAGCACTCAGCGTGATCTTTGGAGATGGGGCATAAAGGTGAAGGAAGGAGAGATTAAAGTAATCATGAAAAGGACAGAAAAAAATGTTTTAAAATGGCTGGAGGACGTGGGGGAGCCTGTTGCTAGGCGATGAGCGGAGTGATGTGCTGCTATTTTTGTCTAAGAGTTTCCAGGGTTTCAGACTCACGGCTATTCTTGGAACCAGAGTCACATTCCCCTCTGAACTATTTCTCCACTCAAACACACACACACACACACACACACACGTATATACACACACATGGAGATAGCAGGTGTGAGTCACAGAGGTGGGTTGTGGAGTGACGATGAAGTAGAAACAGGTAGGAATGTGTGTGAGTGTGTCTACATACACTCCCATAAGTGTTAAGTGCAGTTCATCTCTGAAAATCCCATTTCATGAATCAAATTACTCTGGCTCTTGTGGAAGATTCCATAGATTCCTCAATGACATCACAGCCGTCATCGTTATATCATTCTCCTAAACATCTCCCACACGTCCACAGGCGCTGACGGAAATAAAACTTTCATTTCGTCTCATCTTTCAGTGGTATCGCTGGCTCCATGACCGGATAGAGCTTGTTACAGTGTTTGGTAACACCTTATATTTCCACACTCTTATAACTGCTAGACAGCCCAGCAGATTCACTACAATACTCATCGGGAGGTTCACTGCATAATCCACACGCTATTTTTTTTTGCACAACTGTGGAATCCTGTGTGATGGATTAAAATATAGGGAAATGTGTTAAAGGTAACTAATATATTTACATCTTACTTTTAAATCAGGGATTGTCACCTTTTTACTCATCCTCATGTCAGTCCAAACTTGTGTTTTGTTTTACTTTTTTTGGGGGGGGAACCACAAAAGATGATGTCCAAGCTGCTCTTTTGCTTACAATGAATATGGATAGTGACTATTGGCTGTAAAAGCTGAAAAGGATTAAAAATGATTTAGAGTCCACAAATGAGAAATATTACAAGTCTTCTGAAGAACTGGCAGACAGACTTTGGAAATCATAAGCGTGACAGTCATTGGTCACCATCCGCTTTCATTATATGGAAAAGTGCAGTTTCAAGATAAACTCATTTAAACTCTTTTAAGCCTGGTTTCACAGACAGGTCTTAGATTAAGCCAGGATTAAGCCTTAGTTCAATAAGGACATTTAAGTAAATTTTCTAATTTTCCTTAGAAAAACACATTACTCATGCGCATCTTGAGACAAAACAATGGCACTGACATATTTTAAGATATGTCAGTGCAAGTTGCTTTCCGTTAAAACAACTCAAACATGCATTTTTGTCTGGGACTAGGCATAAGCCTTATCTGTGTTTAATTGATAAATAAATACCCTAAATCCTACCCTTTAAAAACAAGAGATCTCTGATTATTTGTGATATTTTTTAATCTATCAGTAAGGTGGAATCATTTTTGAGGAGAGGCTGACTAGACTTAATTTGAACAATATTTAAATATAGTTTAATGAGGTGATTTTAGGTGTCAGTGGTCACGCTTTCAGACATTCTTGTTCTAACACACACACTCACTTCAAACACAATATGAACTGACAACACTTATGTATGAAAACAACACAATCATGCAATAAAGAACATACTCTAAACACACACAGCAAGCACTGACAAATTAGCCAGTAAAATAGCAGGGCGGAGAAACTGAGCAATGAAAAGAGAAAGTACAAAGAAACCATATGGTCATGTCTGGGTCACAGAGGTCAGAAGTTCAACAGATCTTCTTACCTTAACGTCTGCTTTTTTGTTCAACAAGCTCTTGGCTGCTACAATGGGAGGAAATAAGAGAGAGACGTTAAATCAGCAACACCTTATTACATATTACAAAATGTCAATTAACCCGCCGGAAAGGCAATTTACCCAAGGCTATATTTCCTAAAATCAAACATAACACTGCAGATATTAATCATACTAATAATAATGTACAGCAGCATAACTAGGCCCAGACGGAATCTGCAGAATATTTTTGGTTCTGCACTTATTTTGGGGGAAGAATTGTATGGAATGGCTTTCAAACATGGTAAAATGTGTTAAAGATGGCTGAGAGCACTAAGCTATTATTGGTAAATAAATACATAAATTAGCCAAAACATTTAATAAACAAGCTCAAAAGAGCCTGGAGATTTTCAAAATTTTGTGAATGACAGGCATTCAAATTCTGCCGATTCTGTGTTGGCCTACTGAGAACTCTGAATGATACAGACAGATTTCTACCAATGACACTTTATAATAAACTTCATTAATGAGTCTTTAACTATACATTATATAATTCTTAGAAGATCAGCATGTTTCATGTTTAGTTTTTCATGATTTTGATTTGATTTGATTGTCCTATTTGATTGTCCAAAAACTAATGATCTACAAAGTATTATATAAAATTAATAAATATTTTTAAACATTAAGATTTATTATAAAGTGTTACCCATGGCCGTATTGACTGAACAGTTCCCCATTGTCTAATTAATAAAAAATGTTATCATGTTATCAAGAAAAGATTGTGACAGAGAAATTCACTAAGCTACATATTTATACCCGCTTCCTTATCACAGAAGCAACCAAACATTTGAGCCTAAATGAGCTTTTTTGTTTGACTGAGGAACTTTTCAATCAAATTACAATCAAATTAATTATGAAAATGAAAAAAAGTAAGTGTTTTTACAGCATCATGGTGAACACTCATTAAATCAATATAAAAACTCTGTAAAAGGAAGCATCTGACACAATCACTGTCATTGCTGGTTCTTGCACTAATTATATTCAATTATATGCAAACAAATGCACAGACCCTCTCGAGCAACTGTGCGTGCACCTTTGAAGCAGTTCATTCAAATAACTTCTGTTTTTTTTTTTTAGTGTTAAACCACAGCAAAACCATCACATTCACATCAAACTTATTTGGCATGTCTGTTTCTTCAAAGACCCTCACAGACAGAGTTGGTTAGACTATTAATAAAGCAAAGAAAAGATTTTAAGCTTTATTTCTCAGGTTAAACATAGGGATGGGCCTTTTTTGATAATTTTCTATACTTGAGTACTCATACTGCAAAAATTATTCTAAAAAAACGATGCCTTTTTAGTACATTTGTGTATAGCTGTCACTGGATTTCAATCACAGTGAAATGTCTTCAAATCGAAGTTCAATCAAATGTGTTTTCATCATTTAATTTCTGAGTACTCTGGTACTTGCACCCATCCCTTCTATACATTTTGAAGGTTAATTTAACACTTCTGTCAATAAAACTACCGATCTTCTGGATAGTGTTCATCAGATCAGTTCAGCAAAAAGCCTCTCATTCAAAAAAAAGTATTTCTGTAAAAAGATCCAACAGATACAACTCCATCACCAATAAGACTGTTTAGTGGATGACATCAGCTGACATTATGCATTAAAAATGAAATGGGTACATAGCAATAGGTTGCACAACCAGAGTATTTATGACCAGAGTATTTCTGGTCATAAATCGAAGAACAGGGTCACTCAAGGTTGGAATTTGACACAGATTCTCCTAGAACTGTATCTGGGCCACCAATCCATCCATCTGGTGGTGGCCCAAAGAGATCAGTGAGAAGAAATGAGCGTGCGTCCCTGTAGAAAGAGCAGGAGTGGTGAAGTAACATCTAATACTCTAGAGTGAGTGGAACTCCTTACCTTGCCATTAACACAGAGAGCAAGAGAAAGAGAGGAAGAGAGAATGGAGAGAAAAAGAGAGAGCAGTGGAGAAGAGGTCAAAAAACCAGGGTCTCCTGTGTGGTTTCTATGAAAGGTAAAGTTAAAAGACTGTCTATGGAGTTGTATATGGGGCTCAAGAAAAAAAAAAAGAAGTATGTCAACTTATTTTCAGTACAGTCATCATTTTTCTCAGAGTTTATCTACTTTGCAGGGCCAGAGTCAGCACAAACAAGGTTCAGCAAAAAAATAGCAGGCAAATACGTTTGTGCCAGGCTGTTTTTGTATAAGCAGTTTCACTACTCTAACACCTAGTGCTCAATTGTGCGTTGAAAAATGTAACATTAAATATAAAAATAATTTAATTAATATTTACATTAAATACATTTATTTAATCATTACAATAATATAATATTTATATTAAACAAAAAATATTTATATCTCGAAACAACAGAATTTAAATGCATCTTGTGTTATGTATAGTAGATGCACAAGCAAAACTGAGCATTACACAGTTTTTCACTACATATCAAAAAATAAAAATAAAAATAAAACTATGGACATTTATATGCAGTTGATCCCCCTTTGCTGTTAGAACAGCTTTCACTGAAACAGTCAAGCTTGTTAATTATAATATTATAATATATATGTATTCTCTTCAAATAAGAGGATTGGGAATGATCCAGATATCAGTCCTACAGTATATGTAGTGTAACTGCCTATAGCGCAGTAGTCTGGTTGCTCAGGCTGAGGGTAGTAGAAGGACAACAGAGAGAGGCAGCATTACATAAATATTTGATTGCAGGCATGTGGAGGGAGCATCAAATATGAAGCACAGCCTTCACATTGAGCCACAGCACACGCTCAATGTACCAGCTCAACCCTTCTACCTCACTCATGATGCATTAAAAAAAAAACAGGTTAAAGGAAAAGCTGAAAAACGTTTAAACCTGAATCATTTTCTGCGCTCTCAAGAAAGTAAATGGCAAAACAATGGCACTGGCTTCTCCTCCAGAACAGCTGTTTGGATATCTTTTTTTTTTTCCCCTCTAAGCTTAAATGTCAATGGCTGTTTGTTAGAAAAGATTCTTCCACTGACAGAAAAACACTATTTTAAACCATTTCAGTGCAAATAAATAAATGTCAAGATATATAATGAATATCAACAAAAAGCTAAAAAAAAAATCTACAATTTTTTTGACGGTATACCGGCCAGTACTCATAACACAACCAGT
Source organism: Coreius guichenoti (assembly GCA_039654105.1). NCBI lineage: Eukaryota > Metazoa > Chordata > Actinopteri > Cypriniformes > Gobionidae > Coreius > Coreius guichenoti. The sequence goes on from CM077169.1 coordinate 14,182,257, forward strand.
AAAAAGTCTGGACAAAATTCATATCAGGATAAAGAGCCGTTCACACTAAAAATGTTCCCCTGTCACGTTTCACACAAAACTAAAACGCTAATGGCTAGTATGGCAGCGCTGCTTAATACGGGCCTGCACATTTTCAGGACTCACAACCGCATTCAGCGACAGTATCAAAAAATGGCGATGTCCATAACATCAGGAAGTTTAATCACAATTGACAGCGTGTTATTAAATAAACGAGTCCAATTGAGGCGCGAGTTCATCCATCAGATATTTTGAACAACCAACAAGGACTTTAAAAGCCCACTGAAGTGTCTTGAAATGCGCAGCGTTATTCACTGTGTTGACATAATTTCCACTGAAACAGGAAGACAGGGCGGGACATATAGATCAGCCAATAGCGGTTCATCACAGCTTGGCCAGAGCCGTTGAGCTCGGCAAAGACGCATTTGACATCTTATGACAGCAACAGGCTGGATCCCAAATGGCACACTTCATATGCACTTTCAGTCTTGTGGACTTACAATGGCTGCCGCGTGCACGTGTCCGTTAAGTCCACGAGACCGTAGGGTGTCCCATTCATCATTTTAGGTTTCAGAAGGGTGCTCGCGAGCGTCCCCTTAGCGGCGGTTATGCGTCCTCAATGCGCACTTCAGCTGAGGCCGCAAGTTACGTTAGGTCGCGAGCTACGCAGAGGACTTTACCCGGCAGTCAAAGCGGCATTAAGTCACGAAAGTGCGGACTCAGAGGAAGACCGTGAGGGTTTAGGGTGCCATTTGGGATCCAGCCAAAAGTCTAATAGATTCCCTTTTTTGATGTAATATGAAACTGTTACTAAAGCAAAACAGTGATCATCATTATGCTTGAGGATGTGCAGTTTAAAAAAGCGTGTAATTTATGTTGGTGCATGGCTCTTGTACTTGTCAGTGTTGTTTCTAATGCCGAGTCTGTCTAACCGTTTCTCCTCCTAATCTTCTCCATATCGCTTTAAAATATAGTTTTCTGTGCAGCACTCAAATGGGTCCGATAAGTTTTCTGGTATGCGCCGAGTCACACATATGATCCGTTCTGTGCTATCGTGTCTCTGTACCGGAGCAGACTGTGTGCACGCTGCGGCAGTTCGCGTGACACTAACATGAAAACAGACTTCAATCACCCCAATGGAAAGCAGATTTACACTGTCTGAATCATTCCCTCTTCCCTATATAGTGCATTAAGTGCCATTCACCATGTAGAAAACAGTAATTGTTTGAACAAGTGATTGATTTCAGCCGCAACTTCAACTATTTATAGTGTAGGGATTGGACAGGAAATCTGATGAGAAGATGAAGTGCAGAGTGATGAATAAATTAATTTCTCCGTCTCTGTGAGTAAACTGAACCCGTCACTATTATTTAGTTCACTGTGGCACTCACATTATATGACGTGGCAGACAACTAGTTGTCCAGTGCAGTTCCATTCATTCAGCACAGGTTTGTCGAGAATGTGGTTGTGAGTTCTGAAAATGTGCATGTGTCAGTTCAGTTATAGAATGGGGTTGTCACACTCATAATTTTTTTTTTTTTAAATCAATTATTACTAATCTATCACTTTGTGATAGATTAGTAATAATTGATATTCTAGCTATCAGTTCTGGAGGAGATGCAATGAACAAAGAATCGCTAAAGTAAGGAGCAAGAAAAAGATTCAAAATTAAATGTTCTTGATCAAACTACAGGCATGTAGGTCCAAGATTAACTGTGATAAATTGTACACATACAGTAGTGTAGTGTAGTGCTCTCGGCTAAACCCTGTAAAATAATCTACTGCAACTGTATACTCACTACGGCACCAATATGGAACAAAAGAGATATTGTTTTCATGTGTTTTTTTCCTTATATGGATCCAGTATTTCTAATTCATGTCAATGGAAATTCAACATAATTCTACATCCTTTCGATACAGATATATATGAAATGCTGGTTAAAAAAACATTTTTAGAAAAAATGTATATAAAGAACATTTTGATATAGTGTGTACAGTTGTCAAGAAGCTTTGACCATGCACAAGTGCACAAGATCCATTCAGCCCATCACACCCCCAAGTTAGTGAACATGCATTAGTCCAAACTCCCATGCAGCATTCAGCACAACAGCAGGCAGACTGTTCCACCCCCGAAACAGGGGTGAACCTCAACTTCACAGACCATATTAAAAGACAGAGTAAAGGAAGGAAGGAGGAATACAGAGGATGGAAGTGAAGATGTCTTATGGGTGTCAGATAAAAATGGCAAGGAAAAGTGATGAGGAGGAGGAGGATAAGAATAAACCAGAAAAAAAGTCAAAGGCAGTGATTTATGGCACATATGAAAGGAAGAAATGATGGAGAGAACAGGACTCAAAAAAGAAGAGTAGGAGAGAAAAATGCATTCATCATGCAGGGATCTTAGTGTAGATCCTCTGTGAAATAAATAAAAGATGAATGAAATGATGATGACAGTGATGATGACAGACAGCTGAGAGGACCAATAAGTGGCTACATATGATATCAGACATGAAACGCAAGAAAAACGAGGTGAATAATGACACTAAAGTGTGGAGGACAAGAAAGAAAAAGAAGAAACAGCAGGAAAGACAGGTAAAGGGTGAGTCATCGTGCATGCTTTAGCCCCATGCAGAGACAATCATGGACTAGTGAGTGACAGAGAGGAAATAAGAGGATGATGGTGGGAGACAAAATATAATGATGTTTCGTTCATTAAAAAAAAGATGAAAGAAATGGAAAAAGGAAAAAAAAAAACATCAAATAAGGAAACCGAAAAAATAGAAGTAAAGAAAAAATGGAAATGGAAAGAAAGGAAATAGGAAAGAAAGGAAATTGAAAAAGGAAACAGAAAAGGAAATTATTTGTGAAGTGAAAAAGAAATGGGAAATGGAAAAGGAAAAGAGTAAGGAAATGGTAAAAGTAAGAGAACATGAAATTAAAAGGAAAACAAAGTAAAAGTGAAAAGGAAAATGTAACTAGAAAGGGTAAGGAAAAAGGAAAGGAAAGGAAAGGAAAGGATAGGGAAAAGGAAAGGGAATTTTTTAAGGAAATGAAAGGAAATGAAAGGAATTGAAAGGATTGAAATTAAAAGTAAGGAAATAGAAAGAAAATAAAAATGGAAACGGAAAAAGGAAACAGAAAAGGAAATTACATGGGAAGTGAAAATAAAATGGGAAATGAAAAAGGAAAAAGAAATGAGAAAGTAAGAACAGGAAATTAAAAGGAAAACAAAGTGAAAGTGAAAGGAAAATGGAACTGGAAAGGGGAAGAAAAATGGAAAGAAATGAAAAGGAAATTATATGTGAAATGAAAAGAGAAAATATAAAGGAAAAGGTAAAAGAAAAGTAACAGGAAATGAAAAGGAAAATAAAAAGTATATGCTAAAGGAGAAGGAAAACAAGAGGGAAAAGAAAAGGAAAAAACTGTGGTGTGCATTGTGTATAGAGAATAAGGGAATGGGAGGAATATGTAGAGGAGTGCTCAGACAGAAAGTGGCAGAGGAATTGGGCCCTGTAGGGCGGCGCTACCTTGTTCCACCAGCCCTGCTGTGGTGCCTGCAGCCGCGGCTACTGCAGCCGCAGCCGCAGTGACCGAGGCGGGAGCCGTGGTCTGCCTGCTACCCACTAACACACACACACACACACACACACACACACACACACACACAGGAGTGTGTACGTCCATACACACATACCCACCCACACACAATCACAAACAAAATGAGAGGGAGGAACAAAGAGAGAGAGAGGGAAGAGGAAAGGGGGCAGAGTGAAAGAGAACCATTTATTAGTCTATGGGAGAAGAAACTGTCAGTTATAAGAACACGTCAAACCATTTTTTTTCTTTGAGAGATAGGTGGCTCGTAACAAAATGATCCCCACTCAAACAAGAGCCATATTGTCATTTCAACCAACGTACAACAAAGATAAAAGGGAATCATCCCTCCTAACAAAAGAACACACATTTATTAATGTCCTCTGTTGGACCATCATCTGAAGCGGTTAAAAGCAGAGCCCTGGCATCACAGATGAGATCAGAAGGCAGAAAGTGCAACTATAACTACTTGAATTTCCATTAAATGATTAAGGAGATCAAATAAAAGATAATTGACAGAGAGTGGTCCCAAAAAGTATTTGGACACTTAAACCACACTTAAAAATGTATGAATGTCCTTACACTAGATATTGAACTAAGTGGCACTTATTAATAATAAGTGGTAATTTGCTATATTTAAAATCTTTGTCCTGTGACGGCCACCGTAGCTTCTCTATGTGCTTCGAAAGGGAGGGGTGAGCGGTGGGCGGTTACAATTCGCGAACCTCACCACTAGATGCTGCTAAAATTTACACAGTGCGCCTTTAAAGACTTGCATGAATAACGTAAAATACTGTTCATTTGTATCTTTTTTCCTATCGTATTTGACCTATTGTAATTTGTAATATGTTTTTTTGTTTTTATTGTATTACTAACTGTTAACATTTTCAAAAAAATGTTGAGGCTTTTTTTTACTTACATTAGTTAGATTACATTAGTACTCCGCTGTGGTATTAAAATTGGTATAAAGAATTGTGAAATTTCGCTGGTGTCTAAAATGTATTTTTATTATTATTTATTTAATCGCTATTGTTAAATAAATTACTCATATAAGGTTTCGGTCATATGGCCCAGGCCCACTCATAATGGTATTAAATAATCATGATTGCAATACTTCCCAAATAATCATGATTATATTGGTAAAAGTAATTTATCAAAAAATTGAAGTTAGTTCTGAGAAACACTCTTTTTTTACTTCTGTGATCAAAAATACAGATTTTTGTGGCCGTAACTTCCAGAATTTTGTGGAAACTAGGATACCACGTTTATGCATGATATACAATAGTCATACATACGTGACAGATAAAAATGCAGAAAGCTTGTTTACATTTTTGTTTTAACAAATTCAGCCACACAACTTTTAAACAACTCTGTGTGTATTTGACCATTCAAGCATATGTGAAATGTTTCTTTATCACACTAACGTGTCAATAACTGTAAGCAGTTCAACGCTTCTTGTATTGTTTTTCCTATTAAATGGTGAATTATGCAAGAACGCAAAAAACTAATTTGGTTGATTTTGGGTTGTGTTTAACAATCGCAAAATCATGAAAATCTGGAAGGACTGTCTAGCATCATTTGTTGTCAATGGTTTGATTTCTAATAAAATTACATTCAAATATTTTAAGTGCAACCTAAGTGCCAAAATACTTTTTAGGGGCCTGTTTAGCATTGACAGTCTTGCCCACAAGTCACTTTTATTAAGTCCAAGAGACTTAGAACATTTCTTTGGCAGACAGCAGACAGTAAAGCACATCAAGACTGAGTGGGGATCTAAAAGACACACAGATGACTCCCTGGAGAGCCATGTGAACATACACAGAACAGACCAATCAGAAAACACACAGTTCCGTCAACTCAGCTGTCAATCAAATTCGTTCAAAGAGTTAATATCCAGCTTCATCATACCCGAGTAACTTACCAGAGAAGTTTCGTGACACAAGCATGGTGGTGAGGATGGCCCCCTGTGAGGAGAGAGAGGATATATAATCTCTGTGTGTGTAAAAATAAAACTGAGTGAGCTTGTTTGTGTGTGACTATGAAACACACCTTGAGTTTCCTTCTGGCGTTGAACTTCTTCAGGCATTCCACAGTCTCTTGTCTGTGCATCATGGAAGCCACAGTAGAGCGTTGCTATGGAAACAAATAGGGAAAAGATTTTTACTGTATCCAGACCTGCATTTTGTAGTATTTGTATACGTGTTTTATATGTCTGCATGTGCATGTCGGAGAATACGTACGCAGACCCATGGGTGTTTGAGAGCTTCCTGTGCAGTGATTCTCTTGGCAGGGTTTATGGTCAGCATTTGATTGATGAGGTTTTTGGCTTCAGGAGTAACTGTGTCCCATTCTGGAGATGGAAACTACCAGAGAAATAAAAAATTATTATACTATGGGGCTGTTGAATGCTTGAATCTGATTGGCTGACAAATGTTCTAAGGTGTGCAATTATTTTCAGGGAAACGCACAGCAAAAGTAGTTCAAGGCAGGTCTTGACCGCATTACAGTTCCATATCACTTCGCCAAATAATTTCAGTTATATCAAATGTCTTTACAACCTACAACAGCAAAATAACCAAAACCCACAGCGACACTGACCAAGCAAAGAAATATAGTAAACAATAGGATAAAAACGACAAATTATTTCCATGTTTTTTTCCCTCTCTCTCTCTCTCTAATAACTCACTGCATTAATAACTGCATTAGTCTGCTATCAATGGCTCAAGCCTCCGTTACTAGTTCTAAAATGACGATTTGGAATTAGCAATGGAGGCTTGGGTTTAGATGCGTAAGAAATTAGTCCTGCACACAAGAGCGTTTTAAAGACAAAACCTGACTAATGTCTTGAAATAAATCATCTGAACAATGTTTTGAGGTGTGGTAACCGTAGTATAAGTGGAATAATTGACTCCGGGCCGTTGAATTATTCGAAAAATAGTAATGCACACTCGAGGTGTAACGGCCACTCCGCTTCGTAACCGCATTACCACCTCGGGTGTGCATTATTTTTCGAATAATTCAACGGCCCATCGTCAGTTATTCCTTACTTATTCTATTATTCAGATGTATTCATAAGCAACAGCTGCAAATCTTTCCTCTGTCCACAAGCACTGCACTGCATCAAATAAACCGCCTGTTGGAATCTGCAGTTTCTATAACTTATGCATCTCTAAGCCAACTTTACAGAAATAAATCACCTGTTCAAGTCCCATTTTCTGAATTTAATACATTGGCAATATGCAGACATAGCATAAGAGTCAATTTAGGCTGTCAAAACTAACAACAAGTATGAATCAATGCTCCCAAACACATTTCTGAACTACATAAAATTATACTGGAAGTACTTAATATTTCAAACATTATCAAAATTGTCCATTCATGCAGCATTTATCAAATAAATCAGTCATTCTATGAAATGGGCGACCTTTGGAAAGATGATTTTTAAAATAAACTCCTGCAATTTCAAGCACAATGTCTAAAAATGTGAGTTAAACTAATGAAAATTCTTGTTTTTATAATGTGAAAATCAATACGCATTTTATAACATTTTCTTAAAGGTGCAGTAAGTAAATGCTGTGGAAAGTGGATCGGACCGAGCACCAAAACACACAGCAGAAAGGGGCACATACGCTCATTAGGGGGGAGGGGCCTGTGTTGCATAGCGTGTTCATGAATTTGGGGGCAGAGCTATCAGGATAGGGGTGTGATCCTTTTGGGTAGGGGCGTGTTTGTTTTGGTGATTTCATATACCAACAGCTTTTCTCAGAAATCGCTTACTGCTCCTTTAAATACAGTATTATAAATAGAATTTCTGCTTACACATTTAAAAATGCATATAAAAAGTTAATCTTGTTAAAAATGACACACACCATCACAGACAATATTTTATTAAAATATGTCTACACTTATGTTTTAATGAATATATTTATGATTGCATAATAGTAGACTTTTGTGTTTCATCAAAAGTTGTAGACACAAATAATACTGTTTTCATAGAATTACTTAAATCTGAACAAATATCAATCTAGACAAACCAGCACCAGCAGCAAAGAGGCGCATGATAATACAATTTCACCTTACATATAATAAATAAATAATAAAAAAACATCTATCAAAGAAAATATCTCTTATGAACTCTCCTGCATTTCTGAAACAGACAAATATGTTGCACAAGCTAGATGGAGTGGGAACGTCAAAATGTCACGAGAACATCAGACGCGACATGTTAGAGAAGCTAGAAACTGCACAGAGGACTGTATATTCATAAAAGTGCATCCTTCAGTACATACTTGAAAAACAATGAGGGCAAATGTTAATCAGAAGAATGAGAAGTTGTGATATAGAAGGAAAAGAGAGGGGGAGCGAGGGACAAAACTGAAAAGATGTAAAACTTACATCATAAGCTCCAGCTTTGATCTGTTGGTAAAGTTTGTGCTGATCCTCGTCCCAGAAAGGTGGATATCCAACCAGCAGAATGTACAGAATCACACCTTAATAGGAAACAATTAAATATATATATATATATGATTCTGTTCCAAGTGGTGCATAAGCAACATTTTTAAGGTTGTTCCATACAGTATGTCAGGTAATATAATTTGTACTATCAAAAGTATTATAAAATACAGGGGCTGGACAATGAAACTGAAACATCTGGTTTTTGAATACAATAATTTACAGTGGCCAGGTCACTATGTGATGCTGGTGGAGGAAAACATTTTCTGGCTTGCTCCTCCAAAATACTAATACTAAAATACTAGCGGCAGCAAATGTAATTTGCAGCCAGGGTCGTCTAGCAACTCTCCGTTGGCTTGCGAGCTTGAAAAACCAAACTCTAGTCAGGCCAATCACATCGTGTATAGAGTCGGTGGGCGGGCTTAACGTAATGACGGCAGAGTTGCGACGGTTCCGCGTGCTATTCGAAAACAAAGAAGCTGGCGAACAGCGGTCTTTCGAATCGGCTTTGGCCGCGACTCTGGAAGACTTGGAGTTAAGCTTTTCTTTGAGAAAAGAACAAAGAACAGCACTGAAGTCATTCTTAAAAAAGGAAGATGTGTTCGGAGTTTTGCCGACCGGATACGGCAAAAGTTTAATCTATCAACTAGCTCCGCTTCACCTTCTTCGTTGCTCTGGTTGGTTGTAGCGCTATCCTATTGCGTGCAGAGGGAATCTGAAAGACAACCGTTTATCCCGCCCCTCGGATTGAGCCCTGCCAATGGTGTGTTCCCAGACCCAACATCTTGATGTGGGTCTGGCTTGTCAGGCTACCAAAATACCCCAAAGTGGCTCAAAAATATTTAGATCTGGTGACAGTGCAGGCCATGGGAGATGTTCAATGTTCACTTTCATGTTCATCAAACCATTCTGTCACAAGTTTTGCTGTGTATTGGTGCAAAATATTTATTTATTTATTTTAAATGGAACATTTCTCTTGACTATGGATTTTAAATGCATCTTTGGGTTGTCACGAGAGTAATTTCGCTGTGCTATACAATGGCAAAAAGTGCTTGAACTTGAACATTATCATGCTGATACACGGCACCCCCTTCAGGGTACAATGTTTAAACTATTAGGTGCACATGGTCCTCTAGAATGGTTCGGTAGTCCTTGGCAGTGATGTGCCCATAAAGCACAGTAGGGAATGTCATGATATTGCAGCCCAAACCATCACTGATCCACCCCCCATGCTTCACTCTGGGCAGCAGCAGTCCGGGTGTTGAGCCCTTTTTGGGGCTGCTCCACACTGTAACTCGCACGGATGTAGGAAAGACAGTAAAAGTGGACTCATCAGAGAGGAATACTTGTTTCACATTGCCCACAGCCCAAGATTTGCCCTGTTGGCACCAATGAAACCGACATTTAGCACTGGCACAAGTGACCAAAGGTTTGGCTATAGCAGCCCGACGATAAATAGTGGCTCTGTGGTGCTCCCGAAAAACTGTTTTGGTGGAAACAGGAGAGTCGATGTGCGCATTTAATTCTGCAGTGAGTTGGGCAGCTGTGATTTTATGTTTTTTGAAAACAATACAGGTTGGACATCCCTTTCAGACAGCTTCCTCTTGCGCTAACAGTTACTTCTGTTGGATGTGGTTCATCCTATGTGGTGGTATGCCGCCATTACCCTGGATACCATAGCTCTCGATACACCACAATGACTTGCTGTCCTGGTCAAAGGTGAGCAAACGAGACGTGCACCAACAATTTGTCATCTTTTGAACTCTGATATGTCTCCCATTATGTTTTGTTGATTGCAATATTTTATGTACAGCTGTGCTATTGCTCTGTTAATTCAACCTTCACACTCTGCTCTTACCGATGGAGTGTAAAATCAATGAAGATTGACACACATGTATAAGAGTGAAACCTCCAACACTATATTGGCCAGTGTCTCAGTTTTATTGTCCAACCCCTTTAGATGAGTCTCTGTGCTGTTGTTTGCTAGTAGGTTTAATTGGTGTTGTGCAGGTCAGCTAGAAACCACCAACTCTGATTGAAAATGAATGACTTCCTGTCTTCCTCACTGCAAATCTTTGTATGTGTGAACATCCCTTTAGGACCCTGCTGAAAAAATAAAAACTAAGCAAACCAGCCTAGAACCATTTTCATAGTTTGCTTGATCTCCTATCCTGGCCAAGCTGGTTTAGCTGGCAGGCCAAAAAAAAAAAAGAAAAGAAAAAGAAGTGCCCAAACTCCACTAAAACCAACCAACCAGACCAGCTTGACCAGGATGGGAGACCAGCTGAGAACAGAAAACCCTCTTGGGCTGGTTTATTTTTTTTGTCAGCAGGGAAGGTAGACGGTGAAGTAGACATCAAGGCAGCTCACTTAGTTTTGAAGCACAGCACAGAAAATCTCTTTGTCTCTTCAGAATTAGCATGTGCTTGTCATTGTTATTTACCACAGGCCCAGATGTCCACCGGTTTGCCATATGCCTCCTTCCTCAGCACCTCAGGGGACAGGTAACCTGGTGTCCCTGCAAATCCTGTAAAACATAGTTAAGCACACACTCTTTCAGATACACCTGCTGCACCAGTAAAATGTGACTGTAAAAGTTGTAAGTACACACAAGTTAAAGTGTCAAAAAAAAATGAGTCGTGTGGCCATGCCTTAAAATCAAACTAATGATTTGCATTGCTATGGCAACGATTACATACCAAACCATGCCTGCTGGTCTCCCTGCACCTCAATGGCCAGTCCAAAGTCAGCCAGCTTCACAGCAGCGTTCTTGCACTTACTGGCCAAGAGCAGATTCTCTGGCTGAGGGGAGAATGAAGACAACATTTCTCCTGCCTTAACACACAACTTAACGGCCTCAAACACACACAATCAAAATAACAAACACACTGTGCATGCTGACACACACAACTACACAACAAGGATAGTCAGATATCCATCACATGTTCTTAACATATTTAACATTGTGTACAAACAACCCTCCAAATCTGGTTCTTTGAAATATTAGTTGAATGTTGAGTTTGGTTGAAGAACTTTCTAAATTAAGGATGCGGAAAATACAATGTTTGTCTTCACTGGTAATAAGACTGTGTGCGCGTATGTGTGTGTTTTTCTCCCAACTGACCCAGATTATCTAGCCTCATTATTCTCTGTCACTGATGGATGCTAATAATGTGATATCCCCTCTAGTGCCTCCTGATGCTTCTGCTAGCACACACACGACACTATCTTATAAATCATAATGCTAGCAACTCTGATCTGTAAGGGCAGGCTAACAAACCAAATACACAGTCACACACACTTTCACAAGCACTGCACCAGATAGTCAAATCTCAAGCAGCTTTGCCTGCATTGCAGTGTCTGGTGGATCTAACATTCACTTCCCTCACTCTCTTGTCCAAAATGAAGACTGCAACTAAAATGATCAAAACTGTACCGTTTAAAAGTTTGGGGTCAGTAAGATGATTTAAAAATAATAATAATACATTTATATTTAGTGAAAAAGACATTTCTAATGTTACTAAAGATATTTATTTCAAATAACCACTGTTGGAGTAATGGAGTACTGACAGCTGAGAATTTAGCAATGCCATCACAGGGATAAATTAAAGGCACAATATGTAATTTTCACCACTAGAGGTCGCTTATTCAAAAAAGTCATAGCTTGATGACGCCTTGATTTCGCGGAATCATGTGAGTTGTTGTCTTTACCTCTACAGCCGGTGGAAAAGAATCCAACGGTATTAAAGATTTATTAACGTTACTGTATTATGAAGCAGGGTGGGGCTGAAAGCCGTTGGAACAGAATGAGGCTGTTGGAGCGATTGCTAATGAGAGACAAGTGCGACAAATGGCTCGAGACGTATGTGGGGTAACGCAGCGCTGTTTTATCATATTAGATACATTTGAGTATGTTGAAAGTCATGTTATAATGCTACTCTGTGGCTACTATGAGACACCTGATGCACACTGCAGTAAGCTAGATCGATATTAGGCATGGTAAAACATGGTACTACATCAAGAAAATGAGATTTAAACAATAAGACTAACTGTGTTGAGCTATATAACAATGATTAGTTTTCTGTTGATGAATATATCCAAACAGCTGCTCACCTGACTAATAAAACACATAATATATTAAAGCGTCTTTGGTGTTTCCATGGTTTCTACAAAATATTTATATTTTTTTTCAATCGGAAATCGAGGGTAACGTGGGTATGATGTCATTAATAGGCGACACATGGACACGGTTTGTGCCCTGGTTATTTCTCTTGCTTATTTCTCTGGATTTAAACATTCTTGGAAACATTTGAGATAATGTAAGTACATATATAACATTGTTCTAGTGGTTTTTGGATATTTTAAATCAAAAAATCTTACATATTGTGCCTTTAATTTTAAAATACAGAGATAGAAAAGAAAACAGTTATATAATATTACCGTTTTTACTATATTTAGATATACTATATTTAGATCAGATATATGCAGCTTTAGCAAACAGACATTTTTCAATATTAAAAAATGTTAGCAAAACCCCCTTCTTCTAAGTAGACATACATAACTGACTGATTTGAGTCAATGAGCCAATAGCATATGCAGAATGATTTAACATTAATGGTAAACAAAATCCTATGAAAATCACCTGCCGAAGTCTGTATAGATTTAGATAGTAGGCATGGTTGCAGACACACAGTCAATTTGCTTTCAAGTGCTCACAGACTGACTTTGACCATTCCCATACGGTGGGCGGCTTGCCTATAGCGCCCCATCTGCGTTTACATATCTATGGATGTAAATGCTATTAAGCAAATGTGGCTCCTAAATGTTTCATTTTGAGCCAGTGGGTATCTACTTTTTTTACACTGTCATCCCTGTTCCATAACGCACACAACACCCTGAACAGAATGTAGAGTTCGATTATCCAATTACTCAAATTTAATAACCAAAGCTTTATTTTGGTTTTCGTTGAAATTAGAACTCTAATTTATTAATACACATCTGTCAAAGCACAAAGTCCACCGTTTTGGAAAACCTGCAGATAAATTTGCATTTATAAAATTACATTATAGATATACAATATTCACAATCAAACCACTTATACATGCATACAAGACATACAAACAAGCAAACCACTGTAAAAACAATTTATGAGATTATAAATAACAGAAAAACATGCAGCATGCATTCCGAAGAGTTTCTAAGCATCACCCTCTCCACCGACAAACCACAAAGCGTTAATTTGTAATGTGTTTGTACAGAAGGCATGGGTTAAGATAAGCATCCTAGGCTATTTTATGTCCGGTTCGCACTGTAATCCAACTGCAAAGCATGACAGTGTGACACTAGAGGAATTAAGAACAACATTTCGTTAAGCACACTGCGTTTTAGAGAAGGTCAAGGGTGGGAAGGTGGCAGTCAAATGGCACTGCAGTATACTCAAACCTGGACATGACGATCGGTCTGGGACTGGGACCCTGATGTCTAAACTGACTCTCTTAGGTTAGAGTTACATTGTCGTGGTTCATTAAATTTGGTCTATTTTTATTATTATAACAGACGTTTTAGTGGAACCACTTTTGAAGTGTTTGATCGATAAATTACAATCAATGTCGTACTTTAAAGGAGTAGTTCACTTTAAAATTCAAATTACCCCATGATTTACTCACCCTCAAGCCATCCTAGGTGTATATGACTTTCTTCTTTCTGATGAACACAATCGTTTTAATATTTAAAACTTTATAAAGTAACATATCTAGCTTCTGCCAGACCACCCTCTGTATTCAACTTACGAAAAAAGCATAACTGGCGCGACATATCACTAGAACATAGCGTAAGCTTTCTGAACTGCAAGAGGCGTTACACTTTCTGCGTAAGTTGAATACGGAAGGCGGTCTGGCGGAAGCTAGATATTTTACTTTATAAAGTTTTAAATATTGATATTTTTCTTACAAAACCCCATCGATTCGCTTCAGAAGGCCTTTATTAACCCCCCGGAGGCGTGTGGAGTACGTTTATTATGGATGGATGTGCTTTTTTGAGCTTCAAACTCAATGGACCCCGTCACTGCCATTATAAAGCTTGGAAGAGCCAGGATATTTATTAATATAACTCAGAATGTGTTCGTCTGAAAGAAGAAAGTCATATACAGCTAGGATGGCTTGAGTACGACATTGATTGTCAGCCCAATTAGTGCAGTCTTACCTGAACATTCATGAAAGTGAATTTATTACCAGCAACGGCCACACAAGGAAACACACACACATGTAGCGCGCTATCACTGTGTGAAATCGGACTGACTTCCATTGCATTTCGGAGTCTTTTTCCTCATTTTCACAAAGAGTCCAAAAGCTGCTATAATCAGCAATTTCGTCAGTTATCTTCGAATCGACACAGCGATAAGCACAGACTTCTACAGTACATACCAACTTTTATGAGCACATACACGTTCACACACTTGAAGGACAGCGATGACATCACAATCGGCACTTACCTTCAGGTCTCGGTGCACCACGCCCATTTGATGGCAGTGAAGCACCGCCTCCAGGATCTGCTGGATGCAGTGACTGCATGCAAACAGCAGGGGGCGGAGGTTAGTCTGAGCAGCGCTACAGTCCCGTGCACAGGCCAGGGGCGAGGGGTATTTGGGGCAGGTAAAAATGTAAATGGGAGGGGGCAGGGCATCTCTCTAGACTCAAGCCTTGCCTCCATGTAGCTAAATATTAGCACAAAACAATTAAAATAGAAACCGCTGCAAAACTGCAGTTTGACTTTAGCACTAGTAGTTAGCAAAACATCCCCTCAAAGGTGAAAATGTATGTGTATATATATATATATATATATATAAAATGATACAATTACGATATATCTTATATTAGTTACAATTAAGACATGGAGGCAATGCTTTGTGCCTATTGAGAGTTCAAGAATGTTTCTTTTGTCAACATATGTAGGACCTGTTCTATTAAATCACTGCAAAACACAGTTCACGAAAGAAGTTTCCTATTGCTTTTCCACCAGCCTACTATTATGTACCTTGAACAGCTTTACAAAAAAGGAAAAAAAATATTCTCATGAACTGAACTAATAATGGATCTGAGATCAGCTTATTCTAAAAAGCCAAAAATACAACAAAACTGCATTTTCATACACTATCATTTAAAAGTTTGCAGACTTTTCTTTTTAAAAGAAATTAATACTCTTATTCATCATGGACGCAAAAAATCATGAACACGTGCACACACACACGCACACACGTGCGCTGGTTGCCAAGAGACCCCTGCATGTAGCTATGCACGGGTACAGCCTACGCCAGGGCGAAACCTCAGGAATGATGGTTTTGGTATTTAACAGCCCAAACCCAGATCCGGCATCCAAGTGATAATACACTGAGGGTCACTGAGGTCAGGTGGTAGAGGAAAAGGCTAAATCAATTGTGTAAATCAATTAATATTGTAAATGGTTTTCTAGGTTAAAGCTATTCCAATATACACCACATGTCTTGAGTCAAATCATTCAATGCTAGAAGAAAAATCCCCAAGATGGGGGGTGTTATAGCTGTTCTAGAATCACACAGCACATGGAGGGTGAACAGTAAGAGGGTTTGCAAACTAAAGTGAGAGAGAGTAGTGTGTGTGAAGGTCATGTGATATGGCGTAACTGTGAATGACATTAACTAAAGCTAGAAATTTACTTACACTAGCATTTAAAAGGTTGGGGTTTTAAATAAATTAAAATAAATTAATACTTTATTCAGCAAGGACGCATTAAATTGATCAAAAGTGACCGTGAAGACATTTATAATGTTATAAAAGATTTGTAAAATATTTGTTCAAATAAATTCTTTCTATACATCAAAGAATCCTGTCAAAAAAGTATTTTGTGGTTTCCACAAAAATATTAAGCCGGACAACCACTGAAGACTGGAATAATGGCTGCTAAAAATTCATGTACTGGAATAAATTACATTTGAAAATATATTAAAATTGAAATCAGTTATTTTAAATTGTAATAATATTACACAATATTCCTGTTTTTCTGTATTTTTGACAAATAAATGCAGCCTTGGTGAGCATAAAAACGTTCAAGATTCTGATCCCAAACTTTTGAAAGATTGTGTATTACCAAGCAACAATACATATAAAGGCAATTATTTCAATAGAATTATGACAAGTGTTTTTTTTTCTGAACAGTGAAATTAATGTTCGCATGAGAGGCAAATTTAGATAATATAGATTTTTCTTTTATCTTAAGAAATCTAAAGAAAAGGTCAAATTGCTATATTAAAGGGTTAGTTCACCCAAAAATGAAAATTCTGTCATTAATTACTCACCCTCATGTCATTCCAAACCCGTGAGACCTTCGTTCATCTTCGGAACACAAATGAAGATATTTTTGATGAAATCCGAGAGCTCTCTGACCCCTCCATAGACTGCAACGGAATTGCAACTTTAAGACATGGAGGCAATAGAAAGGTAAATGGTAAAGACATCGTTAAAATAGTCCATGTGACTCCAGTGGTTCAACCTTAATTTTATGAAGCGACGAGAGTACTTTTTGTGCGCAAAAAACAATGTCTTTACCATTTACCTTTCTATTGCCTCCATGTCTTAAAGTTGCAATTCCGTTGCAGTCTATGGAGGGGTCAGAGAGCTCTCGGATTTCATCAAAAATATCTTCATTTGTGTTCTGAAGATGAACGAAGGTCTTACGGGTTTGGAACGACATGAGGGTGAGAAATTAATGACAGAATTTTCATTTTTGGGTGAAGTAACCCTTTAAGATGTAAAATATTTAGCAGTCTTGCTTCAGAGTTTGTGCCATTTAAAGGCATAAAAGCTCTAAGACTTTTATGTACAGGATCAATGTTTTTTCTTCTCCTCTTGGATTCAAGCGTTGCTTCTGACACTGTCAATCTTGAAGTCAATTTATTCCAATAAAGTCTTGAAGTCATTCCAATTAGTATTAACTAGACTCTATCTAAAGCGATTTGCAAATTTACCATGAAATTTAAAAAGACTGCAATTCATTTAAATTATGACCAGTTTAATCGGCACAAACTGACACATACTCGAAGACGATTTTGGCAATACAAAGGCAAAACAGTATAAATTATTAGAATTACATAAAACTATTTTAAGCAATCTAGTCTTAATGACCATATTTAATCTTTAATACAGCACTTTGAGCTGCATTACTGATAGGGTCAGTGCTGCATAAATAACGTTATAGCTGTGATTATTATTATCCATGTGCAGTGTGCACTGCATGAGTTTACTGGCATGTGTGTAAAGTTCTGGCATGGCAGTAAAGTTCAGGGCTGTAAATTAAAGTGCTGCATTTGCTTTCTAAATGTCTCCCATTAAAAGACCACGAAGCATGACATATGGCCACGGCAAGTGTAAGACAGAATGTCTCTGGGAAAAAAAACATTTCTGACAGTGAATCTGTCTGTTTACGCCTTTAAACGTATGAACGGATATATGGATATTTATATATTAAAATATCCATATATGTGTGCATTCATCATAGAGTGTACGTGTGTGTGTTTCTTCACACCTCCCCCACTGTCAGCTGCTGATCATGGCTGGTCTGCAAGAGAAGATGTGTGTTTGAGTGTAGAGCTGCACGATTAATCGTTAAAAGATCGCGATCTCGATTCAAACACCCACGCGATCTTATTTCTAAATGACAACGATTCCGCTGTCTATTACCGTGGCTGTTTCACGTCACATACGTCAGCGTAGAGTATTTTGTTGCAGCCCATGTTAATGAATGAGCGAGTCGGCCATCGCGCTTCCGATGTGAATGCTCTCATTCATTGATATAGGCAGTGAAAACACGTGCTGCTCACGCTCCGCTGACGCTTGTGACATGAAACAGGCTTTAAACCAAAGACTTTAGGGACTTTAAAGTACGACCATCGCACTGCAACATTCAAATCTGCGTTCGTGCTGCCGCTGATCCGGAGAGAGCGCAGCTGCCATGTAAATGTACAGATAAGCAGCATAAATCATTCATTCAAGAGATTCATTCGCAAACGCTGATTCATTCAATAATGAAACAAGTGTTTATGAATGAGTGAATAGGAGAATGACTCCATTCAAATTATTTTCTTTAATTATTTTGTTCAAATTAATGTATCTTTTAAATAGACAGGAGCAATGAAAATTTTGTCAGAACCTCTAGTAAATTACGTGTTATTTTGTTTAGTTGTCTAATGTTTTTTTCTTCAGAACCGTGGGAGAATCGCGATCTCAATTTTAAACAAAAAAATTGTGATTCTCAATTTATCCAGAATCGTGCAGCTCTATTTGAGTGTGTAAGTTTGTGTGTGTAGGGGTAAGACAGGAAGTGTCACTGTATTTCAGCACAAAATCTCCAGTCGAAAGAACTGCTGTGGACATTAAAACGTCTAAAAATGTACTGAAACTCACTGTGCTGCCCTTTCTAATATTAACTTTATTTCCTGTACTAACATCACTAAATGTTACAGTATTTGGGTCTCTTCTCCCACGCTTCATAAGCTAGAGAATCAATTTAATGGATAACTTTTTGCAAGAATCTACACTGAGAAGCAAAATAACAAATCTACAAATACTATTTTTGTGAAATTACATGAAAAACCTACCATTGTTTCAAGTAAGAGAATGACTGGTAGTTCATGATACTGTTCATCATTCAAGTAATAAAAAGACTACTGAAACAACTCTGGGATACTACTGTGACAATAAACCAAGATGAGCTGTTATAATATGTCTTGTGCTGAGTGCATGCTGACTACCTTAGAGCCCTATGATTTCTGCGATGTGGAAAACGAGGATGGAATCACAAAATCCAGTCATAAAAATGTAATTTACTGTGTAAAAAATTTGATGAATAAATCAGAAGTAGGGCTGTACATTTAATCAAATCGCAATATCGACTAGTGTCTGTGAATATTAAAGTGCAAAAAGCTGCATGATGTGCATGTCTACGTGAATGAGTGGACCCGTGCAGTTTCGTCTAGTACACATACTGAAGCATGCATCTATACTATATGAGGACATGAACATGAACAACTTCATCTGCAGAGTTGCTCTGAGAGTTCACTTCACGAGTATTTCACCATTTCAATTGATAAAAAATGATACACACAGAAACTCAAAGGTCTTCATTACAACAAAGAAATTATGACATTAATAATATCACTATTGTATAGCAGAATGTTCTTCTAAAAGTAATAATAAAATGAGGAATATCACAATTTTTCATGTTTTAATTTAAACACATAGGGCCCTATTTTAACGATCTGAGTGCATGGTCTAAAGCGCATGGCGCAAGTGCACTTAGAATTCACTTTTGCTAGTTTAACGACGGAAAAAACAGTCAGCGCACCAGGCGCATGGTCCAAAAGGGTTGTACCTAGTCTCTTAGAGTCATGGGTGTGTTTTGGGCGTAACGTGCAATAAACCAATCAGAGTCTCATCTCACATTCCCTATAAAAGCCAGCTGCGCTTGCACCATGGCGGAATTTGTGAGCGTAAAGGCTGAACGCTTTTCCAGAGAGGAATCCTTTTATTTTTAATATTTAAAAATGTTTGTGTGCTGCTGCGTCCCTGTGTGTGTAATAAGCAGAGTGTACGCGCGTTGTGGACCCGCCTATAGGCGCATATTACTAACGCGCGCCCTTTAAGTAACACAAAAAATACTGCACTATTGATACTACTCATTTTCAGTTGCCTCAAAATAGCAACACGCCAACAATGCACCTGAACACACTTCGTTTTTAGACCAGCACACCATGGGCGAACAGATGGGCGTGAATACATTTGTTATTTAAACAATGTGGAGCTGGACGTGAAAATGATAACTGCGTCGGGCTGAAACTAGCAAAAAAACACTTGCATCGCGCCTGGGGTCGCATTGCGGCGGGTGTATGATAGGGCCCTAAACTTACGTTGTGCAGCACTTAGTTTGCCAAAAAATATGGAAGGAATTGTTGAAATTTCATTAACATTTGAAAAGATCAATTAAACTGATAAAGTTTTTAATGCATTCATTTGATTATAACCATTTTTATAATAAATCTGTATTAAACCATAAAACAGAAACCAGAAAGTTACAACAGACACAGAATTTCAGAAAAAAATAAAACATTTCATAGGCCATTATCATTGTTAAAAATGTAATAAATTATTAATTATTTAATGAATTCAATTCATTAGACACAATTTTTGCTTTTATTAAAATTTAATTAAACCATTAAAATGGAATCCAGAAAAATGTGAACAGAAACAAGGGGGGAAAAATTTAATTTAGGAAAAAATAAAACTGATTTCACAGGGCTCTACTACCTCAATCAAATATTTGCCCAGCGTTTTTGACACAGAAAACATGGTACATAATAAATACTTTAACAAACAGTAATTTAAGGATGTTTATACGAAGAACCACTATGAAACTTTAAATACACAGTATCAGAATTGAAATATAATTTAAGGGATAGTTCTGTTATCATTTACTCACCCTTATGTCATTCCAAATCTGTTTGACTTACTTTCTTCTGTGGACATGCAAAGAAATACATACAGGTTTGGACCAACATGAGGGTGAGTAAATGATGACAGAATTTGTATATTTGGGTGAACTATCCCTTTAAAAGTAATAGGGAATCAAGAAATAAAAATAAAAACGAATAACTAAAAACCTCACAAGCAAAAAAATACCCATCACACCTTCAGAGTTCTGATCATCTGAGCAACAGCATCAAGCTAAAGATCAAGCGCAAGAAGTATGGATTCGGGGGGTTTGGGAAGGCAGTCAATGGATTAGGGGAAGCCCATGATGCCATACAAAGACAGGCTACAGCTACAGACACACAGACAGGAGCAAGCAGGGGCAAACAGACAGGCCATATACAGGCAGTGTGTGAGCTACATACTGACCTTCAGGTCCCTGTGCACTATGTCATGTTGGTGAATATGATAGACACTGTCTAGAATCTGATGGATACAGTGACTGTGAAGACAAAACGGGAGAAAAGAAAAAGGAGAGTGGGGAGAGGGAGGGAATGAGAGGTGGGGGGAAATGTGAGGATGGATAGAGTGAAATCAAACGATTGATGGAGTGATGGCAGTGCATTGAACAAAAGGAGCAGAGATGATAGAGAAAGCAAGGTGACGGGTAGAATGATTGATACACAAGAGATGGGAAAAGTGACGTAAACAGGAGAGGGAAGAGAGGGATTAAAAGGAGAAAGGGAAGTGAATGGTGGAAGTGAAGAGACAGAACTATTTAGACATGAGACACAACTGTCAACAACAAGAACAACATCAGAGAGATAGAGAGAGAGTAGGAGAAGGGAGGTGAGGAAAAACAGGTGTATTGAGTGAACGTGTGTGTGTGTGTTAAATCTGAAGGATGTGAGAATAAATGCTGGTGTGGGGATTTACAACAATATAGTCTCTTTGAAGAGCAATTACACACACACACAAACATATACATAAGTTTGGGATCAGTAATTTTTTTTTTTTTTTTTTTTTTTTTTGAAAGTCTCTTGTGCTCATAAAGGCTGCATTTATTCGATCAAAAATACAGTAAATATTTCAACAATTTAAAATGACAATTTTCTATTTTAATATGTTTCAAAATATAATTTACTCCTGTGATGGCAAAATTAAATTTTCAGCAGCCATTACTCTAGTCTTCAGTTTCAAATGATTGTTCAGAAATCTGATTTGCTGATTTGGGCTCAAGAAATATTTACATTTAATCATTTAGCAGACGCTTTTATCCAAAGTTTTTTCGTCCAAATGAGGAGAACAATAGAAGCAATCAAATCAACAATAGGGCAAAAATATTGCAAGTGCTATGACAAGACCCAGTTAGTTTTTTGTTTTTTTTATTAATACAAAAAATAAATAGATAGAATAGAAATATGACAGAATAGTATGTGGTAGTATTAACGGGTCAAGTGTTGAAAGTGACTAAAGACTCAGCTGCTTGGGTTGAGTTAGGCAGGTCATTCCACCAGCAGGGAACAATCCAGGTAAAGGTCTGTGAAAATGATTTTGTGCCTTTTTTGGGATGGCACCTCAAGGCGCCGTTTACTTGCAGAACGCAAGCTTCTGGAGGGCACATAAGTCTGAAGTAGTGAGTTCAGAGCCAGTGGTCATCTGTAGGCATTATCATCTACAGTTAATATTTTTTCAGGACTCTTTGATGATAGGAAAGTTTTATTTGAAATACATTTATTTGAAAATACAAATGCATTTATTTGAAATACAAATATTTTGTAACATTATAATTGTCTTTACTGTCATTTATGATCAATGTAATGCATTCTTGATTAATAAATGTATTAATTTGTTTAAAGAACATTTTTTTGTATATACAGTATACCTGACCCAACATAATTGTTCACTATCTAGTTGGATAAAAATACACACTGCCTCATATGTTTAATAATTCATATATGTGTTTTTGTCCACCTGCTCAGTGGACTACCTCTAGTGCTCAACTAGATTTTACAATTTTTCTGAAAAAATTGTGAGTGGGCAAAATTCAACCAACATTATATCCCCTAACCAGGCACAATGTGACAAGTTTCCAGAGAACTTTTTTTTCTGTCCACACTAAATGTGAAACTGCCACATGATGTAACACAATTACAGCCAATCAGAAAATATTTTATGTTTAATGTACGGTTAGTCCAGGTAGGACTTTAGACTAATGCGATTTCACAGTGGGCGGAGCTAATCAGCACAACACTACAGAAATACAAACCAATCAATAGATCAAACAACCTGTCACTTTACCGTCCACAGTAAAATCTGGTTAGGACTAGGGTTGCAAAATTCTGGGAATTTTCAAAGTTTGGAAACTTTCTATGGGAATTAACAGGAATATATGGGAATTGCAGGTTAGTCTATAACAGGGAACTTGAATGTAGTTGAAAAAAAAAAACATCTTGCAGCATAATCTTGGTTAAAACAATCTGATGCAAATTCAGTTGAATTTCTACCCTGCGCATTCTTCATTCACACATTACACTACTTTCTGCAGGGCTATTGAGGCCACACACCTGAATCTGCATGCATTTTACCCTTTTAAATGGGAAATTATTGGGTGTCATACAGAATATGTTTATTTTATTCAACATTCATGCTTGTTTGTTGTTCAATGACACATATAAAAAAAAATTAGTTTGCATACATGCATATACACAAATATGTGTGTATATATATATATATATATATATATATATATATATATATATATACATATACATATACATATACATACACACACACACACACACATACATATACAGTTTGTATAAATTACCCCAAATTTCCAATTAATTCCCTTTAATTCCCATAAGTCTCGTAAAGTTTCCAACTTGGAGTATTTCCAAATTTCCCCAGGAAATTCCCATGGAAAGTTTCTGGAAAGTTTCCAAAAAAAATTTCGGAAATTTTCCGCCACTTTGCAACCCTAGTTAGGACAAAAATGTGGGATTTAGAGGAAGAGCATCATTTATATATATTCAAGTTTTCATCCATGGATCATCCAAGTTTTCACCCCCCGGCTCTTAATGCGTTGTGTTTCCTTCTGGAGCATCAGTGAATGTCTGAACCTTTTTTAATAGTTGTGTTTGAGTCCCTCAATTGTCCTCAGTGTGAAAAGATGAATCTCAGAATCATACAGTCACTGCTGGAGAGGGTTCAAATATGCAAAAGATGCTGGAAAACTGAAGCTTTTGCAGGAGGTGGAGGATTTTTCTGAAGAACGTTGTGCAGTTTAACTGTTCAGGACAAACAAGGGACTCAAGAACAACCATCACAAAACAAAACAAAAAAAAACAGTCGTGGATCATCCAGGTAACGACACAGTATTAAGAATCAATGGTTCATAAACTTTTGAACAGGGTCATTTTAATAAATTCAGCTATTTTTTTGTCTTGTGGACTACATGTAAACATTTTTTATTTAAAATATCTTATTCAGGACAGTACTACATAAAAAATTACATGCATTTTGAATGATCTCTCTTATTTAGTTAAAATTATTTTCACAGATTCTGCAAGCGGTTCACATACTTTTTCTTGCTTATAATATATATATATATATATATATATATATATATATATATATATATATATATATATATATATATATACATATATATACAGTGGGGAGAACAAGTATTTGATACACTGCCGATTTTGCAGGTTTTCCTACTTACAAAGCATGCAGAGGTCTGTAATTTTTATCATAGGTACTCTTCAACTGTGAGAGACGGAATCTAAAACAAAATCCAGAAAATCACATTGTATGATTTTTAAATAATTAATTTGCATTTTATTGCATGACATAAGTATTTGATCACCTACCAACCAGTAAGAATTCCGGCTCTCACAGACCTGTTAGTTTTTCTTTAAGAAGCCCTCCTGTTCTCCACTCATTACCTGTATTAACTGCACCTGTTTGAACTCGTTACCTGTATAAAAGACACCTGTCCACACACTCAATCAAACAGACTCCAACCTCTCCACAATGGCCAAGACCAGAGAGCTGTGTAAGGACATTTTTGGTCTAAACTCCACTCACCGTGTTTGGAGGAAGAAGAAGGATGAGTACAACCCCAAGAACACCATCCCAACCGTGAAGCATGGAGGTGGAAACATCATTCTTTGGGGATGCTTTTCTGCAAAGGGGACAGGACGACTGCACCGTATTGAGGGGAGGATGGATGGGGTCATGTAGCACGAGATCTTGGCCAACAACCTCCTTCCCTCAGTAAGAGCATTGAAGATGGGTCGTGGCTGGGTCTTCCAGCATGACAACGACCCGAAACACACAGCCAGGGCAACTAAGGAGTGGCTCCATAAGAAGCATCTCAAGGTCCTGGAGTGGCCTAGCCAGTCTCCAGACCTGAACCCAATAGAAAATCTTTGGAGGGAGCTGAAAGTCCGTATTGCCCAGCGACAGCCCCGAAATCTGAAGGATCTGGAGAAGGTCTGTATGGAGCAGTGGGCCAAAATCCCTGCTGCAGTGTGTGCAAACCTGGTCAAGAACTACAGGAAACGTATGATCTCTGTAATTGCAAACAAAGGTTTCTGTACCAAATATTAAGTTCTGCTTTTCTGATGTATCAAATACTTATGTCATGCAATAAAATGCAAATTAATTACTTAAATCATACAATGTGATTTTCTGGATTTTTGTTTTAGATTCCGTCTCTCACAGTTGAAGAGTACCTATGATAAAAATTACAGACTTCTACATGCTTTGTAAGTGGGCAAACCTGCAAAATCGGCAGTGTATCAAATACTTGTTCTCCCCACTGTATACACTCACCTAAAGGATTATTAGGAACACCTGTTCAATTTCTCATTAATGCAATTATCTAATCAACCAATCACATGGCAGTTGCTTCAATGCATTTAGGGGTGTGGTCCTGGTCAAGACAATCTCCTGAACTCCAAACTGAATGTCAGAATGGGAAAGAAAGGTGATTTAAGCAATTTTGAGCGTGGCATGGTTGTTGGTGCCAGACGGGCCGGTCTGAGTATTTCACAATCTGCTCAGTTACTGGGATTTTCACGCACAACCATTTCTAGAGTTTACAAAGAATGGTGTGAAAAGGGAAAAACATCCAGTATGCGGCAGTCCTGTGGGCGAAAATTCCTTGTTGATGCTAGAGGTCAGAGGAGAATGGGCCGACTGATTCAAGCTGATAGAAGAGCAACTTTGACTGAAATAACCACTCGTTACAACCGAGGTATGCAGCAAAGCATTTGTGAAGCCACAACACGCACAACCTTGAGGCGGATGGGCTACAACAGCAGAAGACCCCACCGGGTACCACTCATCTCCACTACAAATAGGAAAAAGAGGCTACAATTTGCACGAGCTCACCAAAATTGGACAGTTGAAGACTGGAAAAATGTTGCCTGGTCTGATGAGTCTCGATTTCTGTTGAGACATTCAGATGGTAGAGTCAGAATTTGGCGTAAACAGAATGAGAACATGGATCCATCATGCCTTGTTACCACTGTGCAGGCTGGTGGTGGTGGTGTAATGGTGTGGGGGATGTTTTCTTGGCACACTTTAGGCCCCTTAGTGCCAATTGGGCATCGTTTAAATGCCACGGCCTACCTGAGCATTGTTTCTGACCATGTCCATCCCTTTATGACCACCATGTACCCATCCTCTGATGGCTACTTCCAGCAGGATAATGCACCATGTCACAAAGCTCGAATCATTTCAAATTGGTTTCTTGAACATGACAATGAGTTCACTGTACTAAAATGGCCCCCACAGTCACCAGATCTCAACCCAATACAGCATCTTTGGGATGTGGTGGAACGGGAGCTTCGTGCCCTGGATGTGCATCCCACAAATCTCCATCAACTGCAAGATGCTATCCTATCAATATGGGCCAACATTTCTAAAGAATGCTTTCAGCACCTTGTTGAATCAATGCCACGTAGAATTAAGGCAGTTCTGAAGGCGAAAGGGGGTCAAACACAGTATTAGTATGGTGTTCCTAATAATCCTTTAGGTGAGTGTATATATATATATACAGTGGGGAGAACAAGTATTTGATACACTGCCGATTTTGCAGGTTTGCCCACTTACAAAGCATGTAGAGGTCTGTAATTTTTATCATAGGTACTCTTCAACTGTGAGTGACGGAATCTAAAACAAAAATCCAGAAAATCACATTGTATGATTTTTAAGTAATTAATTTGCATTTTATTGCATGACATAAGTATTTGATACATCAGAAAAGCAGAACTTAATATTTGGTACAGAAACCTTTGTTTGCAATTACAGAGATCATACGTTTCCTGTAGTTCTTGACCAGGTTTGCACACACTGCAGCAGGGATTTTGGCCCACTCCTCCATACAGATCTTCTTTAGATCCTTCAGGTTTCGGGGCTGTCGCTGGGCAATACGGACTTTCAGCTCCCTCCAAAGATTTTCTATTGGGTTCAGGTCTGGAGACTGGCTAGGCCACTCCAGGACCTTGAGATGCTTCTTACGGAGCCACTCCTTAGTTGCCCTGGCTGTGTGTTTCGGGTCGTTGTCATGCTGGAAGACCCAGCCACGACCCATCTTCAATTCTCTTACTGAGGGAAGGAGGTTGTTGGTCAAGATCTCGCGATACATGGCCCAATCCATCCTCCCCTCAATACGGTGCAGTCGTCCTGTCCCCATTGCAGAAAAGCATCCCCAAAGAATGATGTTTCCACCTCCATGCTTCACGGTTGGGATGGTGTTCTTGGGGTTGTACTCATCCTTCTTCTTCCTCCAAACACGGCGAGTGGAGTTTAGACCAAAAAGCTCTATTTTTGTCTCATCAGACCACATGACCTTCTCCCATTCCTCCTCTGGATCATCCAGATGGTCATTGGCAAACTTCAAACGGGCCTGGACATGCGCTGGCTTGAGCAGGGGGACCTTGCGTGCGCTGCAGGATTTTAATCCATGACGGCGTAGTGTGTTACTAATGGTTTTCTTTGAGACTGTGGTCCCAGTTCTCTTCAGGTCATTGACCAGGTCCTGCCGTGTAGTTCTGGTCTGATCCCTCACCTTCCTCATGATCATTGATGCCCTACGAGGTGAGATCTTGCATGGTGCCCCAGACCGAGGGAGGTTGACCGTCATCTTGAACTTCTTCCATTTTCTAATAATTGCGCCAACAGTTGTTGCCTTCTTACCAAGCTGCTTGCCTATTGTCCTGTAGCCCATCCCAGCCTTGTGCAGGTCTACAGTTTTATCCCTGATGTCCTTACACAGCTCTCTGGTCTTGGCCATTGTGGAGAGGTTGGAGTCTGTTTGATTGAGTGTGTGGACAGGTGTCTTTTATACAGGTAACGAGTTCAAACAGGTGCAGTTAATACAGGTAATGAGTGGAGAACAGGAGTGCTTCTTAAAGAAAAACTAACCGGTCTGTGAGAGCCGGAATTCTTACTGGTTGGTAGGTGATCAAATACTTATGTCATGCAATAAAATGCAAATTAATTATTTAAAAATCATACAATGTGATTTTCTGGATTTTTGTTTTAGATTCCGTCACTCACAGTTGAAGAGTACCTATGATAAAAATTACAGACTTCTACATGCTTTGTAAGTGGGCAAACCTGCAAAATCGGCAGTGTATCAAATACTTGTTCTCCCCACTGTATGTTTATGTTGTGTTATTTATACTTTTTTTTTTTATTTCTATCTTCAATTTGTGGAAAGGAGTTCACTTAGGAAGTCACACAGCCTCAATCAGAAGTTTTGTAAGCTCATAATTCATGTTCAGTAAGGTCTGAAGAGACTCATGTGAAATCATACAGGAGAGAAGCCAGTCAGTTGAGTTTGTGGCAAAGCCTTTTACAGTGCTTGTATATTGTTCGGTCTTTTAATGCATATGATAATTCATACTTAGAAAGTAGAACTGAAATGACATTCATTACAAGATGATTAGTTAGAACATTTCAAAATGCACCTGCAGACTATTTTTCCAGTCATGAATTTTGTCTCGTCTTGTTCTCATGAACCCAATCTCGTGTCTCGTCTCATCTTGTGAGCTAAGTGTCTCGTCACACCCCTAATATACACATTTACATACATACACACATGGTAAAACTATAGAAATAAACAAAACTACAAATGTTTTAACAGACTAGCTTGACAAACAATATAAATGAGAGATGATTAGTGAAGACCTTTCTTGATTTAAATCACTAAAGCTTGGGCCCGTTTCCATTCACATTAGCGTCATACTCTCTTTCTGTCACACATCCAACAACAAGAGCCACAACACAGTGGAGAAGGTGTCAGTGACACCATCACACACAGAATGAGAGAGCTAGAATATCTGAATAAAAGACAGAAGGCAGACAGAAAGAGAGAGAGACAGGTGGAGAATGGGAGGAGGGGAGAAAAATGAGGCCCTAATTACGCGTGTTAATTGGAGCCCTAGTTTCTCCCTCTCTCTGAGGAGGCAGGGGGCAGCGCACGGCTGCAGGGCTTCACAAGAAGAGGGGCATTTAGAGTGAAAGAGAGAACAACAGAGATAGAAAGAATGGAAAGATAGCAAGAGGAGGGACAGACAGCAGGTGGCTGGAAGCAGGTCAGCAGGAGATGAGCACTAGAGAAGAAGCTTAGATGTTTCCCTGCATCTACTCCTACAAAAGACACACGCAAACATTTGATTTCTCCATCACCTTTACAACTTTCTAATGATTATAGTGGTAAATGATAATTAACTTCTAACAGATAAAAATATTTGTATATTTTACTTTAATAAAAAAAACAAAAAACAGATAATGAATATTTATGAATAAATGTAAAAATAATTATTTCATATAAAAACAATGCTTTTATTTTATATAATAATACAATGATTATTATTGTTGTTGTTTTTATTATTACTATTATTATTATTATTATTGTTGTTGTGTCTGAAATGCAAGTTGTATAAAAGCAATATTACCTTCACAATTGTGCTGTGATAACCAACCTGCACTTTATTTGACAAGGATATCTAGGGAATGGAAGCTAGCACTTGATTCAAACAGACAGTTATCAGCCTATAATTTCATCTCAAGAGGCCACTCTGTGCTTTATATAAACCTATTATAAGAGCCCCTGTGCAATATAGTACATGTAATTGCAGTAATTACAGTGTAAACACATCATACAAGTACACTTTAAAAGCATAAACTGCCCTTTAGCTCAGCTAAAGTGTAATGTGGTAACTAACAGCTGGGTCATGCGCACAAGAGCACATTGCTCAACTTTAATAGCGGTGACAGATCAAGACAGAGATTGAACCTGCAACCCTTGATAACAACCCAGTCCCAGATCATAATATCATCTAATCAGACACTTGTATTAGGGGTGTGCACAAGTAAGCGACTAGTTGAGTTCTTGTTCTGCACAGACCAGTTGACCATTAAATACTGTTTAAATTACAAAAAAGTGTTTCGCTTTTACTTACACAGTCATTTAAGTATTAATGTTGTACATTTTAATTATTTTTTATTTATATTTTATTTATAACATTTATATTTATACTTAAATGTTAAACGACCATTTAAAAATAAATGTATATATTTTTATTTATTTTATATTTTTTATTATATATACTACTGTTCAAAAAGGGTTTTTTTTAAAGAAATAATACTTTTATTCAACAAGGACACATTAAATTGATAAAAAAATGACAGTAAAGACTTTTACATTGTTACAAAACCAATTTCAAATGAATGCTGTTCTTTTAACTTTCTATTAAATCAAAGAAACCTGATAAATGTATCACATTTTCCACAAAATATTAAGCAGTACATCTGTTTTCACATTGATAATAATGAGAAATGTTTCTTGAGCACCAAATCAGCATATTATAATGATTTCTGAAGGATTATGTGAAACTGAAGACTGGAGTAATGCTGAAAATTCAGCTTTGCCATCACAGGAATAAATTACACTTTAAAATATATTAAAAAGAAAACAATTATTTTAAATTGTAATAATATTTCACAATATTACAGGTTTTACTGTATTTGAATCAAATAAATGGAGACTTTTCAAAAAACGTCATATATTTATATTAAAATAAATAAATAAATAAAAATAAATAAATAAATAAATATATATATATAAATATTTCTATCTATCTACACTATATTGCCAAAAGTTTTGGGACGCCTGCCTTTACATGCACATGAACTTTAATGACATCCCATTCTTAGCCCGTAGGGTTTAATATGGAGTTGTCCCACCCTTTGCAGCTATAACAGCTTCAACTCTTCTGGGAATGCTTTCCACAAGGTTTAGGAGTGTGTTTATGGGAATTTTTGACCATTCTTCTAGAAGCGCATTTGTGAGGTCAGGCACTGATGTTGGATGAGAAGGCCTGGCTCGCAGTCTCCGCTCTAATTCATCCCAAAGGTGTTCTATTGGGTTGAGGTCAGGACTCTGTGCAGGCCATTCAAGTTCCTCCAAACCAAACTTGCTCATCCATGTCTTTATGGACCTTGCTCAAGAGTCCAGTGGTGGCGTGCTTTACACCACTGCATCCGAGGCTTTGCATTGCACTTGGTGATGTAAGGCTTGGATGCAGCTGCTCGGCCATGGAAACCCATTCCATGAAGCTCTCTATGCACTGTTCTTGAGCTAATCTGAAGGCCACACGAAGTTTGGAGGTCTGTAGATATTGATTCTGCAGAAAGTTGGCGAAGTTGGCGACATGCGCTGACCCCTCTCCGTGATTTTACTTGGCCTACCACTTAGTGGCTGAGTTGCTGTTGCTCCCAATAGCTTCCACTTTGTTATAATACCACTAACAGTTGACCATAGAATATTTAGTAGTAAGAAGATTTCACGAATGGACTTATTGCACAGGTGGCAACCTATCA
Organism: Coreius guichenoti; assembly: GCA_039654105.1. Taxonomy (NCBI): domain Eukaryota; kingdom Metazoa; phylum Chordata; class Actinopteri; order Cypriniformes; family Gobionidae; genus Coreius; species Coreius guichenoti. The sequence goes on from CM077169.1 coordinate 14,213,723, forward strand.
CTGTACCACGCTTGAATTCACTGAGCTCCTGAGAGCGACCCATTCTTTCACAAATGTTTGTAGAAGCAGTCTGCATGCCTAGGTGCTTGATTTTATACACCTTTGACCATGGAAGTGATTGGAAGACCTGAATTCAATGATCTGGAGGGGGTGTCCCAATATTTTTGGCAATATAGTATATCTATGACTTATGTTTTTGAAATGTGTATATATACACACAGTAGATAGATAGATAGATAGATAGATAGATATTACATTATACATATATTACATTAATATACATTATACATTTAGTCAAATGGCAGTCACACATACACTAACAATATCATGGCACAAGCACTGGGTCAAAAAAACCTAACAAGAGAGACTGCCCAAATGAATGTGTAACACACCCACAGGATGTTCGCAGGGAAGTCAGCATGAATTGCATATATGAGCTGCACCGCGGAGGTGATAATGCTCAGGACTAACACCTTTAACTACATGCAGCAAACCCTGGTAACTAGCACACAACCACACACTCACACACTGTAGAAAGGGATCAGTAGAGGATAGCCAAAAAATTGCCTGCAGGAAGGCTGTGTCTGTGTTTGTTTGAGCAGGTGTTTGTATATGAGAGGGAGAGAGATGTAATGCATGATGAAAGGACAGAGATAGATCAGTGGAAAAAGACATATCTAGACAAAACACACAACAGCAACACTCTAGAATTGTTCTAAGGCACTTTATATAGTTCACATAAAGCACCTGAACTACACACAACATACAGTTAATTCCCTCAAACAATGTTAGTGTCCAGTGTCCTTTGTAGGCCTAAGGCCACATTTCACCCTAGTGTGTATGCTGGACAAAGAGCAAGATATGTGTTGCACTGTGGGAGATGCTATTTCAAATAGCATCTCCAAATGCAAAACAAACTAACAGTGTATGTGGTGGCGCCGGGTGCAACAAGCTAGGGAGGAGAGAAGAAGAAAGGGCAGAAGAGAGGCACAGAGAAATGGAAACATTAAGAAAAGCATTCTTACCTGGCATCTGCTTCACTGTAGTACTCTCTGGCTACAATGTCCTCAAACAGTTCACCTCCAGTTACCCTAAAACACAGAAAACAAGTTCACCCTGGCTATTTGCTAATTCAAACAGAGTTCCTGTTCTAGTGCACATCTCCTCCTCAAGCTCAGTTTCCATGGAGACGAGAATCCAATGCAAAAGTTCTCAGGAACTGTGAAAACCGAGAGGTTTTTAAGATTCTCAAAGATGGCATGCTTTTGGGGAGGCATTGAATGTTTTTGATTATAGCCAATCTGATACCACTGCATTTTTAATACATAAGGATACTACAAAGTAAAACTTTATAATGCATAATAATTAAGAATGCACCAATGTATAGGCCAATAATCGGTATCGGCCGATAAAAGCAATTATTTTCACTATCGGCCAATTGTATAACAACTGTCGATGATCAGGGCCGATTATATCCTTGTCAATCAAAAGGGTCATACTGTCTAAGTTAACGTGGAAATAACTTTTTTTTTTTAAATGTTAAAACAGACTCTATTTGACCCTATGATTCAACTATAGTTCAAGCCTGGGTTGCCAGGTCCATGGTTTTTCCCTACATCAAACATTTTTTGTAGTGCGTCTCATATCCAATAATCAAAAGAGCTTTGTGCTTTGTTACTTTGATAAAGTACCAACAAAGTACTTTGTTGCTTTCAAATTCTGTCAATTTTATTACAAAATTCAAACAATAAATGGCGTTTTATGCTCTTAAATGTGATGTGACAGATCACTGTAGCGCCTCAGTTCAAAGTCTTTTGTTCAACTTCAATGAAAAAACATGCATAAACATCAAAAGGTATGTTGTTGAAAGATAAAGTAAAACTTACCGAAATTAATCATGTCTCATGTAATTGTTCAATCAGTGTTTCAATCGCAGAAAGATGTCAATAAAACAGTTCATGAACAATGTCACTTAACCTTGCATTTACCTCAGAAAAGTTATGTTCACAGTTCTTTAGTTAGCTATAAAAAAAACTAGAGAGCCGCTTATTTAATGTTAATTATATATGCATGTTTAAATAAATTTGTCATGAAGACAAGTGTTTATGAAAACTACCTTATGTGCAACTGAGTTGTATACAACCATTGCAGTTTTTATTTGAGAGTAATTATATCTGAAAATAAATAACCTGCTCCGGAGCAGGTTATGTTCAGAGAGTAAGTTACTATGGCTACTTACATTCCCTGAACTTTACCTTAATTTTTGGAACCGAAAGTTGAGGTTATCCGCTTACTTACTCTTAAACATACCCAGGTATGACACATAACCTGCTTACTGGAATACCCCCAGGAAAACTAATCAGCAAACATAAACAGAAGCTCAACCGAACTTGAATGACGCACGCGCGAGAACAAATGTTTATTACACGTAACACACGAGAATGAACCTCGTAGGTTACGCAGCACGTTTGAGCTTCAGTAAGAGGTTTGTTCTTGCGCGTCATTCAAGTACAGCTGAGCTTCTGTTTATATTCGCTGATCAATGTTTATATGGGAGTAAAAGCCTAAAATCAATCTGTTCTCTTCATAAAATTTGGACTAAACCACTCAATTCATATGGATTAGTTTTCTGATCTCTTTATGAACTTTTTTGAAGTGTCAAAGTTGCAATTGCGTAGGCTGTCTATGGAGGGGTCAGAGAGCTCTCAGATTTCATCAAATTTATCTTCATTTGCGTTCCGAAGATGAACAAAACGACATGGAACGACATGAGGGTGAGTAATAAATGACAGAAATTTCATTTTTTCTTTTTTGGGTGAACTAACCCTTTAACGGGATAGTTCACGAAAAATATGGCTTTTGAAGACTTGGAGAACAGAACACAAGTGTTGCTATTGCTAAAAATATTAAAATTGTCGGTACCTGAAATAAAGCTTTAATAAAATATGTTTTAAAAAACAAATATTAGAAACGGAGCATTGGCAACTAACTGAAACAAATACGTTTAAAGTTAAAATACTAAAATGAAATTAAATAAAAAATGAAATTAAACTAAAAGCTGAACAGAAATATTTTCAAAAAACCTAATGAATATGTCAAAAGCATATAACAAATAACTAAATCTTAAACTAAAATTAAAATGAAAACTGAACATGTAAAAAAAAAAAAATTATTAGTAAATACTATAATGGCCAAAGTTGGTTCTGGATAGCCAGAGTTTTGCTCTAACCCTAATCAAACACACCTGAACAAACTAATCAAGGTGTTAAGAGTTACTAAAAAGCTACAGGCAGGTGAGTTTTTAATCAGGGTTGGAGCAAAACTCTCTAGGACAGTGGCCCTCCAGGAGCGAAGTTGGCCACCCCTGGTATATAGTCTAAATAATACTAAAATGACACTGCAGAACATGCGTCATACTGTATGTACTACTTTATGTTCCTTTTTGGAGTTTGACAGCCACTAGTTACTATATACTTTCATCAGAACAGCAGAAAGTCCTCTTGGGAAGCTCCTACTTACGATTTTGAAAAATCATAATTACAACATGATGTACATTTAAGCAATGTTGGTCAGAATAAAATTAATGTGTTGGCCAATTTATACAACTTACTATGATCAATAACAATTTGTGGGGTGCATGTGTGCTCATCTCATAAATACGATCCAATGTTCCAACATGACTTGAAAGCAGCAGTACTCCTTTTGCATTCATACAGTGTCGTGAGCGTGAGCAGATGATGACAGCATTTTTTATTTTTTGCATGAATTATCCCTTTAACAGTGCAACGGAATGCTGATAAAAGGCTTCAGAGGCACATTGCATATGAAGGATGAATCATTTTAAGATGCGCTGTTCCTCATGTTAAAGTTAATTTGATGACGGGAAACAGAGGAACATTCTGACAGGAAGTATACTGACACTTACAAATCAAACAGTAGGTAGTGGAAGCCCTCCTCTGATATACTGTCATGCAGACGAACTAAACAGAAAAAGAGAAAGGAAATGAGGTTTTATTGTGGCTACAGGGAAAGAAATCACACAAAATCCACCTAAATAATATAATTTTTTTTTCTATTATAATTGGAGGGGGTAAAAAGCTCACCGATATTGGGATGTTTCAGCAGACGACAGATTCGAGCTTCTCTTTCAAGCTTCTGATGGTCTGAGGGTCAAAGACAGAAGCACACAGGAAGTGTTGAGCAGAAATAGCAAAACATAAAGCAGTGTGATATTAGCTGTAAAAAAACTGCCCAGTAAGGAGGCACTAATATTGAAATGCTGGCTGATATTGATAAGCCTTATTTTAATCTTATTTTGATGTCATAGCTACTAAAATATGAAAAAAGACCATTTTATTTTTTTGTAAAACATTTTTTTTTTTTTAAAAAACACAATGCGTTTATTTTGTATTAAACAGATTTATCTGTTAAATCTAACCTAAATATAAAAATAAGCAAAAATGAACATGCACAATTAAATTTACAATATCTGTCGATGCATATCTAATACTGACTGATACAACAGTAAAAACCACTACATTAGTCCATAACTGACATGGTACCAATACAGTGCATCCTTACACAAGAGCAATTTACATATTGTGAAATATTGGGTAGAATTTGAATAAAACCTTGTTCAAAATAAACAAACTTCAAAACTGTCACAGTGGTCATAGCTTCAATATAGATATAGAGTTACAGGCCATGTTTCCATTGGAAATAACCCATACCTAATATGCCATTATGTTTCTTTTAATTACATCATTATTATTTCCTGTGTCGAGTGTTGAGCATTTGGCACAAAAACATGAGAGCAGGCAGCAATCACAAACAATAAGCTTGTCACAGTTGGGCTAAATCAACGTCCCAGATCTCATTCAGTCTTGATAAAAAGATCAGTGCGGCCCAGAAATGAGGGTGGCTAGATAGAGACTCAACACAATGTTTTACTTCAGAATGTCCAGATTAGATTTAAGGTTCAGACTAGGGCTGGGTAAAAAAAAAAATATTGATTTCTCGATTTTAATCGATTCTCATTTTTACGAACCAATATCGATTCTTAAATCCCAAGAATCGATTAGTCATCCTGTTTTCAGTTGATGAATGAACGGAACATTGTAGACCCCTCCCATCCAATAAATCGCAATAAGCTTTGTGCATTTGTTACTTTTGATATGAAACAAAGTCTCAGATTTCAAATTATGTCCATTTTATTACGACATTCAAAAAATAAAACGTTTTGCCGCTGTTTAATGTGGCGTGACAGATCGCTGTATCTCCTCTGCTTTAATACCAGTTACAGCGCGAAATAAACTTGAATGAACATCTGAAGTATGTTAAAAGATACAGTACAATTTACCGGAATCTCTATCATGTCTCATGTAATTGCTCAATAAGGGTTTTAACCATGGAAAGACTTCAATAAAACAGCTTGTGAACAATATGTCATGTAACGTCACATTTACCTCAGAAAAATCATATTTAGTGGCATCAACTCGATAGTCAGCTAGAAAAAATCCATGAAAAAAAGTTATGACAGCCACCATTTAAATGTTTATATTTAAAAAAAAACGAATTGGAGTAGAAACATTATTATGTAATTGTAAAGTTAGTATTATAACCTTATTATTATATAATTATTATCGTTATTATCCTTAAGTGTAATTTAAGTGTTTGTATACAAATCTTTTTAATAATTATAAAATAATATAATTATAATTATTAATAAAAATAATTTTAACCTTCAATATTATAGCAACTGACTCCCATGTATAGTTTACAGCATTAATTGAGAGATTTCTTTTTCCATGTACTGTACCTGATATACATCCAAAATAACCAGTATCGATATCGAATCGAACGCTTGTGAATCAAAATCGAATCGAATCCTGAAATTAGTGTCAATACCCAGCCCTAGTTCAGACAGTAAAAGCCATGCTAATATCTAATCTATATTTCTCCTGATCAGTCACACCTGATCTCAGCCATGTGTGTCTAAATCTATGTCTCATATATGTACATCTACAAACCTCTCGATATAAGCCCTGATAGTGAAGAGCGCACAACTGGCCCATCTGGACACAGAACGCACTGCCTAGGCTAATGATTACAATAATGAGGACACTAATGATGAAGCGCTACTGAAAAAGGGGAATAAATGCTCCCTGCTTGAGAAAATCAACAGAGACAGCACTAAAACCCCATGAAGTCCCAGATGGATAAGGGCAATACAAAACGTATGTCTTAAACGTATGATTCATGCTTTAGAAGGCTGTCTAATGTCTCACCAAACTGATAGCAGCATAAATTGCCTCAAGACGCATCAGATAAATTAAACCCAACAGCAACACATTGCAATTAAAAATCATCTTTCCCTAATGACAGACACGGCTGAAGGCGACATCAACAATTTAAATCGTTAAATGTTTTAACAGCAGTATCTAGTATCTGTATATTGTGCAACACTAACTGGGGTATAAAACTGCAACGCTGGGCATTTAGGTTCGCAAAAACTCATTTTTGATGTAGTAAGTGAAAGTTTTGAATTCACAACATAATCAACCAGTAAGGATACAGTCATGAAAATGTAAGACATTCCACTATTTGAATATTCAAATACTATAATAAACATTCATATCAACGTATATATTTTAATACCACTTAATTTAAAAATATATATTTTATATAATATACAATATTATATTTACAGATTCACCATAGTTCAAAAAAGCTAGGTTGGATATACAGTGGTCTCAAACATGATTTGGACACTTATGTCACACTGAAAAAAATTATGAATGTCATTGCATGATTGCATGAAATATCAAACCAAGTGGCAAATAAATGATGGCGGAATTTTTCCCAGAACTAATGAAATTTTACTGAACTATTTTCTGGTGACTTTTAAACTGTTTGACAACCACAAATATCTATTATATACACACACACACACATGTATGTAGATTATGTAGATACAAATATCACAAATGTCAATCTATTGTTTTATCTATAAATGACACTTGGATTGATCCTTTGTTATGTAATGTAAAGACATTCATCCATTTTTAAGTGCACCTTAAGTGTCAATTTTTTTTCATGGAGGCCACTGTATGATGCACAAAAATTGTCATCTGACCTTTATCTGACATTTATTCCAACTGACACTCAAGGTCATACAGTTGAGTTCCATATGAAGAGACAATTAGCCTGTAAGTTTTAATTTCCATTTGATCACATTCCACCTTTATCTATTGTTCAATATTTTATTGTCCCTATTCTCAGCCTTATCATATTTTATGATTTAATGGCTTGGCACTGCCTCGTCTTACTCATACTAAACCCTATCATAGAGACAAGCTCCTTGATTGGCTATTAGCCGGGTCTGGAATCCCGCCCCCTTTGTCTGTTGCTGAAGTGCGTTGACCTTAAGCTCAGCTGCTGGGCATTCTCAGAGTTATCCACATACTCATGAAGCTGTTGCAACACTAGAACGCCAACACCAAACACTGTCAACCCAGCTGAGCTCCGCTCTAGCTAATGAGTTCCCTCCAACTAAAATGTTCTTCCTGTATCAAATTTAAATAAAAACTTTAAACCACTACACTCTTCAATTCCAAGACAAAGTATCTACTTCAAGGTGAAAGTAATGTCTTGCTGCTTAAAAATGTTGGAGGTTTGGCGGTTTATGCATGTGCAAAACTAGATATTTTCAAAATGTAGTCGACTAAATTTGTCTTAAAGTTGGCATCAAATGGAAATGCATCTATTTTCTAAATGCATGTTATTGATCTTACTGTGAACGATTCATCCGCGTAGGTTTCATTTTTTGGACCTTGTAATTTTTTATCAAAATCCAGCGAAACATCAGACATCTATCTTGTGATGTACAGTATTCCAGACTTTTCTAATCACTTAGTCCGCTTAAACCCCACCCCTTATTACAACAATCAACTGCAAGTTCACATTCAGCCAATCAGCCATCCAATCAACACATGATGGATTGAACCAAGACACCGCTCTACATTTTTTTCTTTTCGATAATTCTTTTCACTCGGATGTATGTCACAAAAGATCTGTCGCAACACTGAGACTTTGAGGAAGCTTGACAAAACACAAACTAAGATATTTTTGATGAAATCCGAGAGCTTTCTGACCCCGCCATAGACTGCAATGTAATTAACATTTTCAAGGTCCAGAAAGGTAAAATAAGTTAAAATTTGTTAAAATAAGCCGGCGTGCTGGTGTAGCTGACGTAACTCGGAAGCGCTGTACTGTATTTACTATGTCAACAGCGTAGGAGACTGACACAGACGTGAAGAAATTGTTGAATAAAGTCGTTATTTTTGTTTGTTTTTTGCACACAATAAGTATTCTTGTCGCTTCATAAAATTGAGTTTGAACCACTGGAGTCACATGAGCTATTTTAACAATGTCTTTACTACCTTTCTGGGTCTTGAAAGTGTTAATTACATTGCTGTCTATGGAGGGGTCAGAGAGCTCTCGGGTTTCGTCTAAAAATATCTTCATTTTTGTTCCGAAGATGAATGAAGGTCTTACGGGTTGGGAACGACATGAGAGTGAGTAATTAATGACAGAATTTTCACTTTTGGGTGAACTAACCCTTTAAATGTTGTTTATATGTCTATGTGGTGTTTTTAATATGCTTTAAGACAAACCATGTGCAAAGTCATAGATCAACACCATTGCTGAGCATTTTCTCCTTAAAACTGCAGTGAAAAAAAGACAGTCTCAAAAACGCGGTTTGAAATCGCTGGTGTTTCTGACATCACAAACTACCTTGTAACCAATCACGTCAACGTGCGGGCGGGGCTTTGGCAAATCATTACTATGCTGTGAAGCAGGGGAGTCTCAAGAGAAGCCAGGTTATCCCAGTATATTTTTCTGTTGATATGAAAATTCGGGTACATTTAGCAATATATCGGGTGAATTATGTATATGATGTATATTACAATGTTATGATGAACTATATGCCTTTCTCCACTGACGTTCTAAGATGTTCAAATCGTTTCTAAGGAGGATACTGATTTTTAGAAGGCAGCTGTCTGACTCTGAGATGGCGAACGGGAACATGGTTTGTGTAACATTAGCAACACATTATTAGCTGTTTGATAATGTAGTCAAGGCTAATCATATTCATTACTGTTATGTGTCTGACGTTGTAGAGAGCGATACATAAAACGCATTACCATTCTGATACATCGACTTGTATATGAGTTGACCGAATGGGTCTCTGAGCTGGTGTGAGTGAGTGGAGGCAGGGCTCATTTGCATATTCATGGTTCCGCGTATAATAAATGAAGCAAGGGTGTAGTTACATTCAAGCTATTTTAAGGCATGAATACAAATTTTAGGAAAAAAAAAAACCATTTAAATATGTCATTTTGGTGATCAAAGATTAGTGTTAAGGGATACAATTATTGACTACAGGGGGACTTTATTATTTTACTTTTCCTTTTTCCTTTATTTATTGCGTCTAACTTCGAGACAATTGTACAGTGCAAAGTGCACAATAAACTGCAAGTGAAGAACAGCATGCTAAAAATATAAAAACTACTTGCGGAAAAATCTGAAACTAGTTCATTGTTGGACGACTAGACCATCATTATGACGCATCACAAATGGGTCTTACTACAAATCACATCTCATGAACATATTTGTGCATTTTGCAAGGGTCATGACCATCTCTCTGGATCAGATGAGAGTCTTGTGCTCCAGGCATGTAACTATGCTTGTTCTCTCCCCCTCTTACATGCACATGCACACACACACACACACACAAACACAGCTGCCAAGTGCCAAAGGTGCCTTTACTGTCAGCCCTCTCTTTATGTGTCTTTCTCTCCAAGTCATTCATGATGATTCCTTCTCTCTCTCTCTCTCTCTCTCTCTCTCTCTCTCTCTCTCTCTCTCTCTCTCTCTCTCTCTCTCTCTCTCTCTCTCTCTCTCTCTCTCTCTCTCTCTCTCTCTCTCTCTCTCTCTCTCTCCCACTCATTCTCTTTCTGTATATCTAGGTCACATTTCCTCTCTCATGCCCACCCTCCTTCTAACCCCTTGACAGATCGTATTGTTTCTCTCTCCTCAGAGTAACTCTCAGCCTAAAGACAGTGACTCCTAATCTACATGACCCAGAGCAGTGCCGTCTTTTGTCAAATACATGTCAAACCGAACACTGTGAACATTTATCACCCTATACTTGCTTTTTGTGACAAAATGCTACAATAACACAAATTTACAATAAAATAAAAGTGCTAGGTTGACCTGTCAAGGATGCCAACAAAGAAAACATGAAGAAATAATAAGAAAAGCGCAAGAATAGATTCTAAAAGATTAGAATAGAATTAAAACAGTGATTTTAAATTACAATAATATTTCACAATATTACTGTTTTTACAGTATTTTTGACCAAATAAATTCAGCCTTGGTGAGACGTCATTCAAAATATTTTTTTAAATCTTACCGACCACAATCTTTTGAAAGTTAGTGTATATGAAATTGTCGCAATTCAAAAAAATAAATAAATTAAAAAATATAATAATTAGGTTTGCTAATTTTTGTTTGTTATTTTTATAAATTTGTGGTAAAATATGACCTGGTTTTATCTTCTCTGCATCAAGAAATGTAACACTTAAAATACTAATCCTAAACCATATTAACCAAGATGTATTTCCTTCAATAAATAAACAGATAAATAAATTCTACATTCCCAACCTTGATTTGATTTCCACTAACCACACATTCAGATAGCAATGTGGGCCTATTTTAAAATGGTTTTCAGCGTCTGTGGAATCAAATACATGTCAAGTGCTTGTTCTCCACATTACACATTCTCACCACAATGACCACACAGCCAATTTGAAGAGGATGACACTTTGGAAAAGCAACTGCTGGCTTCAAGTTTCAGAAGGGAGGACAGAAGGGCGTAAAAAGATTTACACCCCTCAGTCAATAGCAGGATGTCATAAAAACTGAAAATCTCTGTTATTTCACTGGTGTAGTTTCTCTCTGGTGAAACCGTTCGGATATGCCTTTGGCAATGACAGTAACCATGGAAGCAGATTTAAATATAGTTATCAGCATGTTTTAGTACTTTAAATGTCCTTTGAATGTACTAGGATTGTATTTCTGAGCATTTACAATTTGGTACAGAAATGGTTTCTTGGACACGGTATCATGGTATCCTTCGAAAAATATTACAGTACATGAAAATGGTAATTATTAAAATGGTAATTATGCCATCACTGCCACAAGTTGGCATGAAATGGAAATACATCATCTATTTTTAAATGTATCTCAATAATCTTATTGTGAACAATTCACTCATGCACGTTTCATATTTAATGTTTTTTTTTTTTTTTTTTTTTTATCAAAATGTCATAACTGATGGATAGAACCAAGCCCCTGCCCTACATTTTTCGATAATCTGTTTCTCTTGGATGTTTGTTACAATGATATTTTGCTACTTCCATTATATTGCACCTTTAAATTACTATGTTTTACATGTTCACACTAGGGTTGCAAAACTTTGCATGGGAATATATGGGAATTAACAGGAATCAATGGGAATAAACTGGACATTTATAAAACTGCAGGTTAGCCTATAACAGGGAACTTAAATGTAGTTGAAAAGTTTTCATTTTACATTTTTAATGGGATTTGTTTTTTTGTTTTTTTTTGTTTTTTGGGGGGGGGGGTGCACTTTAATTTTACATTTTGAATGGGAGGGGATCAACATTCATGCTTTTTTGTTGTTCAATGAAGGAACTGAACTCACAAACAAATCAAAGTCACATTTTTATTTTTTAAATTTGTATTAGTTTGCATGCATGTCTGCTTATGACCAAACAAAATTTTTCACCCCTTAGCAACCATTCATACTATATATTAGTTGCTAAATTGTTCCTAGAATTAAAACCCATCCGTTATACTGTTACTGTTACATTCAGTATGTTTTAGAACATTTGTAGGAACTGACTCACCTCTCGCGGACAGTTTTTTGGTGTTGATGATTTTGGCGGCATATTCTTGGCCTGTGCTCAACTTCACACATCGTCGCACCACTGAAAACGCTCCCCTGGAAAAAAAAAATTAATTGAGACTTTAAGTATAAGGTTCTGACAGTACAATAGCAGAACTGCCATAATAATGCTACGTGTTGACAGTGAGGTTTCTGCTGTATAAAAATTAAAAGGCAAAACATCAAAAAGACTGCCTCAAACCCTGGCAGTGTGTTTGGTGTTTGTTTTTACCCTTTCAGCAGGGAATAAATAGACGCAAAGAGAGTAAGATAACGCCCTCCTATGTTAAACACAGATTATTTATTCATCGTAAACGTTCTTACATTACGCTGTCGGACTCTTTTGCAGTAGTGGCTGTTCGACTGTGAAGGCTGACGTCACTAAAACGAGAGCTAATTTTGGCAGCCTGTATTAATAAAATATACTCGACTGGGTTTGTTATATGAATAAAATATAGTATAGTAGGTTTGTCTGGTTAATAGGTTCTCACAACATATGCAGAGTCAGAAAATCATATGCTAAGACAACATCTACATTTACGCAATAAAGCAAACACCAGTGCAATTTAAATAATAATAACAACAACAATAATACTACCACTACTACTAATAATAATAAATAATAAATTACAACATTTATATTACAACAGTAATATTTCTTATTTTGTTTAATATTTTAAGTCAGTAATAATAATAATAATTATTGTTGTTATTAATATTGCTAATTAAAAATGTAAAAACTAAACTAACAGTAATAGTATATCATTAATATTTCTTTTTCAAATGTTAAACCATCAATTTTTTATTTTGGTGGAAAACTGCAGGTTATAAGTGACCCAAACACACCTTGCTTACAGAGATGAGTTTGTGTGGAGCAGCATTTACTGTTTACTTGAAAACACCGGATCATGAGCTGTTCCAGTGTAAACGAACACAGTGGTGCGCTTTGAAACGCGGTGCACATATATTTAATGCAATTGCTTACTTTACTTTCTTACTATGTCTCTGGTCTTTGCGTGAACAAAGCATCGGTGTCATCAAAAAATACCTAAGTCATCAGATATCATTAAATAGGCAGAATTTAACAAGCCACAGTTATCATTAAAGTGCTCTTCAATGGGACCTGTTCTTGTCAGGCCAGTTCAAGCCCTTAGTGATTTATAAGGGCTGGATGTTTGTGTGTGTGTGTGTGTGTGTGTGTGACACAAAGACTCCAGCTCCTCCTCCATCTCTCTCTGCATTACTGGGATGACTGGAGCTACTGGGTAAAAAAGAGAGACAAACACACAGGTCACATGCAATTCTGTGCTACAATGTGCTGTCAGAGGTCATGTTCAACGATCTGCATAATTCCGCTGCTCTGAGCAGAAAAGCGCAATTTGTTTTTTGATAACCTCAGGCCTGAGGGGTGATGAGACCCTCATTAAACGCTCCTGCCCCTTCAGATCCGTGAAAGCATCACTACGTCTCATCACCCTTGTCCATTCACTCATTGTTCATGCAGAGGGGATTCACATTACCTCTAAATTCAATTAAATTAAATTCAAAATTCAAAAGATGACAAATGGGTATAGTTAAAGAGCTTAAGAGATGGTCAAAACTGGGCAGGTATGCTCTTACACACATAAAGCACCTGCTGTTCAAACTCAGCTAAGCAACTATTTCTACATATAAACAATGTGTATTTTGGTAAACCAGACTATTTTGATGGCTCTTACAAAGAATGATTTTCTGACTACATTTTATAGGAAGTAATAAATAATAATATGAGAATATGAAAGAGTCCATAGTAGTGATGGAAAGTCCTTTCCGCGAATCGTTTTTTCCAAGCAGTTTGTTTCTAAGAACCGGTTTAAAATAACGATTCAATTAGGCCTAATAATCGATTCGTTATTTTAAACCGGTTCTTTGAAATTATTACATGCTCGAAAACGTTTTAATAAAGCCATAGCTTACCACATATTGCTCTTTATCACGTTCTTCTAATTAAACTTTTATTAATAACGGTGTTACATTAATCAATTTAGTTTTTTGTTAGTTTGTTGCAGCCCATGCCCATTAAATAGTTTATTTTAGCTCATAAAAGGTATTTAAAAACCTGAATTTGCCGTATACAATCCTAAAAATTCTAATTTAATTACACATCTTGGCTAAAAATGTTTGAATAAAATGTCATTTTCGAATCTGTTTCTAAACATGAATACAGTCATGTCGCAAACATATTTCCAGTACATTTTATTTGTTAATTTTTCTTCTATCGGTTACTGAGTCCCAAAACGAAAATCTTCGATGATCGGTTCACTCCAATTACCGAGAACCGAGTTAATTTGAGAACCTCTCGGATTTAATCAGATTCGTGAACAAATAGTTGACTTTGTGTGAACCGGCTCAGCCGATTCCTTGAAAAGATCCGAATAAAAGGAACGATTAGTTCAGGGCATATAGTACAGATAAAACATCATGTTAATTAAGTAGCGTTAGACATGTCAAATACAAACACAGCGCAAACTGGCACTACGTTTTGTACGTGCATTTTTACTTTTACATGTGAACATGAAATATCAGCTCGTGAAGCATTGCACTAATCAATATTTGTTGCAGCTGAGGTAAGTGGGTTGTTTCGAAATCATATTAGACGGTCTGAGTGGTGGTCAGCGGATCTTGGCAGGACTTTCTTGTATCTATCTCCTCCCTCTGTGGCAGCACGTTTATCGGGGCACCACCACGCCTCGCGTCTGCTGTCGGTTTGCTTTCCCTGCCCAAATAATACCATGCAATCTTCATGCAGGACAGTTCCACACATGCACAGTCGTTAACCGCGTGATACTCACTTGCCCAGCTCCTCGTACAGCTGATACTCGTCCGTGAAGCGCGTACATGTAGTCGTGGCCATGTCTTCCCGTCTCGGACTCGGACACGCTTTAAGAATTAAAAATCGTCCTTGATTCGGCGAGCTAGAGCGTCCGGGATATTCACCTCGATCTTGCGCTCAAAAAAAGCCTGATATGTCTTGAAATGACAGGTTAATGGTGAGTAGAGTAGCGTGTACGCTGACAGCGGGCGTCCTCACCCCCGCTCTGTGCTCCAATCGCCTGCTTTCAAAATAGACTGCGAGAGCGCGCTGACAGCTGACTCACGCTCGCCACCTGTCGGCGGAGTGCAGAACTGACGGGCGTGGGCGCGCTGCTGGGTTACTGTTATTGTAACTCCAAATAGGGACAAACCATGAGGGGGGCTATTTGTATTTCGATGAGCTCTTACGTAATCGTGATAGTGTCGTGTAAAGCAAAATAAACACTCAAATAAAGCACCGATGATAGACGAAAATAAAATATTAAACTACATGCAAACAAACATGTATTTAGCGTTTAGAAAAAAATATATAAATTGTTTTATTTTGTATGACATTTGTATTTTATTCTGTATTATACTCTAATTTGTGAAGCACTTTGAGCCATTTTACATTATTATGTAAGGCGCTATACAAATAAAATGTATTATTAATTTTATGTGCATGATAGGTCAGATTATACTCGATATGTTGTCTTTTGCATTCACAAGGATAAATGTAAATGCTTTTTCCACAGGGTATAATTTTTGAATGGGTGGTGACATGCTTTTGTTGGCTTCCTCTGACCTTTCACATGTAAATGCAATACACAAAGTCATCATCTTGTGCAATTATTCTACTCGTTCTATTAGGAAACTGTATTTTTTTTGTACACTGAAATGGTCAGCTGCATTAAAATATTTTTTTAGCTAATGGCTCCATCATGTTTACTCATCACACAGGCTCATTTGGATGTGTGTGTGTATTTTCAACCATTAGATAACGAACAAGGACGCCCACTCGGATATTTCATATTCAGCTCAATGTCAACATAATTAACCCCAATTATACTAATTAGATTTGGTATGACTCATTAGGAGTGTTTCTTGCTCTCTTCCAGCTCTCTGTGGAGGACGGGCAGAAATTCACAAGAACATACATCAGAAAGAAGATCAATGCTAAAGAGATTCAGCCGAGAATGATGATTCAGAGCCAATCACACATTTACAGTTATTTATTCATTTTTGGAGAGAAAAGTATCTTCTTCATACAAAAGAAATGTAACATAAATTATTAAAACAGGTTCACATGCTGATGGCCCATTGAAAAATATCAGTGTTATTATGAAGACATTAAATATTGAGGAGGTGCAACGATACCAAAAATTCACTGAATATATTATTGCTTAAAATATTAATATGTAGGCTACACTCTGACTCACCACTGCCAGATGGGCAAAGTCATGAATTCAATTCAGAGTGCAAAAGTCATGGCTCAAGAGCAAATATTAAATTAAACCTATGTCTAGAACCAAAACCACACTTCAAATACAGAATCATTAAGTCTTTGATGGGAGTTCAAACAGTATTCAGTTATTCTGAGCCCTTGAAAATTAAAGGACTAATCATAGTATTCTGCGTTTCTCCAGGTTACACTGAATGTGAATTTACTAAACTCATAAAATTGAAGTATTTCAGAGGTAAATGTTTGGTAAATCAATGGCAGCAATGGCTACAAAGGTAACTATCACAAAATGCTTTACAAATATTCCAAAGGAAAATGAGACAGACTTGTCTATAAGAAGAGACTGTCACACAATAAGACGCAATGCATTGACATGAAGATGAAAAAGGAAATCGGCGTATGAAGCTCCACCGTTAGGACTCTTATCCTCCACCAGGAGGCGCTGCAGAGGCTCCTCACAGCTCTCGCCCTCTCGCACCAATTTTAGCTGAACAGAAAGAAACACACTTTAAAACAAATATAAACTACAACTATAGTATTTACACAATTAAAATATTTTAATACCACAATTAAGTGTGGAAGGAAAAACGGTCTGATCCAATACTGTGGTTTTAGCTGTGCTGATTTCTTTTTTTTTTGTCACATCCTGCCAGTTCCTGAATGAAACATTCTGCAAATGAGGGATGTGAGTCATTCACCTGGAGAGTAACAGGTGCTGAGGACTGCAGAGAGCATATGAGAGCTCTGGTGCTGATGGAGAGGGAGTTCTCAAGCACTGGAAGACTGATCTACAGAGAACATACAACACACACATGTACAAGACTAAAGTGAAGTGTGTCCTGCGGTGTGACATGCTGTACTCCACCTAAAACCACTTTAAACTTTTCACTAATTCTTGTTCAATTATTATATAGATTTTTTATGAAATCAAATTAACAGAGAGATTATATAGAATATTTTAGCTTTTAAAAATTAATTTGTCACACAAAGTGAACAATTTAAGTGAACTGATTTTCACTTAAATTCACCAAAATCACCATTATACACTACAGTGTAAAAGTTTAGGGTCAGTAAGATATATTATTTTTAAAAAGTAACTAATCATTTTATTCAGCAAGGATGTATTAAAGGGATAGTTCACCCAAAAATGAAAATTATCCCATAATTTACTCACCCTCAAGCCATCCTAGGTGTATATGACATTCTTCTTTCAGACGAATACAATCAGAGTTCTATTAAAAAAATGTCCTGGCTAATCCAAGCTTTATAATGGAAGTGAATGGCATTATTAACGGCAAAATTTGAAGCCCAAAAAAGTGCATCCATCCATCATAAACGTACTCCACACGGTTCCGGGGGGTTAATAAAGGCCTTCTGAAGCGAATCAATGGGTTTGTGTAAGAAAAAAATCCATATTTAAAACTTTATAAAGTAAAATATCTAGCTTCCGGCGGGCCGCCTTCCATATTCAACTTACAAAGAAAGTGTAACGCCTCTCTCAGTTCAAAATGCTTACGCTACGTCCGACATCATCGTTGTGCCAGTTACGCTGTTTTCATAAGTTGAATATGGAAAGCGGTCCTCCGGAAGCTAGATATTTTACTTTATAATATTAAATATGGATATTTTTCTTACAAAAACCCATTGATTCGCTTCAGAAGGCTTTTTTGGGCTGCCATTCACTGCCATTTATAATGCTTGGAATTTTTTAATATAACTCAGATTGTATTCATATGAAAGAAGAAAGTCATATACACCTAGGATGGCTTGAGGGTGAGTAAATCATGGGGTAATTTTCATTTTTGGGTGAACTATCCCTTTAAATTGATCAAAAGTGAACAAAGACATTTATAATCTTACAAAATATTTCTAATTCAAATAAATGCTGTTCTTTTGAACGTTGTATTCAAAGAATTTTTTTTTTTTAAATGTTAATAATACTGATAAATATAAATAATAAAACTGATAATAATGATGCTGAAAATTCAGCTTTGTCATCACAGGAATAAATGTAATTTTAAAATATATTAAAATATAATACAATTATTTTACATTGTAATCATATTTCACAATAGTACTGTTTTTACTGTATTTTTGATCAAACAAATGAAGCCTTGATGAGCAAGAAAGACTTCTTTCATTCATATTCTCCCCCAGATGAATTGCTTCTATTTGTATCATTTTTATTCATCAGTCACTTTGGACAAAGTCTGCTAAATGAATAACTGTAAATGTAAAGGCCAACTCAACGTGTCTTTGTCTCACCTCTCCAGATGTGAGGTAGGAGAAAGAGTTGGTGTTGAAAAGCTGTAGAAGAGTATGAGGAGGCACACAGCTGCCCACCCAAAGGAGCAGTGCCAGTGGGCAGTAGATCAGATACAGACCCCCTGGATCCAGACTAGAGACAGTGCAGCGCACGGCTTCCCCTAATGATGGCATGTTGGCATTATCAGCAGAGACAGACTGCAGGAGTGAGAAGAATAAACAGAGATTTTGGAGTCATCATCCCTTCAGGAGAGAAAGCAATCAATATTTTAAGTGGAAGTTTGTTTTGGACTTAAACGTGACATGGTTTTCCCCTTGCTTTTTTTGTTTTGTTTTTTTAAAGTTTGGTGTACTACAGTATCTGACAAAAGTTGGGAAACAATAACATGTTTAATGTTTTTGAAAGAAGTCTCTTATGCTCACCAAGGCTGCATTTATTTAATCAAAAATACAGTAAAAACTGTAATATTGTGAAATATTATCCCAATTTAAAATAATTGTTTTTTATTTTATACAGATTGCTTTATTTAATGCCATGTCAGCATCTAAGGCTATTTTCATGGCAAAAATTAAATTACAAAAATACAAATATCATATAAATACAATAAAACCAAGCAAACAAACACAACAAGTCATATTATACAAGATTTTTTAAATTAACATGATAAAAAAAATCCAAAACCTTTTTAGGCATAATCTTACTAAATAAGTCCTTAAGTGAAATAACTTCATAAAAGAGCATTCTTCTATTTTAATATGAAAATGTAATTTATTCCTGTGATGGCAAAGCTGAATTTTCAGCATCATTACTCCAGTCTTCAGTGTCACATGATCCTTCAGAAATCATTCTGATATGATGATTTGGTGCTCAAGAAACATTTATTATTATTATAATTATTATCAATGTTGAAAACAGTTTTTGCTGCTTAACACTTTTTAATGGAAACAATGACACCATTCAAACATTTGTGGTCAGGTTAAAGAGACATTAAAAGGATGCATTAAATCAAAAGTGTCAATGAAGACATTTATAACATAATAAAAGATTTCGGTATAATAAATGCTGTAATAAATTTAATAAATAAATGCAAATAAATGCAGTTCACTGAACTTTCTATTCATCAAAGAATCATGAAAAAAGTATCGTTATTTCCACAAAAAGTATTAAGTAGCACATCTGTTTTTAACATTGACAATATTTTACCTGAGCAGCAAATCATCATATCAGAATGATTTCTGAAGGATCATGTGACACTGAAGACAGTAATGTAATGGCTGCTGAAAATACAGCCATCACAGGAATAAATAACATTTTAAAATATTTTCAAATAGAAAACAGTTCTTTCAATTTCGCAATATTACTGTTTTTACTTTGTTTTTGATTGAATAAATACAGCCTTGGTGGGCATAAGAGATTTCTTTCAAAAACATAAAAACAATTGTAATGTTTCTAAACTTATAACAGGTACTGTATGCAGACAAACTTTCATGGCAAAAATCTCCCATTCCATTCCAACAAGTCTATTTATTATAGAAGTGTTTTACAAAAAGTGCTCTTATAGGTACAGTAGTCTGTTTATACTGTATGGGTCGCTCACTGTGAAAAATGATCATTAAAACAAGATTAACTGATTTGTTTTTACTTTTATTAAAATTATGAAAATTCTGGCCAAAACTAATAAGCTGATAATTATTTTCATGCTATGGCCTGTAACCAATAAATGGCAGATAATAGATAACATTTATACTATCAATACTATTTTGTCTAAATAAATTAGAAATAAAACTTTAAAACTAAAAATCAATCATTTTAAATTCTACAAGTGAATTTAGGCATCACATCATTATAACATATAGTATGAAAAAAGGATATCAATTTTAAGATTGGCAAACGATAACATTATGTTATGAAATTCTTTGTGTTTGTAAAGATGAACTTAAAGGTGCAGTAAGCGATTTCTGAGAAACACTTGATAATTGAAATCAAGCCAAACAAACACACCCTTCCCTTCATTGCTCCGCCTCCAAATGCACAAACACACAATGCAAGAGTGGGTTACTGCATCCCAATTCGCCTACTTATGCTACGCCCTAAAAGTATGTACTGTTTTTGCGAAGAAAAGAGTAGGCAAGCTTTTAGTAGACAACTGCATCTTTAACGGACTGCTCTGTCGCTTAAGCCTCGTTCAGACTGTCAGTCCAAATCTGATTTTTATGCAAATTCGATTGGAATCTGATCTAATGTTTGACTGTCCACACTGTGTATCGCAACTGTTCAGATCCGATTAGTGTGTCCATGCCGCTCTTTCCTTTTCCGGAATATCTGCATTGGTTTCTATGGCAACGACATTGCGTTGGTAGCATCTGACGTTTACGCTTTACGTGGTGTGAGAAAGTCACATAAACCACGCGAAATCCGATCAAACTGAAACGGATTTCCAGAAATGCGATTTGAATAGGATTTCAAACTACATATGAATGTAGCTCGTAACGGATTTGTAAAAAACGGATTTTATGTGATTTTTGGCCGTTCAGACTTGCTAAATCTGATAGGATTTCAATTGGATATGCACAAAAAAACGGATTTGGACTGACAGTCTGAACGAGGCTTTAGTTGCATGCATCCTGTCACTGTTTAAACTGCCCTGTCAATCATCTTGTCACTGTTAAAATCCTCCACATTCAATTTCATTTAATTTCCAACCGTTTTGGAGAGAAATGTACTGTAGTAGCATGTTGATCTGCTAGTCGTGGGTCTTTCATGCGGAGAACCCTCCTCATGTGTTTGCAGTTTGCATAATGGTGCATTTAAAAGTTAATGACCAAACATATCAAAAGTTCACAATGCTGTTGTAGATTAAATATCATGTGGATAACACTGAATAAATATCTTTTCGTCAGGTTACATACTGATCATTAATCACTCAAACCCCTTTATCTAAACCTCTCTAAACCTTTATCTAAACCGTCGGACTCGCACATCTGTCATGTTTGTAGTTTAACACTTTTTATTCGTGTTTTTAGTCGTAATCGAATTCTTGTCCAATGCGCAATGGGTTGTGGGCAATATTATCCGTTAGAGTGTGCACGGATCTGCACTTCGGATTCTAACTGGGAAAAGTAGACCATCCGGGTATCTTTGAAACATACTACGATTTGGGAAATTTTGAATACTATTTAGGACGGATATAGTATGCGAATTAGGACGCAGCAGACGTCTCTTTATCATAGCTGAAGCGAAGCAAAATAATGTTTCTCCAAAAATAAAGCGAAGATGACGAACGAATGACAGGGAAGAACAAAAAATGAACATACAGTACACAAGAGTATACACAAGCAAGAGTTGGTTGTTAGTCTCCAGCAGCACACCAGCTCCAGACAAACAATGACAAAACTGTCCTGTTACTATAGCTAACGTTACAACTAAAGCATATCTTGGTTCTATGAAACATAGCAAAACCAATGGTATTCATAAACAACGCAACCTCTGCATCCGTGTTCAGGCCTTCCCGCTTAGGTCTCTCCAGCACTGGAAAGCTTTTCTAATATTAAAGCAGGTCCTTAATCTCTTGACTTATCATAACCCATCTTTTTCCAGTGATATTCCTGTTCTCTTTTCTCTTTTGTAATGTCTCTCAGCAATCTCTCTTTCTACAGTCTTTCTCCAAATCTCTCTCTTGCTCCCTCTCTCTCCTCCCACATCATGAGTGTAAACGAGTGTATACATGTGTTGTGGTGCTCGGTCCAATCCACCTTCAACAGCGTTTCTCAGAAATCGCTTACTGCACCTTTAATGGCTCGTTTCCACCGAGCGGTACAGTTCAGTACAGTTCAGTACGGTACGCAATTTTTGCCGTTTCCATTGTCAGAAGTTGTGAATGGTACCCTAATTCCGAACCATACCGTACCACTTTTTTGGCACCCTTCCGTTGGGGTACCTATCACAGTAGTCCGGTACTAAAGAGTGGAGCTAGACTCACTGCAGAACGTTGACTGGTTGACAGAGAATCATCACTTGCGCATGCTTTTTCGGCGGTGTTTTCCCTTGAAGCCTGAAGCCTTGGCTCAAACAAAGTGTGTCGTCTTCTTGTGACAAACAGCCACATGCCGAGAAGCAAGAACAAGATCTGCTGTATGTCATCCACTGTTGTTTACTGTGTCACTTTCTTCTTCGCGTGAGAATGACGTCGATAGCTACACCACCCCTATCATACAGGTACTGTTGGCGGTGGAAACGCAAGCCGGATCAGGGTTTGCAGTCCCGAATCGTACTGTACTGTACTGAACCGTACCGCTCGGTGGAAACGAGCCATAAGTGAGCATTAGATGACACCAAGGCAATCTAAAAGTAAAAATAGCAGAAATAAGCATGTACAATTAAATTTCAAAATTGGCTGATATATCCAATATTGATCATATATTGATAAATTATACTGATAAATTACAAAAGAAATCTCTAATATCAGCTGACATTAAACAAGGTACTAATATATTGTGCATAACCAATTATAACTGTCTTTGGTGCCAGAAATCTTGACATAATAAGCAAAAAATTGCTATAAATAGAGAGAGAGAGAGAGAGAGAGAGAGAGAGAGAGAGAGAGAGAGAGAGAGAGTACAGTAGTGCATAACAATCCAACTGAGAATTACAAATTCTTACAGACAAGGAAACGGTCTCATTTCAATGACTAATTTGGATGAACAGAATGTTCTAGATGTCTGTCTCTCACCAAAGGCAGAATAAGTGGGTAGAATTGAGAAGCAGTGCTCAGCGTGTCCATGGAGACAATGAGGCTACGCATTTGTAGACGTTGATGTACAGAGCTACGCAGCCCAGGCAGCAGCACTTCACTCTTACGCAGACTGTTAATGTAGACAGGTACGGCTTTCAGAAACTGAGGCAGCACCAGCTGACAGACAAAAAGACACACAGAGAGAAAAGTATGACATTCAAAACTCTATTATCCAAAAATCTAATAGGATTCACTTAGAATGGCTTCTCAGTATTACAAACCCGATTCCTAAAAAGTTGGGACACTGTACAAATTGTGAATAAAAACAGAATGCAATGATGTGGAAGTTTCAAATTTCAATATTTTATTCAGAATACAACATAGATGACATATCAAATGTTTAAACTTAGAAAATGTATCATTTTAAGGGAAAAATAAGTTGATTTTAAATTTCATGGCTTCAACACATCTCAAAAAAGTCGGGACAAGGCCATGTTTAGCACTGTGTGGCATCCCCTCTTCTTTTTATAACAGTCTGCAAATGTCTGGGGACTGAGGAGACAAGTTGCTCAAGTTTAGGAATAGGAATGTTGTCCCATTCTTGTCTAATACAGGCTTCTAGTTGCTCAACTGTCTTAGGTCTTCTTTGTCGCATCTTCCTCTTTATGATGCGCCAAATGTTTTCTATGAGTGAAAGATCTGGACTGCAGGCTGGCCATTTCAGTACCCGGATCCTTCTTCTACGCAGCCATGATGTTGTAATTGACGCAGTATGTGGTCTGGCATTGTCATGTTGGAAAATGCAAGGTCTTCCCTGAAAGAGACGACATCTGGATGGGAGCATATGTTGTTCTAGAACTTGGATATACCTTTCAGCATTGATGGTGCCTTTCCAGATGTGTAAGCTGCCCATGCCACACGCACTCATGCAACCCCATACCATCAGAGATGCAGGCTTCTGAACTGAGCGCTGATAACAACTTGGGTTGTCCTTGTCCTCTTTAGTCCGGATGACATGGCGTCCCATTTTTCCAAAAAGAACTTCAAATTTTGATTCGTCTGACCACAGAACAGTTTTCCACTTTGCCACAGTTCATTTTAAATGAGCCTTGGCCCAGAGAAAACGCCTGCGCTTCTGGATCATGTTTAGATATGGCTTTTTTCTTTTTTGACCTATTGACCTGGCACGGTGGATTGTGTTCACCGACAATCTGAAATTCTGGAAGTATTCCTGAGCCCATGTTGTGATTTCCATTACAGTAGCATTCCTGTATGTGATGCAGTGCCATCTAAGGGCCCGAAGATCACGGGCATCCAGTATGGTTTTCCGGCCTTGACCCTTACGCACAGAGATTGTTCCAGATTCTCTGAATCTTTGGATGATATTATGCACTGTAGATGATGATAACTTCAAACTCTTTGCAATTTTTCTCTGAGAAACTCCTTTCTGATATTGCTCCACTATTTTTCGCCGCAGCATTGGGGGAATTGGTGATCCTCTGCCCATCTTGACGTCTGAGAGACACTGCCACTCTGAGAGGCTCTTTTTATACCCAATCATGTTGCCAATTGACCTAATAAGTTGCAAATTGGTCCTCCAGCTGTTCCTTATATGTACATTTAACTTTTCTGGCCTCTTATTGCTACCTGTCCCAACTTTTTTGGAATGTGTAGCTCTCATGAAATCCAAAATGAGCCAATATTTGGCATGACATTTCAAAATGTCTCACTTTCAACATTTGATATGTTATCTATATTCTATTGTGAATAAAATATAAGTTTATGAGATTTGTAAATTATTGCATTCCTTTTTTATTCACAATTTGTACAGTGTCCCAACTTTTTTGGAATCGGGTTTGTATTATCTGTGCCTGCATCAGTAATATGGCTAATGAATGGTAAAATTAATTGAGATCAGAGTAACAGTATAGAAGACTGTCTGTCATCTCCTAAAAACTGTTTATATTTTTCTTAAACTTTTATCCTAAATACTTAAAGAAGACTTCACAGGTCTAACATATCTGATTAAGCTGCAATTACACAATTCACTAATAATTGTCTAGGGCTTTTTGCACAAACAAGGCAATGTGACAAAAAGGTGACCATTCATTTAAGCAATTAAAAATTAATTGGACTGAAGACAGCTGGAGCTTGTTTTTTTCAATTGGTATCACAGATCATGGTGGATCAATATTTGACTAAAATTATTGCTCAGTTTGAAACTCTATGATAAATCTCTATTGAACGTTCAAAAGCATGTGCTGGTCCAGTAACTTATGAAAGATTCTCATTAAAGAGAGAGAAATATGTGAAGAACTAACCTGTCCTGGGGACACAGAGGTAGTGCAGATGTGTTTCCTGAAGCAAGACAACATCTCAGTAACCTCCGTCTGTAACTTCTCCCGCAGGGACTGCAGTGGACTCTCCAGTGCTAAGGAATACACTGACTCACACACACACACATTGACAAAATAAAGTTAACAAAATTAGATTAAAATCAAGAAGACTGAACTCAGTGAAAAAAACCCAACAACTGATTACACATTGCTAATTATTTATAAAGTGAATTTCTATACAATATTCATGTATTATGTATTGTTTATACACTACTGTTCAAAAGTTTGGGGTTGGTAAGATTTTTCAATGTTTCATTTGATCAAAAAATACAGTAAAAATTATAATATTGTGAAATATTATTGCAATTTAAAATAACTATTGCGTTTTAAAATATTTTAAAATGTCATTTATTAATGTGATACCAAAGCTGAATTTTCCAGTCACTTCAGTGTCACATGACCCTTCAGAAATCATTCTAATATGCTCATTTGGTGCAAGAAACATTTCTTATTACTATCAATGTTGAAAACAGTTGTGCTGCTTAACATTTTTGTGGAAACTGTGACATTTTTTTAAATAAAAATCTTTTGTAACATTATAAATGCCTTTTTGCCACGTTTTTTTTTTTTTCAATTTAATGCATCCTTGCTGTAAGTATATCTTAAAAACACAAAACAAAACAAAAAAACAAGTTTGACCCCAAACCTTTGAACGATAGTGTATATATGATTATATTAAGAAGGTAAATTGGGTCAAATTTAATTCCATGTTGATTTTAAGAATGTTGTAGGCAGAATGGTCGCATTACTGTCTGAAAGACACAGCAAACACTGTTTTTATACTTTTCTTGCAATAGAATGTGAGGAGCGTCTCAGCTTGGCTGCTTCGAAAGGTGTCTAGCAGTTGATGGGACGCAGACAGAATAACGGTGTGTATCCGTGTCCTGTTCTCTCCAGAGGAGTTACTGTATGACAGCACAAACTACACCAGCAGATGAGAAGGGAATCAAACAAATGAATAACAATCAATATTTTGGTTGAACAACACACCAAATTATTTATCATATTCATTACTCTCAGATAAGTATAATGTATTAAATATAATTTGAGTCTGACTATAACTTTATATGATGATTTATGATTATACAGTGCATCCGGAAAGTATTCACAGCGCTTCACTTTTTTATGTTACAGCCTTATTCCAAAATGGATTAAATTAATTATTTTTTTTCCTCAATTCTACAAACAATACCCCATAATGCCAACGTGAAAGAAGTTTGTTTGAAATCTTTGCAAATATATGAAAAATAAAAAACGGAAGAAAAAAAAAATCACATGTACTTAAGTATTCATAGCCTCTGCTCAATACTTTGTTGAAGCACCTTTGGCACCAATTACAGCCTCAAGTCTTTTTGAGTATGATGCTACAAGCTTGGCACACCTATTTTTAGGCATTCTTCTTTGCAGGACCTCTCAAGCTCCCTCTCTCTCAAGCCCAGCCATTTTCAGATCTCTCCAGAGATGTTCAATCGGGTTCAAGTCTGGGCTCTGGCTGGGCCACTCAAGGACATTCACAGAGTTGTCCCATAGCCACTCCTTTGTTATCTTGGCTTAGGGTTTTGTCTTGGCTTAGCGGCCAGCTCTAGGAAGAGTCCTGGTCCTGAGTTCCAAACTTCTTGCATTTACAGATGATGGAGGCCACTGTGCTCATTGGGACTTTCAATTCTGCAGAAATGTTTCTGTACCCTTCCCCAGATCTGTGCCTCGATACAATCCTGTCTCGGAGGTCTACAGATAATTCCTTGGACTTCATGGCTTGGTTTCTGCTCTGACATGCACTGTTAACTGTGGGACCTTATATAGACATGTGTGTGCCTTTCCAAATCATGTTCAATCAACTGAATTTACCACAGGTGGACTCCAATCAAGTTGTAGAAACATCTTCAGGATGATCAGTGGAAACAGGATGCACCTCAGCTCAATTTTGAGTGCAATGGCAAAGGCTGTGAATATTTATGTACATGTGATTTTTTCGTTTTTTATTTTTAATAAATTTGCAAAGATTTCAAACAAACTTCTTTCACGTTGTCATTATGGGGTATTGTTTGTAGAATTTTGAGGAAAATAATGAATTTAATCCATTCTGGAATAAGGCTGTAACATAACAAAATGTGGAAAAAGTGAAGCGCTGTGAATACTTTCCGGATGCACTGTATATCAATCCATACATCCAATGATATCCCATTAATCCGACCTGTATGGCTACACCCCTCGTTTCATCCAAAGATTTGTTGTGAGTGAACTCAAATGCCAGAGCTGTGCGCCAATCAAGCGCTGCCATGGAAACACAGCAGGAGTCTGGACCGGTGATGATGGAGCCATAGCAACCAGATATGCGCATCTCTGCAGAGACATAGCGTTGAGCGGTTAATGGACCCACCAGCTATTTATGAATAACATCTGTAATTCATGCAATGAATTCATGTTACAATCAAAGTGACTATCAAGTATTAAAATGATTGGATACTATGTAATGTTTTATATAGACTATGACCCATATATGTATGCTCTGTGTCTAATATTATATTATATTATATATATATATATATATATATATATATATATAAGGTATACATAAAAACATTTATTACATTTAGTTGGAATCTGGGTATCTTGATTCTTTTAGATGCCCCTTTGATTACCTTTACTGACAAAAACTCTGAGTTGAACTTTGAAAGCCATCTGCATGTTCACACATCTGCTCAGATCAGTTCGGAAGTGTTTCTGTTCCATCTCTGACTGTAAAAGAAAAGAACATGGAAAGATTTGTCATGAAATGACACAGTTTGGGCATGTTCACACTGCATTGAATACGGTTGTCACTACTCTTCTGATTGCTTAATCCTGTTTTCTTCACACAGAGTTTAGTTATTTACAGGAGTGACAACTGCATTCTGACACTGAAAACTTCACTCTAGAAAAATTCAGGTGGTGATAACTGTGATTACAATAAATCTGCATAGTGTACAGAACCAAACTGAATGACGTTGCTAACACAGAGATGCCACTCTCTTTTAGGTTGAGTTACTAGAAAAGGTCACAGAAATAGAGGTACACTTACACTACCGTTCATAAGATTAGGGTCAGTAAGATTCTTTTTTAAAAAGAAAATAAATACTTTTATTCAGCAAGGACGCATTACATTGATCAGTAAAGAGTGAAAATTGAAGACATTTATGAACTTTCTATTCATCAAAAAATCCTAAAAAAAAATCATGGTTTCCACAAAAAATATTAAGCAGCACAACTGTTTTCTAAAATAAAAAAAAAAAATTTTTTAATAATGTTTCACAGTTTTTACTGTATTTTTGATAAAAAATAAATGCAGCATTGGGACTGACTGCTTTATTCCATACACACATGGAATTATAATATATAAAATAAGTATATATAGAAAAAGGCGAAAGCACAGAAATGTTTTAGAAAACCTAAACATGACTAATGATTTTGTTTATAAGGAAAAAAAATACAGAAATACAGAAACAGAGAGATGTAAAATAATATAATCTGACAATGTAAAAATATCACATTACATAAAAGATATCTGACAGGTCACGACTCACTAATAGTCAAATAGGAACTGTAATAAACATGATAGTATAATACTGTATATACTATAACTATATAGAGTATAAATAATACTATAATGAAAGATAAATCAAGCATTCTGCGTTAGTTCAGGCAGGCCACGTAGTCAAGCTCTGCTATCAGCTGATTGAAAAAATTCCAACTCCGCCCATATCAGCTGATCCGATTCCTATGCACTCAATTGGCAACTCTCAAACAGGGCGCCTTACTTAAGCGCAGATAAAGTTCAGTCTGCCTGCTTGGCTGCTTCCACTGCACGCTGCTTTGCAACCCACCTCCACCCCAGCTCCTCCTTAAACTGTGTTTAACTTAATCAATGTCATTCTGTTGTCATTGATGCATGCTCTGTTCTCAATGGGGGATTTACGCTGCCCTTAGGTTGTCCCCAGAAGCTGCTGCTGTTCCCTGTCTTGGCTTTTTTTAATGGAGCTCATGATAAGGATGGGGAATTTAGAACAGAGCCACAAAATTTAAATTTTGCAAAATATGCCAATAAAAAGTTGACAAAGTTTGTCTATGGTGTTTTTGACTTAAGTGGACCTGACAGAACTAGGATTTCTATAGAAAATAGCTTGATGATTCTACACATTTCTAGTGAATCTCAAATCTTTATTATCTGGTTACTTGTCATTTGTCATCCAATACTACAGTACACTAATTGCACAGACGGTCCTCTTGGAGCAGTGTAGCCCAGAATCCCTAGCGGCACACCTGCTTCCAGTTAATAGCATGCCTCTACAAAAACTTTGTATTAGCAGCAGAGATTTTTAACAAGTACCAACCATTATGACATCCCAGGCTAATTCTCAAGGCAGTCACTGGGTTGTTTTGAAATTTCAAATCTGTGTAGCATTTTTTGAGTAATTGGGCTCTAAGGTTTTCAGACAAGCTTCTTCTGACATAATAGGTCACGAGGGTGTAGTTGATGTCAACAAAGTGCACGTCGCATTTATTACCTGTAGACTGTCATAGCAGATGAGTCCACCCCCTGTGAGAAAGGGGATGTGCCCTGGCCAAGCTCCGCCTACTTCTTGATGGGAGAACACAAACATGTGCACGCTGCAGCCTTGATTGACACACTCTTTAGCCAATGAAGTCGAAGAATCTGGTCCTTGGAAAATGGACTAATATGAAAGCAAGAGCAAGCAGAGAAAGAAAACACTATTTGATCATCCTCAAAACTAACCTTATGGACAATATTGTGGAAAAATTGCATGTTCTTTGATTCACCTTCCCTTTGCTAGAGCTGAATAATCCAGAGGAGCTTTTCTGATTTGTGCCTTCAGAAAAAGGTGAGGAATGAAATATCAATAATTTGCCAGGAGACCCTGCAGCCTATTGAAATGAGACATGAGAGATTCATAAAACAGCATTCTCTGCACAAACACTGAATTTTTCAGCAAGGGCATGTGCATGCATTTAAGTCTTACCTGAAGAATCTTTAGTCCTGCTGAAACAGAAAGCTCTTGTGAGCTGGATCTATTTTCCGATTCAAGACTGAAAAGCGCAATTTCCTGTAGAATTCTGTCCAAAAAGAAGGTATTATTTTTAAACTTTTGACTTTTGTATTAACATTACATTTTATTGGTAGAACAACTGCTGTGTGAAAACCTCTTAGCTATGTGTATGCAGTCTTTCAGTGGCACCAGAAGGCCCTCCACTACAGGAAGTTCCAGCTCCTCACAGTCAGTGATGACCATCATATGGGGGCGGGACAGAGCTGGGCTCAGGTTATACAGATGGATCCGGCTGTCATAAGTCATCAAACCCACTCGAAGATCTGATTGATCAGTTTCATCAGGCCTAAAACAATGACACAACATTCACATGCAATTTACTTCCATAATGAGTGAAATAGAATATTCAATAAAAAAACAAAAAAACAAAAATGTAGAGAGGGACTTGATTTTAAACTACTGGACTGGATGGTGAAAATTTTAAATGTTAATGTCCCTTACCCATTTAAAGCTTGCAATTGAGAACTAATTTGCTGACAAATGTGGTCTAGCTGCCCCGTTCTCATTGCACTGGCAGAAATATCTATCGCCATCAGCAACACAGCAGCTTTACCCTGTTCAGAAGTGAAAATGATAAACTAAGAAAAAATATGTCAGATAAAACTGACATCAACATAAAAGCTGACATGTATGTACATTACTGTTCAAAGTCTGAGGTCAGTAAGATTTTTCAAAAATGTTTCCCACTTATGCTCACGGAGACTGCAGTTATTTTATTAAAAATTACAGTAAAAACAGTAATACTGTGAAATATTACCACAATTTAAAATAACTGTTTTGATTTAATATATTTTACAATTTAATTATTCCTGTGATTGCAAAGTTGAATTCTCAGCATCATTACTCCAGTCTTCAGTGTCACACGATCCTCCAGAAATCATTCTAATATGCTGATTTGGTGCTCAAGAAGCGTTTCTTATAATTATTAATGTTGAAAACAGTTGTGCTGCTTAATATTTTTGAAGAAACCACGAAACTTTTTACAGGATTATTTAGAAAGTTCAAAAGAACAGCATTCATTTCAAATAGAAATCTTTTGTAATATTATAAATGTCAATTTAATGCTTCTTTGCCGAATAAATGTATTTATTTCTTTATATAAAAGAAATATTATTCACTGTATATACAGTGGTGGTCAGAATTATTGGCACCCCTGGTAAATATGATCAAATATGGCTATAAAAAATAAATCTTTGTGTTTCCTCATATTTATACTCCTGTGGAATAAGACATCATAGCTGGACAATTTCATGTTCTTAGTCACCCTGGTGTGCTAAAAAATGCAAATATTAATGAGAATATACTTCAGAGATATTTTATTCTAGGGGTGCCAATAATTGTGGCCAATGTGTTTTGGAGAAAAACATTTATTTCATAATGTGATTTACCCCCCACTTTCAATTATTTTACTTCAGATAGATTTTTGTGAATTTTTTTAATAAAAGATCAAAAGGATAAACAATGCAGATTTATTACTAATTCTAATTAATACAAACTAATTGTTTGTATTAATCCTGACCATGACTTTTTGAACTCCTGTTGCAAAATATCCTTTCCTTTGTGTGAGATCATGACAACTCTTTGTGTGATATCACAACGACTTTCAAATACTGATGTGTAAAGCATCTACATAATACAATACAATCAAAGGACTTAACAGAAGAAATAACAAATCCACGCCATTCCTGACCGTCTGTTTCTCCAGGATCTCATATGAGCCAAGACTGAGCTCAGGTTTGTTTCCCCAGTCAACCCGGCGGCCCTGATTAGTGGGCTGATAGGACTGCCATGGCACTATGAGAAAAAGACGTGTATGAGCCAAGATAGGAGGACATATGTGCACAGCTTTAACTGAAAACTGAGAATGACTGTAGGCCAAATAAGACTTACCTTCGGTGAGTTTGTCACAGAAAGGACAGTTGAATCTTTGCCCGCAGTCCTGCCAGCTCATAGCAGGGCTCATGAAGGCCCCGCAGTGCACACAGCCCTTAACACAATCTCCTGCCTCACACACTGGCACATCATGCTGCAGAAAACATTCACAAAACACATTTAAAATAGTAGTTCATATTTAAATGAATGAGGCAACACTGAGGACCATGTGAAGGTTGACAACATGACTCAAACCAACCCAACTCAACATTCTGGCAAATAAGACAAATAAAAGTGACATTTTCCTCAGGATGTCTTATTTATGGAAGCTTGTTTTCGCCACAGAATAAAACATTTTAAAAGATAATTGAGACTTTTTATCTGACAATTGACTTTATCACACAAATGACTTTTTTTCCTCAGAATTGAGTTATAAAGTCAGAATTGTGAGATAAAAAGTCGCAATTACCTTTTTTATTTTTTTATTCTGTGGCAGAAACAAGCTTCCATACTTATTCATTTTGAACACCCCTAAATAAACCCATACATACTTCTCCCCTCTCAGGCCTGGCCAGCGGACACACGATTGCACCCAGCGGGAGATGACTCTTCTGAGCTGACTGAGCCTCCACAGGGAAGCTGTAGGACGTACAGCGGATAAAACGAGGTGTGGCATTACCTGTGAAGCAAAAAAAGGCGAGTATATATTGTGTTGTACAATGACTCTCTATGTGATGGCCATTAAAAAGTAACCATGTATTCATACAATTTTTTTCTGCCTATTTTGCCATCTATGCCATAGAAAGGTGAAACTATTTTTTAAAAATTGGTGCTGAGAAATGAGAAAACAGAGAAAAAGGGCTGTGGCGTTCCCTTTTGCCAAAAAGGTAGGAAAACTTCAACACCCGTATTGCACAGGGCTCAATCCGACAGTCCGTGAGTGGGGATAAAAAAAAAAATGTGGAAGTACAATCTGTCGTTTTCACAAAAGCCCTGGAGTTGTTAAAAGTTTACAGCTTAGGACTTTAAAAAAAAAAAAAAAAAAAAAAAACACACATATGACATTTTTGCCTTCATTCAGATAGCACAGTTAGAGAGAGGACAGGAAGTGAAGTGGGAGAAAGAGGGGGGCAGGATTGGGAAAGGACCACTAGCCTGGGTCGAACCTGGGTCGCACAAATTGCAATTGTACTACATGTCGGATCAATGCCCATGAGGCTATTGGCTCCAACGGGGCTTAAGACTTTTGCTGGCAAATAAAAGTGGATATCTCTGTGCAGGTAATATGGAGAAAGAGTGAAGAGTTATTACCCTTTAAATTATTATTATTATTATTATTATTATTGATGGGTTTTTCTTTTTTTTATTCAAAACATTTTATGGTTTGCCTCACATAAATTCTTTTTTCTAATACTACTCTCTTTCTTGCTCAAAAAAAGAAAAGTTGTTTGAAAAGTTGTTTTTTTTTAGTTGTTTGAACAGTCAAACAGTACTAAATGTTTTGAATTTTAATTATTATTATTATTATTATTATTATTATAGGTATTATTACTAAGCAACATTAATATAATAATAATTATACTAAACTGATCATTAATATTTTTTTCCAAAAAAAGATTTAAGAAGAAGAATGATTATTTCACTCATTATTACTTTTTTAAAAAATAGCCTTATTAAAAAAAGAACAGTAGAGCTATGATGGAAAAGGAAAGCATATTGT
Source organism: Coreius guichenoti (assembly GCA_039654105.1). Taxonomy (NCBI): domain Eukaryota; kingdom Metazoa; phylum Chordata; class Actinopteri; order Cypriniformes; family Gobionidae; genus Coreius; species Coreius guichenoti. The sequence goes on from CM077169.1 coordinate 14,248,142, forward strand.
GTGTTTGTCCTAGTGTCAGCAGGACTCATCATTAATGTGCTGCTGTATTTATGAGACTGAAAAACAGTATCTGTGTTTGAGATTATCATAATGTCTGTTTATAGGAGCAACAGCTGTCAATATTTCATTACCTTTATGTGTCTGGCTCCATCACTATCTGGAAGTCAGTTAAAGTCAATATAATTTCAAAAAAGGTACAACAAAAGCTGTTGTGATAAGAAAGAAAACCAGGTGCATCACATTTTTTTTTTATGTGAATTTGTGAATGAAGTCAAAAGATGTGGCTAAATTTGGCAGGAGTGATGGTACCTCTGTCCTCCAGGGTGCATTGTGTTGAGGAGAGAGGGGGAACTGAAGATTTGGACTCTGAAACAAACACTTTCCCTTCCCACTGGATCTTGTCCTCTTTAATCACCTGGACCTGTACATTTAGGAGACATAGGATACAGACAGAGATAAAGCAACAGTAGTGTAATCAAACCTGAGCTGTCTTGATGGAAGCATCACAGAATAAGAAGGACAGTTGATTTACCACACTGGGTAGAAGCTGAGGATCCAGGCCGTACCGAGACTCTGTCTTAGAATTTGATACTGGACTCGTCTGACAAAAGAAAGGAAAAGAAAGTGATCCTTCAGGAAATTCAGTAGAGATGGGGCACATTGCTTCTATAATAGAGGAGACTGAGACAATTAAAACAGAGTGCAAATATAACACTAAATTTCCTCAACTACATACAAGCTATACTGATATCACTGCTCAGCAATTCCCCATTAAAGTTCTCTCTCTGTCTGGGGAAGAAGAAGTGTGATTGTAACACCTTGTGAAACTTTTTTCCCCCAAACTGAGGTATTAAAGTGATTTTTAAAATTAAATAAAATTTTATTTTCTTATGCTATCTGTGTTGTGATACCTTTATTTTTGTTATTAATTCATATATTTTTTTATTTAATCACTAAATTTGTGATAAAAGTTCACCAGAATGACAGATTCTTGCACTGTCACTGGTAGAAACAATACAAGATTTAAATAAAATATTTTCTCTCTTCTAAATTATCTAAAAAAAAAAAATGTTATTATTTCTTTAAAGCATCTAGTTAAATACCGTCCAACATATTTTACTAAGAAGAATTTCATCTATTTTTTTTTTTTTTTTAATACAATGTAGAATTACAGTGAGAATTTTGGTTTAAATGCATATTATAAATACTAAAATAATTAATACCAGATAAAAAAATATAAAATATCATATAAAATAATATAATTTAATATAATTATGGCTGCCAAAATTAACATGTTCATTTTGCAATTCATTTTTTTCAGTTTAAAGCAGTAAAAATATTTAACGCAATTAACGCAGCATCCGTTTTTTTCTGTCATTCTTTGGTTGCACTACAGTATATGATCACACTATCATTCTTTCAAGTGCTGTTAAACCATTCAAGTGATAATGCTGATAATTTGTGCATTTTAGCTGTTTCTACATTATTTTGGAAATTCAATGTGAAAGTACTACGATATAAAAATATATTAAAAACTTTAATGATAGGTTAATTGTGATTAATTACAGAAAAATGTGCGATTAATTAGCTAATTTTTTTAATCGATTGACAGCACTAAATATAATAAACTATTAGAAGTATAATGAGTATAATATTTGAATTACTTTGTCAATTATGAATAAATTATAATAAAATAAAAAAATATATAAATAAATAAAGTGGTACAATATCCCCCGATCTCCCCTACATTGTCATGCTCTCACTGGTAAAGAGTAGCTTCTCTGTGGCATCCCTTGAGTTGTCATATTTGTGATCTCTGGAACAGGCTTAAACACATCTGTGAAAAGAGAAGATCAAAAATGATTGAAATTTTAAAAATATATATAAAAATTATGATGTTTTTTCTATCAGATGGTGAAATTATCCATCATGATGTTCTAGGGCAGGGGTGTCCAAAGCCAGTCCTGGAGGGCCACTGTCTTGCAGAGTTTAGCTCCAACTTGCCTCAACACAAGTTTCTAGTATGCCTAATAAGACCTTGATTAGCTGCAGGTGTGTTTAACTGTGGTTGGAGCTGAACTCTGCAGGACAGTGGCCCTCCAGGAGCAGGATTGGACACCCCTGTTCTAGGGTCTTTTATGCTTACCCTGGTAGCTTTGCTGTGAGGGGTCCCAGTACAGTAACTGAGGCCGATGACCTGCGGTTACTGTTGTATTGGCCATCGGGGTCACGCTCACTGCTGCATTCCAGTGATCTGGGTTAAGGTTTGGGTAGTGATATGGAGGAGATGGACAGCTGGCTGGAGGAATGGTTGAGGTCCTGTGGCTCTGTCCGGCCCATGGCTGCGGTGGTGGATGTGTAAAGTTCTGGTTTACTGCAGGAACCTCCATTCCATGACCGATTCAATCAACCTTTATAATATAAGACATTACATTACATTGTTTCATGAAAATCCCAAATTAAGCACTAAACAGTAGTATGTAGCCTTTCTGGCATTAGCCATACTGTCAAACAGTGATCAGCTGATCGTCCGCATCACACCGGTATGAATGTGCTCCTCCGTCGCTCGTATTTAAGCGTTGCCTATTTTATTTGATGCACGGTACTGAGCCAAATGAAAATTTACCGTGTTATGCGTAAAGTTAGGAGATTTCAGCACGAATCGCCCTGTAATTGAGAGAGATAGACAGTTTTAATACGTAAATACGGGTTTGATGCAGAAATCGGTCGCCGGTGTTACCTTTCAGCTCACATTAATGTTTCAGTCTTCAGTTCCGTGACTGCTTAGATGGTAGAAATCTCAAAACGTATATAAACATAATAAAATGGCATTTCAGTAGTTTAAAAGGACCTTTGTCATCCGTATCCGTACTAAAAGCATATCGTATTCAGTCTGTCTGTCCTACGCGCACAGTAAATACGTCTCTCATCTAAATTGTAGTTGCAGTATCATTATCACCTCAAGGTGGCAGCACTGCGCCACCAATCATCAAAGTGGACTTCCCATAGATTTGTATACGAGATATATATGGGCCAGTGACAAATAAGGACTGAAAATACTTATGAAAACACAATATAATTTACTTTACACTGTGTAAAATGTATTCAGAATTTTTACTAAATTGAATATGATCAACATCAATACAATTTATCACTTAAGCTACAAATTTACAAATCTACAAAGGGTCCAAAAGATAAAGTTTATGTTGTGTTTATTTCAGTTCAGTGCTGAAAACTGAGTAACAATTTGTATGCACAAATTTGTATGTTTGTACATAATACTGGTTTTATTTTTTGGATGAATATAGCTCCTAATACAGCATACAGTATATGCACAAATTATTATTTTTTTGGCCCTAGCCCTTTAGTATTCCTTAATTTTTCTGTGATGAATTGTGTGAAAACAAGAAAAACTAACATAAATAAATAAATAAAACCTTGATCATGGTCTATTATGCTGTGTACATGTGGTTAGTGTGCAAGCAAACTAATGGCTGGTGTTAGATAAGTAAACACGGTACAATTTCCTATGAACAGCATTCCTCTGTGTAGTGCAGTGTGTGTTTGACAGCCAGTTGTGTTTTAAAATATAAATTCAGTGCAGTTATGAATCATGTTCTTTAATTTCTGGCAAGATCCATATGATAACTAATAAAATACCAAAATATATTCAATTGCATTATTTTCTTATTCTAATCAACATTTTTTGCAATTCTGGGCAATTTGTAAATCCAAGGTGTGTATTAATCATTTGCAAAATGTAAATGCGTTTGGCTCTGATGGTTAATGTGCACATAAAGGCCAGCTATTTATACAGCGGTTCATTCTATTTGGACAAACACTTGTCAAAAACAAGAATGGAGGTGGTAGTAAATATTTCATCTGATCTTCTGCATGCCCTCAGTCCACTGATGTAATATTCATGAGGTTAAGAGGGCTGAAGGCTACACTCAAGAATTCACCTGCTTAACACATTCAGATATGCGCACACACACACACACACACACACAAACAGGTTTCCATGTTTTATGGGGACTTTCCACAGACATAATGACTTTTATGCTGTGTAAACTGTATATTCTATCCCCCTACACTAACCCTACCCCTAAACCTACCCATCACAGAAAACTTTCTGCATTTTTACATTTTCAAAAAACTTCATTTTGTATGATCTATAAGCTGTTTTCCTCATGGGGACCAAAACAATGCCCCCCCAAGTCAAAAATTACTGGTATTACTATCCTTGTGGGGACATTTTGTCCCCATAACAGAGGGAATACCAGTTACACACACACACCATTAAGCATAAATATATTTTTTAACAGTGAGCCTTATACTTTAAAACTTTCGCTAATAAAAGTCTTGAGTTGCATTTCCTCAGTAATTATACAATATATGCCAAATGCTGATGCCTGGCGGCACACACACCCACTATAGGCCCCAAGAAGAGTGACCGCCATGGTCCTTGTAGTTTTATTACAGCACTTAACCTCCCACCTGCTATTAGAGTACGCATCTCTCAGAGTGAATCTATTGACTCTGTGCCGTCATCTTCACACACACTCTTCAGAGAGAAGAGGAGGACTTGGGCATAAATGCCACATGATTTACTGCCATTATAAAAATAAATGGTGTACAGTAATACTTTAGCCATTACTCCTGTGAATCTTTCAACAATAGTAAATCTGTGTAGTGTACTAGGTCATTTTCTTAAAAGGAGCAAGAGTAATCGACTTGCATACTTTTAGCTTTGTACCACTAAAATAATTTTCATTCTTGCAACAAGAAAGTGTGACCTGGTCAGTTTCATGTTCACATCTACAAAACCCAGAGCTCTCTGTCATAACCTAGTGAACCTTAGTTAATAGACATCGACCTCTACTGATTTTAAATGCTCATGTGAAGTGAATGAGAGACTCAACTAGATTTTCCATTAGCATAAAATGCTAAGCTAGCATGTAATGAACACAAATGATACATGGGACATACAAATATTGGGTGAAATACTACATTTTAATTAGATTAAACTAATTATATTGAGATTTTTCCGTACTGAAATACTGTATTATGTGCAGTAATGAAAAAACTATTATTATAATCTGCATTTCTCTGTATTTGAATACCATCTTGGATGAATAGGCTACAGCTAACCTAGCTATAGTAGCTCGCTTCTTTGAAGGTATTTAGAGTAAAATGGCTCTATATTTAACAAAGCACACACAAAAGTCCTGGACCAGAAGCGATGCAACCCGTTTTACAGAATACAGAAGTTTGTTGCACATAATCCCCAGATCTCTGATGCTGCCGCATGGTGTTAAAGTTTATACATTTGAATTTAAAGGAACACTATGTAACTTTTTAATCCTTCTTCCAAAACATGTTTTTGTCTTACCTTGAAGGTTAGTTGTAACAACGAGTGAGAAAAGTTGAGATGGAGCACGCTAAACCTCCAGGGAATCACCCTTAAAAAAAAAAAAACACAGAACAGAGGAGAGTCTGCTGGCAAAAAGAGAGCGTGAAAGAGCTCATAACAAAACGAGAATCAACATTGGCTTTGCTTTTCGGAGATGGGAAAAACAGGGATTTAGAGAGTAATTGCATTTTATTACTCAAGAGGTAAGGCATTTTTTTGAACAGATAAATTGTAAAGTTCATTGTAAAGTATCTATTTAAAGGGTCATATTTAAATATCAGTCAAGCAGAGCTGAAGTACAACTAATGGCTCGTTTCCACCGAGCGGTGCGGTACGGTTCACTACAGTACAGTGCAATTCGGGACCGTAAACCCTGATCCGGCTTGCGTTTCCAACAGTACGCTTATGATAGGCGTAGTGTAGCGATCAACGTCATTCTCACGTGAAGAAGAAAGCGACACAGTAAACAACAATGGACGGCATACAGCAGATCTTGTTCTTGCTTCTCGGCATGTGGCTGTTGTCACAAGAAGAAGACACGCTTTGTTTGAGCCAAGGCTGCAAGGGAAAACACAGCCGAAAAGCATGCGCAAGTGATGATTCTCTGTCAACCAATCAGCGTTCTGCAGTGAGTCTAGCTCCTAGTACTGGACTACTGTGCTAGGGACCCCAATGGAAGAGTGCCAAATAAGTGGTACGGTACAGTTCGGAATTAGGGTACCATTCACAACTTCTGACAATGGAAACGGCAAAAACTGCGTACCGTACTGAACTGTACTGAACCATACCGCTCGGTGAAAACGAACCATAAAACACTGTTGTTCTGCAAAATGTATGCAGTTTTGTATTTTAACCGCTAGAGGGCCAAAAGTTACATAGTGTATCTTTAAAAAAAAATTATGAACACAAATGACATACACTGAAATGGCCCGTTCCTATTATTAAGATTTATATAAAAAAGTTTTATTAAGCTGCAGATTTATACTAATTTTAAATTCTTAGTTCATAATATGAATGGTTTAAAAAAAATTATTTTGATGGAAATTTACTGTACCAGATACATAAAATACATAAATCTTAACAAAACAGACTGGGAATGGGCCATTCAGTTTATGTGATTCATATTCATATGAATACGAATCACATTAACTAAATGGTCCATTCCCAGATTTATACAAAATGTTTTAAGATCTATTTTTCTTTTTTTTTTATATACTAATTTAAAATTCTTAATTCATAATATGAATAATATGTAAGGATTATTTAGTTCAATTTGATGGAATTTTACTATACAATTGAAATGTGTAAACCTTAAAAAAAAAAAAAAAAAAAAAAGGCTTAATTTTTTGAGTGTATAAATCCTCCTTCACTCCAAACGATGAATAACATTGTGAATATGTAAACTTATTTCTACAATTACTAGAATTCCTACAAAATAAAAATAAAAAGATGGATAGAGAACAATGAAAAGCGATTTCACATCAGTCCATTATGGTAAATCTCCCAAATGTAAATGAATAATTCAGCAGTGTGCGTTTAGAAACACTGGGAGTTCTAAACAAAGGCCACTACAAATTTCCTTCAGTAACACAGACAACAATGCTGCTTTTGGGACAACAGTGTTCTCATAGCACTTCTGCAGCATTAACCATGATTTGAACTGATTAGGCTTTTATAAAATGATTTAAGTGCTCTAGTCTAGAAAACCTAAAATACACACTACGTGACTATGTAAGAACCCACTTCACAATTAGTGTCAAGGGTCTCTTCTAGTTTTAAAAGGTGGTGGGAACACGTGGTGAGGGAGGTGCATGTGCGGGTTATGAATACCGTTCAGAAGTTTGGGGTCGGTACATTGTTTTTGAGAAGTCTCTTATGCTCACGAAGGCTGCATTTATTTGATAAAAAAATACAGTAAAATAGTCATATTGTAAAATATTACAATTTAAAATAAACAGTTTTATTTACAAACGTCATTTTTCCTGCAATGGCAAAGCTGAATTTTCTTTAGTGTCACACATTCTTTCAGAAATCATTCTAATATGTTGATTTGTTGCTCAAGAAACATTTATTATTATTATCAATGTTGAAAACAGTTGTGCTGCTAACCCCAAACTTTTGAACAGTATGGGCCCTATTTTAACGATCTAAAGGCTTGCTCACACCGGGACGATTATCGCGCACGTCTATTGCCGACGTTTAACGCCTCATGACTAAACAAAGGGCGCCAATGTGAGTGTGCACACCGACACGCAAAACGGCAGGCATAAAAGCGGCATTTAAAAAAAAAACGCCTCGGGTTCGTTTTTTTGGTTTGACGCACCGAGTTAAAAACTGGCCGACGAATGAGATTGATGCTTTTGTTCATGTGGTCCGTTTCCATCGAATCCTATTTGATATGCAATCAAATCAAAAGCACCATCTACTGTCAGGGAGTGAATTTGCACGTTCACTCCGCTCATTGCCAGTGAAAATCGTATGGGTATGAACACAAAGACGCATTGAAAAATGCTGGCGATAAGCGCACGCGATAATAGTCCCGGTGTGCACGAGGCTTAAGCACATGGTCTGAAGCGCATGGCGCAGGCACTTAGGGCGTGTCCGAATCCACTTTTGCTAGTGGGTTGTACCTAGCCTCTTAATGAGTCATGGGTGTGTTTTGGGCGTAATGTGCAATAAACCAATCAGAATCTCATCTCACATTCCCTTTAAAAGCCAGTTGTGCTTACACCAGGGCGGATTCACTATTTACATGGTGGAATTTGCGAGCAGAAAGACTGAACGCTTCTCCAGAGAGGAATCAGTTTATTTTTAATATTTAAAAATGTTTGTGTGCTGCTGCGCGTGCGTCCGTGTGTGTAATAAGTGTACGAGCATTGTGCACCCGCCTATAGGCGCATATTACTAACGTGTCCTTTAAATAACAAAAAAAATACTGCGCTATTGACTTTAGACCAGGTTTTTGTCAATGGCGCAGTCGTTTTCAGTTGCCTCAAAATAGCAACGCGCCAACAATGCGCCTGAACACACCTCGTTTTCAGACCAGCACTACCATGGGCGAACAGATGGGTGCGAGTGCATTTGCTGTTTAAACAACGTGCCGCTGGACGTGACAATGATAACTGCGTCGGGCTGAAACTAGCAAAAAACATTTGCGTCGCGCCTGGCGCCGCATTGCGCCAGGTGTATGATAGGGCCCTATGTAGTGAAGACATACAAATATTTATTAGATTATGCACAAATAATATTTACAGGTCAAAAAATTTCCAAAATATTATAACAATATTCAAAAGCACACTGGGTTGCTATTTTTTATAGATATGCTACACTGTAAAACCCGCTAAGTTGCGGTAACTCAAACCATTTGAGGAAACCGATTGCGTTAAACCATTTAAATTTTAAAACCATTAAGTATGAGTACTGTAAACTCTTACACATTGAGTTAGATTAACTTATATTTTAGTGTTGTTTTAGTCAATCATTAGAGTAAACTGAACTTAAAGATTTTAAGTTTATTTTATTCATTCAGTTTGAATTCAGGTAACAAATCTAACTAAGTCTTAACAACTATATAGTTACTTAAATGGTTTTAGGAAACCGATTGCAGCAAATGGTTTAAGTTCCTCAAACTCAAAGTAATTAAGTTACATAAGACTAAGCACAACCTAACATTGGTACAAAATGATGACAGAACAGGAGGGTATCCTTAAGTAATTTATTGAAATATTTACTTCACAAAATGTTCAAGCATAAAACAAAATCAGTATGCTGTATAGTCAAAAATATAACATCAAAACAATCTCATCATTTCACTAAATAAAACCGCACAAACATGTTTTAATTTTTTTTTTATAAAATTAAAATAACAAAAATATAAAACAACTATGTTGTAACACCAAAAGAAACTAAGTGGTAAAGGTTAGTTTTTCCTCAAAATTCAAAAGCACTGTATGAACTTAGTTAGTGTACTCTAAGTGCATTGCACTGACCGAAGACTTGGCAGACATCACCACCTCATCTTTAAAGACAATCAAAGCATCCAGTGGGTTTAAAGGTAACGTTCCGTCTTCCTCCTCGACAGCAATGATGGGGACTGTTGCCTTCTGCACCTGGTCAAGCTCCTTTTTCTATATGCATTGAAAAAAAATGTTAGTTTATGTCACCACATATAAAAATAACCCTTGTCAGGGCAGACACCATATTTAAATTTTCATAAATAAAAATAATGTTGTGAAGGAACAGAGTATTGTTTATTCAATTGGGTGTGTGCTTATTTAAAACCCTGTAGTACTTTAATTTTCACAACATGTCTTCCAGAGTTGTTTGTCAGTGAGGTTTAATTGGGAAAAAAAAAATGTTCAGGGGTGTATCAGCTGAATGTTTTAGACCTTGAATTGAATGTTAATTTTCATAAAATTTAATTTGGCATGAACCTAAAGTTATTTATTACACAAACAAAAGAAATGTGGTGCTTAAAGGGATAGTTCACCCCAAAATGAAAATACTCTCTCATCATTTTGTCCATCCATTGAAAGTCTAGGCAATCAATATTTAGCTTCAAGAGGTACATAAAGACATAGATTCAATTTACAGTTACAATTTAACCAAGTCTTCTAACACCACGTCTACACCGGACGTGACCGTTGTCGCTCACGTCACAAAAGCTAAAGGCTGTCTACACTGGACGTGACAAAGCGCACATTGCAAAGCATTTGTTTTTCATGTCAGTATGTCATAAATAGAAAGAGGCATCAGTTTACTGTCGGAGATTTGTCGCTCGCGTCACGCCGCATCCAGTGTAGACAACATCACTGATTATAATGGGTTCTTTTGTCATGTCGCGCCACTCGCGTCTGGTGTAGACACGGTGAAACAAGACACAGATTTGATTAACAAATTTTAAAGGGATAGTTCACCCAAAAATGAAAATTACCCCATGAGTTACTCACCCTCAAGACATCATAGGTGTAAATGACATTCTTCTTTCAGACGAATACAATCAGAGTTATATTAAAATATGTCCTGGTTAATCCAAGCTTTATAATGGCAGTGAATGGCTACCCAAAATTTAAAGGCCAAATAGTGCATCCATCCATTATAAAAGAACTTCACACCGCTCCGGGGGGTTAATAAAGGCCTTCTGAAGCGAATCGATGGGTTTGTGCAAGAAAAATATCCATATTTAACACGTTATAAAGTAAAATATCTAGCTTCTGGCGGACCACCTTCCGTATTTAACTTACGAAAAAAACGTAACTGGCGCGACGATGACGTCGGACATAGCGTAAAAAAGTGTAACTGGCGCGACGATGACATCGGACGTTGCATAACCGTTTTGAGTGTTTCGTGAGAGGATATGTTTCTTACACAAACCCATCGATTCGCTTCAGAAGGCCTTTATTAACCCCCCGGAGCCGTGTGGATTACTTTTATAATGGATGGATGCATTGCATTCGTCTGAAAGAAGAATGTCATATACACCTAGGATGGCTTGAGGGTGAGTAAATCATGGGGTAATTTTCATTTTTGGGTGAACTATCCCTTTAAGCTTGAGCTGAGGTTGGTTTATTATGTGTCAAACAAGCTTTGAGCTTCCATTTACAATATTTGCTGTGCTCAATGTATATGTGAATAAAAGCCTAAATTAAAGTACTTTTTGAAGCTTGAAAATAAAGACTGGATTTTCAAATGGATAGACAAAAATGATGAAAGAATTTCAAAAATATTTAATTTAGAATTTTTATTTGCAAGTGGACTATCCATTTAAGACAACTTGAATGCTCAACTATCAGTCACTGTACCCACGGCATGCATTTATGCTGATGGCAGCTAACGTTAAAAGGTTAACATGTGGCTAAATAAATGTAATGTAGTTTTAACGTGTCCTACCTTGTGTCTTGAAAATATCTGCTGACTCTTCTGCCAGGATCGTAGTTCAAATGACATCAATGCCATTTTTGTCCTTGAAGACAAAATACAACATTATTAGGGTAATTTAACTCACAATTAAGAAACATTTATGGGCACTTTTTTTTTTAATGATGTCTGACAAGACAACTTTTAACCACTGCAAGCCTAGCATTGGCAATTACCTGACACCTTTACAAACCCAAGTAAACTTCGGGATAAGTGCCAGTAAAAATATAACACGAAAGATAATTTTTCTGTTCATAATAGGAAAGTCAACTAACTATAACCAGAACTTTCAAGACTTGACTGGTATTCTTCTGAAGCAATACAGAATTACTTTGAATGATAGATAGACTGAAATTTAAGTTGTTCTTCACTCTGCCAATATAGAAAATGGTGGCACACTACATCAAACATCATTGATCCTTGGGTGTCATGATGCCATTCATGTGGTGTCTAATAACCCATATGGCTTGATGTTAGCTGAGCTTTGTGTTATTTTTCGACTGGGCTGAGTATGCATTGTTTAGATTTAAATTTAATTCTAATAATTGAAAAAAAAAAAAAAATCGTATTGCTTCAGAAGACTTGCCATTTGTTTCTGGTCGTAATTACATTTGCAAAAATAGCAATTCATCCAAAAATGAAAATTGAAGGACATATTTAAATAACTGTTCATAACGTGATCATTTGCATTTCGCACAATACTAAAGCCCATCGATTTTTTCAATGTTAATTCTACTTACTCATAGTATTGTAGCCATGTTGTTGCCATTGATATTGTATTGATATTTCAAAAGCATGACAACAATTTGTTAGTGTGAGTTTCAAATTAGAAAACGTGAGGAGCAAATAACAGTCTAAAAGGTTAACTAACGTTAGCAAAACAGCCATCTTAAATGCTCCTCGAGCCACTTTTCACCGGAGCTTCGGCTGCTTTAGTAAAATTAATTAGCATCACATATGCTAGATGAAACTGAAGAAGCAGATCATAAATAACGATTAACAATAAGTTTAAAATGGTTGTAATATAGAGAATGGGTGAGTTTACATTACCGTTAAGTTACCTTTTGCTTTATAGTTTCTGTGGCGCGAGAGAGATGTGTAAGATGGCCAGCCGTCTCAAAACATAAAAGTCGCGTTTATCTGTGTCCGACTGTGAGAAAGCACACATTTTTTTTGGGGTGTAAAACAGCATATTTAACACCTACAGTTGATAACTTTGATGTAATTGCGCATTTGCTCCTCGACTGTTTGCTAGCTAACGTTACACACAGCGTTACTGAGCTGGTTAATCTTCGGATAAAGAGGTACGAGAATAAAACAGAGCACGTTCAAACGTGCCCTAAATATGAATAAATAACTTTGAAATGCTTAATTTACCTGTTATTTTTCTTGACTGTTGCGCGAGCCGCCCTGCTATGACTGAAGGAGGGAAAATGGCGCGGTTTTTGTTGCCTCGGAAACTCACTAGGATAATACTTTGACATGAGTAAATGTAATTACTTTAAAAGGGCTTAAATGTAAGATTGTAGGCTTAATATGAAGTAGATTAATGTATTTATTATTGTTTATATATTTATTTGATGAGCTTTTAGTTATTTAATTAGCCATAGATGTAAGATACTAGATTAAACATCTATAACTTAAACCATTAGCGTTATATTATTTCTAGTAACTTATTTAGATTGAGTTCTGCTTAAAATAATACGTTTTTGAGTTCACATCACACATATTTGTTAAGTTAAATTAACTTTTTTTTTAAACTTATTTCATTTAGTAAATTTCACTGTTAGGTTTTACAGTGTACGTCTGTATTATATACATCCCTGCCGCAAGCGATTTCAAAAGTGGTGGGAACAAAACCGGCCATGGTTTTAAAAGTGAGGACCGTATGAAGTTATGACGTTGGATGAAATAAAGGACTTTAACCATATAAAGGTGAGAGGTAGTTACTCTGAAGCTGTGCTGTTTGTTTGAAGCCGAGGTGAAAGTAACAGAAAGGTATGATGTTGTGAGAGTTGTCTGGAGAGACATACAGAACGACAGATGCACCAAGCAAACAACGGCTTTTACCACGAGGGACCACCATCCAGGACTTGACAATTAGATGAACCGGAAAACAGACACAAACACACACTAAAAGCACAAAGACATACACACACAATGACATGCACTTTAAGTTAACTCGCAATAAAGTTTTTTATAAGAAAGCATCAGCCATAAGTAAATGCAAATGGAAACTTAAAACCCTCAGAGGTGCACACAAGTATAATCAAACACACACACATGCAAACGCACTGTCAAATGGCTCATGCTCCACACATGCACATGTGATGACAGAGACAGACTCCCCGCTGACTGTGGTGCCTGACAACGGCACCAAGCTCAGTCTCAAAAGATTTCAGTCTGCATGTAACCTGGTGCTCTCTGAACCTACTCTTTACTCTAACAGAGCAGGGGACCCGACCGGTCTTATAGTTCAACAGAGAGTTTCTAGCCTAATTAAGCCCTAAAAGTTTTAGGACAGCTACTGTATGTGTTGGTTAGTATTAGTCAGCAAACCATGTCAGATAAGTTACATTGCCAGTATTTTAGTAATGTGCTTGTTCACTTGCCAAATACGATGACAGATCGCAAATCAGTGAACTTATTAACACCTTTAATTTAATTAGAAAATAAATCACTCTAATTAGTCATTAAGTCACTCTATGGGCCCTATCATACACCTGGTGCAAGTGTTTTTTTGCTAGTTTCAGCCCGATGCAGTTATCATTTTCACGTCCAGCGGCATGTTGTTTAAATAGCAAATGCATTTGCGCCCTGGAGAAACGTTCAGTTTTTCCGCTTGCAAATTCCGTGGCGCTAGCGCAACTGGCTTTTAAAGGGAATGGGAGATGAGACTCTGATTGGTTTATTGCACGTTATGCGTTTAGATCATTAAAATAGGGCCTCATATGATAACGGCATAGGGAAAGGTGGAGTAAGCCCCTTAATTTAGTTTTTTTTTTTTTGTTACATGACTGAATATTTAGAAAAGGCCCGTTATGTACCGCTGCCTGTTACTGAGAGATGCTCATGAGAAAATATTTTTTATTTAGTACTTTTATGCAAAAAATGTTAAATTAATTTTGTCAAGCCAATTTTCCAGGTCTAAAAATACATTTCATACATATTGAATTTCTAAATGAACCATATAAATTATTTGGCAAAAATAATCTAAAATTTATTTGTTAAATGAATAATTTTTTAAAAATGCTTTTAAATACTATTATGAATTTTTTTTTATTTTTTAAATGAAACAAAAAAAATGTTTCACTCATTTGAAAACATTCAAACATCCTGAATATTAAATCTATTCCTGACTGGTTCATGACAATGCATATAATGTACTGCAAATGAACACTTGGACTCTAGATGCCACTGTAAAAAATATTATGGTAGCACTTTATTTTTCAGTCCTGTTCCGCATATACATACTATATACTTATTATAGCAATTAATAATTTAATAACTAGGTACTAACCCTGAACCTACCCCTAAATCTAACCTTAACCAACCTTATATTACCAGTACTTTCTTGGGTAAGTACACTGTACGTACATGTACTGTAAAAAAAAAGTGTAACCAATATTATTTAATATTTTCAAAGCAATCAAACTACATTAGTGTACAACAAAGTCATTTTTAAGCATCAGATCAAGCAGACATAGCTCCTTAAAATAAAAACGGCAAAGTTTCACTTTTCAGTGTTGAAACCCAGCAACCACAAAGACGTTTCAC
Source organism: Coreius guichenoti (assembly GCA_039654105.1). NCBI lineage: Eukaryota > Metazoa > Chordata > Actinopteri > Cypriniformes > Gobionidae > Coreius > Coreius guichenoti. The sequence goes on from CM077169.1 coordinate 14,263,248, forward strand.
TCATATTACTATGAATGGGAGAAAGTGCAATGCAGAATAAGTGATGCATTCTAAATAAAAAAAAAAACAGATTTCGATATTTCCCCATTAAAGTATAGGGTTGGTCTTGCATGCCCCAAAATACCTGCCTGAAAGTGTTGCAGATATGGCCGCCAAGTGAATTGACTTTCCTTGAAAGGGACTTTGCTGACCAAATAAACACTTTGGCTTGTCTGACTGCCCTAAATCACTAGACTGTGACATGTGAGAGTTTTGAATTAAATGGATGTATAGTTTTACCTGTGGGGAGATTTGAGTAATGGCACATCTGGGCCAAGGACAAATCTATTGTTCTAAAAGTGGGCACTTAAACAGTACATTTGTTCTCTCTGTCTCTCTCACCTCCAGGAGGACTTAGGCGTGAGCCATTAAGGTCAAGAAAGCAACATTTAGACTTAAACTCAACAATCCTAGAGTGTTTGCCAGAAGATTGCTATATGGCTGCTAGCATTCTGAGAGACTGTTAGCACATTGCTTTGTGTTTGAGATGGTTGCTACGACATTGCTAAGTGGTTGCGTACTAGAGCCCATCCCAAAATCTCTGTTATTCTGGGTCTGTATTACAGAAACATCCTTAAACTCAAAGTATATTTTGGCTTTCCGCGTTCTGCAACGGTCCGCGCACTGTCCGTGTGATGTAATTTTTGTCATCAGGAGGGTCCGCGGACGTCCGTGCACACTGTCCATCTGCAGCCCAATTTTTGTGTCTACACGGACGGTGCGCATACAAATGCGCATGTGCGAATGACTTGAGCACTTGAAAACAAAGTATGTACTGCCACTAGACGCCAAACGCATCTTTCTTTATACTTTAGCTGCATCCCAATTCAGAGGCTCCATCCTTCGAAGGCCACAAAGGTCAGACTGAGCTTTGTTAAATGGAACGGTCTAGCCTACAGAGGACTGTTCTTGTCGCCTAGCAACTGTGACAGTTGCCGTTGATGAGTGACTGTAACGTTAATAGGGTATAAACTATATACAATCGCATCTTAGTAAGATATGTCACCATTTGAACCGCTTTAAAGTTTTTTTTAATTTTTACATTTGTATCATTAGATATTTGAAACCCAATACTTACGTTTAAAAGTGTAATTTGGCAATTTCTCTCCAAAAATTCCTGTAGTCACCGGCGTGCAATGAATTCTGGGGTAGGCAAGGCCGTGAAGGATTGGGACAACATTCGTGACGCAGTGGTGAAGCAATCAGCCTTCGAATGTGCCCTTAGAAGGATGCAGCCTCTGAATTGGGACTATAGAAAGGCTCACATGCTCAACTATTCGCGAGACGGAGCGGCAGGCGAAAAATTAAGTATACCCAGGCCGTTACTTAGAATCTGTTCAGTAGGTAATTTCTAGGAAATAGACCTTTTTTTCAAATCTTAAATGAAGAATTATGATAGGAAGTTTCTGTAATACAGCCTCAGGTACCAGTGTTATTTATTTTTATACTATTAGTTATTCATATTTTGGATTAGCTTTTATTTGTATATTTTCAGTTATTTTAATTTTAGATTAAGTTTCAGTCAATTTGTCATGTGCTTTTGTAAATTTTATTCTTTTTTTTTTTTTTCTAATTTCTAATTAGCTTTAATTTATTTTTATTTCAGCTTTAGTTTTAGTACTTCAACAAACTTATTTTACATTTATAATTTTTAAGTTTAAATTATAAATCTATTATTTATATTTTATTTTATTGCTTTTTTATTTAAACCATTATTTAAACCATTTATAATAGTTTTATTTTCAGTTAACAATTTGCCCATTTTGTGGTCGGCCAGGTGAAAACTGTAAGTCTGAGTGCTTAGAAAAGTGACCTCTCCTCAAGCCACACAATTTGAGCTATTATTCACGTCCATAGCACAAGCAATGCAATGTAAGCTTGCCTCAAGCTAGCATCACTAAAAGTTAATTTATATGTATGAAGTTGTCTGGATTAGTTTAGTAATTTGATCCCATTCATCCTCAAAACACAAAAACCTTTTGGTACGTATAGCTACAGCACATAATTATGAACGTACTGTAAGTGTCATTAATGAAGGGATTCTTAGGTCAGTCATAGTGTCTGTCTCATTCTAAATCTCTCTCTCTCTCTCTTTCCATCCCTGCAAAGTCTCATGTTGGAAAATGATTGCATGGCTTACACTCCAGCCCCCCTCCCCAGATAATCTTCAAGGGAAGGGTGGCGTATGTGACACATGCTTATGTTCCCTTGTTGAAACCAGACTCTCGCTCTCGCTCTCTTCGTCTGTCTGTCTGTCTGTCCTTATTATACACATGCACAACCACACACATTCACACAAGCTGTGGGTTGTTTATGTGGTTGCCAGGGATTTCTGAAAACCTTTGATGGTTGGGAGAGAGAATTTATGATTCGGTGACCTGGGGATTGCATTAGCATTTTTTGCTACAACAACAGTTGTTTTAAACAGTTGTGTGGCTTCTTCTGAGAAAAAAAACACCCAATACTACATGGAAAATGGACGTTCAATGTGCTAAATGTGTAATATTTAAATGTCACATAAATACACGTGCACAAAAATATATCTGCTCACACTGAAAACCTGCACCCTCTAACAGGATTGTAGCATGATGGATCTAATCCTGCCTTTTCCATTACTCATACACACACATTCACACCTTTCCCCAGTAGACCTGTTCCAGCGTGGGGCCGTGTCCTTGTAGGGGCTCCAAAATGACGTCCATTAGAGGTCTAGGGGCTTCAGTGTGAAGCTCTAAAGTAACCAGAGAAACAGAGGAGGACTGCGATGACTGATTTCAACACAAACACTCACAGTCGTCTAATCAAATCTCCTAAAAATGAAGCAATGAGTAAGATGATTGATGAAACCTCATTAGAAATTAGCTGTAAGGGGAATGAAGCCCATTAGCATTACACAATGACGCTCTTGACAATTCTCTGTCTTTCATTCTCATGTGATCTTTCTTTTTCTTACATATGCACAAAGACTCCTACATGCTTTTTTCCCCTTACAAAAGTACTGTAACAAAAATGTGACATTACTATGATAACTAAAATGAAAACTGTTTTGTTAATAAAGCTCAAATATAAAAATATTGAAAAAAACTTGAAAAAAAAAAACTTGAAACAAAATAAGATGAAGTACTAAAAACACTAAAACTGAAATCAAAATATATTAGTTAAATGAAAATAAAATAATGAAAACAAGACTGAAAACATAAAAAAAACTAATTCAAAATATTAATAAATACTATAATATTATATTTAAAAAATACTGAAATAACACCAGTTGTTTTATCTTAGTTAATATTCTCAGTTAAAGTATTTTATGCTCACCAAGGCTGCATTTATTTGATAAAAAACAAACAAAAAAAAAACAGTAATATTATTAAAATTTAAAAGAACTGTTTTCTATTTAAATATATTTTAAAATGTAATTTTTTCCTGTAATGGCAAAACTGAATTTTCAGCATCACCATCAGTCTTCAGTGTCACATGATCCTTCAGAAATGATTCTGATATGTTGATTTGGTGCTCAAGAAAAACTTCTTATTATTATCGATGTTGAAAACAGTTGTGTATAATTTCTGTCAGGATTCTTTGATGAATAGAAAGTTCAAAAGAACAGTATTTGAAATAGAATCTTTTGTAACATTATAAATGTCTTTACGGTCACTTTAATGCATTCTTGCTGAAAAACCTCAGTGTTTGTAGTCAACATTTCAAGTAAGACCACAAAGGAAGAACACAAACACAGTGTTTTAGGCCAAACGGAGGAGAAAACTGAAAGAAACTGTCATTCTGTCAGTTCCGCCCAACCGTCCGAAGCAAAACGGCGTGGTAAGAAAGCTGTTGCCATAGTGTTACATTTTTACCATAATGCTGTTTAAAGAGTAGACATAGTACGATACAATTTCAGTGATAAACCTATAACAACATTTCTGTTAATAACCCTCTGTCGATCTGACTGTCTGTGGGTGGGATACAAAAATACGGAAGACTGTAGTTTTCATGAAAGCCCTAGTGCGTTTTGCATCATCCAGCGGACATTTGCTGACAAAAAAACATGAATCCAGGCAACACAGAGAATGAGTAAACATTGTTCATATACTACCGACATTGTAACAATACAAAGCGGGATGAAAATCCGCAAAGTTACACTTTAACATATACATAAGTTCAATTGCATTTACTTGTTACTTCAATCCAATGAATTTCATGGTACTACCGTGATACATCTAAATGACTTTGGCATGACCATGTTACCATGTCCAAAAACATGTTTTTTTACCATGGTACTAGCCTACCTGCTTTTTAGCTATTTTTTTGTTAATGCTTTTCCTTTGGCACGTGTGTATGTATCTGGTAGAAATTATGTCATTGACAGGACATTGCATGGATCACCTTTTACTGCACCAACCCAGAAATAGAGCCACAGGAAAGCGTGCTGCTCCAGGCCACTTCTGATTGAGGTGATGCCGTGTGAGTTGTGGTAATTGTCCAGCGCCCCTGCAGTGCCCCTCGCTCTGGCTCCAGTGACAGAGCAGCAGAACACACGCTCCTCTCCGTCCAAATGACTTTTTTTCTCCTGAGAAAGAAACCACAGACTCTCACACATACAAGGTAATTAGTCACATCTGCACACAGGTGTGCAAGTCTACCCCCTTCCCTTAGCACCTGTTCATTTCTTAGTGTAGAGGTCTAGCACATGATAGCAGCATGTGTCTAGTGCAGAGGTGAGAAGCTACACTACAACAAAACAGTTCAAGAAGTGAAAATATTATGGAAACTAAACCCTTGTTATCTGATGTCTTCTGGCAGAAACTATTAGCCTAGCGCTATTAGCTTCCTATTAGCTTATTGTCCATTGATTGCCCTGGGGCCTGTTCATCTGAGGACCAGCCCTGGCTGCAACTTGATGCAATAACAACCTCAGCATGACGTTCTCCAGAGAAGAGATCACTTCAGGTTTACAAACATTTCCGCAGTCTTCCTCACCGTATGTACTGCTAATTAAAACTCACTCAAATGGCATGAAACAACTATACTTGAACGTTAAAACATGTAAAATGGAATGGAATAATAATTAAAATGTCAAGGTAGAGATATAAACATCAAGATATAATTTATTAATCCCACAGAGGAAATTATGCAACCAATCTACAGTAGGCCTATATGCAAGAGAGAACATGGAGAATTCACTAAATTCACCAGTTGAAAAATTGGTGCTAAACACAATTTTCATTGTGCGGTTCCGATCTTGTGGGTCGGTTATGAGTGCGTGGTTGTGAAGAATGCAACAGACTATCATGATCTGGCATTGTTTGGATGGACTGCACAGTATCACTAAAGCTCTGCAGTCCAGACACCTGAATCAGCTCTTTGATGTGCCAAATGTCCTCTTGTCTACACCGAGTGTCTGGATGTGTGCCCGGTTATGACACTCCAACTTTTGATGAATTACTGCTGCTATGATCAATAGAAAACATACACAGACACCTCTTTTAAATAAAATTAGATTTACCGCATTTGGCTGGTAGTGCATTGCTAATTGCATCAGGTATATAATATATACCTGATGCAATTAACAATTAACAATGCACTACCATATAACCATATATACATACACTACAATGACTAAATAAATATTTAAAACATGAAAAATTACAATGACAGTCATAAGATGATTTAAACGATAAACTCAAAACATTTCTTGCAAAAGTCTGTTAGCTTTTTAGAGGCAGCATATAAATAAATTAAATAATATCAAAGACTTATATATAGGAAGATGGTGCAATCTGATTACTTATGAATGGGAGAAAAGCCAGATTAGTAAAGCCATCACGTCACTGCAGCTGCCATTAAAAGCTCTGGTTGCTATAGAAACAGGCAAGCTTTGTCCAGGCTGAAAAATGCATTTTTTTTGTCATGACTCAAGCGTTTGGAAACAAACTTTATGAGACAGTTGTCAGATTTCATTGCTGATTTCAAATATGAAATTTAATCGTAAGTTTGGCGAACAGTTTTGGAGAATTTGATGTTTCCCCATTCAAAGATATATGAGCTGTACTTGCATGCCCGAAAGGCGTTTCAAAGATGGCCGCCGAGTGAAATTACTTGTCTTAAAGGGACTTTGATAATACTAAAACAAAATGTGGGCTCCCACTTTATATTAGGTGTCTTTAACTACTATGTACTAAAATTTAAACTAATCATTTGATACAATGTACTTATTGTGCTTTTACATTGTACTTATATTTTAAAAATACCTGTATGCAATTATAGCTGTAATTAATTTCTGTAATTTCATCTGTAATTGCACTGTTGAGCCTTCCCTTACATCTTAATCCACCCACCCAAACCTGTCCCTAACCTTACCTGTATTCCACCGCAATAGCAGCAAAAGTGTTTTGCAATAAATTATGATACAATACAATATAAAATATTTTAATGTACATAGTAGTTAGTACTGTTAGTAGTTGAAGTACTGTACATAGTAGTTAAAGACACCTAATATAAAGTGTGAACAGATGGGGTAACGCGTTCATTCACTCATTAATATTTATTATAAAATACTAAAACGCATAATGTGTATCTTTAACTACACATAATCATATGAACAAGCACCAAGTAACTGATTCAAGCCTCACAGTTAAGCTGCGTGTTTTTGATTCACTATAAAGAACCCTCTCAGTAATTTTTTAGAGAATTGGATTACACTTGTTACACTGTATGCTTCTGATTCATTAAAAAAAAATGTTTATAGGAGTCATTAGTTCAGGATTGGACTACACTGGTCGCGCTGACTGTTTCACGCAGTATATTCAGTAGAGGTCACAATAACAATATTGCATTTAGTATATAGAATCACAATAAATAACTGCAATTGTTAATGTTTGCAGTTTAAACCCTCTGAATGAATTAGCCAAATCTGGAGAATTATTTAAGGGACAATGTAGTATAGTCCATTGACTTTTTTATTTTAAAACATTTTTAGAAAATCCTTTTAAAAGTCTTATAATAACACTTTTTTTTGTTAGTGTGTGTCTGTGTTAAGCTAATATTACAATACTGGCATCCATTGGTCCCTTAAGACCAATCAGAAGTCATCAGTGTACTAGTGTGGGCAGAAATGGTCCTTACTGAGTCAGCGATCCAGACATTATTGTCCCATTTCTGATAGTGCCTTTGAAAAAGAAATTTAAGCACGTTTGCAAGTTTGTTCAGTCATATTATTTATGAGGCCCAATGTCTCAGAGGAAAGTAAACTGTACCGCATTGGAGTATTTTCTTATTGTTGCCCAGCACATTTGGTCGGCAGTGCAATGTAAGCAAATATTTTACGACTAGCCTGCTAATGCACATACAGCAGACTGTAAAAGAGCAGCACATCCTCTTTAAACCAAGGAGATACTAGAAATCTCAAAGTGATTTGCTATGTATAATGTATGTATGGTGATCATTACAATGCCAGAGGAAAGAGATACCTTTTTTACGGTTCCCTTTTGCAGTTCTCCTGCTTTTATTTTCATATGCCATAAATTGCTGTTGACACTGAAAGTAACCGTACATCTCAAAGTGCTGCTAGCAATACACCGCTCCCACATTAACCATTAATCATACAATCACAGGACAATTACAATGAAACTGAGAATTTCAAAACAGTTTTGTTTTGTTTTTCTTGCATGCCATCTCTTTAACAGATTAGAAAGATGACGGTTTCTTGAATATGTGCTTATGTATCTGTACCCACTCCTGAAAGCTTCAAACCTAAGCTGGATGTAAACACATTTCCATTTCATTTCCTTTATGCATCTAAAGAGTGTTCATGACAGATGTGTTCTTATACAAAAAAGCAAATAAATGTAATGCTTTTAACAATTTAATTACTAGTCCAGGTCACTAGTCCGGTGACCGACTGAAAGGGAACGTCTCGGTTACGTATTTAACCCTCGTTCCCTGAAGGAGGGAATGAATTGGGACGAATTGGGATCACTTCTGGGAGCCCCTATCAGCTTCCAGTGTATAGAGAACGGGCCAATGGCCATTGGCGTGTGAGATCTGCATCTCGCGCTCCGCCCCGCACCACAGGTATAAACAGGAAGCGGATGCAGCGCACATTTGTTTTTCACTGAGGAGCCGAACTAGTGACTCTGTCATGCAGTGATGGTACAGCAACTGTGGCGACGGGACGTACGTCTCCGTTCCCTCCTTCAGGGAACGAGGGTTACATACGTAACCGAGACGTTCCCTTTCAGTCGGTCACGTTCGACGTATGTCGGACGTCACCGACGAATTGGGATCCCTATGGAAAACGCCACAGTTACTACCACTTCCAGCGCCCAGCGAAAGCCCCTCAGACCCCTGCTGTTCGGGGCGGGGAACTCACGCAGGGAGAGTCACTGCTGCGATTCCACAAGACCCACTCAGCAGAGTATTGGATAACGCTGAGAAAGCGTGCCCAGGGGGGCGCTGCGGAAGCCACATCCTACCCGTAGGGAGGTATCATGTGGAATATACACGTATGGACTGGCCGTGGGCAGTACAACATACAGAAGTCCCAGGGGTGGCCCCGGCCAATGCAGGCGGGGGACTACGCCGCACAGAGATGGCAGAGCTCGGGAAAGACACAGGCTCGCCGTAGGGAGCCGTACCGTGGAAGAATACACATATGGGACCGCCGTAGGGCTCACAACATATGGATACCCAGCCTAACACAAGTTCCACCAATGCATACGAGTGTTAGACCTGGCGTCGGACGCTCCACCACGTCTGACTGCCGCAGGTTGCGGAGGACTCGACAGGGTTCGCCGTTCTGGGGAACTCGACTGGAGCATATCAGCGCACGTATCCGGTCCATGAGGAGGGGAATGGTGCAGCAAGCCGACACTAGAACGGGCACTTCGGTGTTACTGGCTATTTGAAGCGAGCACACGGGAAGAAACCGGCTCTACACGGAGGCTTTAAAATCTAGCGAATGTGTTAGGTGTCGCCCAGCCCGCAGCTCTACATATATCTGTCAGCGAGGCGCCATGCGCCAGCGCCCAGGAAGAGGCCACACTCCTAGTGGAGTGGGCCCTCAACCCGAGCGGGCAAGGCACGCCTTGGGTTTCATACGCCAAGGCGATGGCATCCACTATCCAGTGAGCCATCCTCTGCTTGGAGACAGCCTTTCCCTTCTGCTGGCCTCCGTAACAGATGAAGAGCTGTTCTGAGGTCCTGAAGCTTTGCGTTCTGTCCACGTAAGTCCGCAGAGCGCAAACGGGACAGAGAAAAGCCAGGGCTGGGTTTGCCTCCTCCGAAGGCAGCGCTTGCAGGTTCACCACCTGGTCCCGAAAGGGAGTGGTGGGAACCTTGGGCACATATCCGGGCCGGGGTCTCAGGATTACATGAGAGTTACCTGCCCCGAATTCCAGGCACGATTCGTTGACCGAAAATGCCTGCAGGTCCCCTACCCTCTTGATGGAAGCCACTGCAGTCAGGAGTACTGTCTTCCAAGACAGGATTTTTAACTCTGCTGACTGCAAAGGTTCAAAGGAAGCCCTCTGCAGTGCGGTTAGCACCAGAGATAAGTCCCAAGAGGGTATAGAGTGAGGGCGAGGCGGATTTAATCTCCTCGCCCCCCTCAGGAACCTGACGATCAGATCGTGCTTCCCTAAGGACTTACCATCAACCATGTCGTGATTTGCGGCGATAGCGGCAACATACACTTTGAGGGTGGAGGGAGACAGCCTTCGCTCCAACCCTTCTTGCAGGAAGGAAAGCACAGAACTGATCAAACATCTTCGGGGGTCTTTTCGTCGAGAAGAACACCATTCGACGAACAGGTTCCACTTCAACGCATAGAGGCGCCTCGTAGAGGGGGCTCTGGCAGAAGTGATGGTGTCTACCACAGTCTGTGGTAGGCCACCTAGAACCTCTGCGTCCTGTCCAGGGACCAGACATGGAGTTTCCAGAGGTCCGGACGCGGGTGCCATAGGGTGCCCCGTCTCTCAGTCAGGAGGTCCTTCCTCAGAGGAATGGGCCAAGGAGGTGCTGTCGCGAGGAGCACTAGTTCCGGGAACCAGGTCCGGTTGGGCCAGTACGGCGGAACTAACAAGACCTGCTCCTCGTCCTCCCTGACCTTGCACAGTGTCTGCGCAAGAAGGCTCACTGGGGGAAACGCATATTTGCGTAGGCCCTGGGGCCAGCTGTGTGCCAGTGCATCCGAGCCGAGGGTCCCCCCGGTCAGGGAATAGAACAACTGGCAGTGAGACGTGTCCGGGGCGGCAAACAGGTCTACCTGTGCGGTCCCGAAGCAACTCCAGATCAGCTGGACCACCTGGGGATGGAGTCTCCACTCTCCCGGGAGCACTTGCTGTCGTGAGAGCTCGTCCGCTGCAGGATTGAGCAGGCCCAGAATGTGAGTGGCACGAAGCGACCTCAGATGCTTCTGACTCCAGAGGAGGAGATGGCGGGCGAGTTGTGACATGCGGCGGGAGCGTAGACCACCGTGTTTGTTGATGTACGCAACGGCCGCAGTGTTGTCCGTACGGACCAGAATGTGCTTGCCTCGTAGCGGCCCTTTGAGGCGGCCCAGCGCAAGACGAACTGCTAACAACTCGAGGCAATTGATATGCCATTGCAGTTGAGCCCCCTGTCCACAGACCCGAAACTGCAAGCCCGTTGTACGTGGCCCCCCCAGCCGGTGGATGAGGCATCCGTGGAGACAACAGCATGCCTGGACACTTGCTCTAGGGGAACTCCTGCCCGTAGAAACGAAGGGTCCGACCACGGACTGAAGGTTTGGCAGCACTTCGGTGTTACTGAGACACGGAACGAGCCGCTCTGCCACACCCATCTCGGGACTCGGTCGTGTAGCAAGTGTTGAAGCGGCCTCATATGAAGCAATCCGAGCGGCGTCACTGCGGCTGCGGATGCCATATGCCCCAGGAGCCTCTGAAAATGTTTCAGTGGTACCGCTGTCCTGCGTTTGAACGAATTCAAGCAGTTCAACACCGACTGGACGCGCTCCTCTGTGAGTCCCGCTGTCAGATTGACAGAGTCTAGCTCCATACCGAGAAAACAGATCCTCTGCACGGGGCAGAGTTTGCTCTTTTCCCAGTTGACCCGAAGTTCCAACCGGCTGAGGTGACTGAGCACCATGTCCCTGTGTTCGCACAACTGTGCTCGCAACTGGGCTAGGATCAGCCAGTCGAGGTAGTTGAGGATGCGAACCCCACGCTCTCTCATGGGAGCAATGGCCACCTCCGCGACCTTCGTGAAGACACGGGGCGACAGGGACAGCCCGGAGGGTAGGACTCTGTACTGATATGCCCGTCCCTCAAACTCAAAGCGTAGGAACGGTCTGTGTCGAGGGAGAATCGAGACATGAAAGTACGCGTCCTTCAGGTCGATCGCTACAAACCAATCCTGGGGACGGATGCACCTGAAGATGCGTTTCTGCGTTAGCATTCTGAACGGCAGCCTGTGAAGGGACCGATTCAAGAACCGCAGATCCAAGATTGGCCGTAACCCGCCGCCTTTCTTAGGTACAATGAAGTACGGCTGTAGAAGCCTGTCTTCATATCGGCTGGAGGGACCGGCTCTATCGCGTCCTTTGCCAGTAGGACTGCGATCTCCGCCCGTAGCACGGGGGCGTCCTTCTTCGACATGGACGTGAAGTGAACGGCCCTGAACTTGGGGGGCTGCCGGGCGAACTGAATCGCATACGGATGAGCCAGCGGGACGGGCTGGGAAGCGCTAGCCAGGCTCCCAGCGTCCGAACCAGCGGGACCAACGGCACCACAGACGTACCCGCAGCGGGGCAGCGCGGCGGAGTGCAGGGACCCGACTCGGACGGCATAGCGGCCCGAAGTGGGGTCTGAGTGTGCAGTGCAACATTTACCTGCTTCTGCTGAGGGGGCGCACGGGTGTGAGAAGGCCTCTTGTGTGCGTCCTGGACACAGCCAGCACCCCCTGCTGGCGATGAGAGAGGCGCCGGAGGGTGTCATACACCGCCAAGCGCGCTCTCTTGGCACCCAGAGATTTTAGAAACAGCTCTTTTTGTGAAGTTTTGGGTACCACTGGCACGAAGGCCAGTGGCGGAACAGAAATCAAATTCGAACAAAAGATTCTCTCCCGGCCCTCCTCCGGGAGAAGGAGCGGTGCTGTCACCACCTCCTGAAGAGCTGTCCCCTCCATCTCTGGGTGGCCCGTCTCAGGGTCTCTTACGACGGCGCTTGCCACCTGGCTTGGCAGCGGCCTGAGCGGGCTTGGATGGGTGGCGTGGGTCTCCACGCCAGGTGGAGGGGACGCCGGACACAGTTGCATCGCGACAGTCCGTTCCACCGGCGGGATCCCCACGTACCCTTTGGCTGGCCTGCCGTCGAAGGTAGTGAGGAGGGAGGAGCCACTCGGCCGGTTTCTGGCAGAAAAAGGTGCCGTCCACGACTTCGTGAGCTCATGCACCTCCGGGAAGAAAGGCACCGGGGCGGGACGCTGAGAACCAGCGCGAGCCGCCCCGAGAAACCAATCATCCAGCCTAGAAGGCTCGGGACACGGTGGAGGGTTCCACGCGAGCCCTACCTTTTCGGCGGCCCGGGAAAGCATAGCCGTCAGCTCGGGGTCCGTCTCGGGCAACGCCACTCTCCCAGAGGGAGGCAACGCAGCCGAGTCTTCATCCCCCAAGGACTGAAACTCCCCCTCCGATGCAGCGATCGACATCCTATCGTCTGCTGGAGCTCCAAAGGTCACCGCCGGACCCCCCCGGGAGGGGCCAGCGACTTCCTCCGGAAGCTCAACCAGCTGCGGCGCTTCAGAGGGTTTAGGGGCCCACGGAGGCTGGCTCGACTGAAAGGGAACATACGTATTTGCGAGGTTTTAATCTGGATGTCTGTACTTTTAGTACCTTTCTTGGTTATGTGGGCATTGAAGAGGACATGTTGTCTCGAGGAGGTTGTTTCCTGACTTGCATTTTTAATTCCATATTTTCAGTCAACCTGATGTTGGCACTCCCACACGGTCTGGGACCCTGAAATTACATTCACGCATATTTAAGTATGACACATCAAGATGTATCATACTGGGTTTGATCTCATTTTTATACAAAATGTGATTCTCATGTACTTATAATGTGCCACAACACGGCAAATTCAAATATGCACATATTAAAGTCGCAAAAATTAAGATTTTATATAAACAACAACTTAAATCTTCAGTCCGTTCCTCACACATAGACGTGAAATAGTGAAACAAGTCATATGAACATTTTTGAAGCTTGACAGTCTTTGGTCACCATTCACTTTCATTGAATACAAAAGAGTAAAGTAACATCTTTCTTACCTAACATCTCCTTTTGTGTTCGATGGAAGCAAGAAAATCATACACTTTTGGAAGGTCCTGAGGGTGAGTAAATGATTTTCATTCTGGGTTGAACAATCCCTCATTTCACGGAAAGCAAACTTGAGTTATATTTGCAAAATAAACTCACTTATTTGAGAATTTTCTGCAGGGAAGTGTGCACGACCTCAGTGGCATCAAATTCTTGCACTCTGCTTTACTGGCGAAATAAAAGACATTCTGATTTTAAAAATGAATATACTATATGAATGTAAATGGATAATCAAGAGAACTCAATGAAAAGAATAAAACAGACAGAATAGAGTGAAAATTAAGCTGACAGCCATGTAATGCTATTTTGAGATCTCAGGACTGCTTTCTAATCTTCAGACACCCAGGCCAAGAAGGACGTGCAAAAGATTCATAAGAGGAGCATAATTGTGGAACTCCACAAACAATCGCTCTATTTGAAGGCTAAACCTGAAGAACGGCCACCCTCTGTGAGTATGTGGTCTGACCCCCCTCCGATTCCTGAAACCAGCCTGCGGAGGAGAAACAAAAAGAAACTTTAATGAAGGAAGAGGAATAGAATTCAGAATCCATTGGAAATAAGCATCTCGCTTAAAGGGAGAAACTGCAAGGATGAAGATTATGATGCCAGAGAGGGAGACAGAATTCAATGGAGTGTTCTCTATATAGAAAGACAGATAAAAAAGTCGTAGGAATTGTAAAAAAATATGAAAGACGACTGTGATCACAGCTGACGGTAGGTTCTATGGTGCGACACCGAAAGTGCAAAAAAAAGTGCGAGACAGAGAAAGGGCCAAATCAGACATGCTCACTAACAAGGCTGGGGGTTAGAGACACTCTTGGATGTCTCAAAGGAGGAAGAGGAGAACAGGAGGCAAATTAGCCCCCCTCATGGTGCGACATCACAGGGTACCGCTTTTTTTCCCTAACTACCTCCCCCACTCCAGGTCTGGAAGCAGAGATGCAGGAACACAAATGTAGTGAGTGAGGGATGAGGAGGTGTGCGTTCTGAGATCTTAACCAGCAGGAGGTCTTCATTTAAACTCTCAACCCCTTCCCTTCACACTATATTACTGCTCATATGGGTGAGGGAGATAATAAGACTCCGTAGTAATCCATAATCCGACTGAGACCTCAGCGAAAGTGGAGGAAGGTATAGTCAGACCAGGGCAGAGAGGTATTGCAGTAATTTCAGAGAAATCATTTTAAATTTAGCAATACTTAGTAAGTCACTTAACCCTTTACTGTCACAAATTAAGAAATTCTAAAAGGAAAAATTATATATACTACAAAAACATCAAGTGAGTGAAATAACAGATTTTAATTTACTGTATAGTAAAAATAGTTTAAAAAAAATGTAAATGCATGAATGAAACTGTAAATGTAATATTACAGCTTCTGCTCGCTAGGGCTGTGCAATTAATCGTAATTGATTTTTTTAATTTCGATTTTGGCATCCAACGATTATAAAAACAAGATAATCGATGTAAAACTATTATTGTGCCACTTAAGTGAAGTAAACAATTGAGAAAGAAAACGCGTGTGTAACACTATATTGGATCCGTGCAGCTCTTAAAGTGACAGCAGCCTAATAAATCTGCTGCAGTCATTATTGTAAATCAAACGACAAAAGACAAAGATAAAATCACTCACTGCTCTTGAATGAATAACTTTTGTAGTTTTAATAAGGATAAGCCTATATTTAATGTATACAACACTGTTATTTTACATTTGATTACTTTATTCAATTTCTGTTGTAGGCTATTACTTATCTGAATACCACTGTTAGAACATCTTCATGAAAAACCTAAAGCAGTTTATTTATTTTTATTTTTTATATAAAGGTTTTGTTTGTAATTAATCTCATTGTTCTTATTGTATTGCTGACTGTTTACTTGTCTTCTGTAACTGTTTACTTCTATTAATTAACCAAGTATTAGTTTTTGCTGAAGTATCGATAATTGCGAAATTTCACTGATATTCAAAATGATTCATATAATGAATCAAAATGATTCTTATAATGAAATAAGACTTTAATCATATCACTGACCAATAATCGTGTTAAATAAGCGTGATTTCAATATTGACCAAAATAATCAAGATTGTGATTTTTGCCATAATCGAGCAGCCCTACTGCTCGCCCTTCGATGTGATAAAGACCCAAACCAACAAGATAGTTTCCTGCTAGAGAAGCTAGAAAAGATATTCCATCATACATTACTGGATTGAAATTTATAATATTCATATTTTTAAATCATATTAAATTTAAAAACAATAACACATTTAAGTTTGGTAAATTATATTAATTTATTTAATAATTCATATGTTAAAACTATTTGAAAACAATATAATATATGAATAACAATATATATGTAACATATAATTACATAATATATAAAATATACTATTAAAATGCATGAAAACGTTAAGAAATATTCTGAAAAGAGTATATATACACTCACCTAAAGGATTATTAGGAACACCTGTTCAATTTCTCATTAATGCAATTATCTAATCAACCAATCACATGGCAGTTGCTTCAATGCATTTAGGGGTGTGGTCCTGGTCAAGGCAATCTCCTGAACTCCAAACTGAATGTCAGAATGGGAAAGAAAGGTGATTTAAGCAATTTTGAGCGTGGCATGGTTGTTGGTGCCAGACGGGCCGGTCTGAGTATTTCACAATCTGCTCAGTTACTGGGATTTTCACGCACAACCATTTCTAGAGTTTACAAAGAATGGTGTGAAAAGGGAAAAACATCCAGTATGCGGCAGTCCTGTGGGCGAAAATGCCTTGTTGATGCTAGAGGTCAAAGGAGAATGGGCCGACTGATTCAAGCTGATAGAAGAGCAACTTTGACTGAAATAACCACTCGTTACAACCGAGGTATGCAGCAAAGCATTTGTGAAGCCACAACACGCACAACCTTGAGGCGGATGGGCTACAACAGCAGAAGACCCCACCGGGTACCACTCATCTCCACTACAAATAGGAAAAAGAGGCTACAATTTGCACGAGCTCACCAAAATTGGACAGTTGAAGACTGGAAAAATGTTGCCTGGTCTGATGAGTCTCGATTTCTGTTGAGACATTCAGATGGTAGAGTCAGAATTTGGCGTAAACAGAATGAGAACATGGATCCATCATGCCTTGTTACCACTGTGCAGGCTGGTGGTGGTGGTGTAATGGTGTGGGGGATGTTTTCTTGCCACACTTTAGGTCCCTTAGTGCCAATTGGGCATCGTTTAAATGCCACGGCCTACCTGAGCATTGTTTCTGACCATGTCCATCCCTTTATGACCACCATGTACCCATCCTCTGATGGCTACTTCCAGCAGGATAATGCACCATGTCACAAAGCTCGAATCATTTCAAATTGGTTTCTTGAACATGACAATGAGTTCACTGTACTAAAATGGCCCCCACAGTCACCAGATCTCAACCCAATAGAGCATCTTTGGGATGTGGTGGAATGGGAGCTTTGTGCCCTGGATGTGCATCCCACAAATCTCCATCAACTGCAAGATGTTATCCTATCAATATGGGCCAACATTTCTAAAGAATGCTTTCAGCACCTTGTTGAATCAATGCCATGTAGAATTAAGGCAGTTCTGAAGGCGAAAGGGGGTCAAACACAGTATTAGTATGGTGTTCCTAATAATCCTTTAGGTGAGTGTATATATATATATATATATATATATATATATATATATATATATATATATATATATATATGTATGATGTGTATGTATGTATGTATGTATGTATGTGTATATATACAGTGGGGAGAACAAGTATTTGATACACTGCCGATTTTGCAGGTTTTCCTACTTACAAAGCATGTAGAGGTCTGTAATTTTTATCATAGGTACTCTTCAACTGTGAGAGACGGAATCTAAAAATCCAGAAAATCACATTGTATGATTTTTAAATAATTAATTTGCATTTTATTGCATGACATAAGTATTTGATCACCTACCAACCAGTAAGAATTCCGGCTCTCACAGACCTGTTAGTTTTTCTTAAAGAAGTCCTCCTGTTCTCCACTCATTACCTGTATTAACTGCACCTGTTTGAACTCGTTAACTGTATAAAAGACACCTGTCCACACACTCAATCAAACAGACTCCAACCTCTCCACAATGGCCAAGACCAGAGAGCTGTGTAAGGACATCAGGGATAAAACTGTAGACCTGCACAAGGCTGGGATGGGCTACAGGACAATAGGCAAGCAGCTTGGTGAGAAGGCAACAACTGTTGGCGCAATTATTAGAAAATGGAAGTAGTTCAAGATGATGGTCAATCTCCCTCGGTCTGGGGCACCATGCAAGATCTCACCTTGTGGGGCATCAATAATCATGAGGAAGGTGAGGGATCAGCCCAGAACTACACGGCAGGACCAGGTCAATGACCTGAAGAGAGCTGGGACCACAGTCTCAAAGAAAACCATTAGTAACACACTACGCCGTCATGGATTAAAATCCTGCAGCGCACGCAAGGTCCCCCTGCTCAAGCCAGCGCATGTCCAGGCCCGTCTGAAGTTTGCCAATGACCATCTGGATGATCCAGAGGAGGAATGGGAGGTCATGTGGTCTGATGAGACAAAAATAGAGCTTTTTGGTCTAAACTCCACTCGCTGTGTTTGGAGGAAGAAGAAGGATGAGTACAACCCCAAGAACACCATCCCAACCGTGAAGCATGGAGGTGGAAACATCATTCTTTGGGGATGCTTTTCTGCAAAGGGGACAGGACGACTGCACCGTATTGAGGGGAGGATGGATGGGGCCATGTATCGCGAGATCTTGGCCAACAACCTCCTTCCCTCAGTAAGAGCACTGAAGATGGGTCGTGGCTGGGTCTTCCAGCATGACAACGACCCGAAACACACAGCCAGGGCAACTAAGGAGTGGCTCCGTAAGAAGCATCTCAAGGTCCTGGAGTGGCCTAGCCAGTCTCCAGACCTGAACCCAATAGAAAATCTTTGGAGGGAGCTGAAAGTCCGTATTGCCCAGCGACAGCCCCGAAACCTGAAGGATCTGGAGAAGGTCTGTATGGAGGAGTGGGCCAAAATCCCTGCTGCAGTGTGTGCAAACCTGGTCAAGGACTACAGGAAACGTATGATCTCTGTAATTGCAAACAAAGGTTTCTGTACCAAATATTAAGTTCTGCTTTTCTGATGTGTCAAATACTTATGTCATGCAATAAAATGCAAATTAATTACTTAAAAATCATACAATGTGATTTTCTGGATTTTTGTTTTAGATTCCGTCTCTCACAGTTGAAGTGTACCTATGATAAAAATTACAGACTTCTACATGATTTGTAAGTGGGCAACCTGCAAAATCAGCAGTGTATCAAATACTTGGTCTCCCCACTGTGTATATATATATATAGGGATGCACCGAAATTTCGGCCGCCGAAAATGGCATTTTCGGTTTTGGCCGAAAGAGAAAAAAGGCCGAAAATATCAGCCGAAAATATGCCGCCCCGCCCATCCGTGTTCGGCGATCAGGTTTCACTCTCTCGCAGCATGTTTTGTAACTTTGCGAGCTGCTCCGCTTCCGAAGATGCACAGCTTCGAAACGACTGCTCCGTGTTCCGCTCCGTGTGTGCGCCGCGTGCAGACATGACATTTCTCTAGACTTGTTTCTGTTTGCACTAGCCTGTGCTGTAATATGGTATGGTATAGCCGTGCTGGGGTAAAATGACGCTACCCTCTCATTCACTGACCCGCTCCTCGCTCTCTGCTCACATGCTCTGATAATAATAGTTTTCTAGGACTATACATTATTTTGATAATTGGTCAAAAAATAAATCTGTTAAATCTGATTTGAACTAAACTGAATGAAGAATAATATATTGATATTAATATATTGATATTAATTAGTGCTGGGGAAAAAATTAATCGTGATTAATCGCATCCCAAATTTCTATATACATAATAATTATACACAGTACACACACATATATTATGTAAACACAAACTTTTTTTTTGGATGTGATTAATCACGATAAATTTTTCCCCAGCACTAATATTAATATATTGATATTTAATATTATTTGAATATAGGCCTATTTTCTGTCTAATTATTGTGTGTTACTTTAAATAAAAGTGTGGTTATTTTATTTTATTGGCTTGTATTTTTTTTTAATTCAGATTCAGTAAAATTATTTAATTTAATTAAAACATCTAATAATAATACAATTATACAAAAAACAAATTTAAAATAAATGAATAATTATTTTAAAAAAGTAATTTTCTGTTTCGGTTTTCGGCCAAGTGTATCCAGAATTTTCGGTTTCGGTTTCGGCCCCGAATTTTCATTTTGGTGGATCCCTAATATATATATATATATATATATATATATATATATATATATATATATATATATATATATATATATATATATATATATATATATATATAAAAAACCTTTAAAACTTTAAACTAGTCAAGCAAGTGATAACAATAGTGGAAAAACTAACAAGAAGTGATGACCAGTCTTAGAACCTAATATAAACACTTTTCTTTATACATTCATATACCTTAAAACCTGAAATCTCATGTTATGATAAAAGTATCCATGCACTAGCAAACTATTTTCTGTTGCTCAAGCTTATAGGAGAACAGTCAAAAAGTCATTTCATGATTTATTTACAACACAAAGTACAGAGAAACATCCCCCCCAAAAAAATCCAAACGTACTTTCTGCATCACACAATTATTATTCCGGTGTGGGTAATGTACCATCATACAGTCAATGTGTGCTGCGCATTTGGAGATTAACAGACACACTGGAGATACTTGCTGCCCATCTATTTGTGCCCAGTGTGTTTGTGAGCCAGCACCCTGTAAGTTATTCATGATTTTGGGGATTTTCTGGGGCAAATACAATCCAAAGCTCTTGAACAGAAAAACAGAGAGCTGGTAAAACAACAGGCTGTTCTGAACGTGGGATATGCAGAGGGAAAAAAATGACATTTGGAGACAAAGTGAAGAATGAGTTCATGTATTTGGATGAGAAACGGCGATGAAATGCAAATCAAACGATATGAAGAAAAGAAAGAGAGAGAGAGGCCGGGGGAAGAGGCAGAGCGATAGTATGGATGATAGGAGGGGGGCTAGAAACAGAGAAAGAGAGAGAGAGAGATGGAGAGAGCGAGGGAGGGAGGAATTTCCCTCAGGGGCGACGTGTTTGTGCTCTCTCTCTCTCTCTCTCTCTCTCTCTCTCTCTGTCTGTTGTTCATTCACTCATACACACACTCCATCCACACATACTTGACAGACAAGCAGCATGTAGACACACTTTCTAATTCATTCACCTTCCTCGCTCACACACTCAGTTTCTTCTTACAACCTTGAGCTTTATTTTTACCCTTTCCCTGCCTAGAGAGTCTGGAAAGAAGATACAGCATCTCAACTTTAAAACTGCCTTTACAGAGAACAAGTGACAGAGAGAAGGAAAGAGACAGCAAGAACAGAACAAAACAAAAAAGAGGCTGGAGATGCACTGAAGGGCTCAGAAGGATGGAATAGAGAAGAATGAAAGTCCCGAAAACATCAGGACGAAGCACTCAGACACACTTCAAGAGAGAAGCTGACTGAAGAAGACAAAGTTCAGGTAAGCTCCTTTTTTTCTCAGTTTCATTTCCTCTTGGTTTGCAGGTGTGTTTGGTCAGAGAAACTCTGTGGACTGAACCGCCTGTTCCTCAGCAATGCCCGAATTTAAACCAGAACTTTGAACAGTGCTTAAGATAGAATTAAACCATACTTATTCTATTAGATTTTTCTACAATATAAATATTTGCACATTTTTGATGATTTTATTCACTATCCAAATGATTAATGCAGGTGTTACATATACTGTACACACACCTGTGTTTATTTAGTCTTTTACAAAAGTAGCAAGTAAATGCTTGTGAATTTACCAAATATCTTTGGATGCAAATCACCTGGTAAAGTGAAAACAGATGTTATACACAATAGCTACTGTAGATATTAATGCAAAAGCTCTGTCTGTGTCTGTGCACTCAAAAGGCAGAATATTCATTCAATACAATGACACTGTTTAATTAAGTAATCCCTGTTTGGATTATATTTTAAGTTGTGCTTCATGAAAAAAAGTTTTCCGATTAGATATTTACATTCTCTTGTGTATGTTGGTGTAAGTGAGTCAGTGATTTCTAGAAGGTTGTGGGGTAGAGTATGTTAACAGGGCTAATATGCTGTGTGCTTCACACATGACACAAAAATGACTGTATCAAATCACATTAAATGCAGCATGTGACTCAATACACTTTCTCAGAACTGATGTATAATGAAAAGGGAAAATCTGACAGGCACTCAAAATGTAATAATAAAACTCACTGAAATGTATTCATACTCACTGACACTGACATGACACAGAATATTCACTGATCGATCCAAAAATTCATAGTCTAAATCCCATCCCTAACCATAACCTACCACTAAAATAAGATGGATAATATGGATGTTGTCCAAGCCTTAGGTCTAACCCAAAACCTAAAATGTGATTGAAAATTGTTGTGCTAGGACCAACAAGGATGTTGATCCAGAAACATGTCCTACTTGGCGAAATCACAGTAAGCTCCTTTCCTTTACATAAACATATTTGATTAAGATGTTCAGTGCAAGATGTTGACAAAGGAATGAGAATCAAACAGATGGATCTGGATATAGTGAGCAATTCTCTTGGCGCTGACTCTGAGATTAGACGAATCTCTGTCACCTCTGAGCTAGAAGGACTTCATTGGGGCATAAAATGTTGGAGCATTAGTGATAGAGGAAGATGTGAATAATAGATATCATATTTTGAGCGCAGAACTGCTCTACTAAGTGCAATGAACCATACATAAAGAAAGAGAAATGAGAGGAAAAGAGTCACCTATATATCTCTGTTCAAAAGTTTTCAGAACTACATTAAACAGGTTCACTCGACAGCATTACATCAGTACGATTACCTGAAACAAAAGACATGGGTGGACTGCTTTAATCATAACATGTACATCTAGAATATGAAATATATATATATATACACATTTTTTGTTAAAATGCTTACACTATTTCAAAATCAGCCCTATTTATGCATTAAAATAGAGATTATTAAATTGTACACATTACACATAGGGGACAACATAACCTGAACATCTGCCAGAAGCACAAAAGAAATAAAAAGCAGAATAAAGCAGAAAACAAATCAAGTATTAAATGGACCTACTTTTGTCTATGCCATATTTAATGTGAAATGAATAATGAAGAACATGTGAGACTTAAAAATAAATCCCATTAAACGTCCTGTATTTGTCTAATTGTAATTTGAAGCACATAATTCAACACCTATTCTAATATTGTGACCTATTGTACTTTTTTTACTTCTGTTTATCTGTTACATACTGTACTTAGTTAAAAGATCATAGAAACTCTACAGAATAAGCTTACACATAGTGGTTATTTGACTTAGTTCATGGATAACTAAACGACCATGGTGTGTCATTTATCTGTCAGTGACTCATGTACATTATGTTATCGTATCTCACACAGAAACCATGTAGTAAACCAAAACAAACAAACCCACACACCAGGAATACATAGCTGAAAGGGCCAAATCCAAACTGGACAGCTTGGAAACCCCATTGATTGACAGATGGACAAATATGGTGTGGGGTTCCCTATTCAAACAGAAAGATGGACACTGTGTACATGTTAAATTAGTCAACTTGTAGTAGAAAGTCATGTAAACAGTTTATAATAAACTGAACTCTAGAATTAATCAGCATGGAACATGAACAGGAAGTTCTGTTACCTGACTTGACTGTGGGAACCAGTTTTTTGGTTTGTGTCTCTTTCTTTATCTGACTTTAAGCACTACTTTGTAGTTGAGACCCCCTGATATGCATTTAATGTCCAAACTCATCTCATGATAAAGTGAGCGACCTCGGGCCATACGGATAAGAGTGAAGGTTATGTCATTATGTACGTCAGAGGAACTTTACTCCAGACAAAACCACTCTGTTCTCGGGGGGAAAAATCCCTATAAAGTCATGAAAACAAACCAGTTGATCCTTTTAATATTAGATTGGCGTATCCTTGGATAAGCAGACAGGGATTTATGTGTGTGTGTGTGTGTGTGTGTATGTTTATATGCATTTGAGTATGTGTGCTTGTGTGCTGTCTTCTTGGTTTGTGTCTTGGGTCATTAGTGCTGACAGTTTTAGTTCATTAGGGTGACAGGCTACTGCTCTTCTGCTGACCACCCTTCAAGCAACGCTCTCCCCTGCAGCCTTACACACCTGAACCACAACATGAGAAAAAGAACAGGGAAAAATGAAACCACACAACAAACCAAAACACAGATCCACACAACAGCACACAGCGCATTACCACAGGCCCGAGAACATCCCAGAGGAAAATGTTATTGCTCAGAGGTTGCTCTTTCATAGCTCAGGAGACGTACAGCTATGCTTCATTTGAGTATCAGCTTTGATACTTTAAATCATGTAAACTATAATGCAAATAACTGAGACAATTATTTACTTAGAGACAACGCAAGCACAGCAGAAAAATATATGTTTCAGTGCTTTTCAGTTATGCAGTACAACATTGCTACAGTAACGGTCATTATTCAGAATTTTTTTGTCTCTGAATGCTCGATTGACCAATCAAAAACAGGCATTTCAGAGAGCGGTGTAACTTTGGGTTAAATTGATTTAATTGTGGACAGTGGTTCCACAATTCCACTTGACACAAATATCTTCTGTAGTGGAAACCTAACTAAATTGTTAATTCAACTAAATTCCCAACAAAATTATGCGTGTCAAATAAATCAAAGAAATCTCAGGTTAACTACTAGCTAGAAACAGTCAACACATGTTAGTATTCTAAATGTAACTCGTTTTTACCATATGCAATGTATAAGATGAGAAACAAACAAGACACTGGTCAGAGTACTGGCTTTAATCGCTCATGTAAATAACATACATCACAGCCTTTATGAACCCATCCTTAAAGGGGCTATATGTACGAATTTAATGTATTAATCGCTTTTTGTGTGAACAGCTTGTAGCGAAACTTAAAAAACGAGACCTTTCCCGACATCCTAGGTTGTCTATGAAAGTCTATAGTCTGATTTTAATGTGAAGGACTATGGCAGTTTTTGCTGGGAAAATCAAAAGGATGTGATGTTTCTCTTCCTCAACCTCAACCCAAATGTCTATACAATGTTAAGGATAATGCAGAAAGAGACATTCTGTACTGCAATGTCAATGTGTCATGCAAAGAAAAGGGATTCATTCAAACTATAGTCTCACATAGCCAGAGATCTATATAGTCTATAGTCTGAAATATACTTCATAATCACACTGTCAGTGTAATTTTATTTACCATGATGGCACTGAATTGCAGAGATCGTACAAACATATCCACAGCGCTATGATCAGATGCTTTCTAAACTGCTGTTTTCTCACCACTGTTGTTTTGTTGTGTGTTTTTGTTACTGAGAGGAAAGCGTGCAATACATATGCTATATTGCCAAAAGTTTTGGGACGCCTGCCTTTACATGCACATGAAATTTAATGACATCCCATTCTTAATCCGTAGGGTTTAATATGGAGTTGGCCCACCCTTTGCAGCTATAACAGCTTCAACTCTTCTAGGAATGCTTTCTACAAGGTTTAGGAGTGTGCTTATGGAAGTTGTTGACATTTCTTCTAGAAGCGCATTTGTGAGGTCAGGCACTGATGTTGGACGAGAAGGCCAGGCTCGCAGTCTCTGCTCTAATTCATCCCAAAGGTGTTCTATCGGGTTGAGGTGCAGGCCAGTCAAGTTCCTCCACACCAAACTCGCTCATCCATGTCTTTATGGACCTTGCTTTGTGCACTGGTGCGCAGTCATGTTGGAACAGGAAGGGGCCATCCCCAAGTTGGGAGCATGAAATTGTCCAAAATGTCTTGGTATGCTGAAGCATTAAGAGTTCCTTTCACTGGAACTAAGGGGCCAAGCCCAACCCCTGAAAAACAACCCCACACCATAATCCCCCCTCCACCAAACTTTACACTTGGCACAATGCAGTCAGGCAACCGCCAAACCCAGACTCGTCCATCGGATTGCCAGACAGAGAAGCGTGATTCGTCACTCCAGAGAACACGTCTCCAGTAGAGTCCAGTGGCGGCGTGCTTTACATCACTGCATCCGACGCTTTGCATTGCACTTGGTGATGTAAGGCTTGGATGCAGCTGCTAGGCCATGGAAATCTGAATCTGGCTAATCTGAAGGCCACACGAAGTTTGGAGGTCTGTAGCTATTGACTCTGCAGAAAGTTGGCAACTTCTGCGCACTGTGCGCCTCAGCATGCGCTGACCCCGCTCTGTGATTTAACGTGGCCTACCACTTCGTGGCTGAATTGTTGTTGTTCCCAATAGCTTCCACTTTGTTATAATACCACTAACAGTTGACCGTGGAATATTTAGTAGTGAGGACATTTCACAAATGGACTTATTGCACAGGTGGCAACCTATCACGCTACCACGCTTGAATTCACTGAGCTCCTGAGAGCGACCCACTCTTTCACAAATGTTTGTAGAAGCAGTCTGCATGCCTAGGTGCTTGATTTTATACACCTGTGGCCATGGAAGTGATTGGAACACCTGAATTCAATGACTTGGAGGGGTGTCCCAATACTTTTGCCAATATAGTGTACATAATTGTTCTTCAATTGTTCTTTTTTAAGGAAAAAAGTGCTAAATATATTGTAACATCGAATTGCAATTAATACATAAGATCGCAATACTTTAAAAAAGAAAAAATTGGCAAGAAAATATTGCTGTAATATTGATCCGGGAGGTCTGTGGCAATTCCCAGCCCTAATTTACTCTCCTGATCCAGTTCCATTGCAAAGCATGCTAGGAACTATAAATCCTCTGCCCAGTTTCAGTCAATGCAAAAAAATAATTAACATTCACTAAAATAAAGGTCCTTTATTAGAAATCGCAGTGTGTGTGTCATTGTTGCGATCTCTTTAGGAGACATGTGAGATTACTAGAGTCTTTTGTCAGGAGAAAAATGAGAGAACCAGCTGACTTAATCTCATCACTGTCTAGAATAAATAACTGAGGCATCAAATAGATCTCATTTCTTTCCTATGGGACAAAAGCATTGCTAAACATATCCCAAAAACAAAATGTATCAAATTCGACTGCATCTTTGAGCACACCTTAGTGTATCCTATATAGAATTATACAATATAGTGGAGATCACTTCTCCCGTACATATGTATGAAAAACCAACACACTGCAAAACAAGAAAAATATAATCTTATTCTACATTCCACACCCAAATGTCCCACAAAGTACAGAACTGCCTGGCATAACACAGCAGGGCCCGACAGGACCTCCTTCTTGTCCATAGTACACACACAAACCATACCACTGTTCCCTCACAATACAGAAGAAAAACAGCAACCAGTGATGCAGAAATCACCATGCACAACACATCCATTCACTGCAAGCATATCCATAAGGCAAAGGATATAGCTGTATGCTCAAGGGCCTTTCAGCGTGTAAGCGGTTAAAGAATTACAAAGATGTTTTTCACTGTTCTTTGAATGTGAGGGGATTTAAGGACGAATCAAAAGCAGCAACCTGGCGTGGAAACGCGAGCACAAGAAAAAACAAAGAGCAGAACCAAAGACGTTATTTCTGAGATTTCAGAGCGGCTGAAAGACGGCGAGCTCGCACGCAGACGCACAACCAGCTGCCCTGAGACTGACAGTTCCATTCATCTGGCCTCTAAACAACTTTTTCCTTTCCAGGGATTAATTGCCTATTGCAAAGACAAATCTCGAAAAACACTTTTTTTTGGCACAAGTTCATTCTCACTCTCTTGCTGTTTGTTTGTAGAAACACTCTCTATCTGTCTGCCCATTTTAGGATTCGCCAGACAAATGGAATAAAACTAACGAGACTGTGAGAACCACCCAGTGCATACCTTTACACCTCACAGCCAACATGACATACATTTTATACCTACTGTAAAAAGATACTGTATACACCCATAAAGTCTTTTTTATGGAACATTGCAGTATTTATTATAAATGATTTATCCGTGCACATCATATTCATGTGCCCTCATAATCTTTAATCAGAATAACTTCCCCTCCATCCTGTCACTCACATGAGATCACAGCAACAGCAAACCACAACCATCCAATTATCCAATCAATTCCTGATGAACAAAATCAAGTCCTTCCCTACGTTTTTTCTTGTTCAAGAAGCCGTTTCACTCAATTATATATATGTGTGACAATAAGGAAGATAGATTATCGCAACTTCCGTTTCATGCCAACTTTAAAGAATTCACAATTTCTGAACTGATTTGTTTACCCCGAAATTGTGTTATTTACTCAGATTTTACATGGAACTAAAAATGAGAAGTTCAGCTAGTGCTAAATTCCCAGGCACTCTTTTCTGTACAAAGAAATAGTGATGGGTGCTAGCCCGTCAAACTAAACAAAAAGCACAAAAAAGTACAATAAAAGTAGTCCATTCAACTTGTGCGCTATATAGTCTTCTGAAGACATTTATGTAAGGAACAGGTGGATAACTTGGGATGTTCTGCTACACTTCTTTTGTGTCTCATATAGAAGAAAGCAAGTCATCACCTTTGGAATGACATGAGGGTGAGTGAATGATGACAGAATGTAAATTTTTGGGTGAACTATCCATTTATGAATCTTAATAAGAATTAGCATATTGCATTATCTGCAGTAATGCAGTATGGAGCATAATGAAGTAAAATGTTGTAGATGCATTTTAACCGACACGTTTAAACTGATGCGACCCCCTTTTGCTGCCAGGCATGGACTCCACTAGACCCCTGAAGGTGTGCTGTGGTATCTGGCACCAAGATGTTAGCAGCAGATCCTTCAAGTCCTGTAGGTTGCGAGGTGGGGCCTCCATGGATCAGCTCAGACTTGTTTGTTCAGCACATCCCACAGATGCTCAATTGGATTGAGATCTGGGGAATTTGGAGGCCAAGTCAATACCTCAAACTCGTTGTGCTCCTCAAACCATTCCTGAACCATTTTTGCTTTGTGGCAGGGCGCATTATCCTGCTGAAAGAGGCCACAGCCACCAGGGAATACCGTTTCCATGAAAGGGTGTACATGGTCTGCAACAATGCTTAGATAGGTGGTACGTGTCAAAGTAACGTTCCATAGTGCATCCTGGTGCCATGTGCTCCCCAGGTAAGTGATGCACACGCACCCGCCCATCCACGTGATGTAAAAGAAAACGTGATTCATCAGACCAGGCCACCTTTTTCCATTGCTCCGTGGTCCAGTTCTGATGCTCACTTGACCACTGTTGGCGCTTTCGGCGGTGGACAGGGGTCAGCATGTGCACCCTGACTGGTCTGCAGCTATGCAGCCCCTATACGCAACAAACTGCGATGCACTCTATATTCTGACACCTTTCTATCAGAACCAGCATTAACTTCTTGAGCAATTTGAGCTACAGTAGCTTGTCTGTTTGTCTAGCCATCACAATTTGGCCCTTGTCAAACTCGCTCAAATCCTGACGCTTGCCCATTTTTCCTGCTTCTAACACATCAACTTTGAGGACAATATGTTCACTTGCTGCCTACTAACAGGTGCCGTGATGAAGAGATAATCAGTGTTATTCACTTCACCTGTGAATAATGTTATGCCTGATTGTTATATATATATATATATATATATATATATATATATATATATATATATATATATATATATATATATTAAGCAGCACAACTATTCTTCTTAACTTTGAAAAAAATGTTTCTTGAGCACCAAATCAGCATATTAGAATGATGTCTGAAGTATCATGTGATAGTGAAGACTGGAGTAATAGCTGAAAATGTAGCTTTGCCATCACAGAAAAGAAAACATTTTTTTCAGTTGTAAAATATTTCACACAATATCACTGTTTTTACTGTATTTCAGCCTTTGAGCATAAGTGACTTCTTTCAAAAACATTTTAAAAATCGTACAGACTCCAAACTTTTGAACAGCTTTACTGCTTAGCCTACAGCACAGAACATGTTATGTTGTTGATTACATCTATCCCTTTTCATTTGATTTCTTTCACTCTACAACATGAAATCATATTAAAAGTGTCATCTCAGCCATCGTGCCTGGTGTGTCCCTGCAGTAGCTGTCAGGTCCACATGCTCAGTTGTGGTGGTTAGTTGTATTGAGCAGAACAGTCCAACCTCCATCTGTCCACCCACCCCTACAGAGAGACAGATTACCACTGACGTGACCACTGACTCTCAATATTTACCCCTTCCCTCCAAATCTACAATATTGATATTGCCACACACGAACATGCACACACAGGAAATAGATAGATCATTTCCCCTGTAGTGAAAGGCAAACACAAGTCACTTGACATCAACTACTAACCCGATCTCTGCCCCCTGTGGCTCAGTCCAGATTGCTAATCATTGAATTATTTGCTTGTCATACCGAATTGGAAAATTACGGTTTGATAGCTAAAAGGCTGTTGGCTCACAGCAATCATTTTAGTTAATGTATTTTAAATACATAATGATATTATATAATTCAGTCAACAGCCTTTGAGCTATCAAAATCATACGGCAGAGAGAGAAATGGAGAGAGAAAGAAAGAAACATTTACTGGCTACATAAATTCTCCCAGAAAACTAATTTGCCAATAGAAGGGTTTTTAGAATAGTATTTTTTTGTGTGAGTGTGCTTTTAGAATGCAAGTTGAAAGTTGCTACTTGAGATAAGATCTGTCAAGCACACAACCTCATCATAGTGTTGTTTGTAGTATTTAGGTTTCAAAATTTATATTTCAGGTAACTTTTAAGTAATTTATGCTGTCGCTTCAATAATGTTAACCGCAGAAATTACTAAAAATATTCAAAAATAATCTAAAACTGCTATTCTGAAATTCTAAATTTCTTCAGGGCTTTATGTGATAATATTGCTAACCTATCTGTTAACATTAGTTAATAAACCTGAACTAACAAAGAACAGTTGTTTTTATTAACTAATGTTAACAACGATGAATAAGTACTGTAGCTAGTCTATTTCTCATTGTTTGGTAATATTAGTTAATGCTTTAAGTAACCTTAATTAATGAAACCTTATTGTATTGGATTGGATTTTTGAATAGCATTTTTGTGCACTGATTTGTCAAGTAGTTACACTACAAGTTTGGGGTCGGTAAGATTTTTTTAATGTTTATGTAAGAAGTCTCATATGCTCACCAAGGCTACATTTGAACAAAAACATAGTAAAACAGTAATATTGTGAAAAATATTACAATTTAAAATAAATGTTTTATATTTTATACAGTATATTTTAAAATGTAATTTATTCCTGTGATGGCAAAGCTGAATTTTCAGCATCATTACTCCAGTCTTCAGTGTCACATGATCCTTCAGAAATTATTCTAATATGATGATTTGCTTACTCAAGAAACAATTCTTATTATTATCCATGTTGGAAACAGTTGTGCTGCTTATATTTTTGTGGAAACTGTGTTTTTTTTAGGATTATTTGATGAATAGAAAGTTTAAAAGAACAGCATTTATTAAAAAAAAACAAAAAAAAAACTTACAATGTAAATGTCACTTTTGATAAATGTAATGGACCCTTTCAGAATATTTAAAAAAAAAATGACAGTAGTGTAACTTCACATTCTAATGATAATAGCAATTCTCATGTAGAAATCTGTTATCAATTTACATTTTAAAGCACATAACTGTTTCAAAACTCTCATTTGTTGTACGACCTTGTGCATTTTATGTTGTCTTTTCAAATAATGTTAACCACAGAAATTATTGTACTAATTAACCGAAAACGCTATTCTGAAACCCATTGGAAATTTTGGAGAGAACCCAAGCTAAAATGGCAATTCTCATGGCTTTAGGAATATACAAACTGAAGAGCACACAATCTATGATTTCTTGACAACAGCAAAGCCAAACATGACTATAAATGAACATAAAACCAAACTTTTCCATCATCCTGTTTTCAACTTTTGCTCTCTTAACTTTCATCTACATGCTGTATCACACACGAGAAGAATGCTAGTCACGAGTAGCTGGAAAACCTGACCAGACTCAGACACATTTCCATGCCAATAATGTTGCCATGTTCTCCATGCCAACAACCTCTTTAATTAGAGTGAAGCCCCCCTCATAATTCCCCCTCCCCTCTGCTGGTACCAGACCCCCCCCACACACCACAACGCTCTCTCCTCACACACACACACACTCCTCATTATCAATGCGAGGAACATGCAGACCAGAGGGGGCTGTAGAGTGTGTGATTCGATTGACCCAGATCTTCAAGTGCAAATGAGAGCGAGAACGAGGGAGAAGAGGGAGGGATGGAGTGAGATCGAAGTGAGGAAGAGTGAGAGACTGGTGGGGTGCGGGGAGGTTCATGAAGAGACTAATTTGAGGCTTAGTGGGGCGTCCGTGTGCTAAAAACTGAGCAGATTTACTGAAGGTCAGTGTCTATTGGACAGATTGAATGAGATCTTTCAGAAGCATCCAAAAGGGACAGTTTCTTCACATTTTTCCCTGTTTCTTTCAGTCCGACGATAGAGACAATCGGATCCTCTCATACGCTGTTTAATCCTCTTATTCATTCCCCATTTGCATTCACTTAAGAGAAAGAGAAGGAAATCTAGGCGAAATCTTGAAAGTTGTTTGGCTTTTCCCTGTAGTAGGGCTGATGAATCTTTGTGCGCGTACGTGCGTGAGAGACAAATCAGCTGTTTTATGACCTGTAACAGAATAATCTTTTCATTTTTACAATACACATCCACGTTTCACTCACATCTTCTGAAATTATGTTTTTACCAAATGTCTAAAAAAAAAAAAACATGCCAAAAATGGGACATCTAATTTAGGACCTTTTTTGTAAACTAACTGAAAAAGGGGTGTTTCTCAGGATTTTTTTTCCAGAGAAAAAGACCTCAGAACTTCAAAAGTGCCATCAAATATTTTTGTAGGGTTCATTTTTTGTACACAAAGAATGACACATCTGCCAAACATGCTCTGCTTCTGTAAACACAAAGCTATCTGTAAATTTAAATGGTTTAACATTGCATTATATGTAATTTTGCTGCAAAATACTGTCATATTTTTGGTTTTAGAAAGTAAAAACTATGAATTACCATATAATTTACAGTGGAAGGATATTCCCATAAGTCCCTGCATTTGTGACATCACATAAAATTATATAATTTATATAAAAAATTTGTGTCTCTTTATTTTTGTTATCAGTAATGTACGGTGTTACATTTTCTGTTGTTTATTGCATTATTTTAGTGTCATATGTTTTACCCTGATAAATTTGTCTTTATGCAACTATTTGCCTTCTATTGTACACTTGTATTATTATGGTGGTTGTCACTACATTTTATAAACTTGTTTCTTTTAATTTAGAATAACTTAAATTTAACCGAAACTGGGCTGGGATTTCTATTTCCCAGCATGCTTTGCCATGACACACAAAAGGGACAGTAAATGGCAAAATTAAGTGTTATATTATGTTTTTTGTGCAAGATTAACGTTAAGTGGGAGATTTAGTAGTGTTTAATGTTTTGTTAGTTTAGAAGAGTTTCTGTTATGTTGTTTTTTTTGTAGGGTTATCATCATGATGACGAGTGGAGCATGAACTTAGTTTGAGAACAGATGTAAAATGTATTATATTGCTGTCCTCATTCAGCAAGTGCTATGATAATGCTACCAAAGCATTGTGTAACCGATTAGCAAGGTAGCATTTATTGAATTATCTAGTTAAAGCTAGTCAAGTTTCCACTACAAAAAATTTGAGATTACATATTTTTACGTTAAATGTATGAATTAGCTTACTCAAATATTTCAAGTTCAGAGCAATTAAAATGTATGATTACAAAATAAAAATTTGCAAGTTCTGCTTACTTAAACTTTACATTTCTTAACTTAAAAATAAAATAAATAAAAATAAAATAATTTTTTTTTTGAGTTTTGCCAACTTATTCGGGTTTACAATGTGGTAAAAAGCAGATTTTGGTCATTAAGGCAGATTGGCATATTAATATAAATGATATACAGTTGTAAAATCATTGTAAAATATACAGCCATCAATATGTCATCCATCATAACTAACATTGTGACTCTTTTTTGTTTACGATGAATTTTTGGCAACCACAGCTGCTGTTTTTTTAACCATAAATTTAACAGAATTTTTTTAGAGTAAGGAGTTTAAAGGGGGAAAAATGTGTTGAAGCAAGACCTTTAATTGAATAACTGAACATACACTATACGCTTGTACACTGTTGAACTACCAACCTAATCTTTTTCAGTTTTATTACTGTAAGAGCTGAGTAAGTTAAGATGACGTTAATAAAAGTGTGGTCCAAGTTAATTTCATCCCTCGACACGCTTCAACCCTTCAAAGCTCTCACTGTAGAAGAGGATAAAGCCTTTGGAGGGCAGATATGATCACTTCTGAAAACAACGCAGCTTTAGTTTTCTTGTTTACAAAAAATATATATTTTCTAAGACACCAAGAAAAGGTGACTAATGTGCATTGGTCATGCATGAAGCAACTGAGCTCTAAGCATTCTAGTCAGATCAGGAACTGAGATAAAGTGTTAATATATGACAGAAAGTCCTTTGATCTCATTGCCCGCAGGTCTTCTTTTTGTCTTTTACGAGAGACCAACACTCTTGTAGTGCATGTATATATGTGTATGTGTGAGTGTGTGTTCACGAGTGAGTCTGCTGGGTGCATACGGCCGTGTGCAGGATTACTGCGCGCTGGAAACAGAAGCGAGACTAAGTTTGCACTAAGCTGAGGAGCCTAAATGCAAAAATGTGTAAGAAAATCAACAGAGGTTTGTGTGTGTGCACGCATCACTGGGTTTTCTTTTAGTGTGCAATGGCATTCAGGAAAGAGGATTATATCGCACAGTATGAGGTGACAGTGGAGGGTGTTTATATTAGGGATGCATTTTTTGTTCACAGCTACAGAGTTTGTCTGTGAGAGAGAAAGGGAGAGAGCTTTGCTTGCTTGAGAGTGAATGAACTGAAAGTCTGACTCCATCAGTAGGTCTGTGAGTCCCTGATAAAGATGAAACACACACACACACACACACACACACACACACACACACTATAGATCCCATAAGATGATTTGAGTGTCCATCAGGAGTGTTTTATTTCCAACACAGTCTCATGACAGTTTGCAAGTATTTGTACAACCTCATTTGTACAATAAATTAAATTTAGGGGTGGAGCTTCATGGTGAACCTTAACCAACAAATCATACTTTTTTTGTATGAGTCAGACGAATCAGTACGAATAGCATCAGGTTGTTTTCTCCAAAAAGAAAGACCAAAAGGACCTGCTCCTTGTCCTCCCTGATCTTGCACAGAACCTGTGCGAGAAGGCTCACTGGGGGAAACGCATACTTGCGTGGGCCCCGCGGCCAGCTGTGCGCTAGTGCATCCATGCCGAGGGTCCCCTCGGTCAGGGAATAAAACCAGCAGCAATGGGAAGAGTCGTGGGAGGCAAACAGATCTACCTGTGCGTCGCCGAACTGTTCCCAAATCAGCTGAACCGTCTGGGGATGGAGTCTCCATTCCCCTGGAAGTGGCTGAAACTGTGAGAGCTCGTCGGCTGCACGATTCAGGTCTCCCGGGATGTGAACGGCACGAAGCGACCTCAGATGCTTCTGACTCCATAGGAGGAGATGGCGGGCGAGTTGCAACATCCGGCGGGAGCGTAGACCACCTTGTCGGCTGATGTCCGTTCAGACAACATGGCGACAGTAGCGTACCAGTACGTGTTTGTCCTTCAGCAGGGCTCGAAAGCGGTGCAGGGCTAGACGTACGGCCAGCAACTCGAGGCAATTGACATGCCATAGGCGCTGGGGTCCTTTCCAGGAGCCCGCGGCAGCATGTTCACTGCACATGGCACCCCAGCCCGTGGCAGAGGCATCTGTTGATACAACAACTTGCCTGGACACTCGTTCTAAGGGCACTCCGGCCCGTAGAAAAGTGAGGTTCGACCACGGGGTGAAGGTTTGATGGCAGGCCCGCGTGACTGGGACCCGGAGCGTGCCCTGTTGCCATGCCCATCTCGGGACTCGATTGCAAAGCCAGTGCTAAAGCGGTCTCAAATTAACCAGTCTGAGCAGCGTGACCACGGCTGTGGATGCTATATGCCCCAGGAGCCTCTAAAATAACTTCAGTCAGCTGTGATTGCGCGTGCTCGCTCGTAAGCTGCGCGTACATGGCGACCGAGTCAATTTCCATACAGAGAAAAGAGATCCTCTGCACGTGGGAGAGTTTGCTCTTTTCCCAGTTGACCCGAAGGCCCAAGCGGGCGAGGTGCCGGAGCACCAGGTCCCTGTGTTCGCAAACCTGGTCTCGAGAGTGAGCTAGTATCAGCCAGTCGTCAATATAGTTCAGGATGCGAACCCCGTGTTGCCTGAGTGGCACAAGGGCTGCCTCGACGACTTTCGTGAAGACGCGAGGAGACAGGGCTAACCCGAATGGGAGTACCGTGTACTGGTACGCCTGCCCCTCGAAGGCAAACCATAGAAATGGTCTGTGTCGAGGAAGATGCAGCTGCATCGCAACAGAGCAGTCCACTGGGGGAATCCCTGCATACCCTTTAGCTGCGCCTCCATCAAGGGTAGTGAAGGCTGAGGTCGCACCAGAACGTTTACAGGCAGTAAAAGGTGCCCTCCATGAACTGGTAACTTCCTCATGCACCTCCGGGAAGAATGGCCCTGGGGGCGGTATCAGGCGATCAGCGTGCCTCGTGCCCAGGAACCAATCGTCCAGCCTCGAACGCTTGGGCTGAGGTGGAGGGTTCCAGTCCAGCCCAATGTTCACAGCTGCCCGGGAAAGCATGGCTGTCAGCTCTGGATAAGACTCGGGCAACGCTGGCGCTCCCGAAGGAGGCAGCGCAGCCGAACCTTCATCTCCAGAGGACTCAGGCCCGCCTTGTGATGTGGCGATCGACATCATACTATCCACTGGAGCCCCAGATGAAACGCTGGGTCCCTGATGTGAGGGACCAGCCATCTCAATCGGAAGCTCACCAGCTTGCGATGTGGAGGGGGGTGTGGCCCGAGGAATGTTCGTCGGGTTGGCCCACACCATAACCCTCAGATCACCCTGGCTATCAGCCAAAGTAGGTCCTCGCGAAGAGGAACTAGATTGGGGTATGACAGAGGGGACTCTACCCCTTCTGAGGTCATTGAGTCTCGATCTAAGCATCGTGATGGTCATGTTCCCGCAGTGAAAACAAGACTCATCCACGAGCGCTGCCTCAGCGTGATTAAAGACCAAACGCGCTAGACAGCGCTCGTGGCTGTCAGACAGATGAATGATGCGACCGCACCCAGAAACACATGGGCGAAAAAGACGTGCCCGTGCAGCTCTTTTAGAAGAGGAAAAACTCTGCAGCAGCGCCGAAGCACCCAGGGAGAACACACACACTCTGTGGCAGATCACTGCACAGATCAGCAGCAGGAATGCAGAACTCGCTGGAACGCGCCGTAACACCGACACCGTTGAAGAGTCGCTCGTCTTACTTGTAGAGAGAAGCTCAGAAGGCAAGTGATGCACTCGGCTCCGAAGCAGAAACATAATGCGAGATTGCTGCGCAGCTCCTTTTATACCCATGAGGTGGGGCGGAGTTGCGCTATGCAAATTCCGCAGACCCATGGCATTTTCATGCCATTGGCTCCTTTTGTAGAACTCGAAGGTGATGGGCTTCTAAGCGAAACCCCCATTCCGTCAGTAACTGACGTAACTCGTAGTGTACTGACTGAAAGGGAACCCAAGTGTACTGTAGATGCCCCGCAAAAAAATACTTGAGACAGTCACATGAGAGAAAGCAGTGCCTCCAATTGACCGTGGTTATCCTGTCAATCTGATAAAGCCAGCATATCATGTTCATAAACAGTCTACATATCAACCTGAATAGGTCAAATGGTGAAAACAGAATAAACAACTCACCCATAACTTTACATCACATCTGAATCAAAATGAACATGAAATAATGTGGTGCTGTTTTAGTGATGCTGATTTGAGTCCAATCCATGGCATCTAAATCCATTCATTCTTTCTCTCTCCAATAACTTATTGTTTCTTCTATACACCACCATATATCCAATAAAAGTGGAAACAGGCCAATTAAAATTGACTCTTTTCACAGAGTTCATGACATATTTCCGTCTTTATTCAACATTTGTATAACATTTTCTCCCTCAATGTACTTGGTTTAATGTATATTTACACTATTGTTAAATTTTTACATTTTAGGACTAGACCCCAAACTTTTATTTTTTGACAGAAATCAATACTTTTATTCAACAAGGAAGCATTAAATAGATCAAAAGTGACAGTAAATACATTTATAATGTTACAAAATAAGTACTGTTCTTTTAAACTTTCTATTCATCAAAGATTCCTGAGAAAAACGTATCACGTATCAGAAGCAGCACTAACTGTTTTTAACATTGACAATAAGAAATCTTTCTTGAGCACCATATCATCATATTAGAATTATTTCTGAAGGATCATGTGACACTAAAGACTGGAGTAATGGCTGATGAAAAACTCATCTTTGCCATCACAAAAATAAATTACATTTTGAAATATATTAAAATAGAAAACATTATTTTAAATTTTAGTAATATTTCACAATATTACTGTTGTTACTGTATTTATCAAATGAATGCAGCCTTGGTAAGCATAAGACACTTCTTTTAGAAATCTTTTCTTTGTGAAAAGGGTCCACTTAACACAAGAACTAATATCATATACACATTTAAAACAGACGCACAGCTTCTGAAAAACAAATACCCCATGGCTTACTGTTAATACATATAACACAAACTAATATATCACTACAGGCGGCAATACTGAAAATCTCCTGGTAAATGTATTCTTTTCTTATGTTATTTGACTAAATTTGTCACCACCAACAGATAACATAACCTGAGGAACAGGAGCAGCACATTCTCAGGATTAAAGCTGGTTGATGAGGGAATAAAGTGGGATACATTAGACAGACACTCAGGCCCGTAATGGTAAAGTTGATGAGGCTTAGCAGCAATGACGACGCTGACGCTGGAGCAGGAGAGGCAAGACCACAGGGCTCAACACTTACTCCCAGCTGTGTAATTATACTGCGTACAGAGCAACACCACAGCTCGTTTACAAAGGCTGACTGCTCAAAACTAGATGAGAAGCAAATTAATAACCCGTGACTCTGGCAGCAGCAGGATACAATAACATCACAACTGTGAGGTGTCTAAACATGCCAGTCAAGTCATTTTAAAGGAGTATAGAGGTCAGAAATAATGTGGCCAATAATTGTCCTAATCAGTCACTATTATTGTATCCTTTTAGTCATTTTCACTTGTTTTAAAAAAAGAAAATTCTGTCATTATTTACTCATCGTCATTCATTCCAAACCTGCATGACTTTCTTTCTTCTTTCAGAATGTCTGAGCTCATATCGTCCATTTAATGAAAGTGGATGGGAACCAGGGGATGCTGAACTGAAGGATAAATAAAACCCACCATAAAAAGGATCATAAAAAATTGTCTATATAATTTGCATACTATATTCCAAGTCTTTTGAAGCCATGCGATAGCTTTGTGTGAGGAAGAGTGAAGTCTTTCTTGACAGCCGTGGTCACCATTCACTTTCATTGTATGGAAAAGATCCATGGATGTGCCATAAAAAAAGTGAGTAAATTATGACAGAATTATATTCCTTTTTGATCTTCTACATTTTGATAATTTTAAGAGACATCTACGAATTTTGAAGAATTTTCATGAGAAATTCATGACAAACAAAAAAACATCACCATTGCATCAGTTTTAAATGCATGCTATAATCAGATGACAAACAACTGCATAGCTGTCACGGAGCAAGACACGCCCTCTCTGCAGCCATCAGTACCAGATCCACCCACTGGTTCACAATCACCGGAATTCTGATCACCAGCACCTGCACTCACTCATCAGTTCACCATCATAAGCCACCATCTCCCTTCACTCTTTGTCTGGTCTCGTCTACGGACAGTACAGACTCCCATTCTGCTCACCTGAGTTACCGGTCTACCTGTTCCTGTGCTTCAGTTCCCGTCTTCCAGTCACCTGCACGCCAGTACCCTCACTGACCAGCCAGTCCTCCTATTCACATGTGACAAGATAAGGACTGCATCCGCTCCACTCTTCCTGCACTTAATAAAGCTTTGTTGACCTTACCATCCTCTTCTGTTTATAACAATAGCTTTGTTCTATCAGAAGAATAAAACGTCCCCCCGGTTTCACAGACCAGGCTTAAGCTAGTCCCATACTAAAATGCATGTTTGAGCTGTTTTAACTGAAAGAAACTTGCAGTGACATATCTTAAAATGTCACTGCCCTTGTTTTGTCTCAAGATGCACATCAGTAATGTTTTTTTTTTTTATAAGGCACATTTTATAAAAGCTACTTAAATTTCCTATTGGAACTGAGGTCTAATCCTGGCTTAATCTAAACCCTGTCTGTGAAACCAGGCCTATATCTTATGTGATGTGAGATTTTCACTACATACAAATACATGTGAAATACAGAAAGAGTGAAGGCGGCGCTCTTTGCATTTATACTACTAAACTTTGGAACTCACATCCATTTCTTAGTAGATCATCAGGCTCATTCTCAAGAATATTAAACTTTCTATCTTTTAGATTCTTGCTTACAGTTCCATGAACACTCAACTTTTACTACTTTGCATTTTCGCCGCCACCACACCCACAACACCTCGGGTGCCTCCCATACATGCATAATAAAAGTCTCATGCAACAACTTCACAATATACATAGTTACAACTGCAGCTTTCTTAATCAGCTATTTTGAAAATAAATCATATTCTTGTTATAAAGAAATGGGCTATTAACTCCAATGTGTGACTCAACTAGCTTAAAGGGAATTGTCATCTACTCACCCTCATGTTGTTCCAAACCTGTATGAGTTTCTTTCTTCTTTTGAACACAGAAGATATTTTAAAGAATGCTGGTAACCAGACAGTTGACGGTAGCCATTGACTTCCATAGTATTTTTTTTTTTTTTTTTTGTTTGATTACCAACATTCTTCAAAATATAATTTGTGTTCAACAGAAAAAAGAAACTCATACAGGTTTGAAACAACTTGAGGTTGAGTAAGTGATGACACAATTTTCATTTTTGGATGAACTATCCCTTTAACTGGAATGACTCAGGAGAGACTTTTGAGGATTGTTCTAATAGTGACCACTAAAGTACAGCAGTGAGACTGCAGTGGGATTGCTACAAGGAAATTTACCCAGAGAGATTTCTGAGGCACTATTGTTCATGAATGTTTAATGTGTTTCGTCTCTCTGTGTTTTAATAATTCTGTTAATTAAAATCACACTGAGGAAGTACACTCCTGCCCCGCTGTTGTTGTTTTTTTTTAAACATGTGTTTTACATTTGTCATGTTACTAACTTAAATTTGCCTGACAATGAATTGCTTGATATATTTTAGGATTTTCAATGTGTGATTATTATGAATATTTAATACTTTCCTGTGGGTCTTACTTCTTATTTTCTCTGAAAAATAATTCATTGCTGTGCATGTTCTTTTTCAGAAATTGACTTCACGCAAATCAACAGCTGCTGTGTGCGTTCGTTTGTGTGCCGCCCTTGACCTGACTGGACTGACGCCATGCTGTGGACGCTCCTCCTGGCTTTGATCCTACTGCTGTTGCTCCAGGCACAGCTGCTTGTTTGTCTACATGAACTCCGAGCCTCTTTGACCTCAGTGACATCAGCGACCCCTTCTGGAACTTCCAATGCCTCGACTTTGCAACGTCTGCCAGGGGCCATCATCATCGGGGTGCGCAAGGGAGGCACCAGGGCCCTGCTGGAGATGCTCAACCTCCATCCAGATGTGGAAGTAGCCAAGACCGAGATTCACTACTTCAACCTGGACGAAAATTTTCGGAAGGGTCTGGACTGGTACCGTGCCCAGATGCCCATCACCCTTCCTGGGCAGCTGACGGTGGAAAAGACCCCTGGCTACTTCACAGCACCACCGGCCCCAAGGAGGATATGGGCCACAAATCCAGCGGTGAAATTGCTGCTGATCGTTCGTGACCCTGCAGAGAGACTCGTGTCAGACTATACACAAGTTCTCCACAACCGAATTCAGCAGAACAAGCCATACCAGCCACTGGAAGAGATGCTACTATCAAAAGGTCACATCAACACCAAATACAAGGCCCTTCATAGGAGTTTTTACTACCAGCACCTGGCCAGATGGCTGGAGCTTTTTCCCAGGGAGCAGATACACATTGTGGATGGAGAAGCACTGATTCAGAATCCGTTCCCTGAGCTGCAAAAGGCGGAGAAGTTTTTGGAACTTCCACCTCGGATAAAGCCAAACAATTTCTATTTTAACGTCACTAAGGGCTTTTACTGTATGCTGTCTGCGGGACACGACAAGTGCCTGGATGAGTCTAAAGGAAGGCCACATGCACCGCTTAGCAACGAGGCTTTCCAGAAGCTTTGCCGCTACCTGCGAGTACCCAATCAAATCTTTTTCAAAATGGTGGGACAGAGGTTTGACTGGTGCTAAAGACAGCTGAAAAATGACTGACAGCTCTCACAGAGACTGAGAATTGGATTCAAAATACTATTGGCAACCCACTTTTGTAAAAATGTTTTAATGTTATCAGAGGAATACGGTTGAAAATGCCTGGCTAACCAGTTTGCAAGAGGGCTAAACAGAGAGACCAGCGC